>OX421973.1:42153590-43353590 GCA_949128135.1 Parasteatoda lunata | reverse complement strand
TTGGTGTCCCCATAGCTAAAATTTTACCATACTTTTTCTCAGAGTAGTATTCATACACTTTAATGCGTGATTTTTTATGTATTATAAATGAAAGTGCTTTTATTTTAATGAAAGCTGTTTTAAAACAATTAAGAAATACATATTTCTCTTTTACAGAATTTTGGAAACTACAACTTTGGTTATGACGAAGGCCATCTTACTGGTGGAACTTTCCGAAGAGAGGCTGGTGATGGACATGGCAACGTTGCTGGCTCCTACGGATTAAGAGATGCCGATGGTCGAATCCGAATTGTCAACTACGTAGCAGATGCTGCTGGTTTCAGAGCCGACATCAAAACCAACGAACCCGGTGTCGAACCTAAAGATCCTGCCAATACTGCCATCAACAAGGCTGGATTGGTTTTTGCACCAGCCCATGCTCCAATTGCATACGCCCCTGCAATTCCAGCTGCACATATTGCTCAAGCACCAATTGCTTATGCAACTCATCATCTAACAGCCCCACATTACGGTTATGCTTACCACTTTTAAATATATCTAAGTACAATAGGTTAATTTATTTTCAAGTTCAATGATGTTCTAAACAGAACTGATTTTCAGTATAAAAATTTCTGCATTCAATGCAATAGTGATTGCTTTACGCAAGCACAATACATTTTTAGACAGCAGCTTATTTTTTTCGTTCATTCATTTATCCTCGAACTGAGGAAATGATTGTTGTAACTTTATGCAATTACTAAATTTTCTTATGTTTTTGCTATATTGTTTTAGACAAACTAAGGTAAAGCTGAAAATTTCTGTTGTCGCTTTATACTATCATTAAATCTTATGGCATTTTTGCTATCTCATTTAAGAGAAACTAGTGTGAAGTTCTTCTTATATTTGGTGGCTTAGTTTTCAACAATTTTCCTTCTTTGCAAACATGTGAAGCTTTTTAATATTTCTTAAAAAATTTAATTTTGATCAAAATGCTTGAAACTGAAAGCCATCCTTTATCTTGTTTCTTTTAATATATTCTTTTCGTTTTTTAATTTTTTCCTAACAAAGAAATCTATTTCGTATACTTTTATTTTCTACAATCAATATTCTAATACCTTCTAGCTTAGAATATATAAGTATGAATTTGGTATTTTTCTTAAGAAAGCGTGTAGAAAATTTCAAGCGATCTGATTATTTAAGAAAAATGATTGTAAAGATTTTACCAATTTTATATTAATTCATTTTATTTTTGATTGTTAAATTACCACAAACAGAAAAGAATTTTGCCATCATAGTTTTTATATTTTTTATCATTAGCAAAGAATATGATTCCATACACTGCATCCTAATTTATATTTCCATTGTTAAAATAGAATTGTATGTTTTATGTCTATTAATAAAATCCTTTCAAATCTCAATTCGTCAGTTTAATTATTTTACAATATCGGTATTAAAAATATTTAGATATATTGATTCGTTCACTTAAATTCTGAAATATTTGTAATAGTAACTATTTTGGTAAAAGATGATTTGGCACCTTGAAATAAATATAGGCAGATCTCAAATTAAATACTTTTGAGAAAATTTAAGCATATCTACTAAAGACGAGTTTTAACATGAAGGTAGCATGATGCTAGTTTAAAACTCTTTTAGATAAACAAAGGAAACAGCATTACATCATCTTAGCTGTATATCACAAAATTGAAGTCAAGTAACGATTTCTCCAGAGTATTTTAACCCTACACATACTTGATGAAATTTTGAGATTGAAACCCCAAAATCACTCGTTTTTGGCTTTACAAACTTGCACTTACATAAAAAAAAATTTTATTATTTTTTTTATATTTTAAACAGCAAACCCATTTTGCGTTTGCAGCTCTGTAGTGCTCAATTCTACAGCCATGTAATTTTGAACCAAATCCAGAAGACAACAGAAAAAAACAATCATTTCGATAAACTCATCTTTGTACAGGGCGTTGTGGAAAAAATAACCCATATTTACAATTCGGGAAGAGGAAAACTATGAAAACAACTCACAGTTAGTCCAATGGCAAGAGTTTTTTAAATTCTGATTATAAACCACTATAGTTTACCTTAGCTTAGCACCGTGGCCGGTATAAGCCGAGAATCATAATTCATTCATTCTTCTGTTATTCAAAGTTTTGAGGCTCTAGGAAAAAAAAATAAAAGGCACAAACCCTCCAATCCAAACTTCAGTTACATGTAGCTGAAATCCCTCAAATAAATTTTATCAATTTTAATTCTTTAGCTGATTAACAATTTTGCAATAGACGCAATTAGTGGTTGGAAAAACTACATTTTCTTTACAGTTAACGACAACTACTATATTACAATTGTAGTTAACTTCAACTACTTTTTTTAAATGTAGCGACTACAAACTACTTTCGAAATGTAGTCACTACTTCGCTATTTTTAGAAGACAAACTTTATTGAACTGAATTTTTACCAATATTCAAAATCATTTTGAATAAAAAATTAGCTTGGTTAAATATGAGGAGATATTAAGAAGTTTTAATTCGTGTTTACATGAAATAGTTTTTTATTCTAAACCAACTTTTACGAATTTTTTCTTTTAATCTTCAAACTCTATGCTTTTCTCGACAGTGATTTAAGAAATGCTAGGAAAATATCAAATATTTTTGATTTAAAAGATCAGTGCTTTTTTATATAATCCAAGAAATAAAGTACAGTACAAAAAACAAAAAACTGACCACCCTGAATAACTTTTGATTTAATGATTGAATCTTCACTTTCTAGGATTCAATCTTAATGCTTTGAGGGATGACAAATCGGATTAATTAATGGAGAAAATGTTTTAAGTTACGAAGTCAGACACAAAGACGTACTTTATAGTTCCTGTGAAATCAAATTTTAAAAAAGTCTTAAATTCGAAAAAAAAAATTGCGTTTGAACTTTTTTATTTATTTAGCTAACGTTTAAAATAGTTTCCAGGAATCGCTACAAAGTATTTTTTTTTTTTTGTATCGCACTACTCATTACACTACTTCTTTTAAAAAGTAACACACTACACTACAAATTACGGAAAAAAGTAACGACTTCCGTATTTTCGATACTTGCTGCTTCCGATCACTGAAAGCAACTAACTCACAATTGATTGAAAACTTTTAGACTCGTTAATAACAAGATGTAAAAAATCTTTATTTATTTAAAATATACATTATATAAATAAAAATGTACAAAAAAACATAATACAGTACATACTTTTCAGCTATCACAATAAGCCAACAAGAAAAAACTTGTGTCACTAGCATGGCAAATAAATAATATGTTCACTTGGAATAATCGTAAAAATGTGCTCCGGTGGTTGTAAATATATTGATATAAAAACTCAAAGCGTCCGTATTTTTTATTCTTAAAATGTCGAATGTTTAGAAACACTTCTTTGAATAGTTTTCAGTCAGTTGACTGCATAGAGGTAATAACAATGGCCATAAATCAGGCGATGATAGTTATCTTCTAGTCCTTAGATGAGAGTGTTTTATTTCCTCTTAGGAAGGCCCGAACACCCTGTAAAGTAGTATAAATTATTTGCACAAAAAAAAACTAAAAGCTGCTTTTTATGAAAGTGATTCATAATTATTTTCTTGGTTAACCATATTTCGCTGCATTGTTAGAGAAAGAATAACGTCATTTCAAAATTCTTTATCGGTGACTAGTAATTTTTTTTTTCTTTTAAAACTTTCCAGGTTATTTTTAATTAGATACCTAAAACATCATGATAATTTTTAAAAAAATATATAACTTCGGTAATTATAAGCATAAGTAGTTAATCACTTCGTATATCTGTAAAACTTATTTTTTGTGATAATTTCTGTTTAAAATAGTAGGATTCTTTATTAATAACAAGCATAAAGGAATTTAATTTATGAGTATTTTTCATTTATTATTAATAAAAATATTTCAATGATTGATTTTGTAACTGTTTAACCGTTAATTCTTTTATGAACAAAAATAGGCAGCAATTTAGGCAATGAAGATGCACTTCAATTACTAAAAATTTTATACATCTATAAATTTTTTGAAAAAAAAAGTAAAAATGAGTATTAACCAGACGAATAATTAAAAATTACCGAATGATAATGAAATAAAAATACTGTTCTCCTGCCTTTGATCGAATCAAAAGTAAATTATGAAGTTTGCATTAATTTCCAAGAACATATTACCAAATATAATGCGATATGACATATTTATAATTCTTGTTAAGCTTCAATTAAGTAATATTGTTCTAATATTTAATTAGTGTTATGAACCGTAACCTAGTGAAGGCTTTGCACCCAAATAACCGAATTGTGGTGGCATTGGATAATTAGGGGCAAAACTAGGATAACCTCTAATATCCCCAACGTACCCTTTGCCTTGTACGAGGTTGTTGTAGTATGCTGGAGGTGGAGGAGGTGCTGGAGCGACAGGTGGGAATCCTTTGGCAATAGGTGCTGGCGGTGCAAAAGCTGGTGGTGGTGGTGGTGGAAGAGAGAATACTGGTGCTGCTGCAACAGGCTTTGGAGGTGGTGGAGGTGGAGGAGGGAAATTGTAATAGTTTACTGCCGGAGGTGGAGGTGGATAAGCAACTGGAGCAGGATCTGACACTACAAAGTTGTACTGTGGAGGAGGAGGAGGTGGTGGTAATGGTCGGAAAGCTGGTGGTGCATATACTGCTGGTGGAGGAGGTGGTGGAGGTGGAGCAGCTACGACTGGTGGGGGTGCTGCATAATATGGAGGTGGTGGTGGCGGAGGGGGAGCTGCAAATACTGGCGGTGGAGCAGGTACAAAGGGTGCTGGTGCTGCTACTACTGGTGCAACTGGAACAACAGGAGCTGGAACTATAGCAGGTTTGTTGATTGTTGCTGATGCAGGATCAGCTGGTGCAACTCCTGGTTCATTTGATGTGACATCAGCTCGAAATCCATTTGCATCTGCAATGTATCGCACTACTCTTAACCTTCCATCTGCGTCTCTTAGACCAAAGGATCCCACTTTATTACCATAGGCGTCTCCTGATTCTCGTCTGAAGGAAGCCCCTGATGGGTGGCCTTCACTATAACCAAATTCATATTGGCCAAGACCCTTAAAAAATAAACAGACAACAAACTTTAGATTGTGCTAATAAAATAGAATTTTACGAATATATAGAGCAGTGACCTTGACATAAATTCATTTTAAAAACAATATATTTGCATGGATCTAAGCTTATTTATGTTACTGTGAATGACTAAAATCGGTGGTTGTTGACTTCCACCTTTGAATATTGACAGTCACATAGTCGCTTTGATAAATGTCTGAAATATATACTAGGTCTAGTTAAGTGCCCCTGCCCGATATACATTTGCCCGGTATATCCTACATTAATGTTTATAAAGGTTCAATGCCACTGCCTGGCTTGCATTTAACCAGAAATCCTAACGCTGTTGTTTTTCCTGATCTATCCTCAGCAGATATTAAAATTTCGAATAAATATAATAATATCAACGAACAAATTAATATTAAATCAGATATAACAATTATTTCGGACATTCACCTAACTTGCTAATGTTGTAAATTGAAATTACGCTATTATATGACAATTTTTAGAAGTAGTACCCAAATGTTTTAAAAGATATGAATATTTAGTTAGTTTCCTAATTATTTCTTAAAACTAATAAAGAATTTGTAATTATTGCTTCTACAAAAAAGTGAGAAGGATTTCAGTGCTTGATCTAAAATTATTTACATAAAAAGCATTGAAATATGCTTTTGAAAAAAAAAAATAGACGAAGTGATCGCCCAAAACTGAAATTCGAGAAAATATTTTATATATTCAATTTTTGTCACCTTCATTTTATTTTTACTATTATTTTAAATCTTTTTTACTTATTTTATAAATAAAAAGTGCTTTGTTGGGAAATATTGAGTATAATTACGTATATAATAATATATTTTATTATTTAAATAAAATGATGAAACAATTCTGAAAGTGTAATCTATTTTAATACAAGATTTTGAAATAATTAGCTAAATTTTTTCAGTGTAACACCCAAAATTCTACGTATTTATAATATGATATTTTTAATTACACATTTATTTTTAGAGCGTAACATTATGAAATTAAAAACGAAAGGCTTGTAAATTATCCAAAACTATGCTATCAATTGCTGCTTATTTTGATATTAATTGCGCAAATTAAAATTGAAAGAAAAAAATGCTTATATTCTAATATTTTCAAAAAATAATATAAAAATAACACATGTATAATCAAAATATTTAAAGCGCAGAATTTATAACTAGTGCGAAATAACATGATTGATTTATTGAAGTCTATGATCTTAAGAATAACAAATTACTAATTATGAATGTAAAAAATTTTTTTACGGTATTTTTAAGTAATTTATTTTTATGGTAGTAAGGAATAAAGTAAATTATGATTAAAACTTAAATCACAAAATTTTGGTACTTTACGAAATTTAGAGAATTTTATTTATCCGTTATTCATAATAAACATATTCATGTTATTTATAATAAAACTCTTCATAATAGATATGTTTATGTTATTAATAATTAACTCATCCATTTATCACCTATGTATAAAATTTAACTAATTTAAGATATATTCTTTATAATACTGTTTGTTATATTTTTCACTTTTAGTAATTTATTAAATTTGTTTATATTCTTAAAACTTATTTTAAAATTAATTGTCACAGTCATTAATATTTCCAAGATGTACTAACCATTTCTATGAATTTATTACAGAAATATAATTATCAAAATAACTTAAAACTTTAACTTAAAACATCTAGTAAGATTCAAAATTAAGATAATCTGAAATCCAAAAAATTAGAGTTAAACTTACATCTTGGTTATTAAATGTTACTGCTGCTCCAACGTCGTCAGGATTTCTTGCAGCAATGATGACAGCGGCTCGGCAACATGTGATCACAGCTAATATCACTAAGATCTAAAATGAAAAAAAAACAGTACTTTTGATATAAATGTAGTTAATTAACGCCTTAAAAACAATTGCTTAGATAAAGTTCAAGTCTAAATATATTTTTAATATTTTATATTATGCAAACGATATTTTTGGAGAAATCTTAAAATTTTCTTTTCTCATTTCTATACAATTTATGGTAATAGTTCCAAATAAACTCGTGATTTAAAATAAAACAACTTTTAAAAACTATAAGCATAAGTTTAATTTTAATATTTTATTCATTTCTTTTTAATATTTCATACACACAACACTCCTAATGTCAATATGCTAATAAATAAATAACAGTAGTAAGGTAATAAGGGAAAACTTCATATAGTAATTAAAGCTTCATATAGTAATTAATAAGATTTATTACTGCTAAGGTTGCAAATTATTTTATAAAAAAATTACTCGCTATTGTTTTAAAAAACTTTGCCTCGGTGGACAATAAAAGCAAATCTCAAACTCTCTGAAACTCCAAACAAGAACAACGATAGCGAAAAATAAATTTTTAGTATATTACTCATTTTTTTACTACTAATAAATTTTTAGTAACATAATGTAATTTTTTTTCCTTTTTACCATTTAAAATTGATTGCAAAAATTTATGTTAATTCAAATTCTTGAGTTTGTATACTTATGCAATGAGCCGATATTTGATGATAAACGAGCATTAAAGTTTTACGGAATCAAAAAAATTGAACTCGAGATTTTTTATTTTTAAAATAGTTTGAACTTAACACTATAAAATAACTGTAAAAAATTTGTTTTAAGATGCAAACAAAACAAACACTACTGCATCAAGGAGATAGATTACAGAGTTTTACGAATATTTTTTAGGTTTCATTAATAAATGCAATTCCAAGACATAGTTATATAGTCTTATAGTTGAGTTTAAATATGCGTCCTTAAGTTCAGAAACAATATGAAATGTAGGTATATAGATAAAAAAAAATTTCAGAAATATAATCTGTAGATATCCTACATCTCTCGTACACCCTCTATCCTACATCTATAAGCAGATTCTCATTGAAAACGTTAATTTATTAATACATATTATGCACAACTGTATCTAGATGCATACAAATAGTGAGTTAAGAATCACATCAGTTTCAGGCAGATCGTGAAATGTTCACGTGTTTTTTTTTTTTTTTTTTTTTTTTTTTTTTTGAACGATGAATTATTTCGCTCAGAAGTTTTTACAAGAGCGACTTGAGAGTAACCCTTGTCTTCTGAGCAGCATCCAAATATCAAGGGTACGGAAACGAACAAATTATTGTTTGGAATGCACTATACGTGGATTGACTACTATGGTGATAAAATAAAAATAAAATGCTCCGATGATGTTAATCCCTAAGGGATATAATCATTTTGCGATATGCGGCACACAATAAAACACAAATATCCAAATGAAGTGAAGTGAAGTAAAATATCCAAAGAAGATGACTCACCTTCATGTTGTGCTACTGAAGGATGTTTAAGAAAGCTTGTAAGTTTGGAATCTGATGGTTCTGAAAGTCGGAGACCCCTTTTATACGACAACCTTAATCACAATCAGGAATGTGACGTGACGTCACTACCCCCTCCTCTAAAATACGAAAAAAGATTTTTTAGCGATCTTGCATATTTTCTGTCAAGTATTCAAGCATTTTGGTGTCACATCGTTAAATGGAAGGTCGGAAGCATTAAAATTCGACCTTCCATGTCAAATGGCACTCTACATTTTTCGAATTAACCTACCACACTTTCTATTGTACTCTGTTCTGGAAAAGGGGCTTTTAACTTCTTATTTACGATTTTGTCCCTACGAGCAATCGGGCCAACGACGCGCACAAGCGATGCAGTTTATCACCCATTGTAATATGGCATTCTGGGATAGTGTTGCAATCCCTTGTCCAGAAAAGAAAGTTCTTTCGGACTTTTAACTTTTTGTTTGTGCCGTTGTTTACATTAGACGATTTTATTTTGCAGAATTTCTATCTCCATAAAAGAAAGAAAAAGACTTAATTCGATTTGAGAATTGTAAAAATTTGAATCTTCTGTTTATTATTAAATCTTAATTATTAAAAAGAAAGTGTTACCTCATGCAAATTGTAAGAATCTCAATTTGCTGTTCAATCACTAATTATCAATTATTAAACGTAGAAAAGAATTAGGGAAGATAAGCATTAGCTGATTAATTGAATAAATATAATTCAAATTATGAAAATATTACCATCCATGAATAAGTATGTTGTAAATAATACTACCAATAACAATACGATAAATAAAAATGATATCAGTAATAATAATACAATTTTTCAAAATGATTTTTAACGATTAAATATTTCTAAAATAAAGGCATTGTAATTTAGGAAGTGGATTTTTGTATTGGTTTTAAATACTGATTTTTCATTGCTGAAGCTTCATAATAAAGTTGTAGAAATACCAATCGAATTAACAATTAATTAATCGACATAATTGTAATTCTTTATATTTCATTCTTTTAAAACTTGCTCTTTTTCTGTATCCTTTATTTTTTCTAAATTATAAAGTAATTGTTGTTTAAAATTTCCTAAATCATTATAATACGGTTATATTTGTTTCATTCATTTGTGCCTTAATGTTTTATTTTAAAAATTTAAACACTTATCAATGATGAATTTCCATTTTAGAAGTATTTAGACAAATAAAAAACTATTTTTATTTTTAAGTTTTTAATAATGATGCTTAAACATTTTAAAGAAATTTATTTTTAGATTAAAAAATTATTAAAATAAAGATTATACTTACTAAAAAAAGCTTGTCTCAGATTTTTTAATAGAATGCATGGTTAGATTTCAACTGTTAAAAATTATCAGGTGCTTAGATTACAATTTTTAAAAGATAAAACATTTTTTTCTAATGTTTTACATAATATTTATAAAGATAAATTAAAAATGCTGGTGTGTTTTTCTTCAGTATCATGGAATTAAAAATAAAAAGAGTAAAATATTTTCATGGATGTGAAAATAGTCATTAATAATACAATATTTAAAGTCAATAATTTGCTCTATCAAGAACATATACTACTAAAATGCAGCAATTTTTTGCCTAAGCGTATTTTTTTAAATTTAATTGTTTAAATTTTATTTATTTGACTAACTTTTAACTGCAGTAAAGTATTTAAAATTAACCATATTAAAATTAGAAAAAAAATGATAAAAGTTGCTAAGTTTAATCGAAATAATCATTCAAGAAACGTTTCCCTTTTCATTATTTTAGATTGAATACCATAAATAAATTACTTTGTACTAATTGTTATTAAACAGAACTTAAATATGTTTGTTAAATTATTTTAGTTTAAGTAATTTACTAATGATTAAAAATCATTGAAAATTACAAAATTAAATATGAAAAATAATATTCACCTTTATAGTATTTTTATAACCGTTTTTAATAATGAAGCTAGATCAATTTTAAACCATGCTGAAACAATTTAAAAAATTATCTTTTCAATTACTAAAATTAAAAATTTTATTTTTTGTAGTTTTGCCATTATATGTTTTTATTACATTTATGTCATTGAATGATTTTTTATACTATTGTTTTTGGATGTATTTCAGATATTTTTGTCATTGAATGCATTTCTTAGAGTTTTGCCATTGATTATGATTTTGTTTTTGCCATTGAGTATGCATTTATCAGTTTTGCCGCTGGATTTGTTTTTTATAAATTTGTCATTGAATGTAGCTTATTTTTTCCATCAAATAAATAATCTTTGTCATTTAATATTCTGTTAATCTAGTAGTTTTGCTGTTTTAAATTATATGAAAATAATGATATACTTCTATAAACGTATTTATTTTTTGGTACATAATATTTTACGAAAAATAGGAATTATTTTTAGAGTGATTAAATAACTTTTGTTCATTAACAATAAAATTTTGACCAATGGACTCATCTATAAGCGGTAAATTAAAGCTGCCAATCTTAAGTTCATGTAAATGAAAAAAATAAAACAAAAAATAATAATTAATAATTTATTATAGTATTTAACTACATACAACAACGCAAAACATTAAATTGAGATCCAGTCAAAATAAATAGAAGCGAATTGTCTACAAATGGTATCCATAATATCCAGGGATTGCAGGGTTGTAAAGTCCATAATGACCAAGATGAGCAGGAGCAGCGTATGAGAGGGCGGCGGGAGCAGCAGCATAATGAGCCAAGCTAGGAGCTGCGTATGGAGCCAATGCTGGAGCAGCATATGAGCTTATGACTGGAGCAGCGATAAGAGCCTTGTTGACAGTGGTTGAAGCTGGATCTTGAACTGGGTCGACTCCAGGTTCATTGGTTTTAATGTCAGCTCTGAAGCCAGCAGCATCAGCCACGTAATTGACAACCCGGACTCTTCCATCAGCATCTCTCAATCCATAAGAGCCAACTTTGTTGCCAAAAACATCTCCAGCTTCCTTTCTGAAAGTCCCACCACTAAGGTGACCTTCATTGTATCCGAAATTGTAGTTCCCGATGTTCTGTCGAAAAAATATTTGACATTAATATTTTTATCCTAGAGCATACTCTTAATTACTTGAAAGAAGTGTGTTGAAAAATTTTACGAATTTTTGTTTACACAGTAAAAAATAACTGTATATTCTAAAAAATAACTGTATTTTTTACATAAAAAGAAACTGCTTGAATATAAATATAGGTATAATTTTGTTTTTAATTTTTAGCCTAACGCTGCAAAAAATTCCTGTTTTTTTTTGCATAGTTTCTCGGTATATTTCACGGTTTAAAGATGCTTTTTACAAAACAGTTTTTCTCTGTTTTTCACCCTTATCAGAAACGGATCAAAATTGTCCATTCAAGTTCTAGTTTTTGTCATGCATTTGTGCTTACCGTAAGGCAAAGCAAGAATCTGGCAAATTTTGTTGATAGATTAAAAAATAAATAGCTAGAGAAATTAAATTTATTGTCTAATTAATACAATCTAGTGTTTAATTTTTTTTTACTATCATTAAAAATATGTATTAGTCGAAAAATATTTGAACAAAATGCTGAATTTCTAACTTAAGTTTAATATTATTGTCATTGATAATACCATCATAAGACCTATCAATGACCTAAGAAGTAACTATTATCAATGGCCAAAGTAGTTCATTGATTTTTTTAAATATTGAAAACTTATCGCATAGATCTAATTATAAAGATTAAAAAGCAATAAACATTTGAACTAAATTAAAAAAAATAGGTTACAAATAAAATTACTTTAAAAATCAACTTACATCTTGAGCTCTATATTGTGTGCTTCCACCTGTGCTAACCAGTGCTGGGGCACCAAAGAGTACTGCAGCTTGGCTGGCAGCAAAAAGAGCAAAGAAGATGACGACCTTTAAAAGAAATGGATTGGTTACATTAAGCAAAACAATGAATTGATTATTAAAACCATGATTAATTGTTAATTCGTGTATTGAGTAGTATTATAAAATATGATGATTTGTTATATATGAAAAAAAGATATGTTTTGCGGAATACTTTAAAAAAAATTAAATATATACATATAAATATCTGATTTAAATTTTTTATCAATGTTAATTATACATTATTTATCAATTTTAATTATCAATTATTTATAAATTTTATTTATCAATTTTAATTATCAATTATTTATAAATTTTATTTATCAATGTTATTTATCAAACGTTTTATTGTATTTATGATACACTAAGTGCTTTTTTCTATAAATTTATTAATCAATTTCATTGTGTTATTTAATGTTAAAATTTCAAGCTTGTTACAATAACTTGCAAATAATTTGATAAAATGGCTGATAAAATATGAAAAGGTAAAAAAAAATACTTTATTTTAAAAGGTAAAAGTAATGCTTTATATTTAATCTGAAATTGATACGATAGTTTTTATCTTATATATATAGTTATACTTAGTTTTGGGTTACGTTAAAATTATGCAGCTAAAAAAATTAAATTTTTTACCCGCAAATTCGATAGAAGCCAGTTGTTTGATTAGAGTTTTAAACAGAACTTACATAAGAATATGTTAAGAAATATTTTATAATAATCAAGTTTATGTTTTGCAAGTAAAAGAATGGAATTATTCATTTGTATTATCACTAAAAGTAATATTTATTGTTCAAAAAGTCAAATGAGTCTAAATGTATTAAATGTTTATTTTAAATTATACAGTTAATTGATAAAAAATAAAATGTGTAAACTTTAAAAGAAAGGAAAAAAGTATATAGAAGATCTCAACGTAATTATTGATGCAATTTATAATTTATCTTTTCATTCATAAATTGGAATCGACTTAATACTTTTTAATAACTATACTATTCTAAGTAATAATAAGAAATAATTTTTATAGTTTTAACATTTAAAGAAAAAATAGTTTTTGAAATCGGAAAGAAAACATATATAACTTAATACTCCATAATTATCAAGCATTAAATTAACAGTGTTAAACTATTGGATAAAGTTGAAAAAATATATTAATTGAGTAAGTGAGAATGCATTTACCTGCATGATTACTGTGGATACGTTCTCTTAGAAAACTGATGATTTTACTGAGAATTTTACTCATATTTATACTTCAAAAGCACATCGCCGTCAAACGTTTGCAAGGACTCCCAGTCATTGCTGAAAATAAAAAATAAAAAATTTTAAATTGTATCAACGATTCACTCACTTTTAAACAACATTCAAACAGAAAGCATTCTCTTTTAGGGTGGAGTCATCGGAATTGCCCAAAGGTCAATTAAAAATAGGCATTTGTCTCGAGCTTAGAAATCCCTTGAAACGCATAATGAGATAATCGAATGTTTCTTTTCATTGTCTTGACTATGTAATAAAATGTAACGTTACGCGAGAAAACCTGTTTATTAAAGGACGTTTACGAGTTATGTGAGATTGACTTGGTAACCTTAGCTCTCGAGTTATCAATCAACTGTTATGGAAGGCAGCAGAACTGTTTGAATTGTACTGGATGAAAACTTATTTTAATTTCATATTTTTAGCTAAATATGGAATGGATATTGTTTATAGATGCATTGAATTATCATGATATTTTATATAAAAAAAATATGAATTTTTTAATAAAGATACAAATTTTAAAACACAATAATATTCCATTTATGTTTTTGAATAAAAACAAAAAGTAAAAGACTGCACTTAGAACTTAAAGTTTATTTTGTGTTCTACTTCAAATACATATGATTTTTTTTAATGATATTTGTTCAAATAATGCTTGTTAATGATGTGCTATAATTTAAATTTTAAAAAACTTTAAAAAAAACATATAAAATTGTTATAAAATTTTAAAAGCTAGCCAGATTTTCAAACTGAGTTAAAACACTCTTTTGCGAATCACGACAAACACAAATATTAAAACGACGATTAAAAATATGAATAATAGAATACATATGCAATTCGCAAGCGGTAAAAATTGACAAAATAATGTATATGAATAGACAAAATTACCTTATTGAATATAATTTTTCATAATCAGGATATCTTTCTTATATATTTCATTAGGAAAAGCATTACATATGTTTGTGCATAAAATATTTGTCGAAAATTATCAAAAAATTACGTTTAAAAAACTCATTTTTTCTAACTATATGAGCTTAACTCTTCTTTTTCTAAAAGAAAAAAAAAAACTTTTTTTAACTAACTATATCAACTTTTTTTTATTTGTAACACTTATATGTTTTTTATCATGAAGGTATTAATCTTAACTATTAAAAGTCATTTATTTCTCTTTGCTTACATTTATTTTAACCTATTAATTGTAACAATTTCATCACACAAACTAGAATTTCCTTCCTTCAATAAATTTTTGTTGCTATATTTTTTAACTATTTTAGTTCAAATTGCATAATTATATATGCGATTATATTTATTTTAATTTTATAAAATATGTCTGAATACTTAGAAATAATAAACTTAGATTTGTTAATATTGAATATAGTTTAATTAATATGACTAAAATCTCTTGAGAAAGTTTATTCTTTTTTTTAAAAAATTATAACGATGCTAAAATATTATGATACATATAATAAATAAAAATAAATTCCTTTAGAGTTATGTATAAGGTATTCATAAAAAATAATGTGCAAAGAAAACATGAAAATATTATATTAAAAAAAGAACTTGATGAAATTTTTTATTGCAATGTATCGTTCATATCCGCAAGAAATTTTTCTGATGAATTAAAGTCAAAATTCCAGAATATTCTAAGAAAAACGGGAAAACATTTCTATCGGATATTCATTTAACATATTTAAGCAGTTTGATTTATTTTGAAATATCTTTAGTTAACATAATAGTATTAAAAACAGTATATCATAGTTAAAACTTCCTTTAAAAACGTTAAATAGAATGAACTGAGTAAAAAAAGGAATAAATATATTGTTACCTTTGGAGGAGACACGCTTTCTCTAAGCATTTTAGGAAGGAATCCCATTTCTAAGTGATTCCGCAGAAACCATTTAAATCTTAGACTTAGCCATAAATTTTATGGTTATGATTTTCTCTTATAACAGAATAGTAGAAGAAGAGGAATAAAATAATAGAAACTAATATGACATTTATTATGAAAAGCATTCTAAATGTTGTGGATTTCCCTAGCGTGGTTTTACCCAAGTATTGTTTTCACAATAACATATTTATAGTTCTAATATTTATAAAAGTCATCATGTTAAATAAATTTCTTTATATAAATCAAGTAGTTGTTTCGTTTTTTAAGATTTGGTTATGTTTTTCATTAATAGCCTTTTGAAGCATTGAAACATACTTATTTGAGTTGCAATTATTCGATAAAGTTTTAAACTCCGCAGAAAATTCCGTATTAAATTATTTTATGCAGTACCGGCACATTGGGTCAATCGTCCATAAAATTCGCTTTTATTGTAAAATATTATACCGTAATTTTTCATTTAATTAGAATGATTCAGAGATTTTATAGTAATTATTACTATAAAAATTACGATTTATCAGATGTCTTGTTGTATAACATATGAGGGGAAAATATGTTTTCGGTAAAAGTATCGGCATCCTGAGTGTCGGTACATTTTACCGTCATTTGATCCAGAAATTTTTACAGTATATATCAATACTAAATATAGTATAATTTGAATTGAAAATTTATTCAATTATTTCTCTACAGCAACATGTTTGCTTCATTTGCTCTAAGAAAAAAGTATGCTCAAAACTACCAGAAAACGGTAAAATTTACCATGTTTCTGGCTGAATGAGAAAAACAAAAACTCGGTAGTTTTTACTGAAGCGCTTTGATAATGATTTTGGTAAAATTGTCAATACAATATGGTTTGATAAAATAATGTAAAATTTACAAAATGATGTGAAATTTGATAATTTTGTCATGATACTATAGAGCATGACATGAAAATCATTTATTTGTTAAATTTACTTTTCAGTTTTGCTTTTTTTAACAAATATGTGAACTATAAAAACTATATTTTTGAGAATTAGAATTTCAGACAAACATTTACCGTAAAAACGAAAAAATTATCAAATGAGCGGTCTGAATATAGTACACTTTGATTTTCATTACCAGAATTATGTTTTTTTTTAAACCAGAATTGTTATTACCAGAATTGTTAATTGTACGGAAATTGTACCAGAATGTCTTTCTACGTGTAAAAATAACTAAATGAATGTAAAATATTGAAAACTTGACATAAAGTTTTCAGAATATAAATAAAACCTATACTGCTATAATTTTTGAACCCAGTTGAAGTGCATTATTTTTTACATTTGCCGCAACTTTTATATAATTTCAAGTTTAATCACACTACTTAAACATGATTACACGATACTAAGGTTCAATTTAAACAGAATCACAACGCACAAAAGCAAACAATTAACAAAAATAAACAAGGAACTAACTATATAACAACTCATTAAAGGTTTTTTTTAAAAGAAATTCCAAAATGTTATATTTTAAGACACCAAATTCAACTTTTGCATAAAAGAAAACTTTTTAACCTTCACGTATAAACAGAATCAAAAGTGATGAATACAACTTTTTATTAATTTTATGATGATAACATCAAAATCTAAAAGTGTCTCCTTTACATATTAAGAATCCTTCCTTTTAGTTTGATTGTACAAGAATAATTTTTTCTATAACGTTTAAAGTTGTTAGCCACATTAGATTCTTATATAATATTTCAAAAACTGTGAATCGTTCCCGGAACAGCTCACTATAGGTCAGACGGGTCGTGGAGATTAAATTTACACGACCCTTCTCAAACAGCCACCATTATTCGTGACCAATGGTAAGATAGAAGCAATGTGGTCAGCAATTCGAATTGATCATCTTACTTCCTTAGACAAGGTAGACGTCGATTTGGAACTGTATTTGCTTTAAACCGCAATTGTGGGTAGAAACTTGGACTTGCAGTTACATTTTCTTGCTTCAACCAATGCACCATTTAAGACCCTTTAATATGTCAAGGTACATAAAGTAATGCGTGCGTGAATGAAATAATTTGTGCAAATGAAATTTTTAACTAAGATCAACTTATTTAATACTAAACTTAGTTGACTTTTTATAAAACTTTTAAGTATTAAATACATTAATTAAATAGTTTGAGCCGGGGTGGCTCAGGGGATAGATAGAGCATTCACCTTCCAATGAAGTGAACTGGGTTCGAAGCCCAACGATGATTGATTTATACAAATTCAGCATCCGGCTCGCACTGACTACAATGCTGGCGTGAAATATCCTCAGTAGTAGACGGATCATGGCTTAGAGTCCACTTGACGTCAGTCTAACCGTAGAAGGTTTTCGTGTTTTTCCTCTCCATGTAACACAAATGCGGGTTAGTTCCACCAAAAAGTCCTCTATGAAGGCTACGTTATCACAACACCTGATCCAGGAGTTCCCTTGTCTTTTGGATTGAGTTCAAAGGCTACGGAGTTGAACATTGGCCATTTAACATAATTCAAAATTGGGTCTACATTTCAATGACGTTTATAAAATAAAATAAAATTCGGACTAGTAGATTAATATAATAAAATATTGAAAAAATTTTCAATTTCCAAAATTGTACTTTTTTTATTTATGTACATTTTTACGATTATCATTTTTTGTATATAAAATTTAAAAAATAGTTTCAGGTTTACTAGCCTTGCAACTGAAGTTAATCTGAAAGGAAAGTTTCATTAATTTGTTTCATCATATAAATCATGAAGCCTACGTAAGAAGGCCCAATTTGTTTCAAATTATCATTAATCAGCTTTTGGACAGTTTATTGACTTTTATTTGAATGTTCTTATCAGTGTCAGTGATCAGTATTGCTGAAAGATAGATTGATAAAGGTGTGGCTAACATAAGACTGTGCGTGGTCTCCGAGATACATTTTACAGTCTTAATATCAGTCACTGACCATTTAAAAATGACAAAAAAAGCTATTTGCAATAAATAACCCTTAGGAAAAACTTCCTATTATCTTTTCATTTAAAATTATTTTATGAAAATGAAGTTGAATCGTTGATTTAAATATTTATTAAATGTACTATTGTGGTACAAACGATTTTTTTAAGCAGGTTACAACAATTGTTTGCGAAAACTTTCTATAAAGCTGAATTTACATTTCTAAAACTTGTATAAAATGTACATTTCTATAACTTGTATATAGCTGTGTATAAAATGTGTTAAATTGATTATTTGTTCTCATACTTTGCCTGCAGTTCATCCGATTTTGAATATTTGGTATTATAAATTTTATATTATCTTGTTCTTCAAAATGTATAGAGATAATTTTTTATTAAGACAAAAATATAGAGAGATCTATATATTTTTTAAAGTTTTGTGTTAATGTAGTGTTTAATATCATTTTTGCAAAATTAAATAAACAAAAATTTCTAAAGTATCAAAACATTTCTTTATTTCTCTTGTCTTCATTGTCTTGAACAAAACTCGATTAATTACATCGAATAAAAACAAAATGAAAAAAAAAGGTTGTTTCAGAATTATCTGTAGGAGGAGAATAAAATGTATATTTTCTGGAAAAGGGAGTTAGAGATTTAAAATGCGTTACACAGTTTTGCATAGGCTTCAGTAACTTCTCCTAAAGATCAAAATCTTTAAAATTGTTTCAAAACGAAATTTTATATATTAAAAAAAAATTTATAAACAAGAGTCGCACAACCTCAATGTGCCCAAATAGATTTTACTCTCCCATTTAATATCTATATTCATTAAACCACTTGATTTGAATAGGTAGAGTATATAATAGGGATAATTTGCAAATTTAAGTTAGCTTCCACACGTTTCCATATATAAGATTTTAATTATTTGCATGCGACTTCTAGTGCTCGTGTGTCAGTTCTAGTGAAATGCGCACGCGCCAGTGAAAAACTATCAAACTTACGTAAGAGAAAATAAGAGATTTTGCAAAAATCCATAAGTTAAAAACGCAAACGTAGTGCAATACCATTTTAACTTTGACCATAAAATTGAAACAAACAATTACAATAGATCTAGAAGATCTCCACAAAGCTGTGGTTTTCGTCTCAAGATGCTTTGCTCTACGTAAAACTGTGATTTGTTGGGCAGGAAAATTTGGTAGATTTTGGTAGATTCAGCGATAAAGAATGAAGCTTATTATTAAGACTTGTAGCCGAATATTAAAGAAATTTAGTATCTGCATGATGTCCACAAATAACCATAACTTACTGCAGTTTGCCTTAAACTACACAGATAAGTTAGTAATAATATTCATTTCTAAATTTCATCAATACATTTCTTCAAATTCGCATTCCATGTGCATGTTTTAAGTTTGAAGGTCGGCTTAAACAGAAAACAACATTTAACAGCTATAAACAGTGTGCTTGTAGCCTAGTCTTCGTAGCATTAATCACGCAAACATTACCTAATGGTACGTAGCGTCTAATATAAAAGCGAGCGCGCAGATGCTTCAAATCTTACGTACGGACGCGTACGCAAACTAACGTAAAAGTGCGAAATCTCCCTAGCATCATTTCCATCTAAAGCAGCATAGCATATCCCTACTTCTTGTGTCTTACACTTAATACAAAAGCAGTGGCTATAGTATCCTCCAGTGTCTAGATAATTCATAATATCTTTAGTATATAGTATATAGTTTAGTATATATATATAGTTTTCTCTTTCCTGATAACTACTGTAAACTAGTATTGATATTTGCTATATTATTTTCATTTTTCTTTATGTCATATAAACAAACACAGTTAAATTATTTTTATCCGAATTTCGGATCCCTATTTTTATTTTTTATCTTAGAACCATATTATCATGTAATCAAGTTTAAGAAGTACGATAACATGTTTTAATTAAACATTCTATTAAGGTTGCTGAACTGAAATTTTTTTTAAAGAAATTGTGACTAGAAATAGCCTTAAACTCATCAATATTCTAGGAATAGAAATGTAACTTTAAACAAACATATAGTGCTAATCAAGTAAGTACATATAAATAATTTAGTTTTAAATCTGAAGAATTTCATTTTATTGAAATTTTTCTGAGGTATAAAAATATATTCTGTATTTATTTCAAAACTATTATTGAAACTCTGTAATGAACACTGCCAAATTATAGATCATTATAATTTAACAATTCACCATAATACGGAACGATACAACTGGAGTTAAATTGAACCATAGTATCATGTATTCAAGTTGTACATAGCTATGTTCTACTTGAGCATCATATTAACTATCATTATTATTGTAGCGGTATGATGGTTCAATAACTTTCTAAACTCTCTAATAATCTAGGAGTATAATTTTGAATAAACGGCTCACACTAATCAAGATATTATAAATAATCTAGTTTGAAATCTTACGAATTCCATTCCATTAGAATCCACTTTAGGTATTTTTCTTAAAGGAATCTTCTATGTTCATCTCAAATTTGTTATTAAAACTTGTATAATGAGCACGACAAACTACTTATTGTACAGGCAAATTATAGCTTTTGAAATAATACAAACGGATTCACTCGTAAAACTTTATGTCAGTATCTAACATTTAACCAGTTACCATAACATATAATAGCATCTAGTAATGACCATTTCTTTTGTGGTCATAAATCCCATGATGCAACGTTTTGCTCTTTGTTTTTATTTCTATATCCAACCATCCTTGAAAACATTACCTGGGTGATGTCCTTATCAACAATATTATGTTCACAACCTCAACTCATCAAGTTCATTTTCTTATCTTTTCTTACGGTTAGTGCCCTATTGTGTAGTTGATTTTACGAACCGAAAGGGATCGAGATTGACCTTACATCCTACATGGGTCTTTGGTCCGCCTAGCCACAGATGGGTCTTGTGCGCGTAGATGAGATGGTATTCTGCCCACTTTTATGATGACAATTATTATGCATTCTGATGTAACTCGCCCTTTTTTAATTAATAGTTATATGAAGAGTATATATAGAGGGTTTTTATTTAAATGTCTTTTCAAATCTGACAAATTTTGAAGATCTCGCCATGAAGGTTTGTATCACTTCTACTTAATGACATATTTTTGAATGAAATTTAAATGATCTCAAAAACTCATTATTCGAAAGAATCTACGAGTAACTTTATCGATAGAATATTTATTGTGATTTTTGATTAAAAGTGAAATATGCTTCAAAAGAATGAGATTAATTAAAAATTATAAAATAAATTTTAAAGAATAATACTCAATCCATAAAAATGCTTAATAATGAGTTCGAGAACGATTATGTGTTTTTAAATGTTCTATAAAATGAAATTCTTTGTGTAAAATATTGCATGAGAGTTAGTTTTTTTTTTTTTAAAGAGCGCATTTAATGATTTAATTTAGAGAAATTTATTATTAAAAAATACTTCACTTTTTATTTTGAATAATCACGTTTTCAATAATTCTTCATACAAAATGGGCCTTATTTTCGTCTTTATTGAAGAATTCCAAAAAGTTTTCTGAAACAAACTACGCGATAGTGTACAAATTACGCCATAGTTATTTTTCCACCAATCCTAAATTTTTTTCTTTCTTTCATAAATTTTTATCACTATTACGACGACTAATTACGAATTTAGGATTTATTTTATATATTATCTAAATTTACGTTAGTAATTAAAAACCTTTATACTTTGTAATTATAGAGTACAATTGCACTATTAGCATTTGTAGCTTAATATTTTATTCATTAATTATAAAATTAGAGAAAATAAAAAATAAAAATATTGCTATATACTAATATTTATTTTGAAAAATATTCATATGTGTTGCAAAGTATTCGCATACGTTGCAAACTATTAACTTTACTTGCAAAATATCCACATAAACTTCAAAATATTCTCATGGTTTTGCAAAGTGTTAACTGTTTGATAAATAGTTTCAGTGTTTAACTTTTAAGTTTATATAAAGCTATTCAAACTGAGTATAATTTTCAACAAACAAAACAGGAACTGCCATTTTTTTAGACTTATTTTGTAATAATGTGTAAAAATGAAGTATTGGTGAATTTAATCAATATTTTTTTTTAAAAAATTGCGCAGCATTAATTATAAATCAAATTAACTGTTTAATAAAAACAACATATTCCTGGTTTAAAAAATATCATATATAAGCCATTTGTTATTCTTCAAAATATAGGTTCTTGTTCTTTGTACGTTGATAGCTCTCTGCAGTTCAACGCCATTATACAACTACATTAATCCTAACTATCCTTTATTGTATAATACTGGTACAAGTCAACAGTATAATGACCGAGATGTAAGTACAATATTAATTTAATTATTACAATATTAATTTAATTATTTATTAGTTATATTATTTTATTAATTAATTATTGATTTATTTAATAAATTACGCTTATCTTTCAAGTAGATATCTAAACTATCTTTTTTTTGGATGGGTGCCGTAACTACCACTAATATTATTAAATACCAATTCTGTAGTATATAAAACTTGGTAACTCGATTCTATTTTGGGGTACCTCTTGATAGACGAAGGTTGACATAGTTGATAATTAAATCCTCACATTGGTGACCCAACGACCTCGAAAAATAGGTGGATAGTCCACACTGAATAGTTTATATGCTCATAAAATAGCGCTCAAAAATCCGGTGAAGTAACTACAATTCTCCCGACCAATAAATAAAAATGAAGGAAAAAAATAACAAGTGAAATTATATAAATAAAAATATATATCTAAATGAATAAATAAACAGCATTAATCAACTAGTGGTATTCATTCATCGAATTCTATCGCAGATAAAAATTCTGAAAGGGGAGTAATGTGACGTAACTACCTTTAATAATATTAAGTACTAATTCAGTAGTATAGATTTGTTAACTCGATTTTATCTTGGGGTACTTTTTGATGGATGAAGGTTGACATAGTCGTTAAATAAATCCCCACAGATAATCTACCAAAATGTTTGCATGATATCTAAATTTAAATTAAATATTATCCTTACATCTTTTTTTTCCAACTTTTATATTTTTTAAAAAAACTTTAGTTAATTCAAAAGTAATACGAAATAGCGTATATGTTATGGGAAAAGCATGGCTAAAATTACCAGAGTATGGAAACAAATTAGCGTGTTTCTAGCTCTATGAGAACACCAAAAGCTCAGTAGTTTTTATTGAAGTGGTTTGGTAATGATTTTGGTAATTTTGAGAATAAAATATGATTTTTCAGTATCCGATACAGTTTTGTAAATGCGGTAAAATTTCATAATTTCATCATGCTAACTTAGGGTCTGTAATGAAATCTATTTCTTTGACTAAATTGAACCAAAATTGAAATCCAGAATTTCCGGTAGACATTTATCATATGAAAGGAAGAACCAAGTGAATGGTTTAAATACTGTACATTTTTGGTTTTTTATAACCAGAATTGTTTTTTTTTATCAGGAATGTCATTACTATACAGTACGGTAATTTACCAGAATATTTTTTTTTCTCGTGTACTAAACAAAGTGACAGCTTTTTCTGATTTTTTAATAAACTTGATCTGAAAAAAGTTAGTAAATAACTTTTAAGGTTTTTATTCACTCAATTTTCAAATAATTGAATTCAGATTTGCATTTCTAGACACACAGACCAGAATACAAGAAAACGTCCAAATTATTGCTAAAAATTCTTTATGAATCAAAAATTAAATTAAAAGGGTTTTTGACAAATTTGTATGAAATATCTACATTCGCTCCCTCTCCCTTGCACACATGCATGCATATAAACATTCTGTTTTATTTATATTATTTATGTAATAACTATTATTATGTAAATTATATTAGTTTATAATAATATTAATTTATAATAATATTAGTTTGTGTAAAAAAGTTTCCTCTTTTTTTAACAATTGTACAGACATTGTAATGTTTTATTAAAAAACTTAAATATCTATTGGTCTTACAATTCATAATTGCTGTTTGTCATAAATTTCAAGTAGGATAATTTCAAATAACTTAATCTAATAATAATATTTCCTAATTTTACATAATGTTTGAGACAATGCAATTAAGAATTTTAACAATCATTACACTTTTGATGCGTCCGAAAAAAAAATAAATAGCTTTTATTTTTTCCTGCGAAGTATATTTTAAATTAAATGCATACCATATTCCATGAGTATTTAGTTTTTTTTAATATATATATATATATATATATATATACACTAAAATCATTTTATTAAAGTCTGTTGTTAGGAGTTTTTGATCCTGTTGTACCATAATATTGTAATATCGTATGGTTGCACCATAAAGCTGAACAATTATTAACATATGACTTAATAATTTTAAACTTGATTAGGTATTGCTGTTTCACGAGAAATAAAATTTTCGGTATAGGTACTATCAGTCAAAGTTCACCAACACGTTGAAACATCCCCAGATTCTTGTTTGCTAACGATTATGCACGTAGCTGCGTCAAATACGACAATAGCGCAATCATTACTTATTACAATGCATATAGAATATGAAATTATCGTGATAATTATTGTTGATAATAATGTTTATCGAATATAAAAATATCGCTATATCTTATCGATGACACAGCATATCAAAAAAACAATATCGTAAATATTGTAAATAACGATAACTGCTGAGCACAATATTATTATGAGTGTTGATACACTTTATTTCGGTTACGATGATCTTGGCTAAGGTAAAAATAAGATCAACTAGTTAAATTGGATAAATATCATATCATGATATATTGCTAAATATCAATATTTTTTTACAACGCATTATAATATAGAAAGTTAAGCAAAAAAAAAAAAAAAAAAACAGTTTAAGAAACTGAAGCTCGTGTTGGTGACAACTCGAGAAAGTAGTGATCAAGAAATGGTTCTAATAAGCGATAATGAATCTGAAAGCACGTTAAAGAGCTTAACCATCAGGTATCATAATACCTTGGTTCAACCAGAATTGAAATAAAATTCACTGTATTATGGTTTAAAGTACTGGTTCAACGTCGGTTTCTGTTTTAATCCTGTACTACAGCGGTTTCAATCACATATTTTAGGGATCTGGTGGCTATCAATTTGGATACGATGAAGAACATACTTCTGGCGGATCATTCAGAAAAGAAACTGGTGACGCCTATGGCAACAAATATGGTTCTTATGGTCTACGGGATGCTGATGGTCGATATCGAGTCGTAAACTACGTCGCTGATTCAGCTGGATTTAGAGCTGACATAAAAAGTAATGAACCAGGTGTTGCACCGAAAGATCCTGCTTCAACTACTATCAATAAACCAGCTGTTTACGCTTCGACAGTTTATCACAATCCCATCGCTCCAGTAGCACAATATCCAGTAGTGTTCCAAAGTCCTTACGTTGCCCCAGTCAGTTCTTATTACAAAGGCAGTCCTTACTACAAAGGCACTCCATTCACAAGGTTCACTCCTTCGTATATTCCTGCATCACCCAAAGGATCTCCCTACAGACGTCCCGGTTATTTCATTTATCCCTAAATTGATCTCTTGAATATTTTTGTCGAACTACTGGAACTCTCAACGAATTTTATTAGTTGCCAAATTTTTGTGGTTATGTGGTTATTTTTAATAATAAAACAATTTGCAAAACTGTAGTTTTATCATTTTTATTTCACATTTTTCTAATTGCCAAAGTTATAAACTGACTATATAACACACACAATTTATTTATTTTCAGAAATAGTTATGTTTTTTTTAAAGTTTAAGTTACGAAATTAGTAATTACTTGCATAGTAAGAATTTTGCATGTTCGTTTTCATTTTCGGTATAACAATCCTTCCTTCCACAATGACATAAGTCCCGTGTGTGCCTTTTCCTTCCTTAGAATTCGATTGCAAGCTGCCCTATTTTTAGCCTTGGCTTTCCATCCGGTTACTTTGAGGATGTGCAAGTCTTTTTTCAGACATTTTATCCATCTAAGTCGTGGACGACCTCTGTTTCGAGTGCCTGGTGGCATGGCTTAGAAAACTTTTTTCGTGTTGCTTGCATCTGTCATTTCAATCCATTTCTTTTTTTTTTTTTTAATATTGATAAAATTTATTCTATCCGAGTCTTTGAAGGTTTCGTATTGTTCATTCCTTGTTCGAGATATCATCACTTTTAATTCCACTAATAATGCGTCTTAAGCATTTACTCTCAAAAACTGCTAGATGAACTTTACATTTTTCAGCCATTATCCATGTTTCAGCTGCATATGATAAAATAGCAGTGTTTAAACGTTTATAAATAGTCATTTTAGTCATTGATTTTGAGTCATTTAGTCATTGATAGTCATTGACTTTTTACGAAACCTGTCTTTAAAAATTTCTTTTGTACAAAAGAGCATCGGTTGGCAAGCGTTATTCTCTTCCTAATGTTTCTAGTGAATTACTGAATAACCAGAATATTTAACTACTTCAAATTTATTTCCATTTCAAAGAAAAGTTGACTAAATTTTAATTTAATGCATGGCATACATTTGTTTTTTGTTGCTTAATGCTTAACTGAATTTTGATTTCCTAAGATTCCAAATAAATGAATGTCTGCTTACGAACTGTTGGTGTTCTCGTTATAATGCCAATGTCATCCGCAAAAGGGATTCTTTTTAAAGATTTTTTTAATACATTTCCTCTTATACTCACATTGGACTCTCTGATGATTTTTTCTAAAACTAAATTGGGCAGAAAGCATGCCATTGCATCACCTTGTCACAAGCCATTCACTACAGTGTTAGGCACGAATAAGTTATTCTGGATTTTCTCTCCAAGTTTTGTCTCTGATAAGTTTATGAAAACTAATTTGACTAGTTTTCCAGAAATTTTAATTTTTCTTCATAGAATCAATAATTAGTCATTGATTCACTGAATCACATGTTGTTTAGAAACCAGATAATTGGTGGTTATAGATGTTGGATATCAATTCTAAATTCACGTATTTTTTGGATCATTATCAGTAATTAGTATTATACAATCTCACTTGAAATCTACTATGAGATTATATTTATTTGATTGTGCGAAATGATGAAGCAACAACATTCTTCAAACGAAAAAAGTAAATGTTAAAAGCAAAAAAACAAACTGTATGGATTAAAATTTTCAATTGAACAGTTTAATAAATCTCAAATAAAACAGCTAAATGAACCTTAAAAGAATAGGAAATTACAGTAACGAATAGTTTCTGACTAATACTACACATATTCGAACAACAAATTAATTTTTTTCCTTTTATTTAAATCCTCAAAAAAATAAAGCATGCCTTAGAGCCATATTTTTTAACAGTAAATTAAGTCAGCAAATCAATTTAGAAGGAAATTTTCGGGAACGAAAAACTAATTTATAAAAAGGATGACTGGCAAAATAGTGGAAATTTTATTACTTTCACATACCCGAAAAAGCGAAGAAAAGCAAAGAAAGTTTTAAATGGGGTATAAGTTATCCAGAATTAGAGAAGTTTATCAAAGAAATTAAAAAATTTTTAAAAATTTATTTGTATGAGTCAGAAAACTATAAATATTGGAAATAATTATGACATTTATCCCCCCAAATCGTGATTTTTTCATTTTACATTACATAGAGGAGATAGGGCGGCATCTTTGAACGTCTTAAATATTATGCTTCAAATTAATAACTTTGTTTAAGTAAAGAGAAAATACTTAATTGCTAATCTGAAACAACAAGTTAAATCGTTTCCTCAATTTTAGCAAGGTAAGCAGGTTTCTAAACTCTGCATTTTAAAATTATAAAAGTAAGATTATGAGCTTAATAGTAAAACCAATTTATCGTTTTAGTTTTAATTTTTTGAAGACTATTTAAATTAAAGCTATAGTTTTCAATTATTATACTCATTCCGTTAAATTGCTTACACAAAATGGTGTTGTTTTTATAGACCTTCACTAGGCATATTTGAACAAATTAGCTGAGACACTTTTAAAAATCCAGAAATACAAATTAAATACAACAGAATATGTGTCTAAATGTAAATAATTTCAAATTTTTAAATTAAACTTGATATTGATATCGAAAGTAATAAATGCAGTTGCCTTAACTAACATTTTTTTAATATACTTTATATATTTATTGTTTTTTTCTGAAAATTAAAGAACTATTTTTTAAGCAAAATAGTATAGATATAATGAACAGATATAATGAATGAAAAGTAGAAAATATAGCATTAACTTCATTTTAAACATATTTTTGAATTTTTTTAATGTTTTTTATAGCAAGTTAAATGGCATAGTGGTTTCAACAAATGTAAAAAAGAGGTAGACACTCGAAGTAATAGAACAAAATATGAGAAGTACAAAACAAAAGCTTTAAAATACAATTACGACGCAAGGCATGCAGATGGAGTTAGATTTACAAAATTTTTATATCGGTTAAAATATTAATACTGACTATCAAATTAAATTAATTATTATTTTAATGTACAATTTTTGCAAACTCTTCAGCATATAGGAAGACAATTTCATTGAATGATGTATTTTGAATTCCTCAAAATGTGACATATACACTAGTTAGACAATTGAAATAGTATTAGGAAACCAGAATGGAAAACTTTGTTCCGAACAATTAGTATAATATCAAATAAAGCTATAAAAATACATTAAAAAGAATGAAAAATTTCTGAAACAGTAGCATAAAGGCAAAGGAAGGAAAATACAAGCTTATCACAATACAAAAAACGTATCATTTATATAACAAATTTGATTAGCAAGAAACGAAATGATGAAACATTAATATTTCCGTGTTCTGGTTTAAATTATTAATGATTATATGTTAGGTTCATTTGGTAAAAAAAAAATATATTTTCTTGACAAAAAAGTGACATTTGAATTTAGTCTAAGAATAGGATCTAAGGATTTAATCTCAATTCTGGGTAAACTAACTTCTTCAATTGTTTCGTTAAAAATTTTTTTAACAATTTTAACGATGCAGAATTTTTGTGATTTAACTGTCTATTTTCTTCTTTAGATATATTAAATATTTTTAGAGTATAAATGTAAATGAAAACTATCATTTAGGAACTATTTTTTATTAGTTGAAATGGACCCAAGCATTGTTTAAGGGTATCTACCCATAAAGAAAATTGTCAATGATATTAAAAAATTTATAATGTTTTTTGTTTATTCAGAAAATTGTCAATATTTATTTTATGAGTTAAAAAAATTAACACATATCTATAACAAACTGTTAAACTTGAAAACTGTGAAATTTTCAAAATATTGTTCTAAGTTGTCCCCCTTTCACCTACTAATAACAGATATCTTGAATCACGCCGGAAACTCACAAAAAGAATCCATCCGAAAATCATTTTTTCAATGGAACTTTGTAACTTTATTTTTCACACTTTAAATTGTAGAAACTGAAGCAACAAACAAAATCTAAAATTATATTAGTTATTAACACTTTTATATTTGCAAAACAGAATTTCTAAATTCAAAATAATTTATTCATTAGTAATTAAATACTATTTTCTTGATAGGAAGTTATTAAATAAGCAACGTTTCTGTTGAGTGCTTAGTGCATGATGCCATTGATGAAGTTTAAATAAAGAAAAGCGAATGTGATTTTCGGTGTGTTTTTAATGAGTTTCTGAATAAAAGGCTGTGCACTTAAAAACAACAAACAATGAAAGTATTATTACTTCAGAAGGCTTAATGCATATGATAATCAATAAAACGTTTTGTAATTTTTCTCTTTGTCCAAAATACAAATTCCCCATAAATAAACATAAGAATTTTTAAGAGTGTTTAAAATCATATCTAAAAGAGAAATGGTAAGTAGGGTAAACACATGTTTTTGATTAAAATAAGTAAGACAGTTGGTAAATCTTTAGCAATTGTCAAAACAATTGATGCGAAAACACAATAAGAATGGAATCTATTATATATGATTTTTATGTTTAGTGACATCGAAAAAATTGATTTAATGATGTTTAGTTATTAGGCCATCAAATAGCAATCATCCAGAGTATATCTTTAATAATTGATGAAATTTGATTTAGGCTGAAAAATTATTTTAATCATAAATTTTGAATTTTGAAATCATAAATTATTTTAATCATTAATTCTAGAATTAAAGTTCGGACAAGCAATTACGTTTAGCAACACCAGGCACAAATGTACAATGCGCAATAAAATCATGGAAACGCAACATTCTGAATAAATTTTAATTTCATGGTAGGATTTTCAATTAGCCAAATAAAATTATCATTGCTTAGAACATGTGCTAAACTCGGCTATGTTAATAATTTCTATACGTTAATTTTAAAACACTAGATATTAAACATTATATCACTATTTTATCTCTAATATTATATCACTATATTTAAAAACCAGTTAATAAGCATTATATCACTCAAAAAAAGTTGTTTTTCTTTAAATAATTTTTAAAAAAAAGCCTACGAGGTAATTGCGATCTGAAAAATGTCCTTCTTACAATTGAAACAGCTATCAAAAATTTCCATACTTCATTTAAATCTCTATTATATTTTTAGAAGTAATCAAAAATATGAAAATAAATATCGGACTCATTTAAAAAATTCGTATTCCCAAAAATAAAAAAATAGAATAAATAAATAAATATATAATTTTTAAAAAATATAATAAAGTAAATGAATAAAGGCAATAAATAGATTCAAACAAAAATTATTATTATTATATTTTTTTGTAAAATTTGAAGAAAAAAAGGATTTTTAAACATTAAAAACAATTTTACATTTTTTAAGAAAAATAGAGAATATTTTTATTTAAAATAAACAGTATTCTTAAATTTTTATTAAAAGCCTTGGTAATATAATGTTAAGTAAAATTGTGATTGAAAATTCACGTAGTTTAAATATTTGATTAAAAAACTAAAGTAACAAATTCAAAAAACTTAAAAAATGCAAAATCGGATATTTTAAAAAAAGATGGGAGCATTTTTATTTAATTTTTCATACAATTTTTAGTACACATGCGTTTAAAATGGATGTATCTGAAAATACTGTAGCCAGGAATCTAAATTTATTTTATTGAATATATATTGGATATTAAAAACAGTATTTTTATTCCAATTCTTTTTTAAGAGGATGAAATTTTTCTTTTAAGATGTTTTTTAAACAAATAAAAAAATTCTTTAAAATAGTTCATATAAATAAAAGCAAAAAAAAATAACTACTTTAACGAAAAATTTATCTTCATATTTAATTCATATTATTAGGTTTATATTTGGAGAAAGCAAAGAACCTTGACTTAGATACTAAAGAAAGTATCTAAATTTAAATAATTGGGAACGTGTGTATTCCATCTTTTGTTTTTACCAGTTTACAACAATTGGAGGAATATAAAGAGAAAATATTCTTCACGAATTTCTTTCACGAACAAAGCATGATTTTTTTTAATATATATAATGTTGAGGCGCTTTACATGATACAATACTAAAACTTGAAAGGTTTGCATATTAATGGCTACCATTTCTTAAAGATGGAATTTTCTGCCAAATTAAATTATTGTAATAAAAATATAGGGGAAGGTGGGGTAATAAGATAATACAGAGTATGATCATAAGATTAGAATATTCGAAGAGTTCTAAGATTCGAAGGCATGTAGGAGCTAAGCTGTTTGACCTAGATACTGCTTGATTGAATCAAGATATTCATTGTTTAGTTGTTATTATACATTATTTTTGAAAAATCATAGATGTACTACTTTTTTTATAAATAATTTAGAAAAAGTAAAACCCTCCGGTTTTATTCCGATAGTGGTATAAAACCAACACCTTCTAGAGGAGAGAAGGCCTAAGCATGGATCAATTTAGTAGTCCGACAAGACTAACATAAACTGCTCCGTGGAGGCAAACAAGAAAGATGTCACTTCGTGCATGCCACTGCGCTGCCCAGAGGGGGGAAATGCGAAATATGTCATTAAGTTTGGACTACTAAAGGATAAAATTTCTTGCTTATGCTAACACGTGCTGAGGCCGTCTCTCTTCTAGGAGGTATTGATAAAACTGGATTCTCATATTGAAACTTTGGAAAAATAAGAAATAATAAAATTTCAGTAAAAAAAAAATTCACACATTTTTATTTTATATGATAATTTAAGATAATTACGTGTGTAATTTAGATGTAATGTAGTCAACGCCTTACTCTAGGGGAGTGATGAGATAAAGAAACAATTGTTCTGGGCTAGTGGATAGTGATAAAATGATAAATAAAATCTTTAAAATAAAAAATATAGTGTTTATTAATGTTTTTCAAAAGTTACAATCGTTTATATATATATATATATATATATATATATATATATATATATATATATATATATATATATATATATATTATATATATATATATATATATATATATATATATATATATATATATATATATATATATATATATTATATATATATATATATATATATATATATATATATATATATATATATATATATATATATATATATATATATATATATATATATATATATATATATATATATATATATATATATATATATATATATAAGACTACAATATTGTGCAAAGGGTCGTCAAAAAATCTGCAAAATATGAAATTAAGGTTTTTTCTGCAAAATTCGTAAAACCTTTACTTAACATTGTATGTAGTTATCTTCTTTCTTTGTTTCACTGCAGCTTTCATTGGCCCAGAGTAAACATATATCAAGAGAAGGTTTCTCAGATCGGGTAGCTAACCAGGTGCAGAGGCTATCAAAACAAAACAAGACATTGCTACTTATCCGGCTAAATCCTTATTGTTTGTGAGGGTATTAATCTTTAGTAAGTGTAAAATAAGCTGGGATAAAAATAATTTTTTTTAACTGTAATGAACAATAAATAAGGATAACTTAAAAACAAGAGAACATTACAGAGTTGCCATAGTAAAATAAACTTATCGACCCAGAATTTTTTAGTGTTCTTATGGAGCGTGAAAACACGGTATTCTGGTAGTTTTGTGCATAAATTTTGTCTTAGTTTTTTCATTTACCTACATAATAATTTGCTTCAGATTATAATTTGTTTACGTTTTTCTATTATCAACTTTTTTTTAAAAATTAAATTACCAAATTCAGCGTGCCTGTAATATAAAGCCTTCATCACTTTAATCTGCATAATAATAGAAATTTCAAGTCATTATGACTTTAATTAGCAATCGTTTAAATGAATGGATGTCTTGTCAAACCTACAGCTTGTAAATAGATTAGTTACAATCAGAATATATTCTGTATCTCAACTTTGGGTGTGACATTTTTACAAAAGCAAGCAACTCACTCCTAACAAGGATAACAACAATCATCCTCCATCCTACATCTAAAATAGATATTAATTGATTTTTGATTTCTTCGGATTCATTGGAAGGTCGAAAGTTATTCACGCAGACGTCTTTGAAAACAAAATATTTTGGCTGTCTCAAAGCCGAGGTTATTTCTATAGCCTATTTCGTTTGTTATGTTTGATTTCATTGCCGTAACAAACATTTTTTTATTACGGAATGGTACTAATTATTGCTTGCTTTTAATCCATTTCATGTCAGAAATGTTTTAAGAACAATTAAACTCTATTAATGGTTTTTTTGGTCAAATAATCTTTTATCGGATGTAATTTATTTTCTTTTTATTTATTTATCATGCATGTATCTTGTACGCACTATAAGTTGAATAATAATAAAATAATTTTTTTAGTTTTTTTTTTTTTTTTTTTTTTCCCAAAGCTTTTGCAATTACAGCTGAAAAAATTTTGATTGCAATAAAAGTGAAAATGCATTTGTAAAACTTCAGTTCTAAAACTTTTACAAATAACTAGTTTTATTATTTTAGCTCAGTTTATTAATAACACTGAAGTAATTTTGACACGGTATCAAAATTTTCAATAAACATTATTTATCAAATATTAAAAAAAAGGAAGAATCCAAATGAAATAAACCTAAGAAACTGAAGCAGAAAAGATACACAAAATTATAAACTTCAAATGCTTACAAAATATGAAGAAGGTATTGAAAATCAGCAAGACGTTTTAAAGTAATTTTCATGCCTGTTAGCAAAACCAGAAATCTTGTTTCATTCATATGAACACTGATTCCCTTGTCAATAACATGCGTTCCTCACTAACTCTCCATAGTGCCGAGAAATGCATTTTGCGCTGGTTTGAGTCTCTTTTCCTCAGTGTTTTTATTTTTATTTTTTAGCCTTGTTTTTCACCTTTATTTTTCACTTATAAATCCCATTTTTTGTTTTTAAATTTAAGCTTTATGATTTAAATGACTTTTGCTTTCCTCCTTCACGTCTGGCGAGTTTTAATTATGGACGCGTGTTTTTGAGCTCTTGAAACAGGTTGATTTTTATTACCATCTTCATATGTTAAAAGCAAATGAAGCTTTTAAGCAAGTATAAGATTTAAGTAAGATATTAAGTGTAAGATTGTTTTAGAGCTGGTTTAAATTTTGTATTGAAAAGTAATTATAACTCAAAATAAATTAATTTTGTTTTTAGTAACATGGCTTAATCACACGGAGAAAAAAATTTGGGTATAATTACCATACTTGATGGAAATAACATTTCTGATAAAATAAAAGATTATAATTCTGGTTAATAAGGCCAATTTTTGATATTTAAACCACTCATTTGGTAATTTTTCCGTTAAAATATTAAAAATTCACTGAAAATTATGGTTTTTCAAAAAATTAGCTCTTATTACCACACATTTAGTCAACAATACTAAACTTATGAGTAAATTCAACCGAATAAATGGTTTTTTATTACCTTTTTAAGGTATCATGATAAAATTATCAAATTTTACCACATTTTATCATTTATGAAACCATGTTTCATCGCTTATTTTACAAAAATCAGTACAATAAAGCTTCTGTACAAATTAACGAGCTTTTTGATGTTACGATAGAGTTAGAAACACTGTGAATTTTTCCAGATTCTGGTAGTTTTGACTATACTTTTTTTCTCAAAGTACCTTTAGGAATTTTTGTTTTTAAACTTATGACTTTGTTTTATTTAAGTTTAAAAAAAACTAAAAGAACATTAGTATTTTTTAAAATTATGCTTATTTATTTTTCGCATTTAACATAATGGTTTCACGTTATATTTCAGTTTAAATTATTCTTCAGTTATCGAAGATCGTCCAGAAATACGTCGCTTATTCATTAAACCTATTTTTTAAAATTCTGTATTACTTCCATTTTTACCACTTATTTTCATGTTTTGGTCTTTTTCTTTGGGTTTTTATTTTATTTTATGAAACAATGTTATAATAAGATGCGTATAAATCAATAGGTTATTATAAGCAATTGTTATAAACTTAATGCGGAGATAAAAAAATCAAATTTCTTCCATTTTTATAAATTTGATTAGAAAGAGATGAGCAGTAAACAGGAAAAAAGAATAACCCTGAATAACTTTAAATCTAATGATCAGATCTTCACGTAGCAGAGCTTAATCTTAGTGGTTTGAGGAGGTGACCTAGAGTATGTAATTAGTGCAGACGATATTTTAAGTTAAAAATCAAACACAAAAACTTTCTATCTGTGAATAACCGTACCTTTTATTCGACGAATATAGTTTTCAATTCTCCACAATATGCGGGTACTCGCAATCTGGAAAATATTTCTTAGTTGAAAGTTTGGACATTTCATTATTATTTTAAATTTTTTGCAAATTTTTGTATAACTCTAAAACTTTACAATCAAATCGAAACATTTTGATCACAATTACAAATTTTGTTTATCCATAAGTTATTCAATGCAAAAAATAATTTTTAATAATTAGTGGTTTGATATAAATAAGTAAAAATAATAATTAGTACTTATTATTTTATTTTTTAATAACCAAAAAAAAGCACGTAAGTTTTTAAAAAATTTTAAGGAATATAATTTTCTGTGACAAAATACAAAATTTCAATAATAGTTCCTGAGAAAATGAATTTTAAATATATGATTTCTTTAAACTCTGATTTCTCGGGAACTCTTTGATCGATTTCATTAACATTTTGTATTTTTTGACATATAAAATTATATTCTCTAAAATAATGTTAATTATTTTAAACATATAACAGTGGGATATGAAAACTATTTTTTTAATGTTTCTAGTTTTATGATTATCTTTGACATACTTTATGCATAAAAAGAATAATTTGGAGGTTTTTATAGTGGTCATTTTTTGTACGATTACTTAAATTTATTACTGTGCTTCAATATCTATCAATTTATAAAAATTGATTTTAATACATTTTATTTTCTCAGTTACATTGATTGTTTATGGAGTTTTTAATATTAATTTCAAAAGAAAGTGCAATTTTACATATTAGCTTTGAGTTACTATGTTAATAATGATAAAACACCTTATGTTTCCGAAATTAAAAAGCTATTAAACTAATTGTACGATAATTATTGCTCGCATACGATAAATAAAGAGTCAATGAAAAAATATTATATTAATTTTCTACATTAATTTAAAAAAAGGTGCAATTTTACATATTAGCTTTGATTTATTATGTTAATAACGAAAAAAAAAATTGTGTTGCTGAAATTAAATAGCAATCAAACTGATTGTTTGATAATTGTTACTCGCACACTATAAGTAAAGAGTCAATGATAAAATGCTCATTTTTATAAAAAAGGTTAAATTAACATAGTTTATTAGACGTCAAAAGTACGCAATACAAGATGAAAACAGGAACAATCTTGATGAACAGTCACTAGAAGTATTTGGATCAAATTAGCACTGGTTAGAAAGACTTCTCACTTTTTAACAACTGGGTAACCGTGGTATTCAATGTTGCTAAAGTAAGGCACTGGTCCGGCAAAAGAGGCAATTGCTGGTGAAAAAAGTGGTCTGTGGACGGTGCTGATATATGGACTTAAAGCATATTTGGGGGCATATGCAATAGCACTTGGTGCCAATGCTGGGGCAGCATTAATTACATGAGAAGAATAAGAAAATTTAGAAGTTGGGGCAGCGTATGCTAAAGGAGCGGCAGCGATTGGGGCAGCAGCGTAGGTGAGGGTAGAAGATTTAGCAACAGGAACGGCTGCTGGCGCAGGGAATGCGTATGGCAAGGGAGCTGCTGCAGCAACTGCTAGTGGAGCAGGAGCGGCAATGGTTTTAGCAACAGGAACTGCTGCTGGAGCAGGGAATGCATATGTAGCTGGTCTTGTTTCGGTTATTGTGGTGTGGGTTTTAGCAACTGGAACTGCAGCTGGAGCTGGGAAAGCAGAGAAAACTGGCTTAGCTTCAGCAGTTGTAAAGGTTGTTGTGGAAGATTTAGCGACTGGAACTGCGGCTGGTGCTGGAAAAGCATATGCTAAAGGTGCTGGCTCAGCGAAAGCAACTGGTGCAGCGATTGTCTTAGCTACTGGTACAGCTGCTGGTGCGGGGAAGGCGTAAGCAGCTGGTTTAGTTTCAGTAACAGTGGTAGTGTGGGTTTTGGCAACAGGGACAGCAGCTGCTGCGGGAAAGGTATTGAAAAGTGGTCTAGCTTCAGAGGTGATTGTGGTTGTACTCGATTTTGTGAGAGGAGCTGCAATGGATTTGGCAACAGGGACAGCGGCTACAGGTGGAAATACTGGAGCAGCAACGGCTACTTGTTCGGTTCTGAATGCAATCGGCTCGGCTGCTGGAATAGCCACAACTGGTGCTGGTGCTGGAATTGCTACTGCAGAGTGGACAACAACAGATTCAGCTTTGTTAAAGGTTGCATCAGCAGTATCTTTTGGTTCAACACCAGGTTCATTAGTCTTGATGTCAGCTTTGAATCCATCATCATTAGCAATGTAGTTAACGATGCGGATTCTACCATCAGCGTCTCTCAATCCGTAAGAGCCAGCCACATTTCCGTGAGCATCACCAGCTTCTCGTCTGAAAGTTCCTCCAGAAGTGTGGTCTTCATTGTAGCCGAAGTTGTAATTCCCCAAATTCTAAAAATAATTACAAATAAAAAATAAGAACTGAAGTACTGTGTTAAAATTGATTGATGTTATTGAAATTGATGTAAATAAAAATTTTCCTGATATTCCTACAAAACCCTACAAAAATAGCTCTAATTTTTTGAAAAATAAATTGTTTTTTTCAAATTTGGGTATTAACATTTATTTAGAAACTAAAGCACTTAATCTTTTCCGATAGGGGTATTTGTTTTACTATAGTTTTTCTATATATTAAAAAAACCGTTCACAAGGATTTTTTAATTAAGAATTTTGCATCTTGAAATAAGTTTTGATTTTTATTAAGCAATAAAATTACAGATGGAAGAAGACAACACATAAATAAAACAAAGAAGCTGATTTCATAGAAATGCTTTGAGAAATTTTATCGAAATTACATTTTAAATAATAGGTTAGTGATTAAAGGGAAATTTATTTGATAAAAGTAACATAATTATCTAAAACATTTTAAAGTATTATTAATTGGAAGGGGGCACAAGCCAGTTAAAAATCACCCGTGTACAAAGCAACCCTCTTAATTCAAATGTAAATTATTATAAAATGAACTTAAATTTATTCTAGAAAATAAAAATAAAAATTTTTTAATAGTTCAGAACTCTTCTCATTAGCAGAAGAATAACACAAACTATTAAACATCATATAATATTAACTTGATAAATTTCAAAATTATAAATTAAAAACTAAATTTCTGAAAAGTATAAAATTATTACTATCATTACTTTTTTAAAACTTTGGAAAGAAATTTTGTTAAAAAAATTCATTTTTATACATTGCAAAATTTAATCTTATCCCCTCAAATTTCGTATAAAAATCTCGTTTTAAGATTAATTACATTTTTAAGAATTAGTGATTTTAAATTTTATTTAACACCTTAAGACTTTTTTAACTGAACATGTTAATATTATGATGAAACATTCTTTGAAAAACTTTAAATACCAAGGAAAAAATATGAATTCCAATCATTACATTAATTTGAATAATAATATTACTTCTGATAAAGTTCAAGTTTCCGTTAAAATAAAAAAGTGATGAACTGATTAGAGTTCTCAAATTATACATTTTAAAAGTATAAAAAGGAACTTAGAAAAATAATCTATACAGTAAATGTGAACAAAAGTTTGTATATATAAATACTTTATTAACATAAAATATATTCTGTTAACAATAATGCTTGTTATTGCAGAAACAAAAGCAATAACGCCCAAATTAAGAATATGGTGTGCCAAAGTCTATTGCAGTAACGTGAAAAATATTTTAAAATATTTTGAAAAGAGCTTTTTAATTGTAGAAGAAAACAGTTTTAAATCTAAATTTTAAACTTTATAAGGGCACTAATTTAAAAAAAATTAAGCAAAAAGCAAATATGCAATGAAAATGATTTTATTTTATCTGAAAATTCAAATAATGCATTGAGTCAAATAAACTATTACTTTGAAGATAAAAAAAATTCAAAGTTTAGCGCATATTTATGTATTTTCAACTTATTACTTAGCTAAATGTATTCAGGGGTAATTGTGAGCCCTACTCAAAAATCCTGAAAATTTCTTGAGTAAAATCATTAATGGCGCAATTCAAAAAATGAAAAACTTAATAAATTTAAATCGTTGATATTTTCGAAACATGAAATTCAAAATAAATTATATGCAACATAATTTCAATGAATAATTATGTATAAGTTTAGTTTTATCTCTAATCGCATTTATTATTCGACCAGAAAAAAATATTTACAAATGAAAGAGATGCCAAGTATAAATTTTAGTTCTAACATTTTTAAATAAAATATACAAGAATTTTTATACATAAATGTGATCGATGATATCTTGAAACTTCTGGATCTTAGATTTCAGGAAACTTCCGGATCGTGGTTAGCGAAAAATCCGGAAATCCGGAATTTTCCTAAGCACAATCATCTCTGATGTATTACAATTAATTTTTTTAACTGGAAGTCAAAGTAAACAATATGTTGAAACAATTTAAATGTTGTTTATATTGGGTAATCATAATTCATATTTGTGAAGAATAGTAGGTTCTAATTTTTTATAAAAGAAAGATATGTATTTTATATATGTACTTACATCTTCACTTCTAAATTGTGCACTTGCTCCGGTTTCCCCAACAGCCACAGGAATGACTGTACATCGAACAGCAGCAACCACAGCCAATAAAATAAGGACCTGAAATTTAATTAATATTTTACATTAAAATAAAGAAAACACAAAATACAAATATGCAATCACAAAGACAAACAGTTTCTTAAAATTCCAGCATATAAAACCTATTTGGTATTGCTAAGGATGTCCAAATATTATTAATAAAAGGAAACATCGTTTTAACCTGAATATTAAATCAAAATAACATTTTAAAGTTCACACACAGAGAAAACATTGTGGTAAAATTCTCTTACCATAGGATAATGACATTTCTGGTAAAAAAAAAATCAATATGTATGTTATTTTAACCATTCATTTGGGTTTTTTTTTCATTCATAAAATTAAGGTTTTACCGGAAATCCTAGTTTTCAAAATTGTAGAACTTATTACCACACATTTATTAAAAAATACAAAACTAAGTAGATAAGCTAACAGAATGAATGGTTTTTATACCATGCTCTAAGGTATCATGTTAAAATTGCTAAAATTTTACCCCATATGGTTTATCAAAACCATAATTTATACTTAATTTTAACAAAATCATTACTAAAGCATATCGGAAAAAATTTACCGCACTTTTTGGCGTTCCCACAGAGTCCATTTTGTGGAAAAATTGTACATTTTTTGTAATTAAAATTGCATAAAAGATATTTATTCTGATTAATGTTAAAAAATAAAATAAAAATTCTGATTGTTGTAAAATAATATTGCTCTAAACTAAATTGCTCGAAAATTTGCGTTCTAATCTTCACAGTTGAAAAAGAAATATATTTTGTCACTAGATTGTATTAAAGCCCTTTATTTTTGGTCATGCTAAATAACAAAATCAAAATTACATTCTTATATAATATTATTGTTCTGAAATCAATTGCTTGCTTTCCAATATTCAAAAGCGAAAAAGTGTAAAATATTTTATTCATCTCTTCCTTAGAATTAAATTAAATTCTTAAAAATGTAAAATAACAACGAAATTCTTATTACAGTTAAATAATAAGCATCAACAACAATAATACTTAATGCCATATTACAATTTAAACATAATTTTCACTTTACTTTCTAAAAAAAATAATTTCAATTATATTAATTTTTGAAAGATCCATATTATACATTTTGAATTAAAGTTTCAATTCATATAAATTTTTAAAAGGTCTATATTATATACTTTAAGTTAAAACTCGTAGTTAATTTCAATTAATATTAGAGCTATCTTACCTTCATGTTAGTATTGAACAAATAAACTCAGTGAGAACTGATAATTGTCACCAGAGAATCACTCAATTTATACTAACTCGCTCACGTTTGTTACGTATTAGGCGACCATTGGTCAAGAACCAATCACGTGCAACAAACTTTCTTTTACCATCTTTAAGCAGCATCTTTTAATTCCTCCCCCCTTTATTGTACAATTAATTTACTTGTTTACATTCCCTTTCTCTTGATTCCCCCCCTACCACCTCCTAACAATAAGAGTCAGTTCCCTTTCGAGAACCTTGATCTAAATTTCAGTTCCAATCAGCGATCGACCTTGATTCAAAAGATGGGAAAGGCCGATGATTATAACGGTAAATGGTGTGGGCATGGCAGGGGTAGGGCAGTGGAGTAATGCAATAATTCGACGCGCAAATTCGAACGTTTTCCCTCTAGCAGAAGAATATGCAAAATCTTCTCAATTGCGAAAACCGTCTAGTAATACAAGTTACATTTTGTTGTAAAATGAAGGATGGAAAAAGTTATCTTACAGTAGGCGGAAGAGAATAATTTCCGACGTAATGAACAATTTAAAAAATTAATTCTTAAAGAAATGTTTCTCAAATATACATAAATATTTTTTTACTACAAAAAACTCAGATTTCATTTTTCAAATTTATTTTCTCAAAAATATATAAATTAATAAAAAATTTTGTTTTTTCTTTTACTTAGAAAACAGAGATAGACTTAAATAATAGTAGCTATAATTGCTTATAATCATTCTACATATAATCCAGAAATTATTAACATCCTCGAAAGTTTCATTTTTTTTTAATAAATTTTCATTTAGGGCCGATCATGAATAAATATCTTTTTAATAATTTTGACTCCCTCCCTTTTTTACGAAGAAACACGTTTCCCCCTACCTTTTTGTCACATGCCACTTCATGTTACGTAAACATATGCAAACATTTGAGAAACCAAACACACGTTTTGAATTATGTTTAAAATTTTATTTTTAAACTTTAACTATGCGTTTTAATCACATTTGTGAGAATAACAACAATAATGGTTAGGTGTGTATCCATTTTGATGAATAATATAAAAAAAAGTAAACTAATGACATAAAAATATTCCATTTGATGATTTTAAATATTTTTATTACAAATAAAAATATTTGATGACAAAATGTTTGGAACCCTTCACCTTTGTCATGAACTGTTCCTTCCCTCCCCTGTAAGCATAATACTATTTATGAACAACCCCTTATATGTCCAATTTATGAATAATAAAAAGTAGGTGCGATTGTCCTTTGTTCATTATTACTGAAGCAGATTTTTACTGCAGACTACATTAAACTACCGATTAGAAATTTCATACTTATAAAATATGAAAAACAAGGGTAACAAGGTTGATTTTTATTTTATATTCAATGCAATGATTCTGAATATGAAATTATTTTCATTACAATGGTTTTAGGAAATCAGTTTAAAACTTTCTGAAATGGTTTTGTCAATAATTTTGCATAATTAAAAGAACGGTTAGGTTGCACAACTGAGTTAGTTGTTGGAAAACTGTATAAAACTATGTGTTTACTTTGTTTATAGTTAGTTTTCGAAGCGTGTTTTTTTAAAATCCTAAAGCCTATTAAAATGGATGTGAAAAAAATAAATGAATTCACGTACTAAAGCACAAATTATTCTTTAAAATTTATTGGTTGTGGTAAATCCTTAATATTGTGGCTTAACTACCACTACGATTATTAAACATCAATTTACTAGTATCTAAGACATGCTAACTCAATTCAATCTTGAGGTACCTTCTGATAGAAAAAGGTTGGCATAGTCTATAACTCAACTCCCCTCTTTGGTGACCTGCGGTCGTGATATGATCACGCCTACTATGACGGATGATCCATATTGAACACATAACTAGCTATATGAGACTACGTCATCGTCTTTCTTGCGCTGTTTCTTCTCAGTCTCATTTGCACACAATGGTAATCCTACTCGACTGCTAATATCAATACAGGATAGACCACACACACAACCATGAACTTGATATAGCTCTCACGACACACTCTCAAAACTCGATGAACTTAAAACACCTCGCACTACAAGCGCTCAAAATCCGGTGAACTTAATACTGGTAGCCCGGTCAAATACGGCACCGAATGGTAACCGCTCATCGAATTTTATCCCTGATAAAATTCTGGTGGGGGAGTATTGTGTCGTAACTACCACTACGATTATTAAACATCAATTCACTAGAATCTAAGACATGCTAAGTCTATTCAAACTTGAGGTACCTTTTGATAAAAGAAAGCTGGGATAGACGAAATCTCTTTCCCAACAATATTTTGTGTTGCTTACGAGCAATAGCATTATTTTTGTTGCTTAATAGTTTTGAGTATATTTATTATTATTATTGTATTGAACTTTTTTTCTTAATCTTATAACATAAGACCCACGGGAAAAGCAACAAATTATAATAAAAAATTATTTTACTTTATTTAACTATATTTATTTTACCAATTGTTTTGGTTTATGAAGCCTTTCAGTTTTGTGCATGATAGTGTAGAGTTAATTAGCACAGATTTATGCATTTTTTGTGTTTTATTACCCCGTACTAAGAATTTGTTGTTAAATCATGCAATAATAACTTCGTAATTATGAAATTATTTTTAATTTATTCATTTCTTTTTTAAATACTGATTCTCCCGAGCAAAGAATTTGTTATTAAATCATGCAACAATAATTTCATAATTATAGAATTATTTTTAATTTACTAATTTCTATTTAAAATACTGCAGGCAAAAATAAACTTAAAGATTCCGAATTCGTTCAGAACCACTTTTAACTTTTCTTTTTCTGAATTTTTTTACTTCTTTTTCCTTGCCATAACTTTGTTTTAGATTTAAGAAACTACCCCGCATAAAAAATATAAAAGCTTTTGAATGATAAAAATATTTTATAAATATGAAGTTTTTCCCTTATGAAGTTCAGTTTTTTTTTTTTTTTTTTTGGTCTAAGTTACTTCAAAGTTATGAAGTTACTTCTTCATTGTGTCGTATATTTTTCAATTTATGGTTTGAAAGGAAAGGTAAAATAATGAAGATAGTATGAAGATAATCTCGCGTTATTGAGATTTAAGATAAATATCTTCATTAAATAAAGAAAAATTGAAAAATTAATTATCATACAATATTAAACCGTTGCCATCTACCTCTATTAAGGGTAGCTTTCTTTCCTGATAGATGTCATTCTAATACTTAAGGACATAACTTATAAATTCAAATGATGTAACGTAAACATCTTCTATCTTTTATATGACATCAACATTTACATGACGTTTTTGAAATGTAAATAAATTTTTTTCAAATTGGCTGTAGTTAATGATCTGTCTGGTTTGAACAGTTTAATAATTTGGTTTTTAATTTGAAAAATTTCTTTAACGTTTTTGTAAACTGGGTATGTTTTAAAAGTAACGAGTCCTTGAAGTTCCGGAATTCTCCTGTGATGTGGTTAAAAGTGGAATATAATTAACATTTCCCAACACTAAGCAGTTTATGCTGCTGATAAATAGTTTGATTGAAAGTTCCATTTTTGACAGAAAAAGATTCCCCTTCTTAAATAAGTTTATAGAATTAATCTAGCAAAACTTTTTGCTAAACTGAATGACATTAAATTGAATGAAACATAATTTATAAAATAAATAAAAAGACAAGCGGGTCATCTTTGATAAAATTCCGGCTTGAGGATTACATAAAAAAAAAGCTTTTAAAGTTATAAAAAAATTTTTTTTTTTAAAAAAAGAAAACACGTATCTTCAGAGACTTGAAGTTCTAGTTCATAAATCCGACATTTCATAATTATGTTATTTCACGCAACATTAGATTTTTCGAATCTCGTGACATATAACCACGTGTTTTTAAGTCATTCTTTTTTGTGATTGGAAGATTTGGGGTGTGGCAATGAAAAGTGTATCAACAATGGCTACTTACATTGAGAACTATCAAAATCAAGGAATTCTTGCTTCATTTGATGACTTATCGCCGTTTTTTTTAGCTTTTCATCTTCAAGTGTTTTGGGGGGAAAGGTTGAAAATGGTAAGAAAAAAATTCTTGCCACTTGTACTCATTTCGTCACTTTTCAAAAAAATATTTCTCACATCGTCTGATTAAGTCAACACTGAAAAGTAGGTGAAACACCTGAAGATGACGTGGGTGAAGAAATTGTAAAGAAAAAATTACTTTAATGATGACTTGATATTTTGACATATGAGTCTGAACTTTCTCATCTGCTAATATTTTCGCTATTGCTCGCCAGTAGCTAGTTGTAGCATTTTTTATAGAGGCTACTTTTTAAAACCCTTAAAATTTTAAATGATAAAAAAAAAAATTTGATACTATACTTTGAAGCATTTCTCAAAATACCGTAAACTTTACGAGGCTCATTTTAAAAATGATCAGAAATTTTAAGAAAAAAGCTTGGGACAAAGTAATTTTCAAAATAACATAAAATATTCTTTATAACTTCATATCTATTAAAAAAAATAATAACTAGATATAAGCTCGCAGTTTAGAACGCGAGTAAGTACTTTGATTTTAATATTAACTGCTTTCAGGAGATGTCCACAATTTTTTCGAAGTTCTGTATGTTATTACTTAATTTTGTTCTAGGTAATAATTTAAAAAATGTCTGTAAAATTAAATATTAATCACGTAAGCCACCTTAAGTATGAGTTCAGCATATTAGGGAGTAGAGTTAAAATTATTTCCATCTCTGTCATATATATATATATATATATATATATATATATATATATATATATATATATATATATATATATATATACTGCTCAAAACAATTAAAAGATATCATGGTTGTGGGTTGGCCTTGCATCTAGAGAACTTTTTGAATGATTGATACATTATCAATAGACGCAGTAGGCTATATGAGATAAAAAGGGAGAAAAAAAAAAGCAAAATTAGTGCTTATGAGAAAAACAAATAAAAAAAGGTCTTTTCTTAAAAGAAAATCGTTTTTAGTAGGGGTTTTGGTTTCGCCGAACTACCAACAGCGTTGAACACCTTTGAGTCATCTAGTCAATAAGGGGGTGGGGTATTCTGTCCCACTCCTCCAGAAGGGCTGTTTCTAGTTCCTAGAGCATTTGTGGAGGAGTTAGGCGTCCAGCAATCGTCTGCCTTGAATGTACCAAGCATTCTCGATTGGTTTCATCTCCGGAGAACACGCTGGCTAATCTATTTCTTATGATTCTTTCCTCCAAAAGGAAGTAATTTACCAAATTAGCTTTATGTGGCCTGAAATTATCGTCCATTAACATGAAGTCATCTCCATTTCTGCAGCGTAAGGGACTACCATAGGTCTCAGGATCTCACTACTTCAGCAGCGACAGGTCAGAGCTCCATTTAAAATTATATGGATTGAATCCATTGATTCATCTCCATTGAAGTGAGCCCATCAATGGAGATGCCAGCATAGACAATCACTCCCCTACAGCCAAATCTTACACTTTCGTGCATGAACACGGGATTGTTTCTAGCGCCACGCACCCTCCAGATGAAAATACGCGTATTGTCTGGATGAACAGAAAAATGGAACTTGCCAGAGAAAATAATATTGCTTCATTCATTTATCCTCTAGTCCACATGCTCTGTTGTTCTCTCACTGCGGCCGTCACGGTGCCTTGCTGTTAACGTGACACACACCATTGGTCGGCGAGCATTCAGACCTACAGCGTGAAGGGGGTTACAAACAGTTTGTGTTGGAACTGTGGTGCCAGTAGCCGGGTGAAGGTGTTGTTGAAGAAGAGTTGCATTCATATTTCGGTGCCTCCGTGCCTTTACCGTTAAATAACGTTCTTCATTGGGCGTTGTTGCACGTTTACACCCTTGCCCTGATCTTCTGCTTGCATTTTTAGTCTCCAAAAAATGGTTCCAGATCCTGGAAATCACACTTTGTGAAACTCCAATGGCTTCTGCTACTTCGGCTTTTACTGGTCAACAACTCTTAAAACTTTTAATTTTGTTAAATGAACTCGTTGAGACATCGCACTCATCGAAACAACGCGCTTACTGAATGTCGATCATTCTTTTAAACTTGGTCTTACATGGAGTTAAAACCCAAATCAAATTTGCTGTCGCTAAAGCGTCGTCTTCGACATCAAACACAAAATTTGCATACTGCGAAGTTTGAAAAGAAGAAAATTTTGCATTTGTGATATTTTCCATTCTTTTCTTCGATTTCATGCAAAAATATCCTTTAATAGTTTTGAGTCGTATATATATAGAAAAATTAACGACAAAAATAGTTATGGAGTTATAAATTAGTTATTAATATTTTTTTTAAAAAAGGATGAAAGCTTGGAGTATTTTTTCTTATTTTTTTATATTTTCGAAACAGAAAGGAAAAAAATTCAAAATATTCTTTTTCCTTCCTTGCGGTGTTTTTATAGCTCATAAATATGCTGTGGACTCACTTTTAAGCAGCCCCATTCTTTTGATAGCTGGAAATAAAATATGATTAACTCCAAGGATGGTCTTTGACTTCAGCACCGCTAAAATATTAAGAATTTTCTGAGACCTTGAAGTTGGCCCCTTTGGCAAGAATGCAATATTTTGCTTTATAATTCAATAAAGTTGCAAGATGGCACGGAAATTCGAGCAATCCACGCCTTCTCAATCCTTCCATATCATGTATCGTAGTTCATTCCCATGAACTCGAGATTGTAAACAATGAAGATATGTGTTTCTTTTATGAATCCGTGGGTCAATTTCGTTGCAGATTACAGATGTTTTTCAAAATCCAATGCATTTTTTTTAGAGAAGGTCATTGTCGAGGTATGAGATAAAAATGATATCTTAATTAAAGATTGATGGTATACTTTCACAATTTTTTTTTATGATGATGGTTATTGAAACACATCACAGTAAGTCCTTGAGAGGTTGTCGAAAATTTTTATATTTTCAGTTGGTGTGCACGCAACCATAATTGCTATTCGGTCACTGTGCTACGATTTACTTTTTAATTAATTTTGATTAATGCTTTTATCATTATAATTAAAGGCATTTTCAAGTTTGAAAAAGACTTCTTTCAAGACCCACTTCTAAAGTTTTGTTCATATAATTTTTTTTCAGAAGGAAACTCTTATATTTTTGTGTGACCAAAATTACTGTTGATATTACTACATTTTTTGCTATATTTAATTATTTCATTTCATTAAATTTTGTGTTGAATATTTAATTTTTTATCTATCCAATAGGATTTTTTTTTCTGTAATTGATCTATCTACAATACGAGTTTTACGAAAAGTAACATAATTTTTGTGAGCGAAAATACGGAATATTACCGCAGAATAATTACAGAATGATTATTTTAGGTAAAAAGAATTATTTTCACTTCTTAGAAAAACAACTTGAAACCTCAATACAAATGTATGAAACCAAAAAAGAAACTCTTTTTTTTTCCGAAAGATGGTCAATAATTTGAATAAAGAATATTATAATATGTAGAATCTTTGAATGTTTGGATCTGTTTTTAATTAAATTCGTAAATTTGATGATTTTGTCTTTTATGGTCCTATATTTGATTTTTGATTCTAATGTTTTGAATTTTGATTTAGTCCTAAATTTGATAATTTTGTATTAAAAAGCAGGTGTGAAATAAACTGTTCGCCATATAGGATTTTTAAAATAATTTCAGAGTTGAAGAAATAATTTTTTAAAAAATATACTTGTTCAAAATAGTTAAAGGGCTCAAAACCATTATAAGAAAACAATTATGCATATCAATATCTTACAATCATACTCCCTCATACATAAATGTATTATGAAAAAATAATTGTTTTGCAAGTATTAATGAACTGGGAAAATATTACAAATGATGCATTAAAATCTTGACAATAATTTTTTCTAACTAAATCAGTAACTTAGTTATATAAATATGGTTTTAGAATTTATAAAAGGAAAGATAACTTATTAAGCATTCGCTTATTAAATGAATGAATATTTTTATTAGGCACAATATTAATTAATAATTCGTTTATTAATCTCGATTGTTAATATATTTAGTGTTTTTAAATTTTCTTTTAATTGTAAGATTAAACATAGGCTACAAAACGTTCAGATGTGATTCATTGAGTTTTTCATAAGTTATAAAATATTTGTCAAACTATTCATTGAAATATTTGTCACACTATTCATTAAAATATTTGTCACACTATTAATTTGAGTAATATTTTTGCTTCCATTATTATAAATAAATTTTTTCAATAATTTTCATAACTTTAAACCTTTAACTAATCGGAGGCAAGGTCGAACATTCATAAAATGACATATCTTTACAAAGTGTCATGAAATAGCAACGCATAGAACCTTGAAATTATGATTAAAATATTTCACATGAATAGTATTTTAAATATTTATATCTAGATATTGATACCATTCATATAGAGAGTTTTTATACGAGAGAAATTATGAATCTGTTCAAGATTAAATTAATCTGGAAGATAGAAGTGACTTAATAATATAAATCCGCAAAGTGCGTCATTTATATGGAGTCAATACTATGAATAAAATAGCCGGAAGCCTTCATTAGCTTACAATAATCGTCTCGTCTATGTGATTTAGAAATAGTTCACCTTGAATCGATCGAAGGCTTTCACTTAATTGATCTCTCATTTATGAATAACATTCAATGATTATGAGATAACTTTTAAGTAATTTTCCTTCTTTCAACTGTAAGTCAAGAATGATTATGTTGATTACCAAAACACTTATACCAATTTTACACTGATTATCTTCGAAAAAAAGAGAATTGCTTAAAAAATATATATATCAGTTTTGCATCAATTTTAGAGTAAAAAACTGGTGGTAAATCCAGTCCAGGATTTCGAAAAAAATCTTTATCTTTATTTGTTTTTATATGCCTTAATATAATAAGATGGTTACCCAAAACCTTTTTAGCAGAAAAAAAATAACAGCGAACTATAATTTTTAGTTTTTTGCGCAGTTTTACTCTGTCTTTGTAAAGTAATATGTATGTAAATTAAAACTGAAACATCTTTTGTATTTAAAAATACATAAATTACAATTTCACTTTACTAACATACGTTTTATGATTAAGATTATTAGTACCTATAGTGACAAATTCAATCTAAGTCAGTATCACACAAACTTTGAAGAAAACAAAATCTAATTTGATTTTAAGGGTAAAGCCAGCTTAGGAATTGGCAAACTCTTTTTTTCTCATATAAAAATTCCCTTGTTACTTTAAAATAATATACCCAGATGTTAATAAGCAAAGAAAATTTCTAAGCACTTCAATTTTAAGTTCTTGCTTTACGTACGCTCAGAACGCTTCAAAATTACATATTTTTCGAAGCTACCTTTAACAAGTCGACTTAACTTATAATGCCAAAAAATCTTCACCAATTACAATCAAGTTAAAGCTGCATGTTTAAAATTACATACCTTTATAGAAGTACGTAGTATTATTTCATTTTTACACCTAGCTTCTTGTGTAACACAGTGAGGTTCCTCTCACCAAATCCCATTATTGCTTCTCATTCATCAATGTTTCATTTTAATCGATACTATCAAAAGCATTGACAAAATATGTAATTTTTAGAATTTTATCTAAGCACATTTTTTGAGATTCATTACAATTTTAATTTTACAATCATAAGATATACTATATTGTAAAAATAGTAACGAAATAAATGATCACCTTGACTTGAACTGAAACTAGAGAGAAATGTTGAGATATTATAGGTGGTAACATCTAACTTCTCTCTTTCTCTTTTTTTTTTTTGTAACTTTCAATTCTAGAATACTAATATAAAACAGAAGTTTCAAGGAAGCCAAATAAAATTTTATACAATGGATTAAAAATTGAGAAAAATCATAAAAAATAGCACTTAAAAATTGCAATAACATTAAAATTGAAGAAATCAATAATAAAAAATAAAATGTAATAAATAAAAATTTAAATAAATTTCGAGAAAAAAATCTTGTGTCATACATAAATAAAAATGGGCCCCCTTCAACACGTCAAATTTCAACTCTTTAGCTGCTCCTGTCGACTGCAAGTTTTTTCTACAGTTAATAACTCTCGAAGAAATTATCAAATATAAATTTTTTTTTATTCCATAATATTTCCAGCATATTTTTCTACACACCATCGTAATTTAGAGTTTCTAAGTCTTATAGATTTTGCGCAGAAAAATAAGCAAGACAACGGAGTAAATTGCTTACGTTTTTTTTTTTATTATAGAGGGAAACAATTTATCAGTGATTTTAATCTGTGGTTTTATATTTGAAAAAACAAATTTTACAAAAGTTGGTATGCAAAAATATAAACTTTTGTAAGTATTAACTTCTTTAAACGAAATAAGTTTTTTCTTCATTCCTAGGTTAAAAACTGCAAATGTTTCCAACTGCAAATGTCGTATACGATAAAACTAAGTATCCAAGAAACACTGCACAACCATCATTTTATTTAAGATCTCTATTAAACAAATAATATTTTTGCAGTTCGCTAGTTTTATTATAAATGCCGTTTTCCTAAATTTAGTTTAATTCCATTGGAATGCTGAAACCATTTCTCAAAATATTTATAATAATACCTGTTTTAAAATTCCTAAAGATATGTTTTTTGTTTGCGATATGATGCATATTTATCACGAATCTGTTCAGAATTCCTTTTTATTTCATTAACAGAATTGTTCCAGATGAAATTTATAAGAGGATAAGATTTCTATCAAGTGTGGAGGCAGCAGGTGCACACGCTTTAAAAAAAAACTTTAAGCTGTTGGCTTTAAAAAAAATATTGTCCTCATTACCCCTTACCAAGCTTTTAGATTTATTGTATGTAACAGATTAAAAGATCATTTTAAAAAGCAATTTAAATTTGCTTAACAATGCTTCATTTTTTTTTTTTTTTTTTTTTGCCATCTGACTTATCTGCTGCAAGAGTAATTCTTTTAAATTGTGCATTTCAGTTTGTATTTATGCTTCAAAATTGTCTGAATTATTTATTCAAGGTTTTATGTTTTTGGTTAAAATGGGACACGATTTTGTTATATTTAGAAAAAAAATTTATCGCAAATATAGCAATTTTTTTTTAACATCAATACTTTCTACGAGACCTATTTGAAAAAAATGGGGCCGTTAAGTTTACAGCTGGGTGGTAAGTATATCTGAAAATAATCATAAAAACTTTATGGTTTAGGTGAAAGCGGACGAGAGGAAATATTTTTGTTCCGAAGCTCGCTTACAAAATATTTTCACCAGTTCGCATCGCCAAGATCATATTTTTGGCGAATATTTATATTTTTGCAATTCCACACTCATTACCGAGTTTTTAGTTTTTCTAGATAGGATAGTTAAAATCTAGATTTGAGGGAGAAAAAGGGGGTTGGATTTTATTTTTGTAAGAGACACTTTAGAATTTATTTTCACAAATTTGCATCATGAAATCTGCATTTCTTTTCCATCAATATTTTCTACAAAAGAAGTTATTTGAAATGGTGCTAATAAACTTCAGAACGTAGCTACAAATTTTTCTAAAAATGGCCGTCATAATCAAATTTTTAGGTTAAGGTTTTACATAATTTTAAGATTCATAAGTCACTTTTGAGATAAATGTTTCGAATTTGCATCACAAAAAACTACAATTGCGCACAGCAATATTTTACATATTTTATATTTTATTACTTTGGAAATGAACTATGAAATTGGTCTTAAATACGCAGTCAAAATCTCAATTTCTTTATCTAAACAACAATGGATTTTATTGTAAGGAAAAATGAGGCATAAATTTATATGGGCGCTAATGTTTTCTAGTAGAGTGTTTCATCAAGTAGTGCTATAGAGCGTTAATGTTAAGAAGTGTTATAAATATTTAAGTTAAGCTGTAAATTTGTTTGAAAATGCCATTTGAAATTTCCCATTTCTGAAAAAAAAAATTAATTGATTTTCAAGTTGCGAGGGAAACAAATTAGAAATTAATTTCACATATATGAATAGCAATATAGAGATTCCTTTGACTTCTTCACTGTTTACTACAAGAACCATTTTGAAAACACCACATTTACGCAAGAACCAGGAATATTTTGAAGGAGAATAACAAATTTTGCATGAAAAAATCAGTCAGATCTAGAGATTTCATAAAAAATGTTAGAAGGATTCGTTATAAAGGACCGTATGAAAGTTAATTTCACACATTTTCATAGTAGAGTCTACATATTTTGTACTTCGATATTTCATTTTTTGAATTCTATAAACAGCGATCATGAACCTATCAAAAAAGAACTGCGCACCAGCTCCAAGGATTGTTGAGCTACAGCGAGTAGTACGCGTACTCCCTAATATATTTAAAATAAATCATAAAAGCTGGAGTATTGAACAGGACTAAAGCGAAAAGAGTGAGTGAGCAACGATCGCGATCTAAATTGAGTTGCTTGAGCAATCCAAAAGTGATAAACCATTTGACGAGAGTCATGGTGGCTTGTGAGATAGAGTGTTCGCCTTCCAATAAGGTGAACCGGATTCGAATACCAGTGATTGCTGGTCGATATGAATTTCGCACCGATCATAGTAAAGATCAGTGGTAAACGAATCATGGGTTAGAGTCCCCTTGCCGTCTGGCTAAGCATGGAAGGTTTTCGATGCTTTCCTCTCCATGTAGCGCAAATGTGTGTTAGTTCCATCAAAAAGCCTTTCACGAAGGCAAATTTCACCCAATACTTGATCCAGGAGTTCCCTTGTCTTCTGGATCAGGTTCAAAATTACAAGGCCACGGATTTGAGCATTAGTAGTCATAAATCCATAAATTGGGTAGGCTGCTCAACAACAATTGTTATAAAAAAAGTAAAAAAGAAAAAAAGAAGAAGAAAAAACTTTTGACGCAGGTGGAACGCTAGGTATCCTTTTCTGTATTTTTCTTCTAGCGCTCTAATCACAAGCAAAAATATGTATTTTTTTAATTATAAGAAAACCGCCTGATAGTTGCTAAAACAAACTGTTAGATTATCAGAATTTTATTTGTACTAAAATGGTTGGAATTTTTTTTTCCATTCATTTTCAAAAAATTATCATAATCAAAAAAAATTAAAAATTAATTGAAAATAATTGAAAAATTATCGTTCAGAAGTGAGCCATGGGTAGAAGATTTTCCTCAAACGCAGAAAAAAGACATCACTCCTTCCTGCTGTATTTCGTAATCATAAATTTATAAAATGCAAATTATGATATCTTTAACTTATTTTGATTTTAATAATATAAAATATAAAAAAGTATATGAAAAATAGTTTTAATAAAAATTCTAAATCAAAGAGTTCAGGAAGTCTCTTTCATAGTCAGACCTTAGTCATTGTATGTTAGGAAAAATATTAAATTTGTATTTATATTACAGTAGATTAACTATCCACGAAAACTGTTTAAATTTTAGATTTCTTTTCAATCTTGACCTATAATTTAAATCTGTCAACAACAAAAAAAAAAACGCAATAATGCAAAATTATATTTACAAGTTTTGAAAACGACAACTATGCTATTGAATCAATTTCCAGTTTTAACAACTTAATAACTCATTTAAATATGAACATCAATCATTGCTAAGATCAAGTGCTCTAAACAACTGTCTCTATCAAACCTGTAACATCTGCCTTCCCCCTTTTTCCGTAACAGCTTACACGAACTGCGTTACCTTATTTTAAAAAACTCTTCATCGCATAACTGTATCATGGAGAAAAAAGAAAGAAAATGAAAGCAAGTAAAGGCCAGCATGTTCTTTTGTTGAGAGGAAGGGGAAAAAAATATTTGTCTGAACCATCCTGTTTTCATCCACTTTTGTTGAACCAAAACGTGTGTTCGCACTTTCTCTATTAATCCACCCTACCTTAGGGCAAGGTTTCGAGTCGCGCGCTTGTTTCGTGTTTCTATTATTTATTAAAATAATAGAACTTTCACGCCTCTCCTTCTGAAGGCTTGTTGAAATCCTAAGAATGAATGGATGCTAGATATTTCTTCAAAATATTCAGCGAGTATTTTGAGACCTTCAGAAACAATACCTCATTAGATATTCAAAAAGTTGATGTAGGTAGACTTTCGACACTTATAGAACAGATGATAGAAGAAGATGTAAACATCTAAATATGCAGATTTCATTGGTACCATTAATATTTTCAATTTTAATGTTTTAACTAATTTTAATTTTTTATTCCGTTAGAAAGCTAATCCGTTTTATAATTATATTTTTACCATTTAAACTGACTATTTTCAAAGTTTAAAATATGGCAGACTTTCGACACTTATAGAAGAGATGAGTGAAGAAGATATAAACATATAAATATGCAGATTTCATTTCTAGCATTAATAGTTTCATTTAATGCTTTTCAATTTTTTACTCCGTTTGAAATCTGATCTGTTTATAACTATATTTTAATTTTTTAAACAGAATATTTTCAAAGTTCAAAATTTGTATTAGATTTTCTATAAGAAAGTTGTTAGCCAGTATAGCCTGATTGGCAGGGCGTTGGACTTTCGTTCGTGAGACTTTGCATCCAACCGGCCGAAGACTCCCCGTGTAGTAAATGGGGACTGGTCCTATTAACAGGTGTGATGTATGGGTGTGGCTGAAGTCGAATTCTTGACCATAGATGGCGCCACTGGAGGTAAGAACAATCGCACCCCTTGCCTTAAAGGCCTTCGACAACAACAACAACGTTAGGAAGGTGTTAAATAAATTAAATTGCAAAACGAATCAAAATTTATACTGCAGTAAAAGTCAGTCATAACGACAATTCATATTAGCAGATCAAATTGCCGCTGTAGCGAGTCATTCGTTTTACTCATATTCGCATATTTTAATGTTATTGTAACAATAAAATAAGATTTGAGTGTAAAAATTATTGTAGTTTTTTATGTCTTTGATAGCGCTGAATGTTTTAAACCAATGAATTTAAACCCACGATGCATTGACCGGGCCGTAAATCAATAGGTACCGAGTCCCCCCAAGAAAATTAAATTATTTGATATTATTTACTGTGGTCTCGTGGGTTTGTGCGACTTTACATGGACGAAAGATTGACAAAGAGCTGAGAGTTGTAAGTTAAAACTGCACCATTACCGAAAATCTAATTAAATTTTATATTCCATAACCGCCATTGAAACAGCTGATCCAATTATGGGCTTAAGAATTCTAATGTTCAACTCCTTAGCCTAGTAATTTTGAACCCAATCCAGAAGACAAGGGAACTCCTGAATCAAGTATTGATATATATATATATATATATATATATATATATATATATATATATATATATATATATATATATATATATATATATATATATTATATATATATATATATATATATATATATATATATATATATATATTATATATATATATATATATATATATATATATTATATATATATATATATATATATATATATATATATATATATATATATATATATATATATATATATATATATATATATATATATATATATATATATATATATATATATATATATATATATATATATATATATATATATATATATATATATATATATATATATATATATATATATATATATATATATATATATATATATATATATATATATATTATATATATATATATATATATATATATATATATATATATATATATATATATATTTATGGTAAAAAATGACTCTTTCCTTTCGTATTTTTTTATATCCTGTCTAGCTTGATCAGTAAGGCTATGTACTGCAAGTGGTTAAAGCAGAGACGCTTATTTTACTTACTTAATTTTATTTAAACTTGACTTAAACTGTATAATGGACGTTACAGAATGTGCTAGGAAATTATTGAGAGTACAGTGCGCAAAAAATATACGGACCACTCAGAGTAACTTTTGATCTAATGATAGGATCTTCATGTTCGAGGACTCAATCTTAATGGTTTGAAGGGGTGATTTCAAATAAGCTAATTAATTTGCATAGACGATATTTTTCGTTGCAAAGCAAGACGCAAAAACGCTAATGCACTTTCTCTGAATAAATATGCCATTTTTTTCCTTTGATGGATTCGGATATGTAACCCCGAAATATAGGAGGTAGCTTCAATCTGGAAAATATGGTCCCCATAGTTTGGTCAGCAATTTGGTCCAAAGTTTAGGCCCTTAATAATTTATTTTTTTCGTATTTCCCCATGTCTCGAGAATTTCTTTAGATGATTGAAAACTTTTTGCTCGCAATTACAAAATTAGTTTGTCTGAAGCTTAGCTCATGCAAAAAAATAACTTCAAGTAATTTATTATTAATTTTTATTAGTTTATTTAATAATAATAAAAAAAACTGAATTTAAAAGTATAAATTTCTTTAAATCCTTTTAAAGAATGTAATTTTCCATGGCAAAATAAAAAAATTAAGCGAAATCAGACAAATTTTAAAATTACAAATTCTTTTGGCAATACGTTTTTTTCTTTTTTATGCACTGTACACGCATATCCATATTTTAGTAAAATGGATATAATTTTTAGTAAAATGGATAAAATATTTAGAATTGATAGAAACATCAAGAAACTGTTTGTCAAACATATTTTCCTATTAAAAACTTTTTAATTTAAGGAATTTTACTCAATTTTTTTTATTCCTCAGTCAGTCGTAATGTATTTTTAAATAAGGAAGTTTAAATGTTTTTAAAATTTTTGATATTGTATTTTAATATGTTTTTCCAGTAAAATAATCTATTGCTTTGCATCCATTATTAAATGAGCTAAAGTGGGCTAAATATGAGCTAAAGTGGGTAATAATTTAAACATAAATTATTCACCATATTTATCAATAATGAATACAGTAATATTAAGTTCAAAAATGTATATTTTTAAGTGTTATTTGTTTTTAAAAAAGTAATGTGTGTTTATAACAACAAGCCTTTTTTTTAAAAAACTTTTTCAAGATAAACAAATAAAATTTACCAATAAATTTTTCGCACATGACCTCTCTCGTATATGCTTGCAAAAACAGTTTTGATGTCAAGGGTTTTTACGATAATTTTTACTTTTATGCCTCTATTGTAACGAACAATTTAACACTTACTCCACCGTATAGACGTGTGTTACGGTTATAAAATAAAATTATGCAACATATTCATGTAGTTCTACATAAAGCAAATGAGAAGATAAAAGTGAAATACTTCAATGTGTATGAAATTACAAAAGTGTTTCTTATGCTCGTATTATACAAATAAGGAAGCTTTGAAAACATTTTCTTTTAGTAGTAGGGGAAGTTTTATGTTTCTTCACGTTACTAAAGAATCACAACCTCTGCTTTCTGTACCCAAAGAGTATTGTAATTGACATAGAACAGACATAGACTATTGTCGCTTGAGCAAAATTCTATACAAATTTTTGTACCTAAAACTTTCCATTTTTAAGGAAGACTGAACATTGACTCTCAGACTCCATAAAGAAACTATAAGGCTAAGAGGAAAATAAATTGATTGCTAAAAAAATTAAAACATTACCATTGCAACAGCTGTCAACAACAGCATCTCATGAGAAACAGAGCAAAGCAGTAGTATTGGTGAAGATAGAAGAATCTATAATAATTGCTTGCAACAGCATCTTATGCGAAAGAGGAGCAAAGTTGCAGTAATGGAGGAGATCTGTTATAATCGCTGACAGCAACTCGAAAATCATTGTAGTAGTAATGATGGAGGTAAAAGAATCTATAATAGTTGCTGTCGACAGAATCATGGGTGAAACAGGATAAGAGTAGTAACAGGTGGTTCTGGCAAATGGATCTATGATATTCGCTTTTATCCTTTAGGAACAGGTTACAAATGAATATGCTCTCTTTAGCAACATGCAGGCCATCAAGTATGGACATAACTGCATCCTGGTGTAAGATGCAGTCTTTTATTGTCTCTCGCGAGAAAAGTATGAAGTTAGTAGTTCAGTACTAGCCATCCATTAGTCTATTGTAGTAGATTATTTCATGCATATTGCAGGTGGGGAATGCATGTCTAGAAATTGCTTCAGACAATTTTGTTTTTCATTATCAGAATTAGAAAATCAAAAATAAAACAATAATTTTTCTAATAGAAGGGTGACTTCAAAACATTTCAAAGTTTCAAGTTTGTTGCATTCTGTACCATCATTGTAATTGATGCATTTTTTTGGAGAAAAAAAAAAAAAGAATAGAGATTTTTTTTTTCCCTGAGCGCGGCTATAAATTTCAAACCCAGAATAGATTCAGAAATCAGTCAGTTGAAAGGTTACAGAATATTCACTCTTTACCTTTAAAAAGAAAACGTCATTGTGTATACCGGACAATTACATAACAAACATAATTGCCCTTTACCATAAAAACAAATAAACTGTAAGAAATATGGTGCTTTGCCCTCTCATCTCTGTCAAATTATTACCCGGAATAAAATGGTTTTTACTAATAATAACCACTACTTATGGTAAATGTGATAAAAAATATGCGCATAAATCATGTTCCCTGGCATATAATATTCCCTTGTTGCCCATATTCTTTACACACACTTCCTGACGCATTCCATATATATATATATATATATATATATATATATATATATATATATATATATATATATATATATATATATATATATATATATATATATATATATATATATATATATATATATATATATATATATATATATATATATTTATATATTTATATATATATATTTATATATATATATATTTATATATATATTTATATATATATTTATATATATATTTATATATATATGTATATAAAAAAACTATTTAATTCAAAAAGCCATAATGGGTTAATAATTTAATTAATTGGATGTATCCCAAAAATTACCCAATCTAATGTTTGAATCGATGTAAAAGATCCCTGGCGTACCTTATTGGCTCTTGGCATTTCCGGCAAAATTAAATTCCTACTGCACTTTAGCATCCAAATAGAGTCTCGGTGCTGCCATCTAGTGCGGCAGAAACTAGACGTCCAAATTAACATGGCCAACGGTATCTCACCCATTGTGGTGGTCCTGAAAGAATGGATACCACTTCTGGAGAACCGCACTAGGTCTGCTCATCGGGAAGACTGATTATGCAGCTCATTGGAAATAAAAAAATAAAAATAAAAAAATTTACATCGAAAATAACAAATATTATAAATAACACAAAAATATTTTCTAGATTTGAACTATTGATACCAGTTCCTTTCAGAAAGAGTAAAATAAACATTGAGAATGCCCATATTTAAAAATTATTAAAAAAAAAAAAAGCTTAAGGCTTCAACACATCGATCTAACTATTTATGAAAATAAACAATACTTATTAACTCAAGTATGGAATTTCAGCTAAAACTTGACTAAAAATAAGGAAGGAGAACCCTATATTAAACTTTGAGCTGTCTCGTAATTCCGCAGAGTGGTCCGAGTCATATGTTCATCTTAATCTTAATTTTAAGCAGCAGAAATGACGGCTTTATAAATTTGACATTTGTTTCACATTTCGAAAAATGAAATATTTCGTGTTTGAATGTTATATACTCTTAGAGTATTAGTAAATAATTGCATTGAGGAACTCTTATCTACTTTATTGTACCGAGACACCAGGGTTTAAAGATTACATTCACTATCATGACTAAGGACCGGATTTTGATGACATTTGCATTTTTTTGTATTTTTTGCATTTTTGGACATTTTTTGTCCTTTAGAGCATTTTTTTAGATTTATAGGGCATTTTTCTTTAAATTTTGGGGCATATTTTGCATTTTAAAGCATTTTTTAAATTTTTTGTTAATTTTTTCCAATTTTTATTATTTTTTATCATTTTTCATTATTACACTGGCTTCCAAACCATGAAGAAAATCTCTAGGATATTAACAGGTGAAGCAACATCTTTTCAAATTGAAGAAGAATTGTCAGTAAGTGAGACCGTCTTTTTCAAGTACGCACCATCATCAGTAGACGTTGAAAGAAGCTTCTTCAGGTATAAAAATCAACTTTCAGACAAGAAACGCTCGTTTACTTTCAAAATATTAAAAAAAAATTAATAATCCATTGTAATTCTGATATTTAGTAATATTATGAGATGGAAGTTGTTATATTCATTAAAGTTTCTATACAAAATGAAAATGTTTTGAGGTCAATATATTTTCCTTTTTTTTGTTATTTTAGGATATAAAACATATTTTTCAAACTTTAATAAACGTAGAACAAGTATTGCATTGCTTTATATTTTTTGAAATGACTCATAATAATTTTAAAGAGTAAAAAATTGTTTTAGTTCAATATTTTTACTTTATTTAAGTCATGTCATAAGGCGTTTTTAGCGCAATTTTCGCTTTTTAAGGGCATTTTTTGCATTTTTTAAGGGCATTTTTTGCACTTTTAAAGGACATTTTTTGCACTTTTTAAGGGCATTAATTGAGATTTTTTGGGTCATCAAAATCCGGGCTCTAGTCATGACTATGCCATTTAAAGATTCCAATTAGACATGTATTTTTTATTCTGAGATCCCCGCCTTGTCGCATAAATATAGGCATACACTTGACAATAATTATTAATATTTCTGTTTGAGAAACGCTTCTTTACTCTTTATAAATAGAATACGCATCACAGGGTTACACGATTTCTCCTCTCTCTACACTTTCTCCTCTTCGTTACCATGGTTTTTGAAATTTTTGCTTTTTTTCCAACAGCAGTGCATTTCAGTAAACGTTGGAATATACTTGTGTGTAGAAAAAGTAAGATTTACCGAAACCACAGATACGGAGAGGAGATCAGTGTGGATCGTTGAGAAATCGTGTAACTTTTAACAATCGCGTGACCTATTTAAAAACAGTGTTATAATAACACTTTGCTTTTACTGTATCAATGCTTATTCGTGCATAACAACCAATTAACCATGCTAAGCAATTCTATCAATGCTTATTTGATTTGTAATACTTTTCGTTAATAATCGATAATATTTCTCATCCAAACTTAAACTATGTTGATATAATGTTCTTGGTGTCTTTTTTGACAGATTAATAACAGGTGTATCAGTAATTGTTTTTAACATGTGGAAGTTGGTATATTTGGTAGACTCCCACTTGAACTGAGAAGAAATCTGACTCCAATTTTAGTATAACTTTCAACGTGAAAATGTTCATGAGAAGGAACCATAGGTTTATGTCGTGTTACCTTATAAATAACATTCTAAGTTTAAATAAACAACTATCTTTATTAACACTTAAGAACTTGGTAAACTTAACTAAACATTTTAACATAAATAAGATATAGCAACTTTGAAATTCAAGCAGCATAGAAAAAGCTGCAAATGAGTAACCGGCAAGAACATGCCTAACTGCTAGCTAGTTACTCACGAACCGACGGAGAGAGAGAGCGAGCTGTGGAGAGGCGGCCAAGATGTATCAATATGCATTCTGCGAGCGTTTCGCCGATTTCGTACTTCACGCGTACAGTCCGAGGAAATCTCCATTCAGATGTGAGGTCTACGTCATATAACAATTATCTTCTGCAAGCGACGTAATCCAACGTCAGATATTCGTAGATTCTGACTTTGCAAATCAGACCGCAACGCCACAAACATGCACTTAAAAATGAAGTTTAAGATTGAATAAGTTTCAAAGGGGCATGTATTTAGTAGATTAAAATGCCCGGCTGAGAGTTTTTAAGTCTGCACGTCAACTGTCTTATCACAATGACACATTAATACTTAATTACTTCTTTTGCGGAATGTTCTGTAAATGAATCTATTTAATTTGAACTTATTCAATTGATTGAACATGCATAAATTTGCTAAAAATATACATTGCGAACCTATCAAACCAAAGATAAAAATGTAAATACTGCTTACTAGAAGCAAAATTTTGACTATTTTAAAAACATTTTCAAATTCGTCAGCCGTGCAAAAAGATGGAAAATTTTCAAGGTTCTAGAAAGAAATAATTGTGAGTGAAATCGTCTTCACATTCCTAAGATTCCAACCTAATCGACTTTTCGCACGGGGAACGTTCGTTGAAAGATGCTAAAGGTAAACAATTTTTTCAGAATATTTATGTGTAATATACAAAGCAAACGAAACGAAACTTTTTCGGAAAATAGCTCACTTTTATGAATCGTATATTATACTATTCATAAAAGTGACGATATATATATATATATATAATACAAAAATTATAAATTCTTTTGTATTAATAAAAGCATTAAAACTCTTTCATTTTCATAAAATGTCTTTGTTAAAGAATAAGCGTAGAGATATTCTATTTTAGGAATTCAAGGTTGAAAACACACCAATGAATAATAATTAGATTTATATTTCAAAAGAGGAGTTATTTTTAGAATCTTTCCCTCTTTCACTTCCATATTAGGAAGCATTAAATGATTTTCCTTAATGTGTAGGAATACAAAGAATGCAAAGACTGAGCCTTTTCACCTATCTCTGTGTGAGTATAAAATGCGAGAGCAATGGTTTTCGCATGTCACTTTCAACATGAAGTGTTCCGTGTAAGATCTGCCGGAACCATCAGGACTTTTGTCCACACTCCCTCCCTTGTGAAGTGGGGATGTGAACTGTTATAACCACCAGCCTTTATTTCAATAAACCTTTACAGAGAGTATTATGGCTTACGACTGATTTATTCAAGCTGAATACACCCATGATATCATGGATCTTGCCCCAATATTATATATATATATATATATATATATATATATATATATATATATATATATATATATATATATATATATATATATATATATATATAGCAATCACAGAAACCTTGCACTTTAGCCTGGATAATGAATCAAACAATTTTTATTCTCTCCATAAAACATATAGGTTTAGTTTTAGTCGAAAAATAGGTCATGAAGAGATAAATTATCCTTAGATTAGTCTCAGATGTTTAATTGTTTTCTCAGCTGAGTTCAAAATAACGAGGATACGTGATCACTTATTCTTATATTCACATGTTTATCTTCTTCGAATAACTATTATAGTTAATTTATATAAATAGGAAACCCATCACTGCCCAGCCTTTGCAAAACTATATTCCAACATGACTGCTTTCTGGAATTCAATATTTGAAAAGTAGTTGCAAAAAAATTTTTTTTAATGAAAGATTGTATTATTATCAATTATTTATTGTAAAACGGCATTATTAATAATTATTTTGGAACACACTGTGTAACGGTCAACTATTTTGGGTCAAACCCGATAACTATCAATTATTTTCTCTTAACTGATTTATTATCAACTCTATTACGTCAGACTGCATAATGATAAATTTTTTCTGATAATTATTAATTAATTTTGCCATATTGTATTATAAATGATTTTTGTCTGATTCTAATATTATCAATTATAATTATATACACTATATCTGTTAATTATATACACTGTCTAGCAGATATACATTATATTATATATCTGTTAGACTATTTTACTATACAAAGTTTTTGCATTATTTTTTGCATTTTGCACTATATATTGTTAGTGTATATAGTTCTAAATATGAATTCTTTTTTTCTGACTTTAATACTATCAATAATTTTTGCTAATTAAGAGTTTTATATATATATATTTTTTTTTTTCGTTTTGTCATGGTGTATTGTTATAAATTATTTTCTGTGAGATTATATTATCATCATTTACCAACTCTTTCTTTGCCAGATTGTATAATTATAAATTAAAATTTGTGTGAATAAATTTGAATTTTATCACTCTATTTTTAAATTATTTAGAGGAAATGCTATCCTAAATGATGTTAACGTAAAAAAATTTTTAGTAATATTAAAGCAAAATAATTTTTTTTTATCAAAACAACTTATTTTAAGAAAGAACTTAATGCTTAAATTAAACTGAATGCAATAAATTAATAATGGTAAGAGTTTTAACTAGTTCAGGAAACGAAAATTGACAGGTACCTAAACATTAAGTCTAATCGAAAATGTAAATGTAATATTATCAATTATTTTTTGTCACTCTACTTTGCTACGAAATTTCACTTTTTTAAATTTAATGTTCTATAGAATACGTGCTATTTTATGCATCAAAACATTAATTTATGTAAAATACATAGGATCAAATCTTAGGAAAATGGGAAAAAATACAGTTCTCAGTGGTTGTAAAACTGTGAATACATTCTGTATAATAACTATTATAACCTGAAGCCGTGCTAAACAAAGGCATACCTGAGTGACCCATAAAAATATTTTTCAAACTATAAAAAACTAGAATTTTATAACTGATATTTTATTACACTTTCCTAGACGATGCAAGAGATTGGTATTTCTCCACCCTTCGTCACGCTGTCTTGATTTACGCTTTCTAAAACTGCTCATCATCTGCATTTACTATTTTATATTATTCTAAAATTGTTTAAATTCTGCATTATCATGAAGAAACAAAACTGAAAACTGTTTATTGGAGTATGTATTCTCAAGAAAAAAAAATCGTCTTTATCAATAAGAAAATACTGTTTTATTCATTTCCGGGAAATATTTATTACCTCTTAAATGGTGTAGCATTTAAAATAGAATATATTTTTGCGACAGAAATTGAGTTACTATTAAACTATTAAGAATAAAGGAAAGAAAAAAGATAATAATTGTTGCAAAGGTAAAAAAAAATCGATTTTTTACACCATCCTGTCTATTTCATTTGTAAAATTACCTCTTGAAAACGAACATGACCCCTTTTTTACGAATTTCCTATGCTTTTCATATTTTGACATTTCTATGACAGTGAATTTAATTTGGATGGGGGTAGTAATAGCAGTTTTTATTTTATAATAGTCGTTGAAGAGCCGACCCAATTTTTTGGGTTTACGACAACCAGAAAGTTTCTGGGTTCGAATCCCGGGCAAGGCATGGATGTTCCTTCCTTCTCTGTACTATCTGCCCTCACTGTGGGAGCAACGTTGGCCCACCTAATATGGTGCTTCTGAAAGAGAGGCCAACAAAATCGCCCTGTATATGCCTGAATTAACGGATGTTAACACAGGTGGGCATTGGAGGAAGAAAAAAATTTCAACTCCGTATCCTTGTAATTTTGAACCCAATTCAGAAGACAAGGGAGTTTCTGTATCAAATAGTGGGTGAAATTTGCCTTAACGAAGGACTAGCCCACATTTGTTTTGGATGGAGAGAAAAACTACAAAAACTGCCTACGGTTAGGCTGACGGCAAGAGGACTCTAACCCATGATCCGTCTACGACTGAGGGTATTTTACGTCAGATGTGCAAGCCGGATAAGGAATTCGAACCAACTAGCCATTGTCGGGATTTGAACCCGTTTCACTTCATTGGGAGGCTAGCTCTCTATCCCCTGAGCCTCCCACGGATAAGTAATAGCAATAGTATTTAATTCATTTCGCACTATAATAGTAAAATGGCCGACTGGCGACTGTCTGGAACACATTACTGATAATCATCCGAAAACATACCATTAAAATTTTTATTCCCTGAAAAGGGAATGGTTCACTCCCTTTGGAAGTCGAGCACTTTACAGTGGAACAGTTTAACCTATGAGAACTGATACCTCAACCTATGAGAACTGATACCTCGCACCTTCATTTTCTTCGAATGCTGATCAAAGTGATCAACCAACCGCTCACTGGCCACAGCCAGATGCTTCACTTCAATAATCAAATGAGAACGATCAGTCCAATATGGTACTCAGAAGGGTAAAAGAACTATTAAAACGATTGATAAAAGTAAAATATAAATAAATATCGTATACTAAAGGGAAAATCAACGTGAATAACGCACAAATTGAGTACAGAAATGGACATACTATAATTTCAGTTCTTTCCACAAGAACCTTCCTCAGCGTCAAAACACTAAAATGATGATCCATGTTGTTGTTTACACACTGAGGAGGATTCTTGTCTAGAGAACCGAAACTAGTATTTCTGCGCTTGATTTGCTTTTCATTCACGTTGTTTTTCACTTTAGTCTACATAGCATACCCTTATCCTTTCGGATACATATTACTATTAGTAATTGATTACTATTAGTATATATATATATATATATATATATATATATATATATATATATATATATATATATATATATATATATATATATATATATATCATATATATACGTAATTGTTGATTTCCCTGCGCAGTGTTCATTGAATCTTCTTAGCCAGTGGTTCCCAACTTGGGTGCGATATGGCTCTCCTCAGTGGGGCGATAATCCTCAGGTGGGTGATCAGGGGGTGATGAATATTCAAAAGAAAAAAATTGCAATTAATAATAAGAAAAGCCAGCGAATCACACCTCATCTGGGTCCGTCAACACATTTAGTAGAAGGTTTAGGTCGGTCGTCCAGCTTCTCACAAAACAAAGAAGTAGGTTGGACATTTTCGTTAAAGGAGACCTATATACTTAAATTGAAGTCCGAAGGACCGGGATAGCCTGGTCGGTAGGGCGCTGGGCCCATGTCCGAGAGTTCGATCTGATTCAGGTCAAAATTACGATCTGTGGATGAATTGAATGGAAGTATGAATGAATCCGCCCTATAAACGGGTGTGACGTATGGTGTGGCAGAAACAAGAACAATCGCATCCCCTATGCCTAAGCAGGCATACGTAAACAACAACTGAAGTCCACCGAACACAAGATATTGAAGGTGTAAAAATGAACCACTGAGATTTCAAATTTGAAGTTTTTTTCTCACCTTTTAGTTTAACGTTTTTAATATTTCTAGATTACAAAAAAAAAAAAAATTTGAAAAATGTATTCTTGCTTCAAGTATTTTGCTTCAAATATCACCCATTTTTAAAGAAAAAAATTGTGAAAGGGATACACATTTTTTTTTTTAATTTTCTAAAGTGACTGGATAAAATTGCTTCATTATTTACATTTTAATTTAAATTAAAATCAGATGTGATTTAGCATTTATTCAATTTTCTTGATTCTCACTTACAACAATGTATCGCTTTATAGATATGGAAAGAAAGTCGTAAATGATATGGACAGGAGAAGAATAAATAATAAAACGCGTTACACGCAATTACAGTCACACGTTTAATGTTTATCATTTTGCGATTAAAATAGTATTACTTACCATAATTCTGATTTCTAGTTTCTAATTCTCATTCAATGCGTTTTGTTTTTGAATTATATATATATATATACTATTACTTCATTGAAATAAATGTAATTTTTTGTGGAAATTTTTTTCATCAATTGATGCTGATTAAAAAGAAAGGGATGTGAATAACTGTAATGGTATATTTATTTATTTTATGCATTTTACGATTGAAATTTCAGCTTTTAAAAATATGCTAGGATTGCCTATATTCTATCAATTTTGTTCACTTTAACATTATTGTCGTAATATAGTTTATAATTATGTTTTCATACAGTGTAAGCATTTTTCACTTGAATAGTTTTTATTCTAAAAATATAATGAAAAATATTTAAATGATTGATGAATTTTAAATTGTTCGAATAATTTAAATTTGTTTTTGAATAACTTTGAAACTATTTTTAATAGTTTTTAAATTATTTGAATAACTTTTTAATGAAATTTTAAAAAAAATTTATGAGATATTATTTTTCAAATAAAAAAATATTTTTTATGTAAAAAATTATTTTTTTAAATAAACTGATGATTTTAAGGAGCTATTATTTTTATTTTAGAATTTTTTTTTTCTTTTCCATTTCTCTCTAATTTGAGACAAAATTTAATTTTAATATCCTTCAGGAAAGAAGTATTATAATCGTAGCTGCATTTATTAACAATAATGTAAATTATAAACAATAATGTAAATTTAGAGAATAAAATATAATTCTAAAACTCTTTAAATAAAAATGAGTAAATTAAATATAATGTAGTTTGATATCAAACAAGTTTATTTAAATCAATAAACTATGTAAATAAATAATATTGAATTAGTTTTTTAAATTCATGTAATAACATTCTATTTCGTTAATGAGAGGAACTAAATTGGTGCAAATATAAAATGAAAACACAAATATTAAGCTTTGTTTTATTGCTATTCTATCTAAAGAAGATAGGGAATTAAACTGCATAAAAAATATTGCGAATTTTTAAACGTAATCAGATTTTATAAATGTTCTTAAAACTATTAAATACATCATATATTATTTTTCAATCCAGAAAAATTTATAGTGCTGCCATCTAACAGCAAAAATATTAAATAATTTTTATTGGCTCGAAGTATTTAAAAATTATTTTTGTACAATTATAATAATACATCGATAAAATAACATCGATACTATGTAAAACAACATCGTGTATATTGTCACTAAACCGATAACATTTCTTTTTGGAATTAGCAACAAATAGAGTGAATAAACTGAGCTGTAAGTTGAACAGAAATTAAACGTTAAAAGAGGACTTCCGAGCCCAGAGAATTTTTCCTAATGAGATAGTATATATAGTAAAAAATCAAAGCTTTACTTTATGTGCAAGGTACTCAAACTACGGCTTTTTAATTTTCCTTGGCAGAAAAACAGTCTTAATATAAAGAAACTGCTATAGATTTTGTTAAATTATGCAATTAACATATTAATTTAGATATGTTTATTAGTTTTAATGATCTATTCCCTTCTGACGCAAATGGAACATCGGTATTTTATTTATATATATATATATATATATATATTGAAGCTCTAATTACAAGCAAAAATATATTTTAGTACTGTTTTATATATAAAAACAGTCTAATAGTTACTAAAATAATCTATTAGGTTATCAGTATTATATTTGTACTGACATGTAAAATCTCAACAAAAAAAAATTTTTAATTTGTTTTTTTTTGTTTTTTTTACATTTATAATAAAAAAATATATCATTAATTTATTTTGCAAATTAAAAAAAAATTCATTGATGAATGACGGCTTCTCATAGATCTAACTAACTGCAAATCAGGACAAATTTGAAAAATGATTGATTGGGATCTTAATCTGAGCCGTGTTCGGAAGATTTTACCTTTAATACAGAAAAAGACACTTGTGTCTCGTGATGTATTTCATAACCACGAATTAATTAAATGCTAAATATAATATTTTTCACTTATTTTGACAGAAATTAATACAAAAATATGAAAAATATGTTTTAATAAAAAATTGTGCAATAGGTTAGTAACTTATGCCGATATGTGATGCGTTTTATCAATCGAAATCGATCATTTCTCATTAATTCAGCATTTTTCTTTTTTTTTTAACTCTGATGTATCCATTTTTACCAATTGTAACAATGCAATTTTTATTTTATTTTCTATCCTTTTTATTTAGTATTTACACATTCTATGAGTTTATGTTAGAATAAAGGGCTAAAGATTTCAAATTAATAACCAGTAAATTATCCAAATGCAAATCTTAAGAATTGCTTATGATTTTTTTCCCCATAGAAAACTATTAAGGTAGTTTGATTCAGGCTTATATTATTTGGACCCATTTCTAATTGGTTGTGAGATGCATCTATCGAAAATTACTGTAATCGAATGAAATATACTGCGTTTAGAAAAATTCATTTTGACGTAATTTTGACGATCGAGTTAAATATATTTTTTTCTTTTCAGCGGAAAATATATATATATATATATATATATATATTTATTTCCAATGGCAGGCCAATTTAAAAGAACAAAAAGGATAAAATAACAAGAAAACAAGGCAAAAAGAGATAAATGGTATAGAATGCATAGTGACATGCTTAGCCCATACGGGCCCTAGCCTCCCAGCAGCGTCCACACACAGTAGTGGAGATGAGCGCAGGACAGACGGAAATATGGGGAAGGTCCATGTCCTCCCCAAGGCGACAGAGCTTGTATTTAGACAGTCAAAAATTTTTATACTAAAAAGATGTTTGGCCAGACAGTCATGGCCCGTTACAAGTCTGAAGGGAGCAACTGCCTTAAACCTGGGCTGATTTGGGATAGTTAAAATATGGTTGTACCAGGTTTTGTATATATTGCTTTTACGGAAATTCTCTGAGAGCATGATCCGGAAGCGTATTGCCAAACCATACCATAGATTATAAACTTGGCGATTGCAGGTGATATTGGCGATGGATTACGCGCAAATGTGTTGGGAGAACGAAATTACATTAACCTAAACAGGGTAATTCGATATTCTTTTTCTCCTCCTGGAGTAGCCATGATGAATAAAAATAACTCATTAATTCTTTTTAGTAGAGAATTAAAAAAGATAACACAATAATAACACAATGATAACTTTACAAATACACTGTATTTAAATTTTATTAAATGCAATAATTTATATTTTATAAAACGTTATCTAGTTTTTTGATATAACAGATTTAATTTTTAAATTTTTCTACAAGAATTGTGTTTGCGAAGAAATAAAAATAATTTATTAATGAATCAACCACAAAAAATAATGTAACATTTCAATACCATGTTTAATTGGAACGCTATTTTGAAGAATTAATTCTATTTAACTTTTATTGTAAGAAAGCATAACCTGTTTTATTTTAGTGATATTCTCTATTAAATTAATATTCTCTATAAAAGAATAATGTGAGTATTTTTATGAAGATTTTTTTTAGAAATTAACAAAGACATATTATTTACCAGAAAAAAAATTAGAGTATTCAAAAATGTTATCAAGCTTTAAAGTAATAGTTTCTTGCAAACGAAATAATCGATATTTTTAAAATAAAGTTAGAAAGCGTTTTTTTTTTCATTACTAGAAGCATTTATTGTAAAAAAATATTTATTAAATTACTTTTTTTGCAATGAGATGAGATCTCAAACTTCGCGACAAATTTATTCAATCCCTTAACATAGTATATAAAAGTCCGTAAATACTTCATTCATTATGGAGGTCTTGATACTCTTTCAATATAAGAATAATAAATGCAATTAATAGAAAAAACTCAATTTTAAAAGTATATTCAATTTATATATATTGCGTACAGGTTATTCTGCAACTATCATACGTAACATAAATTTATAGATTCCTAAATACTGTTATATGAGTTTGGTAATTAAAAATATAATTAAAAATAGCATAATTAAGAAATAACATAATTGAAAAATAACATAATTAAATAAATTGTCAACCTTTAATAAAAAACTTCCTGTTGTCAAATATTAATAATAATTATAATTTTTAAAAAATTTTTTAAACACAATTTTTTTTTCTTGAACTTAATACTATCCTTCATATGAAAATATCAAAAAATTTATAAAAGAAAAACTATATTTTAAAATTGAGCCATTGGCGACAACAGAGGTTAGATGCATGTGCTGAGTTTAAATAAATTATATGTTATAGAACTCACATTTAAATCTTAGATTAATTTATTATCAGGTCATAAGAGTGTTTTTTAATAAATAAATGTAGTGATTGTTTGATTTATAATTGTAAGTCCTGAGTGTTTAATGATAAGTTATACATTTCTTTTGAAATAATTTTTGAAATATGCAAAGCAGGGCGACATTCATTTCAACTTAAAAATCATCAACTTAACTTTCAATAACTATAGATAAATAAAAAACAAAAGTTAGATAAAAACTTTAAATGAAATACTTTCAGAAAAATTCTTTCTAAATAATAATTAAATAAAACACACTCACTTCGCCTGGGTGATTTTATAAAGAATTCTAAACTTTTTAATTTTAAAAGTTAGGTGAAAAGTAAATATCTTACAATAGTGGTAGAGAACTAAGGACATTCTAAATCTAAAGTTAGAGTCCTAGAACGTAAACATCTAATCATTAGATCAAAAGTTAGTTTTAGATTTTTTTCTTTTGAAACTTTGATTTCAATGCCATTACTTCAACCTCCTTCGGGATATGCTTACTTTAAAAATTTAATCTCAACTTTATTTTTTTCTTCACTTTTAAACTGTAAAAGACTTTTTCTCCATTTATAAATTATGAAAAAAGCTATTAATCTGATTACGTTAACAGTTAATTCATTAAACTTGGACATTATCAAATAATTCCTTTCAATAGTCATTTATATTATTAATAATAATTATTTACACAAAATTATAATAAAGAAAAGTTTGATTAGAAATTTAAAAGTTCTTGCTGCAATAATTAGGGAGTTTCTATTGACAAAATTCAAGTAATTTTTTTTCCGGAGCGAAATATATTTTTATTTAAAAGGGAACAATACTCACTTGATATTTATACTACAAAAATATCTCTAATCGCTGACACCGATGACAGGAAAAAATGTCGTTTTTCTTGTTGTTTTTTTTTTTTTTTCTACAAAAAGTTTAAAACTTAAATTGTTGCTCTTTCATTATGAAGCAATCGTATAATATTCTCGTATCATGTAAAACTTAACGATGAAGTTACTTATCTACCGTTTTACAATTATAAAATGAAATAAGTATTGAATTCTACTTGCATTTTAAAATGTAATACTCAATTGTTCAATGAATTTTACGATTATTATTATAAGACTGCGCATAATGAACATTTTAACTAAAATAATTAGTACAAAATAGCTGCTAAAAATTCTCTTAAACATTTATAAATATTATGCATTTATAAATTTCAGCTTTTCGCATTATTGCTAAATAATCTATACGTCGAAAAATATTTAAAGAATTCCATAATAACTGAAAATTAAATAGCATTTTTAAAAAATTGTAAATGGTTATCGAGCAGAACCATTAAGTTTAATTAATGAGTATATAATTGGAAACAAAGTCGTGCTGCTGAACAATAAAAAAAAAATTTTTTTTAATCTTTTGAGTAAACAAACTTTATTGTAATAATCATTTCATTATTAAGGATTAAAGGTTATTGTGAAATTATTAATTTTAATTAGTGGATGAGTAGGTAAAGAAGTTCAGTACTCGAAATACATTTAATGAAAGTTATGAAAATATAGAAAGGGTAATGGAGGTAATAATATATAATTTTTTTATCTTAGTTTTATTACGACCTTCTAAAACACGCTAATAAACACAATTTTGTTAACAGATACAAACGATTATGTATATATGTTATGCTATAATAAAAAAAATACGCTTTATATTTTATTTAATGCAGAAGAATCTAATGAAGACCCCATTAATTGAAACTCTGAAATGTCTCACCCATATATAACTTGGTGAATGATAGATACATGATACCGAAAACAAAACGAAAACATAAGCGCACAGCTGTTTGGCGATTTGCGAGAACGCTCCTTTAACGCCAATAGAAATTTTCACCAACCCTTTTATAATCTATTTATGGTTTGGCAATACGCGATCCGGAATTGGTTTCGGACCAGCAATTTAAAAGAGTGCAGAGAGATGGAGTAACGAGATGCTTGGGTAATAGTTGTTCCTTTCTTGACCAAGAAATCGGCTTTTTCATTATTCAATTGAAGAGCGGAAAATATCAATCGCCTATACTTAATCGAAATTTATGATTTTATCACATTTGGCGAGGTTGAAATGCTTAACGAGGGCCCGCATACATAGGGTAGGGAGAAGGCACTCCGTATGTTCAAGATGACTCATGTGAAAAAAAGCTCTTTATTTTTACAATTCTAGAACTAAATTATGGCTAAACAAGGACTTAAAAACACGAAAATAAGAATTTTATGTTATTTACATGAAAATATAATTTATTCGTTAACTTTTTTAAAAAAAATTTATACTTCTTGACTGAACGAAAAAAAGCAAAATCAGTCTCTCAAAAGTATTGATTTTCATTTATTACACTCAACTGAAATTGTTTGCAATTTTTATGTCATTCTTAATTTTGAAGAATTTAAATCCTTAATCGTTAAAAAAATAACAAAACTCAATGAAATATTTGATGCGAATTGACCAAAATGCACGAGTGAAGTTTTAAATTCTTAATTTTAAGAAAATGAAATTTTTGAAATTCAAGACTTTGTTAATTTTCACAATTAAAGCAAGATTTGTCAAAATTTGCATCAAATTATTTTCTCCAAAAATTGTTGTAATAATTTTATTAATATGATATCTTTTATGATTCATTTCTAAACATATAAAACATATCTATTGATGTTATTTATTTATTATTAGTCTAACTAATTATTGTTTTATTTATGTATAATTAATTTGAAAAAAAAAATCGCTTTCTGACATAGAAGAAATAATAGTAAAAAACCTCATTGAATAATATAGAATCTTCTTCTAATCAAAAATAATTTTTCACACCTTCTGGCTATTAGTTTTATAATTTTTTTACTTGTTTTGAAAATATCAGTCATTCTTTGTTATACCATATTATACCATACCCTTTGTTATACCGCGGTAGCGCATCGCGCTGGCGTGCCACGGGTCCCTGGTTCGATCCTCGGGCCGGGCAAGGTTGACTCAGCCTTTCATCCCTTCCGTGGGTCGATAAATGAGTACCAAGCATGCTTGGGAACTGAACACTGGGGGTTCCGCGTTCGGCTGAGCACCTGACTGGCACATCTGCTCCTGCACTCCAGAACCCAAGGTCAAGAAAACTGAGATGGGCACAGTAGGCCTTGGCCCTCTATGGGCTGTCGCGTCGCTGAGTTTAGGTTTAGTTTCGTTGTTATACCATATTTCTTAGTTGTACAATATTATTTATTAAAATTATTCTTACAAGAATAAGATTAATTATTTTTAAAACTACAAACTTTACCCCGAATTGGCTAATTCCCTTCGCCTATATTTTAAAAATAATATTTTTAACCTGGAAAGTGTACAAATGTTTTCTCACTACATTATACAGATATATTTTTGAGAATCATATTTAATAAATTTGTAAGAAACTTCATAAATATTTAAAAAAAACAAAAACAAATATCGTAAACAATTTTAGAAAATCGAAATATAAGCATTTCTATACGCTAAATTTATTTTAAGACATGTATTAATTCCCTGGATACACGAAGTCTAATCTGACGATAAAATAAATTATAAATAATTCAAAAGTAATTCTAAATATTCAAAAATTCTGATTCTATTTCTATCTGTTTTTACGGAAAAAAAAAAGGAGAAGCCAAGGTTTCTATTCACAAATAAATGTAGGTGTAAAAAGACATGACCATCTGTTACAAAACTTCAATTGTTTTCTTTAGAAAGGGTAAAGAGTAAAAAGAATAGCTTCCTGACCCCCTTTCTTAGCTTTATCATTATTTTGAGAGTTCCTCCAGGTAGTTCGACGACCTATAGGGAAAGATGGAACATATTTCCGGTCCGGAATTTTCCTTACACGGAATAATTCACTCCTCACATCGGTTCATTTCACTTCTTGTAAATAAATAGTTTTCTAGCATCAAGAGATTTGAAACGTTCTTAAAATGAAGGTGAGTTTCATTTATTTGTTTTATATAATGTTAATCATTTTTTTAGAACTGTCATAATGTTAGGCATATGTTGAGATATTTTAAATAGTGCCCTAAAATACTATAATTTTAAAAACAATATTAAAGCATAAGTTATTTCCTTGTTATACAATAATAATGAAACTAAAATAAGAGAAGTTTTCAATTTTATTGCATTGCTCTTGTTAGCGTTTTTTTATAAATAATGCATAAAGTGAGAAATTAAATCAATCGAAGACAATTGATCACAAAAGCTACGAAATCGTAAGTTGAAAGGTTCGATTTCATCGATTGATCGAAAAAAAGAATTTTTAAGAACTTGGTTTCGACTCCATAGATTCCGACTTATACTCAATTAAAATTTCCATCGAATACTGGGAAAATATCAATAACATTAATTTGTAATTATTAATATCAAATTACATAATTTATTTATTTTTATGTGTGCTTGGGTTTAAAGGTAAAATTACATTTTATATTGCATCATAACAATTGGAGAAAAAAAATGTATTCAAAATATTGAATTTAAGAAAAAGCTTACAAATCCGTCAAAAAAAATTTTTTTAGAGAAAGGACGTTTTTGAGTTTGTTTTCTTAACTTAAAATATCGATTGCGCTAAGTAATTAAAATATTTCAGGTTAGGCCCATGAACCATCGAAATTGAGTATTAGTGAGTGAAAATCCGATCATTAGATCAATTTAGTGTGTTCACTTTTTTTGTACACAGTACAACATATGGTGTTGTTTCTTAGACTGCCATCAGTTGCATCTTAGTTGCATCGTATCCTTGTTTAACTTCAAACATAAATTTTAAACAAACTGCATAGGCTAAAATAAATAAAATTAAGGATTATATTATAGCTTTTATATATAAACTAAAGGATTATATTATAGCTTTTATATATAAGCTAAAGGTTTATATTATTAGGGATTATATATAAGCCAAAATAAATGAACTAAGGATTATATTATAGCTATACTAAGAAAATTAAATTCATTATTATTAGAGCCCGGATTTTGATGACCTAAAAAATCTCAATTAATGCCCTTAAAAAGTGCAAAAAATGCCCTTTAAAAGTGCAAAAAATGCCCTTTAAAAGTGCAAAAAATGCCCTTAAAAATGCCAAAAAATGCCCCTAAAATGCGATAATTGCGCTGAAAACGCCTTATGACATGACTTAAATAAAGTAAAAATATTGAACTAAAACAATTTTTTACTCTTTAAAATTATTATGAGTCATTTCAAAAAATATAAAGAAATGCAATACTTGTTCTACGTTCATTAAAGTTTGAAAAATATGTTTTATATCCTAAAATAACAAAAAAAAGGAAAATATATTGACTCCAAAAGATTTTAATTTTGTATAGAAACTTTAATGAATATAACAACTTCCATCTCATAATATTACTAAATAACAGAATTACATTGGATTATTAATTTTTTTTTAATATTTTGAAATGTAAACGAGCGTTTCTTGTCTGAAAGTTAATTTTTATACCTGAAGAAGCTTCTTTCAACGTCGACTGATGTTATTGGTGCGTTCTTGAAAAAGACGGTCTCACTTACTGACAATTCTTCTTCAATTTGAAAAGATGTTGCTTCACCTGTTAATATCCTAGATATTTTCTTCATTGTTTGGAAGCCAGTGTAATAATGAAAAATGATAAAAAATAAAAAAAAATTGGAAAAAATTAACAAAAAATTTAAAAAATGCTTTAAAATGCAAAATATGCCCCAAAATTTAAAGAAAAATACCCTATAAATCTAAAAAAATGCTCTAAAGGGCAAAAAATATCCGAAAATGCAAAAAATGCAAGAAAATGCAAATGTCATCAAAATCCGGGCCTTAATTATTATTATCAAACGCCCGATGTTTGGCTGCTAGGCCATTATATCTTTGGCTCTCCAATTAAAAAAAAAACAATCAGTCATACAAAAAATCAACTTTTCAACGCATAAAAAGTCAAAATTTTTATATACTGTAAGTAGTAAATCCCTTAGAAAATAATTTTCTGCTAACTGAAACTGTTGAACCTGAAACTGTACAACATGCACTCACTTTTTTTTTAAAATTTTGTTTGGCCAAATGAAAATAAATTATTTTTCTTAAAGCATTGACAGTTTTATCTTAAAGAGATATACCAATTTTTTTTGAAAAAGAAAGTTCTTTATCAAATTTCGAAATGATTATCAACACGCTGAATGACTAGTTCAAACAAAAAAAAAATTATTAAATAAATAAATAATAAAAAAAAGTAAATAAAAAGGGGAATAAGAATGTTTTAATCAAATTATAGAAAAAAGATACATATTTTTAACTTATGAAATAACAAGATCTATATGGATGAGTTCAATTGATTTGTGTACATTGGTTTTCGAGATAATGTAGTTCCTTATTTTAAATGTTTTGTTATTTTAAATGGGAAAATACCGAATTTGTACGAAATTCATGATTATTTTATGAATTGTTTTTTTTTTTTTTTTTTTTTTTTTTAAACTGGTATGTTTTAAATGTGATTTGTCTAAGACTATTTGATCAATTTCCTTCAAATTTTGCTCTTTGCCATTTAAAATTACATTCTTGAAGATAAAAATTTTTATGATTTACAATTATAATGTTTTCATCTAGTATATTATAACATAATAATAAATAGCTCATAATTTTTAAAATCTACTTTTTGAATAGATTATCTTTGAATAAACTTATGAGTTTTGTATAGAGAGAAATTTTAGAATTGTGTTAAAAAAAATTTTAACATGCAAACTTTCTAGCACTCTCTTGGCCAAATTATTGGAACCCTATTTTTATAAATGCAGTAACCCCTAATATTTTGAGCATCAAAGTTCGATATTCTTTAAAAAATGGCTTATTCTGAAAAAATACAGTTTTCTTCTGATCTCGTCATTTAAAATGTATTCTCCTCTAATTAATTCAAATATTTGAGGTCAATATCTCCAATCACTAAGATTGATGGAACGTGAATATATGTTAATTTGATCAGAAAGTTTTAAGAGTGTTTTCTTTATTACTTTTTATACTGAACACAGATCTAATATGCATGAAATCCATAATACAACGCACCTCCCTCTTCTTTAATTGAAATAAGATTTATGTATGTTATTTCTTTCATATATTGCACCACTATTTTATTATTTTCAAAAACAACTAAAACATTTTAAATAAACATATCTATGCAATTTAATTTCTTTGATTTCCTTATAAAAAAATTTTATTAAATAAGTTTCATTAGCTAATAATATGCATGATGCAGGGATCAAAATATTTCAATTATAACATAATATTTTTTCCCGTTTGTCTTAAAATATTTCTGCCACATATAGCTTCAATTTATATAGTTAGAAACTTTGCATGAGCTTTTTGATTGTCCACAAAACTGTTCTTGCCAACACAGATACATAGGGTGTTGCGTAAAGGCCTTCCTTTGAATGTATTTTTAAGTACTCTTATCAAAAATGGAAATATAAAAAACAGACACATCGGTATATACAACACAAGTCTTGTTTCATTACGGGACTAAACAAAGACAAGTTGTAAAACTATTATTAGTAATGCTTCCAAGTTTCGTATTCCAATTAAAACAATTTTGAGGTGTATTACATCCGCCTTCCTAAGATTTCGATAGTATTTTTGTGTTATTCTTCACTTAAATATTAATTTATGAACTCCAATGTGTTTTGCATAAAAATAAATATTACAAATAATCTCTGATGAACACTCTGTATAAAATATAGGGAGCAACTTTTAACATGGAGACAGGACATAAAGATCATTTATAGAAAGGGCACCCCTCGCCACATCGTCAGCAGCTATGGAAACAAGAAATATCGTATTTCAAAGAGGGGAGCTTCTCTCTCCCCTGATTCCTTCTATCTAGCCGACTAGAACCAAAACCCTTAAAATATTGTCGCAACACTACTATTAGAAATAGTTTAACTTCGTAACCATAGTCACCGCCACAGCTCCAGATGAATGGTGAGGGGAGCTCTTTTCATAGACAAACTATATTTCTCTACCTGAGCTAAAGTGCTTTAAAAAATTACTCATCGAGAGAAATTAAAATATCATGATATTCCTATCTGAACTTTTTGCAAATTAATCAATTCTATTATATGCAACAGTAATGCGGCTATTTATATAAATTAAACTGTGTTTTGGAAGCAAGTCAAGAACTGAAGAGAAATTTCATTCATATTATGAATTTTTGAAATTTATAATGCCATCAATAAGAAAAGTTTAAAAGGAAACATTGTTTTATGATTTCAATAATTAGATTGTAAAGATTTCTTTTATTAAATCTATGTTGGGGTAAAAACAAAATATGCAAGGTATATGTGAACATTAAATATTATTATTTAATAATGATCCATATTATATACACTTTGATATCGAATGCATTTAAATTAAGCATACTCAATCTCTTCGTTATAATGGTGATAAACTCCACATAATAATAGAAAAATGCAATTTTTCATGCTGTTGGTAAAAAATAAGAATATTTGAACAATATAGAATGCGGTAAGAAACTTAGTTACTGAATATAAATGTGAAAAAAAAAATACCAAAAACTTCAGTGTATCTAGTAGATTTAGCAAAAAAAAACATAATTTTGGTTATTGAAACCAAAATATTCGATATTTAAACCATTCTTCCTTTGGTAGTTTTTTCCATTCATACACTAACGGTTTTACAATCATAAATTCTGGTTTTCAAAGTTATAGTTCTTATTACCACACATTTTGTAAAAAATACATAACTGAAAAATATATTCCCAAATTATCATTTACCGTAACATGATAAAATTACCAAATTTTATCGCGTATTATAAAATCATATTTTATTGATAGAAATTATTACCAAAATTATTACCAAAGCGTTTCCGCAAAAATTACCCAGCATTTTATCCATCTCATAGAGCAAAAAACATGGCAAATGTTACCATATTCAGGTATTTTTTCTCAGAGTGAGAAATTGTTCAGAGCTGAAGGAAAGAGCAGCAAATGTGACTCCAAAAAAATTTAGATACGAACAATTTTGTATTCGAATAATTTGCGTATAAAAAGACAAAAAATACCATTGATTGGACGTTAAAGTAATTATATTTTATTTCTTTTTTAAAAAAACTTAGCTATTTCACCCTAATTTTCTCTGAAGATCCTGAAACTGGTGACTTTTTAAAAGTTTAAAGTCGATGATACCACGCTTAAATTCTCATAATATCATTTCAAATACGTATTAGATATTTAGAATCTTTTTTTCGTAGAACATACTTGCAGCCCAGCTAGCATATTTTAAAACCGCGAAGTTCGTGATAAATTTAAGGTAAAAAGTTCTGGCTGTCAGATTTCTTGTACCTTCTGCCATAAAACGTTACGAAACAAAAAATATAATATCGTACAATAATATTTATTGAATCACTATAAATAAATAAATATTACTGTAAAAATTACGGAATAAAATTTTATGGTAGAAAGTACTGGCACTCAGAATGCTATTACTTTCTACCATAACTTTATTTGGATGTTTTTTTTTAAAAAATTTACTGAAATTTGCAGTCATATTATCATATCTATCATCAATTAATCCTGCTATTTTCATATTTTTTCTTACATTTTATACTCTATTTTTATAATTCAATTGATTATGCGTTACTTATTTACAGGACCTAGCTTGCCTTTTAATCTTCTCAGTTATTATCCACTTCTGTTGTTGCCATGTCTTCTACAGAAATATTATGTCTGAAGATGACGTCACATATGATCTGCCACTTGGCCGAGTGAGGAGGGACACTTGGGAGAACGCAGGACGTATAGGACCCCTCTGGACTCATGTGAAAACTAACAAAGGAGGCACATTCAAATGGGGAACAAAGCACATGGTGGGTAAAATGTTTGCTGGCAACAAGAAAGAGGAAGAAGATAATTTTGATTGGAAATAATATTTTTCAACATAAATCATCATAATTGTTTTTCCATCTCATTTTGTAATAATTCATTACGCCATTTAATAACGCATAAACACACTTTTTTATAACTCACATATTGGATGATATTATTACGTGAATGAACGTAACTTACAGGCAGTTGTAAAAAGTAAAAACAAAACATTTAAATTCATTAAAAAATATCTTTTAATGCAGCTATATTAGTTCCTGCTTTTTATTATTCCTGCATCGTTTTGTTAAAAATATAGATTGTATAATATATAATGTTATTTTATAATTTAAAAACTATCGTATGTATTTAAAAATGAGTGATGGTTTAATTTATATCTTCGCGTTTAATCCATATTCTCTTAGATCAATTTACAAACAGTTATAAATCAATTATAATTCAATCTGATAAAAGTGATTTTTTTTTCAGTCAATTATACTTGTGTAAATTTTAAATGTCTATAGAAGTTTTAAAACATGTTTAACTTATTTTATATAATTTTCAAAATGGCAAAACTATATTCACTGAGCATTATCAGAAATAAATTTTTCCAGTAGACATTCTTATTTTCAAATACAGATAATATTAAATTGTTAAATATAAATATTTAAAAAAATTACGCTAATATATTTTGAAACAAAATTAACTATTAGCAAAATTAACTGTTATAAAAACAAAATAAATAATTTTAACCAACTAATATATCATCAGAAACATACGATCAAAGCCACAGTGTGAGCTGTTTTATTGTTTATTAGTTAGCAAAGAAAACAAAAGATAATAATTAAAAAAATAGTTTCATATGTTCTGATATAGAAGCAGTTATATACAAATGATTGTTTAAGAATACAAGAAAATAATTTTGGTTATTGAAATGAATCATTATTCTCAACAAACCTTAACATTTATAAATATTTTTAATTGTATAGAATGTAAATTTTTTTTAAATAAAAAAATTTAAAAAATGTGCTTTTTTGTAGTCTTTTGCTTAACATACTTTTCACGTTTTATAAATACTTCAAGAACTAATTGATAAAATAGCAAAGGTAAAAATTATTATTAACACTAAACGATTTAGAAATGAATAGTATCATTTTGGCTAGCGTGCTAAATCTTCAACGCTCATTAATATAATACTATATTACTCAGCGGATTATGATGAAATTGAAGCAATTATGATTTAAAATTCTTTTATTCTCTCGGATTATAACTATAAGCTAATTGCAATTTGATAGATACCACAGCAAAAAGTATCAATAAATTTCAAAAAAAAATTCCTACATAACATTTACATCAGATAGAGTAGTAAAAATATGATTTTGTATGGAAAACAAATTGCAGGAAGCTGATAGTTGTTTCAATCATATTTCTGTTCCCAATAGAAAGGTTTCAATGTTTTTCTCCATCTACTTTGTACGCTTAGGACTTAACACTACAAAACGTTTATAACATGTTGACTTTTTTGACCAGGAAAATAAACTTTCGTTGAAAATAAGAGAGTTATGATAAGTAAAAGTAAACGAAATTTTATTTATTTATTTATTTCACTTATTTATTATAATTTTTTTAAACATTTTTCAAAAAAAAATTTCTTTTGGTTCATTAAGTGTGAAATTTAACTTTTGCTAAAAAATTAGAGAGTTAGGATAAATAAAAAAATATGAACATTTTTTTAAGAAAGTGGCTTCATTGTGTGTATTTCACGTATCATTTTACAACTCTGTTTAGAATAAACGAGTAAAAATAAGAAAAATAATATATATATATATATCGATATGTAATACAAAAAGTATAATACTTTTGTATTAATAAAAGAATTAAATCTCTTTCGTTTTAATAAAATGTCTTTGTTAAAGAATAAGCGTAGAGAGATTCTATTTTGGGAAGTCAAGGCTGATAAACATACGATTGAGTTATTTATAGAATCTCTCCCCCTTTTACTTCCATATAAGGAAGCATGAAATGATTTTCCTTAATGCGTAAGGATACAAGAATGCCAACGACTGTGCCTGTTTACTCAAATCTGTGTTAGTATAAAAGCGAGAGCAATGCTTTTCGCATGGCTTTTTCCATCATGTTGTGATCCTGAAAAGTTGTTCCGGAATTGTCCAAAGTCTTGTCCACCCCCTCCCTTGCGGAGTGTGATGTGAAGTGTTATCGATACCAGCCTACTACAATTAATAAAGATTTTTTGAGTGTAACATGGCTTACGACTGCATTATTAAAGCTAAATACACCACTGATAACAGAGATGAAGCTCTGTTATTATAAGACGCCAGGATGTTTACTTGCTGAGGAAACCATTGTTATCTATTTTCAGGCTGACTACAACGTTGATAAAACCTCATCCCGGGGGACGAAGGACGAAAGAAAGAAGTGCCTAGTCCGCGGTGAAAAACGAATGAAGGAAGGTCTGTTTTACCACTCCATCTTTAACTACACCTCATCGCTGTGAGAATGCTGACGTTGGCTCGAGCTCGTCACACGCCTCTCTGAAACCCATAGTGTTGATCGAGATGACCCTACAGTGTCCAATCTGGAAATGACCGATGACCCTACAATTCCGTAGTGCTCAAATTGTGAAAACAAAAGTGAATGTGCGCGAATCTTAATCATGAATATTCATGAAGTGCAATAATAAAATTGTTTACTTCTTCTCTTCACAATCATGAAGGTCAAAGGACACTGTGTGGAAAATGGAAAGAAAGTACTGTAGATATATTTTTTTTTTATTCTCATAGTTTGTGATACTGTTATGATAACTTATTTTAGTGAAATTAGAGATGAGTAGTGTTTTAAATTTCTTATTATGAATAATTGAATACAGAAAAATATTTAAGAATTGATTGCATTTCGTATGTTTATCTTGCTTTTTTTGAATTATTACATAATATTGTTCTTTTTAGTGCATTTCATGTTTTTATATTGCTTTTTCTTTATAAATTATGAATAATCAATTCAGTATGTTATATTGTAAATAGTTTGATTGCATTTCTTGTGTTTAGATTGCTTTTCTTTAAAATTATTATATAATAGTGTATTTTTATGCATTTAAAATGTTTTTGAGGGAAATAAATGTGTTTCAAACGTCAATTAAATTTGTGACGGCAAACAAAATTCAAACTTTTTCAGCTTTTCAAACAAAAACAAAACTAAAAGAAATTTGTAAGGCTTTTTCTTTTTCGGACTTGGTTAAAACAAAATATTCCTATTAAAAATGTGAAAAATTAAATGTTACCCAAACAAAAGGACATTTCACACTTAACAAAATTTGTGAGTTTCCCCTTATTACGATAGGCGAAATTGTTAACTCAGCTAAGTTTTTTATACTTGATACTGAGTTACTGTATGCTTTAGTAGGGTTGCAAACTTGCAAAGATTTTTGTTTGTTTATTGATTGTGTCGGGCCAGTTGTTACTCAAGTTGGTAAGAGACTGATCATCTCTGCTAATTCTAACAATGACAACTTATCCTAGCACATTAGACAACAGAATTCTCATAATGTTAAGGTCAAAAATTGTGGAAAAAAATGAAAGTTTAAGATGTTTCAATAAAAGTAAACATTTTGAAAAAATGGAAGTTTAAGATGTTTCAATAAAAGTAAACATTTTGAAAAAAAAAAAAATAGAAGTTTAAGATGTTTCAACAAAAGTAAACATTTTGAAAAAAGTTTAAGATGTTTCAGTAAAAGTAAACATTTTGAAAAAAAAAATGTGAGGGGTAACAAAAATAAAAAGAACAGAAAAAATAGGAAAAAGAAAGAATGACCAAGAAGTTAATAACAAAAAGTACAGGAAAAATAGGAAAAAGAAAGAAAGGCCAAACATTTCAAATGATTCGAAGATAGAACTAGGTAATGGGTGCATACATTATCAGGTTAACATCGACGAAAAAATAGGAAATAGAAAGAAAAATTTAAGTAAACAAAATTTTGAAATAGTTCATGTATCAAATCTTAGGAAATATAACAACCCACAAATGTAGAAATTAAATCATGAATAGTGTCCAAAACAAAAGAAAATTTTTTACTTCTTCAAGGGAAGAAGTGATATTTGGATAAAAATCCATAAAAATTTTGTATATTTTTGTGTGAAAAAAATTTTTGAAAATTTTAGTAGATTAGTTATAAATATATGCTTCATTTTTCTTTCTGTTTAGTTGCCTAAACAGATAAAGTGTATTATCATGTTTTTGTTATTGTCATTGTATATAGTTGTTTTTTTTTTTTTTACAGATAACTGAAAAAATGTTATTTGTAGTAGTGAAAAGGAACAGTCGTACCAACATAAATTTTAAAAGTTCAGAGAATTCTAAATTTTATTATGATTTCTTTTTGGCTTGCCAAAAATCTTTTTTGGGGGGGATGTAATACAAAAAGTATAATACTTTTGTATTAATAAAAGAATTAAATCTCTTTCGTTTTAATAAAATGTCTTTGTTAAAGAATAAGCGTAGAGAGATTCTATTTTGGGAAGTCAAGGCTGATAAACATACGATTGAGTTATTTATAGAATCTGTCCCCCTTTTACTTCCATATAAGGAAGCATGAAATGATTTTCCTTAATGCGTAAGGATACAAGAATGCCAACGACTGTGCCTGTTTACTCAAATCTGTGTTAGTATAAAAGCGAGAGCAATGCTTTTCGCATGGCTTTTTCCATCATGTTGTGATCCTGAAAAGTTGTTCCGGAATTGTCCAAAGTCTTGTCCACCCCCTCCCTTGCGGAGTGTGATGTGAAGTGTTATCGATACCAGCCTACTACAATTAATAAAGATTTTTTGAGTGTAACATGGCTTACGACTGCATTATTAAAGCTAAATACACCACTGATAACAGGGATGAAGCTCTGTTATTATATATATATATATATATATATATATATATATATATATATATATATATATATATATATATATATATATATATATATATATATATATATATATATATATATATATATAAATTATGAAATTGATTCATCGTGTGTGATACGTTTATTCATTATTACTTTTCCTAAAATTAAAGGAAGTTTGAAAAAAAAAAAAAAAAAAGATTTTTTTCTATATTACAAATTCTAAAATTGATTCATTATGTGTGTAATTAAACTTTCATAAAAGATATGTGAGATAGGTTAAGCAAAACAAAAATACTTTTTTTTATGCATTTTTCAAAAAAATTCGTAAAATTGTAATATGTGTATGAAGTCATTGAATTATGAAATCATGAGTGAATCATTATGAATTTTCGTTATTAATGAGTGACTTCGTTAATAATAAGCGAGACAGAAGGAATTGTAGGAAGATTAACAAATTAAATGAATCTACATACTTTTTTAATAACAATTTCAAAGTAAATGTCGCTTTTTTTCATGTTACTATTTACCCCACTAGCAATAAACCTGAATTTAGTAGGAACATTTTTTTTTGGGAATTTTGAATTAGGAAAAGGAAAATTGTTAATTTTAAGTCTTTTATAGATAACATTAATTTTATTAAAAATAATATCACAGTTGGTGCTGAGTTTTCTGTATGTGATTAAGCACATTAGAGAGAAGTTGTTTGTAAAAAAGTGTTCAAATAACATCAAAATTATTACTAGCTTTATCAACAGTGGTAATACAAAATATATTTTTTATTTCTTATTTCAGATTAGAGAAAAAATTTAAATTTCGAATTTAACTTGTTTCTTTTCATATTAATTCTGAAATCTTTCACGATATTTTCTTTCCATTCATAAAAATCTTCAATAAATTCTTAAAATCTAATCTTCAGGAAAAAAATCAAAAATTATGTTCGTAAGATAATTTTAAAATAAACTCATCAAGATTTTTCATAAAAATAGAAATAATCTTATTTTTAGTAGTTGGAAAAAATGACCTAAATTTAGAATCCAAAGACATAATTTTTTTAAAGTTTATCATTATCAATAATATCTCAATCTCCGGTAACAACATGATTATGGGAGGTATAAATAACAGTAAATTTGAGTTCACCAATTTCTCAGATGTCACTAAAAGCAAATGAAATAACATCAGTTAAATAGCTGTTTGAACGTCCTGTTCACTAAATACGTTCACTATATCCCGAGTTCATTATACCGGGTTTCGACTATACATTTTTTTATTTTATTTCAATAAACCACTCTCATATTCTGACAATTATATATTTTAAGAAACTGGACCATTATAATCAAATAATAAAAATATTCAATGCAGCGAAAAGTGACGGTTCTTAATTTGTCGCTTCTCGAATGCACGTCTTATTTCATGTCTTCCTTCACAAGCGCAAAAATAAAAAAATTTCTCCTCGTAATTTGTCACTGAATCTCTATTCTGTATCGTTGCAGAAAAAGCATCTTCTTATTCTCTGGCTTGACATCTCGGGGTGGGCCCTGGACTTCCTCAGAATCCCATTCCATGACATACTGCTCGTGACAAAGGTTTTCCAGTTTGTTATTCTAATAGTTTTAAGGTCTTTTTTCGCCTACTGTTAATCTAATGGTATTTCCTTTCTCTTTTTCGGGCACTAGGTGATTTAACCAAAAAGATCTTCTGAGCGGCTGGACCCGTCATCCGATCTTATAAGATATCCTGCCCCTTTAAGCTTTAGAAAACAATTTTTTTAAGGATAAATTAAATTTTTCTAAATTTTTTATTTATTAATTTTATATTGTCTCACTTATAAAATGCATCTTTTAAATACTTCACCTTTGCTTTGTTAGCTTTTTCAGCTTATTTTTAACTTCCTAACTAAAAAAGATAAAGAAAAGAGAGAGAGAGAGATTTTAAGCTTGTTTAATAAAATATTAAATATTTAAATATTACGATTTTGTTCATAATCTGGAATATTACATATTACAATTCAATTGGTGGTCTATTAGAACCGAAGGTAATTTAATTGAAAATATACAGTTTTTTTCTTACTAAAGATGTTCTTCAAAAGTATTAAAATAAAAATCCTAATTTCATGCTTCAAAAAAGGCTATCCCATACAATCATTTCATATTAAATCACTGTTTGAAAATCTGTCACTGTTTTTAAAATCTTATCAGCGCTTAGTTGTCATTTATTAAAACGATAAGAGATGGCAGCACAACATAAATAAAATTTTTCCGAAAAAGAAATTTAGAATTTTATTTTTTCTATTTAATTGCTAGTGAGTTTCTAGTCAAGCAGGTTTCTAGTAAAATACTATCAGCAAAGTTAAAACGACATAGAAATTAAACAGTTTTTAACAATCGGAAAAAATACAAAGATTTATAATTTATAAAACAAGAGAACAGGAAAAAAAAACTATTTCATTGCCTTTTTTTTTTTTTTAATTGTAATTTGGGGTATTCATGATGTAGTTTTTGCTTTGAAACAAGTAAAATCATTTAAAAAGTAGATAAAATATGTACCTGGACTAAAATATCAAATAAGATTTTTAAAAAAATTATTTCATTTGTTACTTATTCAAATGGTTTCACAGTTATCAACACATATTACTTATTAAACATAACATAGTCATTGTTTTGTAATATGATAATAGATGGCGACACACTAGTAGTGAAATTTTTTAGACAATCATTAATTATAGACATTCCCAGGCAATTATCATCGAACTAATCATTTCGGTTCTAATATGGCTACGAACTAAAGAAATATCTTACCAACAATGTTGAGAAAATTTAGACTGTCATTAACAATCAAATAAAAACGAAATTTCATAGTTTAATTTATTATAATATATTTATAAATTTTTTTTAATGAACAGAACTTGTTTTTAAAAAAAAATTAAGTTTCCGAATTTATAAATCTTTAAATTTTAAACAAAATCGTAAGAGCTGTCACCGACACCACCGGGGTTAACGCGTATTGTTTTGTTTTGCAAAAACTATAAGACTTAGCAACTTGAAATTTAGAAAATATGCAGAAAATAGCATAATGAATGTGATGGAATAAAAAAAAATATCCGGAAATAATTTATTTTATTTCCGTAGTAAATCAACTGTAAAACTTGAGGTGAAATAAATAAAGAAATAAAAAAAAAATAAAAAAAACAATGCTGACCACTGATATGCAATGACAGAGTTAACATTTAACGTGCTGAAAGGACCATTTTCAACTAAAAGTACACAGCGAATTTTTTTTTAAGTTTTTATAAAATGAATTTTTTTTTAGTTTGTTTAAAGTTATTGCAATTTTATATCGTTTTAAAAAAAACAAATTTCACTTTCTTTGATTTAAATAGTCATTATTTATGTATAACTGACGAAAATTTTATTTCTATCGAGGTTATGCTTTTATTAGCTCGCACTTAACTTGACGCCAAAGATAAATTAAAAAATGTTAAATAGCAGAATAATAAATAATAATCAAATAAAATAGCAGAAATACGAAAATGCAATCAGACGCTGTCAGATGCAAATCATAATATTTTTAACGAAATTCTTTAAAACTATAAATATCTAGAGAGATAAAAACCATTTGCAATTCGAACAGTTATACAATAAAAGATTAACGTTATACATTATTATCAAGTAAAATAACTCCTTATTGTATTATACTTTTCCTATTCTTAAATTTAGATATTTTTTTTTTTCAAGAACAGTTGATTATTTTTAAGTCCAAGTAATCGTTTATTTGGTTACTACAAACTTATTAATAAAATGTTCTTTCGTAAAATTATAATAATTATAAATTTTATAAGCAAAAAGATAATTTTTGAAATTTTTTTATTTGAAATTATCAAATTATAGGAGAGGGTGTAAAGATGAAGAGGCTATAGCAGTGACGAACAAAATGAGCAGAGAGCAGAGCCTTCTAGAACTGTTTAAAAAATGAAAAAAAAAAGACTTAAATATACTAAATTTTGTGGTTGAATGCTGACTTGAGATTTTCAAAACCATTTTTATTTTTATGCTTGAATTCGGAAAGTTATAACATTAATGAAAATTATTTGTAAAAATTGAAAATCCCATTAATATCTAAAATAATACAATAACAATAAATTAGAAAAAAAAAATCATTAAATTAAAATTGTGTCATTAACGTAAATTATAATTTCTATATTAACGTTATTTAGTTCCAATTCGACAGTCATGAAATAAAATTATGTACAAATTATAATTAAATAAAATATTATTTTTCTCCTAAATAAATTTTTTATTACTTATGCTTAAGGAAGGAATGTAAAACTACTTTAGGAAAATACATGCCAGGAATTCCTAAATTGAAATGCATTTCTACATAAGGAATCTAATATCGGAATACCTAAAATGACAGTAATCTTTGATGAGGTCAGACTAAATTAAAAAGATAGAAACAATTAAAGCAGAACATTTACGGATTATAATTTGCGCTTCACGAAATGTAGTTTAAAGTGTTATAATTCAAATGTAACTTTAATTAACTTCTAATTTATATTTTATTCATTCATTTGCATGACAAACGACCTATTTCCATTTTTAATGTTGAAAAACAATCGCTCCAAGCAGATATGAAAGTTATGTGAAAAATCATATAATCTGGTTAAGCAAAAGAAATGAATGAAACTAATAAAAATAAATAGATCATATCACAGAACGCTCTTTGAAGTAATGTATTTTTCTTGACTGAATAATATGCTACAGGTCGTTGATTTTTTAGTGAAGCGTAAATTGAAAACACTGTAAAAAGTTTCTTTCACTTTCGCTTACTTCTTGAGCTTTTTTCATTCTTTAAATTTGTTATATAAATTTTTAATGACAAAAACAAGAAGCAAACATTTTTTTTCTTGAAAACAATTATTTCTTTGGAGTTACAAGAATGGTATATTATATAATATTAGGGGGTCAAGTCTCCTTTTCGCTGCCTCTCACCAACCCCGATGATTGCCGCGCAATAAATGTTGTTTCTTGGCGGAAATCAGTTTTTCTATTAAAGTTAAAATTGTTCTCTTAACATATATATACCACAAAGAATCCTGTTTGCTTACGCTTGTGCCTCAACTTCTCACGTTCATATATTATTATCTATTAGTATTATAAATATTAGATCTATTGATGAACAGAAGTAATATTTCTAAGTAATCGCTTTTTAAAATAACATTTATGTTGTTTTAACAAATTCACAATCGCAATTTAATATTTTCGCTTACCAAGCGCGCGGACATATTAAATATTATTTTTTCTTGCATCTCATTGTGCATGAAGCTGATCGTTAAATTCTAAATCATTAATAACAGATTTCTTTAGCTGTAATTTATACCAGTATATTAATGTTATTTGCACAATAATTGTAAAAAGGTTAATAAGAGTAGACCTATTATAACTCTACTTTGAGATGTAACGTAAAATTACATTTTAATAATAATAAAAACAGCAAGAATTATCTTAGTTTGAAACTCTTGAATTAAAAGCGTAATAATAGCAGTACAGGAAAATAACTTTAAATTAAGAGTACGAAAATATTTATAGAAAAACAATACCTTAATGACTTTTATTAATTTTATGCTGGTGACAACGAAAACAATATAGAAAAGAATAAGGAAAAACTGCATCTTATCACGTGATTTATCCGGCCAATGAAAATGCACGAACAGCAATAGAAAACTGCGACACCATAATTAGATTTTTATATATAGTAAGAAATAGCAATAATAGTATATTATATATTATAAAAATTTTGCAGTTTTTCATTTTAATACTTTTTCCTCTTATTCGCTTTTAAACAATCAATTAATTGAATAATTTATATTAAATGTTCAGATTTTAATTTCCTTGAAGAATTTAAGGTTAAATTAAAGTTTTTATCAAAATTGTAAACATTAGTACAAGGTAACAGAACAGGTTATTAAGTAACAACAAATAATGTTCGATTAGTGGACTACCTTGGTGAAATATTTTTATTTTAACTAATTAAACACTATATTTGCTTTAAGTTTTCACCCATAAGGGAAAAATTATGTTTTTATTCGATTTTTTTCTCTGAATTTTATTTCTTCTTTTTCGTATACCTAAAGTTTTAAAGAAGAATGAAAAAGATTATCTTAATGCCGTTTCTTAAAATGCACTACACAGTTAAAAACAAATTTTAAAAAATGAAGTTCATTATGCTTTGATATGAGATGAATTTTTATGTAAGGTTTACAAAGAATAAATTTACACTATCGATAATGATCTAAATATTTTAAAACATCACATACTTTATTTTAGCTCATAACATGTACCCTAAATATCTTGGAATAATTTGATATAATTTTCATAATACTTAGAACATTGTAGATCAATATTTACTAAATAACTAATTATATAAAGCAATCTGAATTAAGTTTATTATTTCAAATTATTTCCTGAAAATACAGCAATTGTTGAAGTAAATACAACTTCGGATTGGATTAGATTCGCATGAATAGGTGCAACGATTTTAAAAGAACTCATTTAAAAGAACTCATGACTCATCACAAAGTCCTCCATATTCCCATAACAAACTATACCTCTGGGGGTACTAAAACGGAGATTGGTCGCTCTTTGGTTCAGGTCAAAATTATGATTTGTGGATGAATGAAAGGATGTGTGAATGCGTCTGCCCTTTAAACGGGTGTGACGTATGGGTGTAGCAGAGGTTGTATTCTTGGCCGTATACGGCGCCACTGACAGAAAGAGCAGTCGCACCGTTTGCCTCAATAGCCTATGACAACAACAACAACTGCAAAATAGACCTTAATATTTTTCCTATTCAGATAGTGATTTTCTCAATTTACAACTAAAATAAATACTTAATGCATTACAAAATAAATGTTTAGGAGCTAAAGTTTTTTTCATAAATCTTGATAATACTCAAAGGCTTCTTATATGTAGATAATTAAAATTAAAATTAATAATCATAAAAATTAATTTTTAAAATGATGAATGACATCAAAAAAGGAATCAAAATCAATAAATATTTTATTAACATTGCGTAAATACAAACATTTTATGCAAACATACATTTAATAAATAATCATAAAAATGTTGTACTAAACAATATTTTTGACACATACATCAATTTCATTGCGTCATTTTAATAACATTTCAAAAACGCAAAAAGTTGACTATTGGTATCTTGTATTTATTCACTTTTATTCATTTTCTCGCACTAGAAATTTAAAGAACAATCAAAAATTTATAATGAAGCTATTAAAAATTAAATTCATACAGTAGTTGCCCAAGCGCCAGCACACAGGAAAAACTTTAAGTACAATTTGGAGAAAAACCCACATTTTTGCTTAGTTCTATTAAAAAGTTTGTTTAAATAAGAATATGTAACTAATTATTTATTAAACAACATAATATTAAATTAAAAATTTAGAAAAATGTGTTACTAAATCACTGAATTTTCAATTGAAAAAATAAAGCGGAAAATACTGATTATTTATATCTTTAAAATTCAGATTTTTTCGGTTACAAATGAGTCCCATCAACTAAAAAAGAAAAAAAAAATGCTTGATAAATACGTTTTTGTAACATCTATGATTCTAACACTTATTTATACTTTTTATACTCTTCACAGCTACTTGGTAGCGGGAACATGTGCGTTAAATATTTAGATATAAATGTAAGTTCTTTTATTTTGTGTTTACAGTCAATTACAAATAGTTATTACAAATTGCTGTACTAGTTATATAACTTATATAGATAATGCAATCTTATATTTTTCTTTAAAAACAATACCAAATACCCCTTTGGAACACTATCTCGAATATTCCCAAATTATTATGTTTTTAGAATTAATTTATCATCAAGATATTTTGCATGTGAAATTATTTGAAAATATGCAAAATGCTTTTTTTAATATTAAAACATAACAATTCCTTCACAATTACCATGCAATATCTAATTGAACTGCATAAATATTTTCCGAAATCATCATCTAAATATCGTATCACCTGAAGTTCTCTTACTCATCCAAGCATAGACCACTGACAGTCTATTTGTCAACTAATGAGAAAATGTTCGCAGTGATCGAGTACCGTTTATTCATGTCCACCATGTTCCTTATGGGCTCCTTGAAATTGTGGGCCAGCAAATCCACCGATTTTCAGACCTCCTCTTGCTCCTCCAGGACCATAGCCCACTAGTCCATTGACAAGACCAGGTTTCCTATCAAAGAAACTTGTTTCGGCTGGTCCTCTGGCTGATTCCTCGCTGTCTTCTACCATAAACATTTTAGATTCTCCCATGGATCCTAAAAAGGACTGTCCATCAGTAGCGTGGTAAGAAAAACCAGCAGGTAATATACCACCTGCTGACTCTTCTGGTTTTCGAGCAGCAGCTTGGAAACCATTGTTTCCAAAATAACCTGCCTGAGGAGCTGGACCACCATATCCTTGATAACCATGTGCAGGAGCTATGAAATTATTGGCGCCATTGTAGGCTGGCATTTGTCCGGTATATCCAGTTGGTGCTGGAGCAGCATATCCAGATGGTGCTTGAGCAGCATATCCAGATGGTGCTTGAGCAGCATATCCAGATGGTGCTTGAGCAGCATATCCAGATGGTGCTGGTGCAGCGTATTGGGATGGGGCTGCATAACCGGCTGGGGCAGCTTGATGGGCCGCGTCTCCGAATTGCAAGAATGAATTCGATCCACTAGGGTCTCCTACGGAATAAGAAAAGGCTCCGTTTTCCTTCTGATCAAATTGAACTTTCACATTTTCCTTGCCAACAGTTTGAGAGTAAGATGGTGATAGCACACCAAGTCCAATAGAAAATGGCTCTTCAGCGTTGGCAAAAACGACGCCAAGAACAAGGAGAATCAGAAACTGAAAGAGAACAAAAATATTAAGAAACACATTAATAATTTAAAAAAATATACTAATAACTCCTAAATAGAAAAAAAATGCTCAAAAAGTTGATAATTAAAGAAAACTAAAATGCGAAAGAATAGGTTTAATTTTATTTTCAATGAAAGTTGAGAAATAATATAAATGTTAATAACAGTGATATAACTGGTATGATATAACATCAGATTAATATCTCGAAATCAAGTTATATTATTCAAATTATTTCATACTCATTCAAATACATAGAGTATGTAGCTATTATTGCTGTTGTTGTTCGATTTATTTAGTAATGAAAAATTGTGTGCTAATTTAACCTTAAATTAAAATTAATGACATGGTGAATAAATAATCTTAATTGAAATCGAACAGGGAATTTTATATTCAATAAATGGCAATTATCAAATGTAATTAAAGAAAATTTTTATATTTTTTAAAGAAACTTATTTTGAATTTTTTGCATAATAAAATAACAAATGAAGATAGCAATTAACCAAATTAACCAAAATATAACAATTGAACGAAGAAAAAAAACAGATTTTGTAATTAAATTAAAACAAACTATCAATGTCACCAAAACAGTATTGAAAACAAGAAACCGGAAGAGAATATCTCGATTCAAAATCATTGAAATGCCATAGTCAAATAAATGAAATTGAAATTTAATCAACCAAAACGCTTATTACGTCACGTAAAATAAATATCTACGGCCCAGTGATCACATTAACTACGAACAACTATTAAATAAATAACTTGGTTAATAACATCGACTTGCCTTTTAAGTAATTTTTTTTTCAAATAAGATGTTTACATTTTTCGATTCATGAACAAATTTTTTAAGAAAAAAAAATTGAGGTGAATGAACTAAGTTAAGATATGTTTATTATAAAGCTAATCTAAATGTTTAACAGTTTTACTATTTTTTGTATATTTTGTATCTAAACATTCCAGAACCCATTTTTGAATTTTTTTTTTCTTAAAAAGAAGTTTACAGTTTTTTTAAATATTTTTGCGACATCTTGCAATACACAAAATATATTGTTAAATTCCTATGAAACATTTATATTTTAATTTTAAGTTTTAAAGAATAAATGTTTTTGCATAAGAATAAATTTATCATTTTATAAAGAATAAAAGTGATGTTTTCAATTCCTGTTAAGGATTTCAATTTTTGTTCCATAAAAGTTTTGAGGAATGAATGTTTTACCATAAGAATAAATGTAGCACTTTACAAAGAATGAATGTGGTATTTCAAAATATAATACCTATATACCCAAAGAATATTATCAAATTCCTGCCGGGCTTTTTTAAATTTTATTATAACTGGAAATATAATAATTCTTCATTATTGCATTTATTTTTAATAAAGATTTCCTAATTTTAAGCATTTGATATTTTGTTACTATAAGCATTTAAAAATTTACGAAACTACTAAATTCAAAACTTCATTTTCTTTTTAAAAAAAATCATGTTTAATTAAAATAACTAACTTAATAACTGTAAAAAAATTTAAATACACAGTAAGAAATCTAAATGACATCTAAAATATAAACATACGGTTATTGATTTTAGATTTTTAGGTATATTGTTTCAAATTTAGAATTCTATGAAAAACGTTATAATGATGGAATCGCTTTAAAGCTTGTAGTTCAGTTGATGTTTACTTTATCATTTGAAGTAGGGGGAAAAATCTGCAATCTCTTATTTTTTTTTATGAATTGAAAAAATAATTATCATTTCTTGGTTAAATAATTGAAGAAAAATTCACATTTTGTGCTCTGAATCCCCGCAAGGTGTCTTCGTATTTGAAGCATTTTTTTTACATTTCAGCAAATCACAAGCGAGGAAAAAAATCGCGGTATTAGGTATTTAAACGTTTTTTTTTTCTTCATAAATTGAAATGAAACAGTAAATACGTGAATTATTATATTTTCCATTACTGATATCACCCCTTTCTCGCGTTTACTTTAATTTATTCAAAGTAGAAAGCATAACTTTATAATGCTTTTCTTGCGAAATATAATTTAGAAAATAAAATCAGATTTTTATTTGAAATATAATATTTGATACTAGTAAAAGAATTAAATCATTTACCAGGTATTGAAAAGAGTTTAATAAATTTAAGGATTATTTATTTTTTATAAAAGATAATTATATTTTTTGACAAATAATAAAATTTTCTAATTTTAAAGCTTTCCGTATTTTTAAATTTTTTAAGGTTTATTTTTTATTGTTTTTTAAAAAGGTAAACATAGTTATTTATAAAACAGTATGAACTGTGAATGACATTAAAAAATTAAAAATAGATGAACTAAGCAAGTATTACTTGGATTTTTAAGTTTTTGCTCAAATTAAAGTTTTAAAGTTTTAAAAAAGGAAATTCGATATTCTACCAAAAACAACCATTATTTAATTAAAAAAATCTTGAAGTATGGTTAAACGAAAAAAAAAAAAAACTCCTTTCAAAATCGAAACTTTCGCAGGTTTGATCCCTAAGAAACAACTGGAAAAAAAATCCCATAACAATTTTAAGCTACTTTAATCTATAACCTTATAAAACAGACTGCTGAAATTCCATTTGAAAATTATAAATTTTCCATATAAATCGTAATTTATATTAATTCTAATATATTAGCACAAAAAACACTCTATCATACTAACACAAATAATTCTGAAATAGTTGAAACTTAAACAAATGGTTGAAAGAGTTTAATTTTAAAAAACGCTACAATAAATGAAAAATATAAAAATTTATAAATGAAATAATACAGGAATACACGCATTTCTTATGTGTATGTATACGTATGCGGACACGTTGTGCTTATATGTATTATATATATAAATTTAGGTTACTAATTGAGAATTTTAAATAATATTAGTTTGAAATAGAATTTTTTGGTGATTTGACATTTTTAATTAATACATCTAATATTAGTAGAACTGTGGTAAAATTTAATGGTTGTAAAATTTAATACTTCTAATTAATGTATCTAATTTTCCAAAAATTCTACGTTTAATTTGAGTTCATACAGTTTTTACCGTTTTCATTATGCAAGATAACGAATTCCCAAGAAATAAGCGATTGTACAGATATATAGGTATATGCTCAGTATAAGTTTTGTATAAAAAATTATTTTAAAAAATTTAACTTATTTAATTTAAAATTAAAAAAAATACCGTTTGAAATAGTATTCACAATAAAACTAATAATTTTTTAAATGGAAATATCAATATAAAGTTAAATGATCTATATTTCATTTACATTTCAATATCTATTTCTTACCTGATTCATGATGCAATATAATGAAATCACAAAAAATGAAAGTCCAGAAAATAAACAACTTCCTTATTGATCAAGTAAAGATCAAATACAGTTCTTAAGTGGGAAGGTGGCGGGGTTTTATAGTTTTTTACTTGTGTGTCGGTATGCCACACTTTGAGACTGGCCTTCGTTTCGGTTGTCGGCACCACCTATTCTCCGACGCGTATTAACCGACCTAATTGGCGAGATAAACACATTTCCAGCCACCGGATCTCAAAATCATTTAGGACATACGGGTTTTAATGGAGAATTAAGCGCGCAATATATCTTGCACCTTTTTCATCAGAAAATTCGAGAATTAAGAATAGCCGAGTATTTCATCTTTAAACTAATGTAATACACGCATTACAGAGCTTTAAAAAAGAGTTTGCCATTTTTTTAAAAAGGCTAAGAGGCTCCACACTCCAACCCCCGTTATTGCTTCTCATTCATAAATTTTTTTAAGTCAAAAAAGAAATGTCATTTAATTTATAAAATGTATAATTGTTAAACTTTTGTTAATATGTTAATCGTAAAAAAATTTATATATAAACTAAGAAATACGGATATACGACACAATAAAAAGTAATAAAAGAGAAATAATGTCTCTTTTTAAGGCTGTTTTTCGAAGACTCCGTTGTAATATGAAATAATACTTTTCGGCGTATAATATGCTACTTTTTAACCGCTGTGAGTTTACAACTGTTACTCATGACTGTTAGGTCAAGTTTAGCCTTTATAAAGCCAGCGTTGTCTATTCAATTATATTATTTTTCGAAAAGGGCGCAAAACGTCAATAAGGAGAAAAGCCTCAGTTTGGTGAAAATGACAAGCGTTTGTGGTCTAATTTTTTAATATTTAAAAACTTATTCCAATGCTGCATTATTTAGTATTATAAAAATTTGAAAAAACTATGAATAAGGCAGTGATTATGATAATTTTCATCTAGGTGGAAGAATGTCGCCGAATTGGTGGTTTTGAAAGTTTAATAACTTTTAAAATATTTAAGTCATTTGTCTGTTCTATAGCCCAGATAGTTCTTCACCGCAAGTTTACAAATATAGTTTAAAATCATCACATTGATTCAAGGTAGTTGATTTAAATTTGGGATTTAGTAAGTGCTTTATAACTGCACATTGGTCATTTTTTAGATTATTTTAAATTAAATTTTATCACAGTTTAAAGTGATGACAACGGATTTGATTGATGCTAAAAAATTACTTTAATATTAGTTGTTCAAAAACAAAAGATATTGATCAAAAATCTAAAACTCTACAACTGTATACTGTTTAACTACCTTCCAAAAATCGTAGAGGTATAAATTTTTCAAAAAATAATGTTTAATGGATTTGAAATACCACTTGCTCTGCATCTCAAATTGAGATTTGGTGATAGCTTCTTATTTTACATGTATCAGAAGATTCTGCCGACTAGAGTAAATATTCTGATTTTATTTATAAAAGGTAAATAGATTAAAAACATATTTAGAATTTTCCTCCTTCGTTATCACCTTTTAGAGAGTTGAGTGCAGTCGAGAGATGTGAATGAGGTGAATAATAGAAAGTATTAATATTCTCGCATTAACGTTAACAAACAATAAAAGAAACAAGTCAAGTGTTGTGATCTACCCCAATGAAATAAAAGAGATGATGTGTAGCAAGGAACTGAAACTCTTTTTAGAACAAGTTGAAAAATAAAGTGCATGTTGTTAAATAAACATAACCTATCGAAGAAAGAGAATATTTGAAATTGAATATTTGAAAATATATTATAAAATCCTATATCGTCTTTTATTTACTTTTTTATAATGATTGTTGCATTTTAATACTTTTCAATGACCGGGATAGCCTGGTGGGCAGGGAGCTGGACTCTCGTTTGTGAAAACGGGAGTTCGAATGGGAGTTCAGCCGGCTGAACTCCATAACAAATTATACATTTGAGGGTACTGAATTGGATATTGATCCTTCTCTGGTTCAGATCAAAATTACTACTTGAGGATGAATGAATGAATGGGTCAGCCTTAAAAACGGGTTGCGTCGTATTGTGTCTTGGCCAAAAATGATGCCACTGGAAAACAAAAACAATCGCATCCTCTCTGCCTTAATGGCTGACAATATAACTGTTTCACCACCCAAATTCATTAATTATTGCCAATATTTCTAAATTTATTGATAACCCTTAAGAGCTAAGGACTAATTTAGCTTAATTTATTGCATCCACTTTCGAATATAACATCTCAAATATCTAAAAATCATATTTTTATGTTAGATGAAGAACTGTGAGGGAAGAGCAATTAATCATTTTAAGTTTAAAAGTTATTTAACGCATTAAGTAATTAACCAAACTAAGTTTAAAAAATTGATCTACCTGAAAAATTAATATAAGATAGGGTATCATCAGAGTAAACTGTGTTTGATAGCATGTAGAGTTTAAGGACGCAGGAGTTAGTAGCTGCTATACTGCACTAAAGACATCTTCCTGGGCAACCAAACACTTACGTACCCAAATTCCATTGAACGCATAAAGAGTTTTACATACTCAAGGGGATAAAACGGTTTCGTATTATAAGTTTTACGCAAAAAAAAATTACAAAAAATAATAGAAAAGCAAAAGAGAAAAGGTACTATGGTGCATCACGATCAAATAAATTATTTTTTAATCAAGAAATGTAATAATTTGTATAATGATTGCGACATTTTTAAATTTTTACAGCTTAAATTTAAATGTAAGAGTTTTATTGTGTGTCGTAAAACGATTTTATGAATTAAATGCAAGAAAAAAAAATAATCCGTCAAAATCGGAAGAGAAGATTTTTTTTTATCCTCCCTTTTTTATGCCTTAATCTAAGAAGTCATAAACTTTTTGAAGTCATGCTTTATTTATTTATTTATTAGGCGTCTAAAAATTTCTTCAAAAATGGCTCAATTCTGCAGAATAAATGTGATTTTAAACTTTGAACTATTCAATAATTTTTCTACTATCTAGTTATGAGCAAGAACCGCGATGGCTCATGGGTTAGACCGTTCGCCTTCCAATGAGGTGATACGGGTTCGAATCCCAGTGGTGGCTGGTCGATACCAATTCCACACCCGGCTTACCCCAACCACAATGCTGACGTAAAACATCCTCAGTGCTGACGAATCAGGGTTAAAGTTCCCTTGCCGCCTGGCTAACCGAGTTTGGTTTTTGTACTTTATGTAACGCAAATGTGGGTTAGTTTCATCAAAAAGTTCTCCATGAACGAGAATTTCTTCCTATACTTGATCCAGAAGTTCCTTTGTCTTCTGGATTAGGTTCAAAATTACAACACAATGGAGTTGAAATTTAGTAGTCGTATACCGAAAAAATTGGTTCGGCTGTTCAGTGACGGTTATAATACCTAGAATAGTTATGAGTAAAAATATGAAACAAAAAATAATTTGAAATATGTAATTCCCTTTTTTTTCAGTGTTGTTTCCTATACAAACTAAGTTCCTTTATTCTATACACAATACTGGCGGATCATATTAAACCTTGTTTCGTGCCTATTTTAGTTTAGTTTATTAACTGTACGGGATACTCAATTTGAATTTGTGGTTTCAACTATGTATCCTTGTAATTTCGAACCCAATGCAGATGACTAGGGAATCAAGCATTGGGTAAAACTTACAATTGCGGAGGGCTTTTCATTAGAACTGACACCTTAAAGGAGCCAAAAGAAAAACTCTCGTAATTAGCCTGAAAGCAAGAGAACTCAAACCTATGATAGGAACTACCAAATGGAAACAGTAACTAACAAACTAAAATGAGATATTTATAATGAGAAGCGAATCAACTATAAAATAAAGAGTTCTACAACAGCCAGTTATTGGCAGGGGTCATGATCTAGTCAAAGACCTGAATTCGTGATAAACTGGCAGCATTCCAGGTAGGCCACTTTCACGTTTCCGACCTGCTGTTACCCTTATGATCTGCAACTTTCAAATGGGTTTTAAGCCACCACCGGGAATGCAACCCAGGTCTTTCGCAATGACAGCTCAGTACTTTAACAACTGTACTGTTGACACGATACATCCAAAAGCAGCACAATATAATGAGAAGCTAGGCTCGGAGGATAGATAAAGCGCTCACCTTCCAATGACGTGACCCTGCTTCGAATCTCAGCGATGGCTGGTTGATAAGAATTTCGCACCGACAGACCACAGTGCTGTTAGACTACCCTTGCCATCAGGCTAACCGTGGGGTTTTTCGAGGTTTCCGATTGATGCAACGTTAATGCGAGTTAGTTCCATCAAGAAGTCCTCCACATCACAAAGGAATAACTTCTCCCAATTTTTAATCCAGAAGTTCCTTTGTCTTCTGGATTGGGTTCAAAATTGCGAGGAGCAATCGTCCACTCAAAAAATGGATCGACGGTAATAAAATAAAATAAGTGATATAATGGGGAGCTACTTAATGTAAATTCTGACAGTCGAATGAATAACTAAATAAAGGAGCCATGAAAAAATTCAAAACAAGGTAAAATTATTTAAATGTCACTAATAATCTCTTCATAAATTTCTGCAATAAAAAAATGACCTATTTCCCGATAATATTTCTACTCTATCAAAAAATATATTTTTATTGAATATCTTGTGAAACTTCTACATTTATAGAATGAACAACAGTTTTTGGTTTCACATATAGATCTATTTCTCATTTTTACGACTCATAAAATGGTTCTGCCTGATATTTGAATGCAAATCATCCATTCAACGCCTTTGTCTTAAAATTCTCACGTTTATGATGACTTTTTCTTTGGTAAATTCTAAACTACTGGTGTGCGAAAAGCGAGTCTCTAATAGAAAATATACTAACAATGGGAAGGCGATTCCATTTAATTATTTTAAAATAAAGAAAATTGAAAATAAATAATACACGAAATGATTTTGGTTTAAATGGTAAAATAATCATGTGAAAATCATCGGTGATTTTTTAAATTTTGACACAGCTCGTAATGCGTGCTTACAAAAATGGACACATATCAAAATATGTATTTATGAAAATGGACACAGGTCGAAACAAGTATTTAAAAGAAATACTTGTATTACTAGTATAGTAATACAAGTATTTCTAACTAGTATTTGATTCATTTTAGAGACTTCTTTTATGAGTATTGTTCTCTTATTTAAGAATGAAATTTTAAATGTGATATGGTCCATTTGCACTTTTGATACATTTTATTAAAATTAGTCTTTATTTAAAGCCTTCTCAAGGGTGCCTTGGGTGTTATAATTTTATTATAGTGGTAGTGAAGTTACGTTGTACAAATTTCGAGTTCTTAATCGTTTAGAGTTCTGACTACGAAGACTTCGCATGAAAAGCTACATCTGTAATATGGACTGCCATATCGACCCTAAAGAATGAGACTTAATAATTATGTTTAGTGTCCAAATAAGAAAGAAAATGTAAGCACGTAAGGGGATACCTGTAAGTGACGTAGTGAGGGTATCTCGATCTTGATTGGTTGTTGAAACGTGGCATTTGTTTACGTTTGCAACTGTTTTTTTTCCATTCTATTTTGAATATGCCAAGCCCGTCAAGTATCAATTTTCTTAAGTGACACATTCTAAATTCTTTCACAAAAAATCTTTCTCAAATATTTCAATTCTTTCACTTTATATTTTTTACTTAACACCAGGACAGGTACAAAGATATAATGAAGATAAACAAACTAATTATACTTCAGAACTGCCAGGTACACAAAACAAAAATATATCATGGTTATAATAAAATACATAAACAAATGATAAATCTAAGTTAAATAAAAGAAGTAGACGAGAAAGATTTATATTTCAACTGATTCGGTGTGCGATACGGCTCTGTTTTTAATTAAGTTATTATTGTTATCTAATTCACATTCTGACTTATGTAGAGAAATTTTGCCTAACTTTAATTAGCCATTTTGTTGATAGACATTAACTGGCGCTGACGTCATAGTAGGCGTCATAGTGTGGGTATGGGAGTTCTTCTTCTTCTTCTTCTTGAAGTTTAAGTATCTAATTCCATGTTTAATTTTAAATTTGGGTTAAGAACTGAAAATCCGCATTTCGTGTTATGTCTAAATGTAAACATTCACCGACGATATGCCATTTTGAGCTGGCCGGAAGCAAAACAGAAAGTCTTTCAAATCTGATTGGTTTGATTTTTAAATACGTAAGATAAAAATAAAAAACGCTAACTTTTGACAAAGAATGAAATTTTTTTGCATTTTTCGAATTATGATATTTAATTATATTATATAATATAATTAAATATAATATTTAATTAATATTAATATATAATTACAACTATAAAATATCAAGAAACGTCTTAATAGACATGAGGATTGAAAATATACCTGTTTTTTTAAAGAAAAAAAATATATCGGATTATTTTTTACTTAAACTAAATTTTTTATTTAAATTATATGTATTTTTTCATTTTTTTACATTTACCCATCAAAACTTAGATAAAATGTATTAATAATGCTGAATATTATTTAAAAACATTATTAAACTTAATATGAATACAATTTTTACAAAATAATCACTAAATTATTAAAACCTTAGTTATTTTTACTCAATCTTAAGATCGAAAGCCCGTGCTAATTTATAAAGACAAAAATTGTCTATTAGATATCAGAAGATGAAGAATAAATTAATTTAGATCATTTAGATCAATTACTCTTGGTTATGCAGATTATGCAATTTAATAATTGTTTGCTATAAAATAAAGCATGAAACACGAGTGTCTTTTTCTGCGTTCAAGGTTAAATCGACAGTACACAGCTCACTTTCAAACAATATTTTTTTTCAAATTTGCAGTTATTTTTAATCGAAGAGAAACAGTTATTTGACGTTGAAATTTCTTTCATTTACAAAATTAATAATTTTTAAACTTTTGACTATGATTTCGATTTTTTTTTTATCTACTTCTTTTTTAACTTTATATTTTAGTACAAATGTAACTCCAATAATCTAACAGATTAAATTTATATCTAACGGATTAATTTAGCTATTCGACAATTTTTTATAATTAAAAAATACCAAATATATTTTTGCTTTTAATTATGTAAATATATAAGAGGGAGATTAGTGTCCCGTCAGCATCAAAGAATTAAGACTTAAAGGGTCAATTTTTTTACATATTTCTTTTCATTTTTCATTTATAAATATATATTTATTTATTTAATAATTTATTTATTTATTTTCGTGCTAAAGCGAAATAGTGTTGTGCTGCCTTCTGTCTGAAAGTGTGAGATTTGTGCATTCAAAATGCAGAGATATTGCAAAAGAGGTGTTTCTTGGTGCCGGCGGGATTCAACCCCGGAACACTTGTGTCCATAATCTGATGTTGTTGGCACCATGGAAAAAGCTGTACTTCCCCAAATAACGTTTGAAACCCTTAAATGAAAACCGTATAAATTAACGATCAATTCTTATAATATTACCCGAATTTGTTACTGTTAAGAGCAGTGTTTTTTGTTTGTTTTTTTTCTCTTTCAAAGACGGAGCTGGCAGTATAAATTAAAGGCCAACTCTACAAATTTTACGGATATCTCTTAGAGTATTTCAAATGACTGATAGGCAAAAGCAGTGTGTGAAACTTCTCGGTATTGTGTTGCCATTTGGTGCTCTTCAGCTAAATAAATGCTTAAATTTAAAAACAAACTAGATTTCGCCAAATCTCTCCTATGATCATATCTCATCAGGAGACAACATAAGTCATTTCTCATGCTCCATTAGGCTTACAAAATTTTTAGAAGCCACAATTACCTCCTTATCACCACCTTATCTTTAGGAACCACCTTATCACAATTTCATTACAAATTTATCACAATTAACCTTACCTAACATAATCTAACCTTAAAAAAAAACGCTACAAAAATTCTTCAACAGAATTTTAAGAAGACATTTATGGTTATTTGAAACAGAATCTTTTTAAAACTTTTTCTTAAAATTCTTTGCTTGCGCAAAAATTGCGCAGCTAAAAGCATATTATATTTTTCTTGCTAAATACAGCTTTACTTCATCAAAGCGCGATTTATTATATCAAAAACTATTTTGTTCAAGTTTGGGAATGAATAGTGAAGGTCATGATGCAATTTTCATACAAAAGGAATCTTGTAGGTATAAAAGCCTAATCCCACTTTGGAATCCAACGAAAGCAGGTAAAGCTACGAAGGTTGATTTTAATATTTAATCCTTACTCAATGAAATCCTTAAAATTAAATTAAATAATGAAGTCAACCGCTTCAGATTATAATCTGGATTTCAAATCAAATGTGGTTTATGGAACAGCTCCTAAGATGATTTCATGATGTTGTTAATGCTTATATACCGTTTTTGTTTTAATTTTTTTTTCCTTTCCGAGGGGGGGGGGGCTTAGGTATTGAAGAGATACTTACACATTGAGTATTTTTAAAGATAGAACTAAATAAATTTGCAGTAAAAAATATAAATAAATAAATACAAAGTGAGTGTTTGCTAGTATTATAAGTTTAATATACAAGTATGTTTTAAAAGATATGTTTTATTTTATTTTATAACCGCCGTCGAACTGCCGACCCAATTTCGGGTTTATGACTACTAATATTCCCCTCCGTAGTCTTGTAAGTTTGAACCAATCCAAAAGACAAGAAACCTCCTGTACCAGTACCCCTAGAGGTCTGATTTGTTATGAGAACATGGCGGACTTTGTGACTTGACAGATTTTACGTGCACCAGTTATCATTTATCATTTATATATATATATTAGTCTTCGGCCGGTGGGGATCAAACCTCTTGGACATGGGCCCAGTGCTCTTTCAACCAGGCTATCCCGGCCCTAAAATATATGTTGCAATAAATGTTCCCGTGACCCCCGATTTCTAGATTAATGGCTCAAATTAAATTGACTTCAAAAAAAAAAAAAAAAAATTATGAAGAAAATTTGGCCAAATATTTGGCTTTCTAAAAAATAAAAAAAATTAATGATGAGTAAATGAGTAAGTGAAGGCTTTGCAGTTTACTTTTTACCTATTATAAATAACAAGTTTTGACGTAAATAAAATTTTAAAAAAACTATTTAATTCATACAAAAAAGATTGAACAACACTTTATCATTGAAATTCGACGTCACAGAAGATGAACCACTTGATTTTTAAAAAAAAAAATATTATAAACTTCTTAAATAAACAATAAAAAAACAAAACAAAATCATAGTTTCTTTAAAAAAAAAAGAGAGAAAGAAACTTCTTTCAAGAGTTATTTCGAACTTTCCAGAAAAAGAATCGCAATTAAGAACACCTATATTTGCTGAGTGCAAAATATTTTGACAAAAATGTCGTGCCAACCTAATGAGTTTACTGAGTTCATTCCACAAAAATAGTTGAACAAATTTTATCAAAATACGTACGAATTACTGGAAAATTAAGCTTATTTTTCCACTCTCATTTTTCTCTTCTAATTAGATCGTATAGTAAACTCGAGATCGTAGTATCCCATGCGTGGCACGGGTTACTTCAAAAAGTAGTGTAATTGAGTATCTGCCGATTAATAAAGCTTTTTCACGTGTAAATGCGTGTTTTTCCGGGTTCACATCACATGGAGCGGAAAAAACGTTTTTACTCATTGCCTCGATAACGAGAGACAAATGTAAATAACAAAAACAATATTCGCTTTATAATTTGGGGTTAGAAAGTATTTCTGGTTTGTGTTTGTTTATTGTGTGGTAAGTTCAGTTCGTACAGCCCAGTAGCAAATAATTTATGATTGTTATATATATATATATATATATATATATATATATATATATATATATATATATATATATATATATATATATATATATATATATATATATATATATATATATATATATATATATATATTTTAAAGTTCTTACCCCAAAGTAATAAATGCGAATTTTTTCTTTCTTTAACATTTTGCCTTTTTTTTAAATTGTAAGCGTAAAAAAAAAATTTGCTAATTCGACAGTTTTTGCAAATTTTCGTGGAGTTGTGACGTAAAAAATAATTTTATATTTTTTTAGAAACGTTTTTGTTTTTAAAAAACATTTTGCTGATGGGATTGTTTTTACAAATTTTTGTCGTGGTGTGACGTAAGAAATATTTAATTATTTTTTAGAAACCTAATTTTGTTTAATTAGCTGAGGTGATTGTTTTTACAAATTTTTGTCGTGGTGTGACGTAAGAAATATTTCATTATTTTTTAGAAACCTATTTTTGTTTAATTAGCTGAGGTGATTGTTTTTACAAATTTTTGTCGTGGTGTGACGTAAATAATTTAAATATTGTTTCAGAATCTAATTTTTTTATAATTGAAGTGATTATATTTGCAAATTTTTGTCGTGATGTGACGTAAGAAATAATTCAATATTTTTTTAGAAATGCGCTTTTTTAATTGACTGATAGGACTGTTTTTGCATGACGTAAGAAACAGTTTAATATTTTTTAGAAACGTTTTTTTAAAATGTATTCATTGTTTTATATCTTTTATACAGTTGTACTTTTAAAAAAGAACACAAAAAAGACTAGCAATTAAAAAACGATGTTTCTAGTTGGTCTAGTCGATATTCATCACACTCTTGAACGACTCCATATTTGCAATTCTTGGAAACAATGGTAGATTAATTTAATTTTGGTTGATTTCCTGACATACCATAGCAATAATAAATTAAGTATAGGGCTCTTATCAAAAAGGAGAGGGTAGGGTAAAGTTAACAGCAATTAATTCCGAATTCCAAAGCTATTTGTGTTAGATACATGTAAAATAAAACTAGCAGCATAAAAACCTTTTTGTTAGATTGTAGGACATCATATAATCTTAATTAATAAATTTATGGAAAACACTATATGCTATATTGTTTGGACAATTAACTTGCATAAAAGAGTTTCTTAAAAATGAGCAAAAAATGTGTCAAAGAAGCTCTGAAACAACTATATTTGAATATGAAAATCCTATGTACGCATTATTGAGTATGGATGACGTGTTCAGTATAAATGCAAACAACAACAATCTCGAGTTCTTGACTTGCTCTACTTCCGGTTAGAAAGTACACAGCTGCTTACTACAGTTTATTCTGCGATGCGATATTTTCAAACAGATAATATTATTTTTAATAAAGGAAATAAATCGTGTAATTTCTGAGCTCAAATCTGCTGTATTTCATAAGATTCTGGTGAGGTTCTAGTGAAAATTTGATTTAGTTATTTAGAGATGTAGTGTTAAAAAAAGTAACATGGTTGCTAGGTTTAGAGAGAACTCGCTTTTTTGGCCTCTTTTTTTCTTCTTTTTTTGTTTTTGTTTATTACTGTTTGTTCTTATTGCAAGCCATTCGTCATCATACGTAAGCGTTGGCATATTGTTCGAGCAGGAAGTTTAAGTTTATTTCACAAATTATCATTTTGGTTTAAATTTCGAAGTTGGTTTATTGTATGCAAAGGTAAGAAGTGTTTCATAACAATTCTTTTTTCAAATGTACGTCTAAAATGACGTTCTTACGTCTTAAATGACAGGTCTTCAAATGGCGATTCTCCTTTTAAAAACAAATAATATATCAGGTAACAAATTCATGTGTACAAGAAATACTACTCAAGGTTGTCTCAAAACACAATGATTACGTTGTGAGTCAAATTTCTTAAAGCACCAGGGCTTAAAACACACCAAAAACAGTAACCCGGGAGTATTGGCAAACAAGAGCTTGCAGCTCTTCTTAGTGTAGAAAACACTTTATTGGTAAAAAAAACATGGCGTCAAGGCAAAAATTTTGTTTACCAATCTAAAGACATTCTTTATTAGTGAAATAAATTTGTAATGAAGGTAAATTCAGTAAACTTTTATTTTATTAGATTTTCTTTTTGAAAATGTATCGTTATAAGTTTAATAAAGTTTGAACTATATCACATTTAATAACCATGTGTCATTTTGTCATAATGTATCAGTTTTGAGACTATCTGCATTTTACTCAAAATTGAGTGTATGCTATTTCAATTTTTAGCATGTCACTATACCAATAATAAGTATATAGATTTTCGAATTCGACTATATTTGTTTCGGATCTATTTCAACACATTTTTGCCAAATTATAAAAAAACTTTTTTTAAACAGTATGCTAAATTTTGCGATTCTGAAAATGGCATTTTGTCCGCAATATTTCCTAAAAACCTAGTGAAAAGTGCTTAGATACTTGAAAATTTATTTTAAGGATTGATTAATAAGTTTTTACTTAATTTAATTTATTGTTTGTTAAAAAAAATAATAGTTCAGTTTCTTACGTTACTTCTTTGGACGAACATCAAGGCAGTAAAAATAGCCTCTTCTGAAAATCTTTCACACAATAAAATATAAATTATTCATCGATGCGATTTTCAAAGGATATTATCAAATAACCTTCAAATAATAATGAATTTGATAATAATAAATTTGATAAATTTGAACTTCATACTCTTACTGTTGTTTGTAAACATCTTGACCATATTTCTTGATTTATTTATTTTTTTTTGTTTTGTTCTTTTTTTGTTTGCTAACATCATGAATGGCCAAGTTTAGCCTTTTTAGTTCGAAAAAAATATTTTTTAAGGCATTTATTAAAAATTGTTGCTATAATGTATACTGATTCCTGTTACTAGACAAATTTATACATTTTCAGTAAATTTTCTGCAGAGAATAAATTTAATCTTAACCATTTTTAAAAAATTGGAGTTTAGATCTGTGTTATTCTCTCACTTCTTGAGAAGTAAGCTATGGGATTTTAAAAAATAAATAAATAAAGATTATAAAATATAGATGAATGAATTATAATTTCTTAAACAATTTATTAATTTTACCTTCCAATGAGGTGAACCGGGATCGAATCCCAGCAATGGCTGGTCGATACGAATTTCGAATCTGGCTTGCATCAAACACAGTGCTGGCGTAAAGTATCTCCAGTGGTAGACGGATCATGGATTAGAGTCCCCTGGTTGTCAGGCTAACCATGTGGTTTTCATGGTTCACATGGTTCTCCATGTGACGCAATTGCGGGTTTGTTCCATTAAAAAGACCTCTAGGAAGGCAAATTTCTCCCGATACTTGATCCAAGAGTTCTCTTGTCTTCTGGATTGGGTTCAAAATTACAAGGCTACGGAGTCGATTATTAGTAGTCGTAAACCCTAGGGTCGGCTGTTCAACGACGGTTATTTTAACTATTTACTCAATAATTCATTCCAGAGGTCAAAATAAATATATTAAATGACGCTTGTTTAACAAAAACTAAAAATTATAATTCACGTCAAAAATCATTATCTTTGAATACATACTTAGAAACTAAAAGAACTTAGAGAACGAAAGCTCGTTAGATTAACAGAAAATATTCAATGACAGCCTCAAATAAGATCGTAAGCCTATCAAAAATGTTGAATTTCGAGAATAATATCAATTTCATATTTGACATACTTTAGAATTGTGAATGACCAAGTAAAGAATGAAAATCTGTAGTTTCATTTTGAAAATTAACAGAATACAAATAGAATGGGTTTTTTTTACAAAAAAATAGCCCTGTTTTGTAAATAAGGAGTTGGTAAACATTTAAGGTAATTTCTTTCTAAAATTCTTCAAAATTTCAAAATAACGCAAATTTACTAATGAGAAAAAATATTCATGAAGTAAATATTATTTCCATAGTTTTAACTCAAGGAATCTTAAACAAATCTTGCTAAAATTAGGAATGTCAATTCTCCAATCTGGTTATTATATTATTTACTTTTGGGTTGCTCGAAGCAGTTGTAGAGTAACTGATTTTACCAGTTTTTGATAATGATATTTCCGATTTCCTTTTACTAGATTCTTAAGACCGTCGAAAAGGATTTTTCGACAATGTTTTTTCAGGTTTCCTTTTTCTTTCTTTCAACAATGTATTTTTATAGTATTTACTTAACACTATTGCCAATAAAGATTTTTCAACAATGTTCTAATTAGATTCTTAATACTATTGACGAGAAAAAATTTTCAACAATGTTTTTTAATTGGATTCTTTATACTATTGTCGAGAAAGATTTTTTTATTTAATTATTTTTTCTTCTTGAATTTGTTGTACTTGTGTAAAATTAACAGGGAAAAATTTAAGATTCTCGCGAATTTTGTTCTAATTTAAAATAGTTCTGGAGTTTAATTTTTTTTAATAGCTTCGTTATTTACTATAAATACCGTGCCAATCAAATTGGGTCAATACCTGCTCAAGAAAAAAATTTAAGGGAAAATTTGACACACATGCAAATCTAGGCTGAAAATTAAATATTTTTGATTTTCCGTTTTATGTTTTATCTGTGGTCTAGGTCTAGAATAAATTCCTGGGTTTAAATCATTGAAATAAAAAAAAAGTTTTTAATATTTTTTCATAATAAGAGATTCTTTTTAACGATATTTCGGAAACAAATTGTCACTATTACTTTGTCCAAATATTCAGTATGCTTTTCTATTCATTTATATTTACAATTAATGTTTTTTATTTATTTATTTTTTTTTTATTATTATTATTTTTTTTTTAAGTCACAAATCAGAACAAATATAGTTACAGTTATAGTTATAGTTACATATATAAATCAGTTACAAATATAGAATTGTTTGAAACCTTAAATTGCAAGCGTACTACTACTATTGCCTAGTTTCGTTTATCATATTTACTGGTATAAAATTAGAAAGATTTAAAAAATTTTGAAACAAATCAATAATTTAACTGATGATACATAACTAAATATAGCCGACAAATCAACTACGAAAGCTTTTGATTATTTGATAATTATGAAAAACTATGAGCTACTGATATTGCTATCTGTCAAACGTAGTTGATTTCTGGTTGTATGTCAATATTAAGTAAATTCCCACGCATTCAACAGTGAAACATATGTTGTATCCCGTTATGAAACCGGATTTCAAGAAAAGACTAAAAAAATTATAACAAACACTTCATTCCCACAAAGCTACAAAATATGCCAATTTTAAATAGCCACCTTTTTAGTTCTTTTTAAAACAGACAGTTTTTTTTCTTCTTTTTTTGCTATAATATCCTCGTTAAACTAGTATATCTTGCACCACCCTAGATCTCAAGGTCGTTACTTTCTCGTAAGATCAATGCGGAAAATGAAGAATGTTAATGATTTTGCATTCTTAAAAGCGGCTTAAGAAAAAAAAAAAAAATCCCTCCAAAAGCTCCATAATCACCCAAGTAATCAAGGCCATCAGTAGGAAAATTACACTGTTCTTTATTACTCTATTCTGTCGTATTTCTACATCATAAAACAGAATTTAGAATGTTAAAAATTTTAAATGCTTGTGACTTAAAATCAGTATGAATAGCTGATTACTTAAGTTTGTTTGATAGACTTCGCAATCTAACTGTTTATAATTGATTTCCTTCTTGTCTCAATCTAAACGGATGGGAGTCAAAAGCGGGTAGGTGACAAAATAAATTTGACGTGGGATTTTGTTGTTGCAAATAAGAAATAAATTTTTGGCATTATTCTTTTCAATTAATATTTTCATTATGAACTTTTTATGATGGTTTGCTAGATTTTGTAAGCAGAAAACTTACACAATGTGAGGAAAAGTAAAAAATACTACTTATAATAATTACACAATAAAAACATTGTGAAAAAACTATTTAACAATTTGCATTTATCTTGACCTGTCGAAGTTATCATAAATACAACCAGAATCTTAACGATGGTGATTTTTTTTAACATAAAATTTTGCTTCAAATGTTCATTTATGTTTTTTAAATATTCTTTCAAGCTGTAAATAAGAAACAAGACAGGATTCTTTCCCAAAGTTCAGTTGCATGTTGATCTTTGAATTTTCTTTGTGCAAAACATTTTACTTTTATTAAAAAATATATTTAATTAAAAGGTTTTAACCGATTTAAATTTAATATTTTTAATTAGAATAACTTATAATCCAAAGATATTTTTCATGTGTATGCTACCAAAAGTATACAAATCAAGGTACCAGGTAATTCGGGTACCAGAGTAATTTAAAAACTAGTTACCATTTTTCCAAAAGAGAAAAAAAAAAAGGGAAAAAAAGATAGAAAAAAAATAATTAATACATTGTTTCTGTGACATATTATTTTCAACTTTGTTTTTCTAAAATGGTAAAAGGGTAAAGCACTTTTCCTTATTTTTTGTCAACTCAAACGAACATTGGAAAAAGAAGAAAAAAAGTTTTGAAAATAAATTCTTGCATGTTATGGTGTTGTTACCTGCTAGTGCATAAAAAATAAAAGATCCTAAAACTCAAATATTTTTTCCAAAAAAAATTTAGTCCATTAAGGCACATTGCTTCATTTTTTGTCAATTCCAACAACTGTAGATAGGGAAAAAGAGCAATTGAAAATAAATTTTTGTTAGTTATAGTGCTGCCATCTGATAGATTAGAAAAAGAGTATCTTAAGAATAAATATATTTTTATATAATTTTATTAGTAACATGCCACTAAAACAATAAATAATTTTAAGAAATATTTACAAGACTAAAATACACTTAAAATTAAAGCATAAGGTATTTTTCAAAATAAAGGATAAGTTTTGAATTATTTTTTGATTTACGAGAAAGAAAGTGATTGTTTCGTTTCTATAGTGCTGTCATCTATGAGTATCAAATGAAACTAATTCAAAACATGGCATATTTAAACCTAATTTTTAGAATTTTAAATTTAATGAAAAAATGAGAGGTCGAGATTATTTTACTGTAGTTGAATTCTTTGTCCATAGTTGAATTCTTAAATCCATAAAAATACTTTTTCATAAGAAATAAAAATAAAAAAAATTTCTAGAAAAATGTTTAAACGATAAACATACTCGGTAACTTCTTTAACTCATCACTTCTTCATTTAAAGATTTATCTTCTTGGTATTGAGGGAAAAAATAATTTCTCAAGATTGCAGTAAAAGAATCGAAATTTAATAATTGCTTAAAGGTTAAATAAATTTGCTGAACAATAAATTAAATCCCATGCTTCATTTTTATTAGTACACCCACCCTGGCAGACAAAATTAAAAGAAAGATTTAAAAAAATATCATAAGAAGAAAAAAAGCATAAAGCTGTTTAATAAAAGATATTATACTGAATGTTAACAGCACAAAAAGTGTTTGATGGCTTTGGTTTTTGATATTACTCTCTTTATGGCCAAAAATGTTTTTTTTTTTTTTTTTTTTTTTTTTTTTGCTGTACTATATAATTATTAAACGAAAACCATATGATTAATTGCTTTAAATATAATTGAAGAATTTAAATGTTATAGTTTTTTCTTTATGTAAATCTGAGTGCTGATTCATTTTATAAAGCAACTTAGTGTGTATTTTTCCACACTCAAATATTTCTATATTAAAAAAAGTCTGAAAAAAACTGAATTTGGTTCTGTTCAACAAACATAATGTTGAATTTTTTCAAGAGGAATGTCACTTAATTCCTTTTCACTAAAGATTAATTCCAAAAAAAAAAAAAAGGTTCGATAGTAATTTAAAAAAGTTTGGTTTGTCGTCATAAGATGGCGACACCACAAAACTTTTCTAATTAATAGTTGTAGAAATCTTGTATGTTAAAGTCTTGGCCGTTTTTGAATTAAATTTAAAAATTTTAAATATTGAATTAAAAATGAATCCAACTATTTTCTCAAGCAATTTCTGGAAAAGTAGAGCTTTGAACTATTTATCTATTGATTTTTTTTGTTTTTTTTGTTTGGATTTAGCGTAGAAAATACAGCCCAATGACTCAGTTATCTATGTCAGACATATCTGTAAGCAGGCATTTTAGTACATTTACAAAAAAAATAAATAAATAAATAAATAAATAAATAAATAAAAAATTAACTCTAAAAATATTAGTCTTGTTGACTTTGCTTTTATCTCATTCGATTTAGCGCGAAGAAAAAAAGACAAAAAAAAAAAAAAACGCAGAAAACAGTTAAAGACTAAGGGGGGAAACGGTTCATATTCCTGAAAGCTAATTCTAAGAAAAAACGAATTGTAGGTTTGGGATTGCTCAAGAGCCAGCATACGATCGATATCATAAAAATAAAATTATGCATGAATATTGCAAGCATTTATTTACCGCACCTTAAAAATTCATAACAATACTTCGAATTTTCGATGATGAGAAAAAATAAAATTTTAAAACCGGGTTGGACGGAAACCGTTTTTACCACGAAATTCTTCGAGTCGAAATCCCGTCATCTTCTTCACTATACTTTTCTTTTTCCGCCTTGTCAACGCAAGCATTTATTTACAGCACCTTAAAAATTCATAACAATACTTCGAATTTTCGATGATGAGAAAAAATAAAATTTTAAAACCGGGTTGGACGGAAACCGTTTTTACCACGAAATTCCTCGAGTCGAAATCCCGTCATCTTCTTCACTTACTTTACTTTTTCCGCCTTGTAAACTTGTGGATTGGAACCGTTCTTCCCCAGCATGGTCATCTTTAAAGCGTAAGAACTCTCGAGGAAAAGCTATTTTCCTTATTGATTTGTTAAAACTATAATATTCTGAAAATGCAGCAGATGATGATTAAATTGTCATCTTTGTAAAAAATGCACAAAAATCGTTCTTTCCTCTTGGTTATCAGTTCTTCCACTCGCATGCATAACAACTTCAGAAGAGAGACTAGGTGTACTTTTTACAAAGGCGTACTTTTTATATGCAAAACTTAATGACTTCTAAATGATTATTCCTATCAGTTTGAGTTTTATCTCATTCAATTACAAAATAAAAATATTCATCAGGAAAATTGTTGTTTGATTTTCTCTCTAACTCAGTGTATGTAAAACAGGGACTTTTCTTCAAATATTTTTACCTAGTTTATGAAAAATACATAAATAGTTGAAGAAAATAGGGATCATTTTTTGAACCAGCTACCCATATAAAATCAGTCATAATTTTTCAAACATCTCTTAATACTCAAATTTTGCAAGCCTGTGTAAATAAAGACAGCATTTTCCAATCTAAAAAACTGTTGTGTGAATGAATGCTTTATTTCACGTTAACACCAAATCGAGTGTTTGTATGCATTTTAAAGGGTGTATATAAATCTAAACACCAATAATGGAAAAGCTTACACCAAACTCACGCGCATTTACTCTTTTCATGAATTGCTTTTTCCATCGAAAACGCCAATTTTGGCCACGTTTAGAAATCGTCAGATGACAGACTATCGTTTGTTATTTGACAGTCGTCGTTTAAACATTCTAAGAAAATAAATAAATAAAAAAGGAAGACAGTAACTATTACAAAAGGCATACATGTCTTTAGTTGCGTAATAAGGATTATGATGAGAAGTTTTGCATAAATTTGTCAAAGGTATCAAATAATTTTATAATATATAATTCCTATCCGCATCTGTTTAATTAAGCCCAATACGAATTGCTTTAACGCTGTTTTTCGAAGCTCTGTCGCCAATTTTACGAGGCCAATACTACGCCAAGGAAAACAAAAAAACCATAGTTTAAGTGCCTTACACTTGAAGTAACGCTATGATTTTAAACTACATATATAATCTTGCCGTGAACAATTATCTGTGCGATAGAACAGACAAATAACTTAAATATTTCAAAATTTATTAAACTTTTTTTAAAAATCGCCAACTTGGTGACACTTTTTCACCTAGATTAAAATTATCAAAATCGCTGCCCTATTCTCAGTTTTTGCAAATTTTTATGAACCCAAGTAATGCAGCATAGGAGTAAGTTCTTAAATATTAAAACATTAGACCACAAACGCTGTTCATTTTCACAAAACTGTGTCTTTTCTCCGTATTTTCTTTTTGCGTTATTTTCAAAATAAGCGTCGACAGCGCTGGCTTTCGATAGGCTAAACTTGACCTAACAGACATGAGTAACAGTTACAAACTCACAGCAGTTATAAAAGCAGCATATTATTATCAAAAAAGAATTATTTCATATTACGACGGAGCCTTCGAAAACGGCATTAATTGTTCTCTCTCTGAGCTGGTGCAAAGTCGATAAACAAACTAAACATATTTCAAGAATCGTTTGAAGTATTCATTCTTAATTCCTAGTTTTTATAGTAAGTTGTATCGCAAAAAAAGATGAAATATATATATATATATATATATATATATATATATATATATATATGTTACTGATTTTTTTTTTATTAGAATTCTTTTTTTCACTTTTAATTTTGTTATTCATTAAGTTGGGGAGTTTATTTTTGAGATATGGGACCAGTGAGATCCCATAAATACTTCTTGAGTTGTGAATAAAAGAGAATTTCATCATTTGAACCATATTTTTGCTTTTATTGTTTTAATTAAGAGTCAGAAATTCTAACCTGCAGTTCAAACTGAATCGTTTTCTATCTTTCTGGATCGGGCTAATTAAGGTGAATATCACAAATAAAGAGGGTCCAAACTGATTGACACGGTCCCAAAAGTTAGAGTTGAAGCAAGCAAAAAAACGATGCCAAGGCTTAAACTTACCAAGGCTGAAAAAGCCAAGGCCAAAGAATGTAGACGGGAATAGCTTAAGCGTTGCACACAAACAGACAAACAAAAGGATTCCATTCGCAAATGCAAGCATGAAGCCCGTCCCTCACAAAAGTATCAAAGTGATTGAGAGAATTGTAGCCTACCGAAGAGCAAATGGTAACTCTCTGAACCCCTTTCATGCAAATACGAGAACTGAGTGTTGATCACCAGTTAGGGATAAAAAGATCCATTGTCAACGTACGCAATAACTTGCACAAGACCCTAGACTGTCTTCCACGCAATATAAATGATTCATTCCCTATTCATGTAAAATTGAAAAAAAAAGCTTAGCTTTCAAATTATATTTCATGTATGAATTTGAGAATCCGAAACGGGTGTATGATGCAGCTTATAATGCCCATCAAACACCATTGTACCAATCCAAAAATGTTAATATTGATCTCGATTGGCTTTTCAATGTCTATTCAGTCATCAAAGGAATTCACACAGAATATGCGGAGCTGCATTTAAATATGTGCGCGAAATTATGTACCGAGCAGTTCAGGATTAACAGTTAAAAATGTCCAACATGAAAACACAATAAAGTTTCTTTTCCAAAAAAAAGTTAGACAACAACCATTTTGCCAATGAGAAACCTGCGATCGCCTTGCGGCTATAACAATTTTCTTCATTTTGTAGTGAATCATATTTATATTATATTGACTTATTTTTTTTGTAATTTAATTTATTTCATTTTAATATTTAAACTTAATAATTTAAATAAAAAATCAGTTATGATATATGCACCATCAATAAATCATAAATTCTGACATTAGCAACTCTCTTATTTCCTTAATATATACTAATAAATAACTAAATAAAAAATAATTGATAAAAAATAAATAAATAAAATAAAGATCACCATACAAAGTTGGAAATATTTGAAAACACATTTAAGGCATTTCTTATATTAGTGAGAAAAGTTTTTAATAGCAAAATTTCTCTTTTCAAATGATTCTTAATACTTTGATCAAAATTATTCGTTTTATATTTATTTGTTTATTGACTTTGTTAACAAAACACCAATCTATCAAACCGATTACGAGATGTTTTATGAGCAACTATAGCGGATTTTTCTTGGTGTTTATTTATCCAATAGAGCTTTTGTGTCATTTATTGAATATTGTTTGTGTTATATATGTTACGGTCATTGTGAATAGTCGGTTATTATTAATACTAACCTGTCAATATTAATAATAATCAAATAAGCCGATTAAAGTGAACAACTTAAGCGAATTTATCACATTAACTGGTTATTATTAGTAATAACTAGAGCCCGGATTTTGATGACCTAAAAAATCTCAATTAATGCCCTTAAAAAGTGCAAAAAATGCCCTTTAAAAGTGCAAAAAATGCCCTTAAAAAGTGCAAAAAATGCCCTTAAAATGCGAAAATTGCGCTAAAAATGCCTTATGACATGACTTAAATAAAGTAAAAATATTGAACTAAAACAATTTTTTACTCTTTAAAATTATTATGAGTCATTTCTAAAAATATAAAGCAATGCAATACTTGTTCTACGTTCATTAAAGTTTGAAAAATATGTTTTTTATCCTAAAACAACAAAACAAAAAATAATAAATAAAAAAGGAAAATATATTGACTCCAAAACATTTTCATTTCGTATAGAAACTTTAATGAATATAACAACTTCCATTTCATAATATTACTAAATATCAGAATTACATTGGATTATTAATTTTTTTTTAATATTTTGAAATGTAAACGAGCGTCTCTTGTCTGAAAGTCAATTTTTATACCTGAAGAAGCTTCTTTCAACGTCTACTGATGTTATTGGTGCGTACTTGAAAAATACGGTCTCACTTACTGACAATTCTTCTTCAATTTGAAAAGATGTTGCTTCACCTGTTAATATCCTAGAAATTTTCTTCATTGTTTGGAAGCCAGTGTAAAAATGAAAAATGATAAAAAAAATAATAAAGATTGGAAAAAATTAACAAAAAATTTAAAAAATGCTTTAAAATGCAAAATATGCCCCAAAATTTAAAGAAAAATTCCCTATAAATCTAAAAAAATGCTCTAAAGGACAAAAAATGTCCAAAAATGCAGAAAATGCAAAAAAATGCAAATTTCATCAAAATCCGGGTCTTAGTAATAACCAATGAAGTTTGGTCAATGTCATTCTTTCGTGGTTTTTATTGGGGATATTTCCGTACCGTGATCTGCTTCGTCAACTACAATCGCCAAGGCACCAAATTGATTTTAAACTAGAAAATTAAAAAAACGAAAAAAAGGAAAAGAACTTGCAGATGTTTTCCCGGAGGTGGCTAGGAGTTATATTTTTCGAGTTGGTCACTTTCTGTAATTTTTTTTTTTTTTTTTTTTTTTTTTAATTTCTCGCAAGCCGATCTCTAGAAGTTGACAAGACTTGGCAATTATTCTGCCACAGATCACGGATATCTCCCCTTTTTATTTCTCTCTTTGACCAAAAGAAGTGGTTATTATTAATTTTGAAATGTTAGTATTAATAATAACCGGATTTATCACTTTAACCGTAACACATATAGAAAGAGGCCCATCCATGTCCCAATGATAAACAATTTAATCACATTGACCAAACTTCATTGATTGTTATTAATAATAACCGATTAAAGTGAATAATTTGCCATATTTCACACTTTGACGAAAAGAAGCGGTTATTATTAGTATTGATAGGTTAGTATTAATAATAAGCGGATTCATTACTTTAACCGTAACATATATACATAAAAATGTTTGCCGCTTATGATCATTGTCGTTTGTAGAATGCGTTATTATTCCAAGTTTACAAACAACGACATTATTTTTCATTACTTTTATCACCAATGATATTTTTCTAACTATATTACCTACTTTTGTGACATTTTAAAACATATTCTCACGTAGAAGTATATAGCAGGCAAAATGCATTTTATTTTTAATATGTAAAGTTCACATAAAAACTGTAATAACATGCTCATAAATTTGACGAAATAAAGAGTCAAACTTTGATTGGTTTCATTTTTTGTTCTTTCCTTCTTATTATTATTACTCTAAAGTTTAAGAATATACGTGATCCAAATATTTAATAAACGTATAGTTCAATTTGCAATCCATTTTTGCCTACAGAAGCAAAAGTAAAATTTCTTTTCAGGAGAAAAAAATAATTTATTGTGACATCAAAAATAGAAATTTTCTTTAGAAAGAGAAAAAAAATTAAACTTCATTATGCATGTACCTTAATATGAGTGTTACACAGTTATGCATTTAGGCTAATTTAATATAAATGTAAACAAAAATAAATAGTTAAAATGTTTAGGATTCCGATATTACTTTGTACCTAGGTGCAGTATTGTTTTTGTATTCCCCATAAAATAATTAATTAAGAGAAATAATAATGCCTGTTTACATGTAAAACAAATTGGGAGGTCAAAGTGGATATTTTTCTTTTTAAGTGAATCCGGTAAAATCTTGAGAAGGGTCGCGTAGAGGTCAACTCCGCACGTGCGGCTGTTTCGAAAATGACTGGGTATTATGGTAAGTCAATTACCACTTGACTTTTTTCCGAGAGTTGATAATTAGTTGGTTTGTATTTTTTGGGGGGAATTAGATATTACTATATGCTTATTTGTTTGTTTGTTTGTTTCTTTCTTTTTTTATTTCGGGAGAGGCCTTGCTTATTTTAATTCTTTGAAATAGATAACTTTGCAGCAAATAAAAAACTTGATGAAAATTGATAAATTTTGATTAAATTGGAAAAAAAATTATTTCAAATGCTTTTTTATTTGAATTTTTTTTTTCTAAAGTTTTAAAACCATAAAAGACTGTTGTTTATTTAAATTAAGTGTGTCCATATTTAATGGTTTGTGCTGTTATCAGTTGCAATAAAATTTGCAACTGACCAATAAAACCAATTCAGATATTTTTTAAGAGTTAAACGTCTTGCTCAAATTCTATTATGAAATAAAAATATGTTTTAAATAATAAAATTTTCCAATAGAATTTAATTTGAAATTTATTTAAATTTCTTATTATGTGAATGAGAACCTTGATAGCTCAGAAGATAGAACGTTCGCCTTCCAATGAGGTGAACTTGGTTCGAATCCCAGCGATGACTGGTCGATACGAATTGCGCATCTGGCCTGCACCGACCACTGTGCTGACGTAAAATATCCTCAGCGGTAGACGGATCATGGGTTAGAGTTCCCTTGCCATCATGCTAACTGTGGGAGGTTTTCGTGATTTTCCTCTCCATGTGTTGCAAATGCGGATAAGTTCCATCGAAAAGTCCTCGACGAAAGCAAATTTCTCCCATTACCTGATACAGGAGTTCCCTTGTCTTCTGGATTGGGTTCGAAATTACAAGAATTGAACATTAGTAGTAAATCCAAAAAATCGTGTCGACTGTTCAACGACGGCTATAAAATAAAATGTTATGTGTACGAAGTTGATGGATAAAAGCGATTATGTTAAATGGTAAAAGTTGATGGTTTCATAAAAGTGGAATAAATATGACTTAAACATTTAACCATCCAGAGACTTAAACATCTAGATTGTTACAGTGATAACTAATGTTCATATTATTCAGGAAAAAATCCTTTTGTTCTCAACTTTTATTTATTTAAATGATTGTTAAAAAAATAATAAAAAAAGAAATGGTAGCAAAATCCCAACAATTTTCTCAAGACTATTAGCCATACTATAATACGTAAAATGTTGACACGGAGAAACAAAAATCTTTGAAAAACCTGAAGCAAGTATTGAATAGAATAATTAAAATTGACATACTGTGTGGCAAGCTGAGACAAACACTAAAAAAATTCTCTCTATTATGGTTTTAAGTTTGCAATTATTAGACTGCAAATAAGTTATATTAAATTTGTCATAAGTTATATTTACGTTGATAACAAATTTTAAGTAAAACTGTGTTCAACAAGCGTATGGAATTAAAATATGGAATAAAAAATAACTGTTTTATATTATATAAAAATATTAAGAGTTAACTATTCATCCTATTGCTATACATAATTTTTGGATACATTATTTTTTTTATTATAAAATCAAAATTTAATTGGGAGTTTAAAAACAATTTTGGATGAATTTGTACTGGTAACCAAGCAAAATAACACGGTTTTAACTTTATTACGATATAATCGAATTATATACATGAAACCAGACGATTATTAATAGAATAAAAAAATTTGGAATCTTTTAATTGATTGATATATTAATTTTGATGAAGCAATTTGATCGTGAGGGATTTTTAAGCCAAGCAAATAGTAGACTAGGCTCCATGGTAAGTTATAGAAAAATATCATTATCTCCCTTTTATTTCCATTTCTTTATTTACCTTCTTTTCTTCTCTATTTTATTTTCAGTGTTCAGTTTGCCATACTGTCGTTCGCTTTAAAGCAAAATGTTTTCTAAAGATCTAAGTAAAAAAATATTAAAAATTATTTTTCTCTAATGAAAAAAGGGGATGTTTATTAAAACTTGCAAAATAAATAGAAACAAAAGTACAAGTTAACAGAGAAAAAACAAAATGATTAGTAAAACATTTAAAGTATTTAAAAAAAAAAAGACATATAGAAATTAATATTTAGGGAGTTCAGCATTCTCAGAAATCACTGAGAAATTTTTTTTATTTTCTTGCTGATGTTCATTGACTATTGATGAGCCAATTTGTTTAGCATCAATAAAAAAATATATCTGCTTATAAAACGTGAGGGATTATTAAGCCAAGCGAATAGTGGACAAGACTTCATAGTAGATAATTAAAAAAAATATCATTATCTCTCTTTTCTTTCCATTTAAATTTTTTTCTTTTCTATTTTATTTTCAGTGTTCAGTTTGCCATACCGTCGTTCGCTTTAAAGCAAAATGTTCCCCACGGCATCTAAGTAAAATATATTAAAAATTATTTTTCTGTATTGAAAAAATTGGATGTTTATTAAAATATGCAAAATAAACATAAACGAAATTACAAGTTAACAGGATGAAAACAAAATGATTAGCAAAACATTTAAAATAATTTAAAACAAAGAATTATAGAAATTGATATTTAAGAAGTCCAGCATTCTCAGAAATCATTGAGGGAAAAAAAAATTGTTATTTGTTTGTTGATGCACATTGGCTAATTAAAATCAACACAAGATAATGAGTTTTCTAAAAACCTTAAATGAAAAATACCGCTACATTCGCTGCGAAAGAATTATTGAATTTTTTTCTAAGAACTAAAGGAGACTCACGATCTTTTCCTCAATTCCCCGATCTATCTCCAACCGGAACTAGACGTTCTGTCTGCAAAAGATCTTCTCCCACTCGTTTTGTTTTACTTATTTGTGTCTATTTGTTTTCTTCTTTTTCTGGATGAGGGGAGGTTCTAGAATGTATTCGTCAGGAGTGAGTGTCACTGTGGAAAGATATAAACGATGATCGTTCTGAAGCCTATAATTTCTCACTTTCTCCCTTCACCTCCGAATCGCCTCTGGGGAGATGTCATTGCTAAACTAATGATAGAAGGAGAAGCTCTTATGGTGTAGGGAGGGTGGACCACATTGGGCGAGATTATTGCCCATTCAACAAGTGTTTCTACGTTTAAAGCTCTTTAGAAATGGTTTCATTGCTTTCTGAAGTGTAAATCTTTTAAATCGGAGTTTAATATTTGAATATTTTAAAATGTGACATTTAATTTTAAATACGGTAAATGTTTATTTACCTTATTGTTATTATTGTTACAAAATAAATAAATAAATGACAGATTTGAAAAGAAAACAAAGATATAGACTTTAAATGTTTATACTTATTTTTGTGTAATTAATTAAATTTAAAAGAATTAAAATTAAACAATCATGATAATATATTTAAGAATGCAATTTTTAATTACTTAATTCCTTCCTAAGTGGAATTTGTTTTTGTTATTAATATTTTAATTTTGGACGAACAATGCTAATGTTATTAAATTAATTATAATTTAATATAGGTGTAAATTTCTACTTATTAGAAAGAATGAGTTAAAAATATCCGAGCCTCAAATATACAAAGTCAAAAGAATACGATAAATAAATCTCATATTCATTATAATTTGGAGAATCGATAATTTCCTCACTCAAATAAAAAATTTCTGGGAAAATTACCATACTGCAAGATAATAACATTTCTGGGTAGAAAAAAAAAAACTAGCAATTATGGATAATAAAACCAAAATAAACGGTATTTAAAAATTCATTTGGTAATTTTTCCATTAATTTTACTAAAATCGCTTCGGTAAAAATTACCAAGCTGTATGGTGTTCCCTTAGAGGTTCCCTTAGAGAGATCATGGTAATTTTTAGCATATTCCGGTAGTTGTAGCCGTATTTTTCTTCACACATTGCAATGCTATGAGTTTCATTGCAATAAATACTTCTGGTTATTTGTTTATGCTAGGTTCAATATTCCATTAAAAAATGATTGGTAACTTATCTGATAAGTTTTTTAAAGTTATAACATCATTGCCCAATCAACAAGTATTTCTGAATTTAGTCGTTTGAAAATTATTATATTGTTTGATAGATTCATTTTGAATCATTAAATAACGTTTAGTATTCAAAAATTTCAAAAACGTGGCATTTATTTTAAGGATGAAATTAATCTTTATCTACTTTTTCACTTAGTGGCAAAAAAAGTAACGAGATTTAAAACAGTTATTTAAAAAAAAATGCCTTTCAGGAATCTTTAATTTAATCATTCAACCAATCATTTTTTAATTCACCTAAAATTATTTCAACAATTTTCTGTTTTTTTTTATTTTTTATTTATTTATTTTTTTTTAATTATTTTTTTAGTATTTTTAGTATTTTTAGTCAGTATTAATGAAAGAATAATTTTTTGAAAAAATAATTTTAAATTAATCGATTATCTGTATTTGTGATATCAATTCTAATGTTTCAAATTTACTTTAAATGCCAATAACATTATAATTAACCGTGTTTTAATGTCATTCATGTTAATAAAGTAATCTGTTTGCAATGCTATCATATTAAGAATGATCATTATTATTAATGATAATATTATTAAAATTACCTCTGTATTTACTAGCACTCATAAAAACATGCAGTTTTAATATTAAAATGAGCATTATTTATATGTGTTATTAATGTTTAAAACAGGCGTTCAACAATAAATATCAAAATTAAATCCTAATGTCAGAAAAATTATAAGAAACTGTGTTTTAATACCATTCATATTATAATAAATGTAATTTACAATTATATCATATTATAAAAAACTTTGTTTTTAATTATTTCATTTAATTGGTAATATAATTTTAAATGTTGCTACTATTTTTATACGCTATAATAATCTTAAAAACAGTTACTGCATAATAATTAGTTTTAAAGATTTAATTTTAACGTCAACAATATAATAATTAACTATGTTATAAAGCCAATTAAATTTGTTTATTTTAATATTGCTTTCATCATAATTATTATAGTATATTACATTGATAACTATTATCAATGCTACTGTTAATAAAATGCACAGTATTTTCATATGTCAGTACTTATAAGAACAACTACTACCAAATAATTAATCAAATAATTTTGAAATGAAATAAAAGTCCCTAATTGTGCCTTCTTAATGCAGTATAATCAAAAAATTTCTCAGAGTCAGTATAAACTTATTTAGATTAGTTAGACAATACGTACTTCAAAATAAATAGTTTAATTTAAGTTGTGTATTGCGTTTAAATATTACAAGGTAATCATTCAAATCTAAAGGAAAAAAAAGTTTTTTTTAAGCACTTTAGAGGAACAAGAAACTTAAATTATTAACACAAATTATGTTTGTAAGTTTTCCGACGGTGCATTTTAAACTTATAGCATTTAAAAAAGATTATTATTATTATTTTTTTTTTAAGATTTTCGCTAATTTTTTTTCTGCAAACCCAAAATTATCCGTCGGGAGTATGAAAAAAAACTTTTTTTTTCATAATTATTATTTTATCTTATTTAATATGCATCGATTAAAAAAATTACGTCAATCGGGTTTAGGACTCAAATCTGTAGTCAACTATATGTAAATCACCCATGTGAAGGACTTTTAAATGAAACTAGCGTCCATTTGCGCTACATGAATTGGAAAACGACGAAAACCGCATATGGTTAGTTCAACGGCTAAGTAACCCAAGATTTGTCTACTAACTAAAGATTCGTCAAGATGCGCCAGTTTTGTGATTGTTGAGAAACGAAAACAGAATGCTTATCAACAAGCTGTGGCCGGGATCCTGAGTTGAATCGTTACATTCGAAATAAATTGTATTATGTGATATGTTTTCCAGTAAAACCCTTCATGTAGGCAAAGAAGGAAAAGAAAAGAAAGAAAGAGATGAAAAGAAAAGAGGAAAGAGAGAAAGAAGAAGAAGAAAGTAACTGTCTTATCTTGCCAAAAACCGCCAAACGCGGTGTGAGTTTATAGTAACCCATAAGTTTGATCTTTCTGGTCAACGAGTTTGCCCTTTCCTTGGTTGAATATTAGTATTTACAGTTGCAAATGGTTCGGGAATTTGTAAAAATTGTAGGTTACGTTAATAGATCTTTTGGACTAAAGAGAATGCACTTAGCAGTGGGTATCTTGCAGCCCCTCCTCTCTGAAGATTTGGTACAGGTGATATGCTTAAGGCTCTAATTTCGTTTTTGAAGCAATTTTAAAGAAATACATCATTTAAGCCGCTTTTTACTGTTTCCATTCTTTGCATTTTTCAAGTAGATATCAAGGTATGATTATTATCAAGGTATGAGTATAAAAAATAAATTATTTTCCTTTTCGAAGAAAAACACACCTTTACAAATAGGCTAGTGTTATTATTGTTTTTTTTTTTAATATTTATTTATTTATTTATTTTTTTTTTTATGAAAGAGTGAGGGAAAAAAAGTTTCTCGATACTGACATCAGATATCGAAGTAAAACTATCTAACAATCTGCTAATTATTTCATAAAAGTTTTTGTATATTCATCGAAAATTTTTAAGTATATCATTATTTTAAAAATCTCTCAGATGCGAGTATGCCTGAGGCACCTGTAAACATATTTAATATAGAATACTTCGTAAAGTGTAAAAAGAAAATAATTAAGATTTTGTCATTCTTGTTACCTCTTTATTTTGTGTATAAAATAAATAGAAAGGAACTTCTACTGAATATTTCGCATACTTCTACTGAATATAATTAGTGTATACAGATCAACATTTCTTGTTTAACGACATATCTCCTTTTAAAAATTTGATTTGTATGAAGAATGATGTCCAGGTAAGAAAAGGATAGATATTAACTCGAAACTAAAATAAATTTTTGGTGCAAATGACGTCCGAAAACGGAAATGGACATTCCAAATGGAAATGGCTGGAAACTGAGCTAAACCTTTTCGTGTCGTATAAACGGTTAAAAATGACGAAGAGGTTTATGGCTGTTTTTCGAACGCTTCGTTGTAATATGAAATGACGCTTTTTTGCGAATAATATGCTAATTTTATAACTGATGTGAATTTGCAACTGTTACTTATGACTGTTAGGACAAGTTTAGCCCATCTAAAGCCAGCGCTTATTTTGTAAACGGCACAAAACGACAGTATGGAGAAAAGCCAAGGTTTTGTGAAATGAAAAGAATTCGTGGTCTAATTTTTTAATATTCAAAACCTTACTCCAATGCATTATCTGGGTTATAAAAATTTGCAAAAACTGAGAATAAGGCAGTAATTTTGATACTTTTCATCTAGGTGGAAAAATGGATTAATTCTTCAGATAAGCCAGATAATTCTTCATGGCAGGATTATATATATAGTTTAAAATCATTGCATTGCTTCTAGTGCAAGGCACTTAAACTATAGCTTTTTTATTTTTATTTTCTTTAGCGAAAGAGCTTCGAAAACTACGTTAAACAATTTGTTAGCTTATTTTGTTAAGATAATTATGTTAAAAAATACCATATACAGATTTCACATTTTAACAGACTTGATACTTTTTAGTAATAAATCTTCAATATTTTAAAAATATTATGTTTTTCCCCCTCATAGTACATCATCTGTAGTGTGTTTTTTTGTCACTAAGATAAAAATAAATAAATAAATAAAATTTAAAAAAAAAAACTAACACTAACTGTCCACAAAGTATCAAATGTATTACATTTTTCAAATAAATTAATTAATAATAAATTTATTATATCATGATAAGAAATATTTTTTTTTTTATTAAGAAATGTCTTAATAGACATTCGAGTTGGGAAAATTCGTATTTTTTTAAAATAAAAAATAAAAACAATAGGATTTTTCATGGTTTTTCACTTAAAATGTTTTTTTTTTTATATTTAAATTAGTTTTTTTTAACAATTTCTAATCAAAACTTGGATAAAATGTATTAGTTTATGTTTAATATTATTTAAAAAGAGTATTAAAACTAAAATGATTAAAATTATTTTGCATCTAATTATTGCAAAGTAATCACTGAAATATTAAAACCATAGTTATTTTTATTCTAGCTTAACATCGGAAAATTCTCGTTAATTAGGAAAGACAATGACAAACTTTTCACTTAAAATGTTGTTTTTTTTATATTTAAATTAGTTTTTTTTAACAATTTCTAATCAAAACTTGGATAAAATGTATTAGTTTATGTTTAATATTATTTAAAAAGAGTATTAAAACTAAAATGATTAATATTATTTTGCATCTAATTATTGCAAAGTAATCACTGAAATATTAAAACCATAGTTATTTTTATTCTAGCTTAACATCGGAAAATTCTCGTTAATTAGTAAAGACAATGACAAACTTTTCACTTAAAATGTTGTTTTTTTTATATTTAAATTAGTTTTTTTTAACAATTTCTAATCAAAACTTGGATAAAATGTATTAGTTTATGTTTAATATTATTTAAAATGAGTATTAAAACTAAAATGATTAATATTATTTTGCATCTAATTATTGCAAAGTAATCACTGAAATATTAAAACCCTAGTTATTTTTATTCTAGCTTAACACTGAAAATTCTCGTTAATTAGTAAAGACAATGACAAAATTTGTCAATTATATATCAAATGCAAAATAAATTAATTCTTATCGGGAAACATAAAAAACAAAATCAGTTATTTTAAATTACTCTATGCTGGGCAGATTAAGTCTTCAATATTTACGTAAACAAACTAAATATATTTAATAAGTTTGAACAGTACTTTCATTTAAATAAACATAAAATTAAATGGGTAAAATTGAAGTATGTCAGTTAAACATCAAATTTTTTGTATACAACCAGAAGAAAATTAAAAGTTATATAAAAGTTTCAACATATAGTCATTATATATATTTAGTTCTTTAACATTAAGTAATATTTTAATTTGTCTATTTTGACCATCAAAAGCAATTTACATTTTTCCCCACCCATTGTTTCGTTAATCAATATCAATAAAATCCAACTTTGAAAAAAATGACATAAAATAGCTTATATATATATATCGTTTTAAAAGTATGTTTATAATTTATGTTAAAAAATATTTTTGACTTACATCAATAATTAAAAAGAAATATCAGGTTATCTTTTAAATTAGTTAATTCGATTTAAATCTAGTGATTTTAATCATGTCAATCTTGATAGATATAAAGCTATCTCTGCATTGAAAATGCTTTCATTAAAATTACTATGTTAATTTAGTATGTCAAGCGTCGAAAAACAATGTATCTAAGCTGAAAACAATACTCATTCAGAAAGCTCTAAATTAATATCCCATGCAATAGATTTCTATTCTAAGAATCAAAAATATGTTCTTTCCAACAGGATATGATATGGTGATCAACAGCTGCATATAGGCTGCTCTAACCTGTAATTACTGTATTCTCTCTCAACTGTTCCAAGGGGTGTAAAGGTTGATGAGAAGGTGGGGCTTGTCACTTGCTTAAGCATTAATCGATCCCATTCTTACAATGTGCATTACTGAGCACTAGATTTCTATTCAAAAACAAAACTGAACCAACCAAGAAAAAAATATTTCGTTTATAAAAAGTGATAAAAATACTATAGTTTAAACATTTTGTTCTACACGTGGGAAAAATTCTGTTTTGCCTAGATTATTAATTTAAAATATAGAAAAATGAGATTTCAGATATAAGTGAAGTTTCAAACTCTAAACGTGTTCTTCTCTTCAAAATACAAAACAAATTATGACAGAATTACTCCCTAACTTCATAAACAAGAGTAATATTGCTAAAAAAAATTATGACAGGATTGAAAAATGCAAATAAATTATGACTGGATTACTCCCCAACTGAATAAACCTGAATAATATTGCCTAAAAAATTATGAAAGGATTAAAAAATGCAAACAAATTATGACAGGATTACTCCTTAACTGCATAAATCTGAGTAACATTGCTAAAAAAAAATATGGCAGGATTGAAAAACGCAAATAAATTATGACAGGATTACGTCCCTACTGCGTAGTCCTCAGTTATCTTGCTAAAATATTACGGTAGGATTGCAAAACACAAACAAATTATCATCCTACTCAGTGCCCGATTCACAGATCTCAGAGAAAATAGAGGACATTCTAAAAAAGTCTGCAAGTTTCAGTTTAAATGCGGGATTTTTAATCACAGTATCAAAAGACATTTTTTTATGCAACAGGAAATGGTACTCAACCTGAATCCTTATTTAGAAATACATCATATAGAAGTTCAAAATCTAAGTTAGACTAAAATTTGAATGATAAATTAGAAATTGTTGACGAGAATGATGAAGATTATGTAGGAAACAAGATATTTGCAATTAAGTACCTTGCAAATAATCTAGAGTATTCTAAAAAACCTTTTGTAAGATTCATAATTTGCTGCAAAAAACACTGTTTATCAAGTTTGTTTGAAGTAATAATAATTTTATGAAATTAAAACAACTCACACTAAATGTTACCTGAATAAACTTAAGCATTCATATGAATAAAACATGATTACTTTATCAAGAATTCATTCATATGAATGCTGATTCCCATTTTAACGATGTAAGTTTTTCTCCATAGCACGTTTTTTGTTTTGCGTTTCATCTTTTTTCTCTCTCTTGGCTAGGTTTTTATCTAGTTTCGTTTCTCACCATATTTTTCCAATTTTTACTATCAACTTAACTTTTTTTATTATTTTAAATCACTGTTATCTTTCTTCTTATTCACTTCTGACAAGTCTTGAAAATGGGCGCTTATTTTTGTGGAACTTGAAACATGTCGACTGTTATTTGCTATTTACTATTTTTGAAGTAAACGAAATTTTTAATAATTTATTTTTTATCACTTCACTTTTTTTGGGATTATTTAATTTCTCACACCAAATGTGTTTCACACTTTAAAACAGTTACACAAAAGTTGGTAGCATAATATAAAAGGCATGAAAGTTTTTAATATTTAACATAATCATCAATCAGCTTAACTTAACAAAACTCGTTTCTTCAACAAAAAAAAAATTATATGCAAAGTGCTGCTTGCAATATTTATGAATGGCTGACCGTGTAAAGCTAAGCGCAGATAGCGCTAGGAGTTAAATTTTGTCGTAAGACTTTTGTGTTACTACTTCCGACTGATTTTTACACCTAAGCTTGAAAAAATACCCCATCCAATATTATTATATTTGTAGTGTTTTCTATATTACACGTTCTTTCAGTCTAACTTTCAACGCCACAAACAACAAAAAATAACAAACGGTGTTATTTCACAAAATATAGCCAAATAAGGAATAACGCTCAAAACATTGTTAAACTTACACTTTATTTATCCTGTGATATTAATTTTGTTAAATTTGTTTTACGCTTACGACCTGTTAGAATTTATAAATTACAGAAAACTTTCATGAATGGTAAAATTACGTGAAAATTTAAACACAAATCACAATAATAAAACTTCCTATAATATTCAGCCTGTTCACACACCGCCTCGTAAGCATAACATAAGCGAATGGATGCACCGGAAGTTTTCTAAATTTGTGAAGCTTATTATTGTTTACATTCAGTCAACCATCTATTTGTTTGTGAGAAGTTCTTTCGCAGTGTTAAAATAAACGACAGTTCTTAATGTCTTTATGACAGGTCTTTAGAAGTCACAGTTCAGAAAACTAGTTTAATTATCGACATAGATGTGAAAATCAAATAAACAAATATCATTGCAAAATATTATTTTTTAATAATAAGTTCAAAAAACATCGATGTAAAAAATTATTAAATCTATGGTCTTAAAAAAAGCAAATTGTAGTAACATTTTTACTAGTATATTTCAAAATCAAGTATGTAAATAATAAACTACATTGATGCTTTACTATGAGTTTTTTTTCTCTCGATTTCTTCTTAAAAAATCATATATGATCATGGTTTGAAGCAACAATGATTCAATTGACATTAAAGCTAAAGCTGATAGTTTCCTGTCAGTTAACAAAGTTCTAACTGGGATTTAAGTAAGTTTCTTGTCAGTTAACGAAGTTCTAACTGGGATTTAAGTAAGTTTCTTGTCAGTTAACGAAGTTCTAACTGGGATTTTAGTATGCTTGAAAATGAAAAAGTTCTTTTTCCCCAGCAATTTACTGGGATCCTTCACAAGTTAGGGGCCCTTGCCACTCATCCTGAACGTCCCTCTGTAAATCAGTCCTATACTTAATGCTTAATCCTGGAATAGTTGGTTTCATTTTGATATTCGGAAGAAAAAAAAAATTCATTTACAGCATTTGAAACTTCATGGCTTACACTTTATGTATCTGAACTTATTTTTATACACAGCCTTTTCTGTTTATTATTATTGATATACTATTTTTATAGACTATTGATATAGTATTTTTTTTTATTATTATTATTATTATTTTTTTTTTTTAAGTATGAGTTGTCTTCCTGTGAAATGTGTGATTTTATTGCCAGGATTAATTAAGTTCTTAAGCACCCTACTGTTAAATGCTAAAAATGAAATCAAGAAGAAAAAAATACCAAGATTATATTTATTTCTTTAATTTAATTTTCTGCACCCAATTCTCATTTCGGAACTTTTTTCCTTTTATAATTTATAATGACAACTAATCTTATTTCCTTGTGAAGGGTCATTTTTTCATTTCAGATGTCCATTTTATTGGGAAAAAAATTATTTTTAATAGTTTTTATTTTCTCTAAATCTACTTCTGGAATCTTTGTGATATACTGAATAAAACACGAGAGGTTTTGTTGTTTTCAAATAAAAATGTACTTATTTTTTGGTATCAACATATCACATTTCTAAAATAGGCTTCCCATCACATCTCATACACCATTAAATTTCATAGGCTTATTGCAATTGCAAAATACGCTTATTTACGCAAAATACGCCAAAATTTCATTTTCAATGCAAAAATATCTTTAAGGATTCAAACACCAAATGAGCATCTTTATGAAAGAGCTCTTTACAAAAAAAAAAAAAAAAATTTATCTGTAAAAATCGCTGCCTTCTGTCTTCCTAAAACAGAATCCTTTCCTTTCCTTCTAATTTTATAAATAATGCAGATGATGAGAAGAATTTTGTTTGGAATATTTGAAGTTTGGAATTGTTCAAAGTTTTAATGTAAGCAATCATATTTTTTTTCGGTACTTGGTCAGTTTTGGATATGTGATCCTTTTAAATGGATATAATTTAAAGTAAAAATGAAAGCAGACAAACTTTGTTGCTTGAAAAAAATTTAAAGCAACAATAAAAGCAGATATATATTTTTATAAACATAATTTAGGGGAATGCCAACTGCTCCGTTTTCTGCAAAAGTTTTAATAAATTGGTAATGAATTAAATCGTAAAATTTATAAAATAAGGATAATTACGCACACTTTTTAAATATGCCACCTCGAGATAACTGCAATAAAGTTACATTTTATTCATCCAGTATCTTAAAAATATATATATATATATAAATAAATAAAAAACGGAAGTCTTGAAGTCCTCCCAAGACGTCCTTGCAGCTTAGATAAGTGTAAAATTAATACATTCGTATCATCAAGAGGAAGTTATAAAAATCGCCTCTTATTGTACTGCCATCTGCTGATAATAGAGAGAACCAAAGTCAGGAATTAGGTGAATATAATACTTTGAATTTTTAATACGTGGTGGTGGGAAAATTACTTAAAATGAAAAATACTGAACTGAAAATAACTTAAATTTAGTTGCCACTAGAAAATATTTTATTACAAAGCGGATAAAATTAGCCTCTCTGCATTTATTCAACATAAAGTTATCAAAAATGAAAACTACTTTATTTTTATTCTTGTTAGATCTATATTAAAAAAGAAAAGGCTCATTTTTCGAAGAAATCTTTTTACCAAAAACAAAACAAAAAAAATAATAATGTTTGAGATTGAGTAGCCCTCTTTTCCAGGTCTATTTTAATTAATAATGACACAACCTTTGTTTTCTTTAATACATTATCTACATCTGCATCAAGCATATCTTTTCTTCCAAAACATCACTGCCTGAGATTTTTTTTAGCTAAATTTAAAAAAAAAGTGCAAATAATCAGCAGGAAAAAAGACCTGAAATTATAAGGAACAACAAAACCGCACAATACATAACTCACCTAATGCTGATGAAAGTATAAAAAGAAGAAGCAGGCTGAGATACCTAAAACAAAAGAGAGCCAGTGGTTGTTGTAGCTTTGAAGATGGCGATCGCCAAGGCTTTCACTTTTGATTAGTAGCGTCGTTAATTCTGACAAAAATCGGCACAGTGTCAACATCTTATGCTGCTTCTTCTTGTTCTAACCTGAGCAAGGATTTTTTTTCTTCCTACGTTCGGGTTTTTAGCGTGTTGGAAAAATTAACGATTAATTACTTCGCCAAAAGAATGGAGTCATTAAAAAGGTAGCCTTTTTCTACTAAAACCTCACATTAATTTTTTTCTTCTTTCATTTAGGGTATTATAAAAGAAGGGTAACTTTTCAAGATGGAACTCTTAGACCTTAATCCTTTCGTCAAAAATAAGATAAAGGCGGAGAAGATATCCAATTTTTCACACTAAATAATACTTTTCACGAACATAAAACTGACTATTTCTTCACGGAACAGTGTGTGTTTTTTTTTTTTTTTTTTTTTTTTTTTGCTTCCAAGTTATTCATAAGAACTGTGATGCTATTTTCCAGAAACAGCTTCTATTTTTATTAAAATAATAATCAAAATAAAAATCGTATTTGCTATTGAATGAAACTATTGACGATCGAAAGCGTATAAAAAGTTTTATACAAAAAGTACACAATTGTAATGTTGTCTAATTGGGTACTTGCACTTCAAGAAGAAGACCTCCCATACTCCCACATGTCACCTATGACGTCAGGGCTCATCAGCAAAATGACGTGTTAAAGTTGGGTCAAGTTTCTCTAGATAAGTTAGAATGTTAATTGGTGAAAAGTTAATTAAATGCAGGGCCGTACCACACATCGAGTTATTGGAAATATAATTCTTTCATGTCCACATCTTTTACTTAACTTAGATTTATTATTTGTTTAATTATTTTATTGTAACCGTGATATATTTTTGTTTTGCGTACCTGGCAACTTCGATGCAGAGTTAGTCTGTTTTTTATGTTCCACATGGGTCCGTGCCAGTCTTTGTGTTAAATCTCTGTTTAAATATATAGTGTAAGAACTGAAATCTTTGAGAAAGAATCTTTGTGAAAGAATTTATAATGTGTCTCTTAAGAGAATTGATACTTGACGAGCTTGGCTTACTCGAAATAGAATTGAAAGAACAGTTGCTGACGTAAACAACTGTCACGTTTCAATAACCAATCAGGATCGAGATACCCACTGTACGTCACTTGCTAGTATCCCATTACATTGATGTTGAGAAATACGTTTCAACGCCACCTTCCTCATTCTGAAATAATCTGAAGATTTTCTTTAAAAATAAATCTGTTGAAGCTCTGAAAGTATTTGGCTAAGTTTTTAAACCTTTTAACTGCCAATAGATTTTATTAAGTAGAGTAAATGTAATCTTTAATCAGATTTAAAATATTCTTCAGAATGAATTCTGAAAAGTTTCTGCAAAATATTGGCTTAAAAAGTATAACAAACACCGTCAAATTTTATCAATGATTTTTTTCCTTTTAAAGAGTTCAGAAATTAGAACATATTTCTGAGTATTATTTTGATTCCATGAAATTTTTTATTCACCATTATCATTTTGCTTCATGAATTGGTTCCATGTTCATTATGATGGCATGTTATTTCCCTAATTTTTTTCTAAAAACATTCTTAAACACTTTGCGTACACATTTCGTATGTTTCTTAGCAGTTTTACTACATTTTTTTGCAAAAGGGTCTACATTTTTTTGCTCCAAAAACAGCAGCAATAATAGCTAGGTATGAAATTCTAATGAAAGCTGTTGTCACATAAGCTGGAATATATGCTTGAAGTTCGTTTTTTATAATAAAATTTTTACCAGAAAATTGATTGCTTCGAACAACTGACGTTGCGCTGCAGAATCATGAAAAAAAACCATTTTGATTTTAGCTTGAAACGTTGGTTAAAAAAATTACTGTGACTGTATTTTTAAAATTTACTATATTTTCTATTAATGACTTTCTAACTGTACTTCAACAAATAAAAAATAACAATATTTAAGTTCCATTTTAGTGCAAAATTTTAAATTATTATAACTGACATGAATTATATTATAACAGGAAATGCCTGAAAATAATAAAAAACCCAAAGAGAGCATCCAATATCTGACAAACATGCCATACATTCCTAACTATCTGAATTACTATACCGATCTCAAAATTTCCATGACAAGTAGTTTTTATCTTAAACATTTCTTATTTTAATCTTAAATCGTTATAATTTTACAAATAAAGCCCCATAAATTTTCTGAAAACGTCATTCTTATAGTACAAAATTGCCAAATGGTTTGTAAGACATAATATAATCTCCAGACTATTTTTTTAAATACAGGATTAGTCTAATAAATTCAATTGGATTCAAGCGACTGTTTATTTGCAAGTACATAACGTACAAAGACAGATGATGCATGGAAAGATACATACACTCATCAAGTTTCTGGTACATACTACAAGTATTCGATGTGTACACTCTTGGTCCCTCGTCCCATATCAAAATGGCAAAGCAGTTCCATCCATTTAATAGGTTCGATGGCATGTATCTTATCCCTGCCATGAGAGCAGCAATGTTAGTTAACCCCGGGGAGCATAAACTTGCAAAGAGCAAAGTTTAAGAGCTCTGAGGCCATCAACCCTGCAGAAACATATCATTAATGCTCTCACATGGACGGAGACACGCAATTGAACCCATTAAATACACAAAATTGTTTTACGATTTTGATATAGGACGAGGGACCAAGAGAGTACACATTGCACACATGTAGTATGTACCTGAAGCTTAGTGAGAGTGTGGGAAGAGTAGAAACCGGCAATACCAACCTTCATATATCGAAAGGTACCTCAAGATTGAATAGAATTAGCATGCCTTATATACTAGTGAATTGATGTTTAATAATCGTAGTGGTAGTTACAATACAATACTCCACCACCAGGATTATTTTTTCAGACATAGAATTCAATGAACGGATACTACTCGTTGTCGTATTTGCGAAAGACCGGGAGAACTGTGTTCAGTTCACAGGGACCAAGAGAATACGTGTTGAACACTTGTGGAATGTACCAGAAGCTTAGTGAGTGCAAGATCTCGTTGTGTGTAAATAAAACTGAGAAGCAACAGCGCGAGGAGGACAATAACACTGTCACAAATAGCGAGTCGACTTTTCAATGTGTACCATTCATCGGCGAGTTCATAACACGTCCGCAGGTCACCAATGAGGAGAGAGTAGAAATCGACAATGTTTAATAATCATAGTGGTAGTTAAGCCACAAGTGTATGTATCTTTTCACATATCCTCCGTCTTTGTACGTCGCATACTCGTAAATAAACAGCTGTTTGAAACTGAACGAATCTGTTAGACTAACCCTGTTTTTAAAATCTACTTTTAATTTTATTCAAGCGATTTCTTCACTTTGTGCTATATCTTACAACAAACTATTTAATCAAGGTCAAGATAACATTTACTAACTGTGTTAAAAAATTTTGAATAATTAAAACTTGTCTGTATCAAGAGTTTTAGAACTCCTTAATCACAATTTCTAATTATCTAAATTAAGAAAACACATTGAGCTGCGGATGATGAAACCTAGATTATTAAAACTCAAGTGAATCATTTTACATTGAAAGTAATTGTATTTCAAGATATGCGATAGAAATTTCATAATTCCGATATCGAAATTACTTTTATACCTGGATAAAAAAAAATTAGTTATCTTATCCAATAAAAAACCAAAATGCTTAATTTAGATTAGAATTATTAACACCGAGAATAATTTTACAACTATTGCTATCTTTATCACGGAGTGTTAATTTCCTTTTCATTACAATGAACTTTTCTTGGCGATAAGATGAAGAAAAAGAATAATAAAATAAAAAACAATGACTTATTTTCGTTCCTTTGATGATACTTGGCTTTTGATAGAACTAATCATGCATATTGGTGAAGTTTAATCATACCTCATAGTAAGGAGGGAGACACACAGTGAAAGAGAAAAAATTACAAAACCTAGCTACGAAAATAACTTTTAAGCAAGTAAATATTTCTGATGATGAACGCCACTTGCAAAAGCTACTCTTAAGAAAAGAGAAGATCTTAAATTGACAAGCTCCATTGCCTGCGATCAAACACCTAATTTCGGAAACTAAAAAGGCTTAAATAAAAACTTCCAATTACTAAAGGCTACACGCCAAATAAAATTGCTTTTCGCCTCTTGGCTGCTTTTGGTCTCTTCACAGAATGAAGCAGAGAAAACTTTCTCCCCGAATTTAGTACTTTTGAACTTCCTTAATTAAATTGGAAAAAGATTCGAACGGTATTTCCCTTTTAAAGGTTTGGTTTTAAATTCCTCCATGTTTTGATGAAAACTTTTGAATGAGGTGTTGCCATTTCGAGTTTTAAGGATCGTACAAATGCTATCGAAATATTCATTACTTCTTGGAAGGAATTAGACTGGGTTTTCATCTTTTTAAAGCGATGTTTGCAAATTGACAATTTATGTATAAATGGAAATATTATTGCTGATTTCGAAATACATCGAAAGTAAAATAGAATTCATAATTCTAAATGGAAATTTTCAGAGAAATAATTAGAAATAAGTTGTTTCAATTTTAGGTATACTTTAAGCCTCTTAGTATTCTGTTGTTACAAATGATCTCATTGTATATCAAGTTATTGTTGAAGAACACTGTGAGAAAATGCCTAATTAGTAATAAATGTTAAGTGTCTTAAACCCTTGTCTTCCGGGTAGGGTTCAAAATTACATGGCTACGAAATAGGACAGTGATAGTCGTACACTCAGAATTGTATCGGTTATTCAACACCGGTTACAAAATTAAAAAAAGTATATTTTACAAGAAAAGAGCATTAAAATCAATATTCTACATTCTTAAATTTATTTTCACAGCTAGCTTCTTGTACGGATTGAAAAAAGTAAATAATCAATAAATTAGTAAAGAATAATGCTTGAATTTTGAAAAAAAACTGAAGGATATGTACCAACACGATTAATAAATCTAAAATAATTCTAATTTTATTGATTTATTTATTATTTGGGGCACTTCTCTGTGACTTTATATTATTAGATCGAGCAAAACACGTTCTGAGTAGTTTAAAATTAAAAATTAACTATATTCAGTATCATTTAGTATGATACTGTAACATGATACTGTTGCCCGATGTTTAGCATTTTAATCAAAAATTGTTCAAGCACAATCAAGTAATTTTTCCATCATTTAAAACTTTCGAGGGGTCATTAATAATTAATGATCCCTCGAAAGTGTTAAAATTATTATATAATATTATATAAACTGTTATAAAACTGCACGGTATTGATCCAGTTTTACTGGGTGCCAAATATACTAATTTAATGCATTATATCTCGATTAGCATAGTTGGCACCTATCGAAACTGCATTGGTGATCCAAATACCAAGAGTCAATTAAGCATCATTGGCGTCAATAATAGTAGGGCTATTTTTTACAATGGAATACCTGCAAGTGACGTAGTGTGGGTATCTCGATCCTGATTGGTTGTTGGAACTTGGCAACTATTCTTTACATTCTATTTCGAGTAAAAGCCAAGCCCGTCAAGCATCAATTCTCTTAAATGATACATTCTATATTCTTACTCAAAGATTCCTTTACAAAGATTTAAATTCTTTCACTATATATTTCTTACTTAACACAAAAATAGGCAATAAGCCACGTGGAACGTAAGGAAACTAATTATGCATCGAAGTTGCCAGATTCACAAAACAAAAATATATCACGGTTACAAGAAATACATTAACAAATAATAAATCTAAGTTAAGTAAAAGTCGGAGAAGAGAGAGAATTATATTTAAATTAATTCAATGTGTGATACGGCACTCTATTTAATTAACTTATCGTTAATTAACAACTAACGAGATTCACGTTAATTAACTAATCTGACTTATATAGAGAAACTTATCACGACTTAAATGCGCCATTTTGTTTACAAGCGATCAGCCCTTGCTGACGTCATAGGTCACATGTGTGGGTATACATTGTCTTCTTCTTCCTGAAATGCAAATACCCAAATCTCATAAACGAACTACTATTATTTCTCCATTAATTTTTCTTTATAATACATAGCTAAATTTTTTTTAATTCGTTCATTATTTAGCACCAATGGTGTCAATTGTAGTATGAGAATTTTAAGTTTCAGTTAAACCATTTCTATTAAGTGAACCATTATTCTTAAACCATTATAACCATTTCTATATTAATTTTTCTTTTCAGTATATAAGCTTTTTTTATTTTAATTACCGTTTATTTTAGATTACTTAGTTTTATAGAAACACATTTTAAAAGCAAAACTATAAATAAAATTAAACAAGCGCTCAGATAGGTTTATAAATACTGATATGGTGACCTAGTCCATGGTGACGCTACCAAGTTCACATTGATTATTTCATTTATCAGACATAACGAATAACAAATAATTAAGCCTTAAAAAAGTTTAATTTCTTTTTTTTTTAAATTATAGCTATAAGCCAGCAAACATTAATGATGTTACCTTTAATATATTTGAAGAAAAAAAAAAGGAAATCACCTTACAGTTTAATTTAAAACAATGGTTAATGCTAAACCAATCAGAAAATTCCATTTTCCAAATGTTTCTTCCGTACAATCTAATTGAACTTTTTTAACGAATTAGAATATCCAGGGCTAAAATTACCTCTTTTATCCATCTTTTGTTCAAGTTTCTGGATCAATAAAAGATGCACGCAGACAGACACACAAACTATTCGTTTATTGTAGATAAAATCCCATGTTTTCATGCGGTACGACATTTAGACGTGGTGGCTCAGGGGATAGAGCATTCTCTTTCCAATGAGGTTTACCGGGCTTAAATCCTAGCGATGGCTTAGCGATTCGAATTCTGCACCTGGCTCGCACCAACCACAATGCTGACGTTAAATACCTTAAGTGGTAGACGGATCATGATTAGAGTCCTCTTGCCGTAAGCCCGATCGTGTGAGGTTTTCGTGGTTTTCCTCTACTTGTAACGCAAATGCGGGTCAGTTCCCTCAAAACGTCCTCCACGAAGGCAAATTTCTGCCAATACTTGATCCCTTGTCTTATGGATTGTGTTTAAAGTTACAAGGCGACGGAGTTGAACATTAGTATAGTCGTAAACCCAAAAAACCTAACTTTCATTAAGGCCTATTTTTAATACGCGTGTAATGCCACTTAAATAAATAAACTAAAAAAAGCGATTCTATTTAAATTTAGTATTATAAATTCCTAAGTTTGATACACATTTTTTAATTTTAATATAAAATCAGATATTTAAAAACATAATTTTTAGGCGGCGTTTTTTTTCCGCACTTTAGCTATTCATACCGTATTTTCTAATTACATTTTATGCTCAGTAAATCTTTCCATAGAACAGATTCCATAGAATTCAACAAATAGATTATCAAATAAAGGGAATTTTATTTAAAATTGGCTTCTAAGAAAAATTGGAAGGAAAAAAAAAGCATAAGCAAATTTTTAATGAGAGTTTAACGACCAAGTTATCAACATAAAAACGTTATTAAAAATTAATTTTAGTTTTTTTTAATTATTCAGATGCAATAACTATAAGATAAAAAAAAAATCATTTAAAGCGCTGCTCTGCAAAGAAGCCGAATAAGTCTGGATTATGATATCTAGTATAACGAAGATAATTATGAATTCTTCCTTCATGTCAGTCTAAAAATGCAGACGATAAAATGTAAGAAGAACAAACGAAAAAAAAAACAGATGCCATTCTAGAAAAATGTTCGAAAAGAAAGGATTGCTTGGAAAAGGGTGAAGAAAGGGTGAAGCAGGGATAGCAAGAGGGGGAATAAACAATGCTCGTTAAATGAATAATTAATACGCAGTCATCAATTATCTTCCATACCACGTGATCAGAGAGACGTGACTACCAGTAAATTTTTAAGAACAAAAACTGAAAATTCTTTGTCATTCGCTTTCCGCAAAAATCTGAAGCAGTTTGAATATATTTATTTTTACAATAAAAATGGCTTGCATAAGTCTGGATGTCTTCTAGCATTTTTTTCCCCTTTCAATATTTTTTTTTTCTTTTTATCTTTTCTCAATTTAAATAGAGATCTTAATAAGCTATTTAACCCTTTTTAAGAGAATCTTAATTTGTCACTAAAGAAGTTCTGCGACGTGTTTCGACGTGTCAGGGCGAAGAAGAAATTACATTATTTTATCATTCATTAACTCAATTTTTAGTGTTAGTTCTAATGAGTATCCTACTAAATATTTTATGTCTCTTAATGAGGAAAAAAAAATTTCGCTTCCTAAAACTAATTTAACTTTCAATAAATCTTGAGTTTAATAAATTTTTTAAAAAAATGACCGCTTCAATTCTGTCTTAATTTCTTCTATTAATAATTTCTTTATTCCAAGGAAATGACAAAAAAGTGATAAATTGTTCAGAAATAACTAACTTCTATTATTTTAAATTCAAGACATGTCTCTTAAATTTCTACAACATTTTATATACAAATGCCAGGCGTATAGCAGCTAAACCATTAGCCTTATTTCTTCAATGTGTGCCCAACGTCTTTCTTAATACAGTGCATTTATGTTTCTTTTTCAACTAATTTATTTTGAGAAACTGATAATTAAATTCACACAAAAAATGTAAGATTGTTTGCCTTATTTCTACAAAGTGTGTTCAACGTCCTTCTTAATACAATGCATTTATGTTTCTTTTTCAACTAATTTATTTTAAGAAACTGATAATAATATAGTTAAATTCATTAAATTATTTTTTTAAGATTGTTTGAAATTAATTTTTAAGAGCCCCTCTAGCCAAGGATAATGGTGACATCCACTTCCAAATTCCAGAAGAAAAAAAATCTCTTTTTGTTAAAAATTAAAAAAATTTTGTACCGCTTCATACTATCACATTAAATTTCTCCAAATATTTCAGCAACAGTAACATTTTGTTCAATATAATTTAAAAAACGCAAAACGTGCATTAGAGGAAAACAATTGTCGGGATTTTTCTGACTATAGGCTCTGAAGGGAAATAGAAGTACTGGAATCGAGAATAAATTCTATTATAAATTGTACTTAAAATAAAATATTTATCGAAGCTTGCATTAGTTTTTTAGCACCCTTCTTAGTATCTTAACAAACATCTTTAAAAACGGCATTTGCCTATGTACTCCAGCTCAATTAAAGATTACAAAGTTAGTTGCTTTTCAAAATCAAATAAAACAGCTTGAAATATATTTCTCACTAAAAACTATTTGAAAGAAATAACCTCTTTCTAACAAAAATCCAGCCAAGGCCCTAATTATAAATGTGTTTTTATTTTATTTCATTTTTATTATATTTTTATTTATTTATTGTGTTTGTGAGGTGAATTGAAGATATAAATAATACATTATGAGCTGAAAAAATAAATCTCCACCAAATAAGATTTTAAATGAAATTAAATGAAAATGGAAAAATTAGGAATTAATAATTTGAGGAAATAATCTAAAAAATATCCGAATACTTTTTAAATATAACTTTCGACTCTGAGCAGGTTATAAAAGTTTCAGAGACTTCATATCAGAAGCTTTCTTATAACTCAACTGATCAAAGAATTTGCTTGCATACTTTTGCAATTCATATTCTAGTCTGTATTTAGATTGCAAATTTGCTAGAATTCTCTCCTTAAGTTCTACTTATAGAGTTGCAATTGGCGAAAAAATGCGGGTTGTTTCCGGAAATGAACCTGTTTTTCTTTTCTTTCTTTTTTTTTTTTTTTTTTTTTTTTCTCGAAAAAAGCTTTAATAACTGTTTCTTTTTCTTCTCTTTTACTTTTTTTTTATTCCCAGATGTTTAAACTAGCATTTTTCTGCTACGAAGAAAAATTTCGCAAAAACATTATGGTTAATAAGTTTCTATATTTGCTGTCAACTATTGAACTTTTTGATTAAAAAAAACGGATCACCGTGAATAACTTTTTATCTAATGATCGAATCTTCACGTTCTAGGACTCAATCTTAATGGCACGGATGGGGTGGGTGTAACTTCAAATATTCTAATTAATAAATGCGGACGATATTTTAGATTATGAAACCAGACACAAAAACGTATTTTTTTTCGTAATAAACATACCTTTTTTTTACGGATTCAGAATTTTGATTCCCGAATTACAATCTGGGAAAGTTTGGTCAGGAGATCGATCCAAAGTTTCGATCCTTTAATGTTAATTTTACTTTTTGTGTATTTCGCTACATCTCGAGAGCTTCTTAAGCGGATTGAAAAAATTTTGTACAAAGTTATAAAATTCGTTTATCCAACCATAATTCCATGCAAAAAATTATTTTCAGTAAATATTCATTTTTTTATTATTTTATTTAATAACAATCGCAAAAAATTTTGAATTATAATTTATAAAGTTTTTTACATCATTTTAAAAAATACAATTTTACTTTTGCCATGTAAATCTATATTCTTCAAAATGATGCAAAAAATACCTTGCAGTTCAAAATTTTTTCGCCCAATAATAAATAAAATGATAAAAAATGATAAAATTTACTAAAAGTTATTTTTTGCATTGCATTATCTTTGGATAAACGAATTTTATAATTGCGGGCAAAAATGTTTCAATTCGCTTAAAAAGTTCTCGAAATATGGTGAAATACGCAAAAAAACAAAATTAACCAAACTTTCGACCGCTCTCCTGGCCAAGTTATTAGGACATATTTACCAGATTGCGGCTACTTCCCTCCCCCCCCCCCCCGCTTTTTTGAGAGTCAGGAATCCGTTGAGGAAAAGTTAAGTTATGTTTATTCAGAGAAAGTACGTTTTTGTGTCTGATTTCGTAACTTAAACTATCGTCTTCACTAATTAATTTGAAGACGTCTCCGTAAACCATTAAGCATAACCTTCATACAAAGTGAAGATCAAATCATTAGATCAAAAGTTATTCAGGGTGGTACGTTACTTATTTAGGACATTACGCTGCTCAAATGTAAGGGCTACCCATTTTTTATATTGCATTCATTAATCGCTCAATTCATATTGGAAATAGACCGGTTTAATTTACATTCCAAATTACCAATATTCCCCAAAACTCTAGGTTTTCATCCAATCTTTCAAAAAGTGTGGATATTTTCACTGTCCATATCGTTATAAACATTAAATTTAGAAAACTAATAAAATTATGAGTTTATGTTCCTGGGTGTCTTTCTTCAAGGTATTCAATTAGTTTATAGTATAAATAACAATATGAGTGAAAAAGTGAAAATAAAAATACTTTTTTATCCTTTCTGTAAAACTCTCTTATTATAAAATATCTTTTATAATCATTAGTATTTCGATATGCAGAATACATCAAATATAAAGGAAAAGAATAATATAGTCTCAAAAATTAAATTTAAGTTTACTTTTAAAAAAAGCGTTTTATGATCTAAAATTTTCAAACAAAATTAGAAATATTTTAAAAGTGTTTCTTATAATATAAATAAATCTTGGTTCTTGAGAAAGTTTGTCACTGATATTTTGTCAAAAGTTTAGCATTAAATAGAACATAATTCTCATTCTTTTTTGCCTTATTTATTCTTCCAGAAAAATATAATCAAGTTTTTCGCCTAAGTAAATATTTTTGCTCTAAAGATACTTTCATATAATAATATCAAACTTCTTGCTGCTTAAATTGGCTCTTAGAAATTCAGAACACAAATATTTTGAATAAAAAATAATGAGAAATTTTTAACAATACATTAATATTAAAATCTAATCTAAATGAGAATAATGTGAATGGAGTTTTGTAAATTGAACACGAGATGAATATAAGCCTCCCATACCATTGTCACATTATTCTATTTTTTTTTTTTTTTCCGAAAAATGTGCGTTTTATACTTAAATAAATATTCTATTAGCTTGGTGTTTGCAAACGCCAACGGGTTTTGACAAAATGTTGTCAAACATGTAACAAAGACTTGGGCTTATTAAGTCGTACCTTAAAGAAAGATAAAACGGGAGAGAGAAAAAAAAGTACTCTTTTCTGGTATAGTACTTACTCGAACTGATTAATACAAACTTCGTGATGCGTAAAACACTGTATTCTCGAATGAATACAACGTAGAGTACCGGAGAATTAGAGACTTTATCTTCGATACTGAAACTATGCAACAGGATGCCAAGATATAAAAATACCTCGGAGTATTTTTAAAAAAGAATACCAAACGCGTGTTAAAATAAATAAAAATGGTGAAAAGTTTTCACCATCTCTAAGCAGAACGAAAAGAATTAAAAGTGTGATGGATTGATTATGGCGCGATTTATTCAGAGGCATGATGGGAAAAGATTGAGAGAGGAAGACGTGAAAGGGAACCCCGTAAAAACTGTTGCCACATTAACAAAGCAAATAACGCTCTGATCGATTTACATTAATCACTGGTTGAGTGGCAGCTAAAAGTACCGTTTCAAGCATATATCTTTTTTCCCTCTTTGCTTCTTTGTTATTTTAAAAATTATTTTTTGTTTTCGTTCTTCCTTCCGAGATAAGAGAGTTTAAAAATAAAAATACTAAAAAATCCGACTCTCTTGTGAGCTAAAAGTGCGGAAAAGACAAAAGGAGTAAGCTACGCATGCGCGTCGAGCACGATAGAACGAGCGCCAGCAATTACTGGAATTTCTAATTAACACATTTTAAACTTGGCCGAGCGTGCTCTCATCGGATCACGCGTCAACGGGAATCCATAGAAAGAATGGGAAAGAAAAGAGGAAAAGTAGGAGGAGTGAAAAAGAAGTAAAAAAAAATAAATAAAATAAAAAAAAAGATGAAAAAAAATCATGAGATTCTTATCGTCAGGTGTGTTCGCATAGAATGAAATTGTAAATAGAAGTAAATTTATACAACCATTTCAACCATTAGTTTCGATTTTCATTGTCAGCTTTCAACTCTTTTATTCTCTTTTACGTTTGACTTCGTTTTGTTCTCTTTATCTCAATTCTATTTGCCAGTTCAGAAAAAAATGCTAGCAAGTAGTCATAGAGAAATTCCTCTTGAAAAAAAATCTTAGAAATAATTACCGTTTCTGCTACGAATCAGTGCCTACATAACTTGCTGAAAGAAGTTCTAAAAAATCATTATCGTTTATGCTATGAATCAGAGCCTACAAAACTTGTCAAATAAATAAATAATTAAAATATTTTATATATAATATAAATCTACTCTTTGATTCTTCTAGTGCAGCCTCTATAAATTTCTAAGTTACAGCAGAAAAGAAATATACAGCGAAACAATTCTCGCACATATAAACAGAAGAAAAATTCAAATGAGTGAGTTGCATTTTTTCAACAACAGGAAAAATGATTTATAAAATTGTTAGAATTCCATATCCGATTAACCGCTTTACCTCCGAAATGACTTGCAATAGCATAGTGGACGCATGTAACAGTATTGTCTTCGGATTATCATGAAAAGTGAATCCTAAACAGTCGCCAATAGCCCATTAGCGTAGCTATAAGGGGACATCAACAACAAAACCAAAACAACCTTATCTTACTGGAAGATTATTTACATGAGATATCATGGGAAAGTAAATAAATCTCTTAAAGTAAATCTTAGTTAAAGTTAACTATTTGACTTTGCTTTTTTGGAATCATTTTGCAAAAATTATGGCTAATTAATTAATGATTTTTAAAATGTTCGCCTTGTTTTATTTATAAAACTAAGATATCCAGATAGGATTTTTTTGTTCTTTACTGTACGTCATGTTGCGTGTACTTTATTGTTATCGAATGTTACACGTCATACGTTTAAAATCTTTTTTATCCTCTGAAATTCCTATAAAATATGTAAGTATTGAACTGATATATTAGTTGATAAAACTTATAAGTTCAGGAAAATGGAAAAAAATAATAATTCCTTCCGTTTTATTATAGGTATCATGTGTAAAAGTTATAAATATTCTTCAACAGGTTGCTTTACTTTTTCGTCAAAGTCATACATATACAGATTTTTTTTTAAAAAGGAAAATATTTCATAAATAACAGATAGTTTTTCCAAAAATAAATAAGAAATGAATTCGAAATTCTTTACATATGGAATTACAATATTACATTTTTGCTGTCGTCTAAAAATTGAAGTAAAGCAAGTTCATTCAAAAACTATTAACAACTAAAAAGATTTTAATATAATATTAAATGCCTGAAAAATACTTATTCTCTAAATTCATTTATCTCTCTTGTTTCATAAAAAAAAAATCATGAATATTTATTCTCATATTTCATGGAAAAAAAAATTTAAAAGCTAACAGATGAATTCTCTAATAGGTGCAGTCGGAGCTACAAATGAAACTGGTTTGTGCTTAGTCGAACTTATTAAAAATGAAATAAAAATAAAATAATATCTTTGCCTAGGTGAAGAAAATGAAATCATAATGAATGAAAATATGTGTTTATTCATTAACGACAAAAATTTTGAAAGCAATCATTCACACACTCATACTTCATTCACCGGCAAACGTGTTCTCTAATTTTTACTGCAAACATTGAGTCACATCACATTATTAAAGAACAATGTTTCCATTCGACAGCAAACGAACTCATAATTACTCAAATGTGGCAACAATCTTTCTGCAAACTTTGCAACTTCAACTTTAACTTCTCTCGTCTTCTTCAGTGATTGCCTTCATACTAAGAACTGTCGCAGACGACATCTTTCAGAAATTACATCCGCGTAAGAAGAATGAGTAAATGAAGAAAAAAATGGCGAAAGAACAATTATTACATTAGTACGTAAAATTTTCTTCTTTTTCCACCATTGCCGAGATGTCGTGGAGACGCGTTTTGCAAATCTATTTAAAGCGAGGAATTTTATTATTTAATTATGGCAGACGAAGTTCTTGATTTGGTAAAATGGAATTATTTCTGTAATTACGTGTTTTGAAAGGCTGGCAACCATCAAATTGCTGTGACACATCGGAGTTCTTATTTAGGACTTGTTTTATCAAAATGACAAATTTTTTTCACCCCTACTTTATCTTTCATTGCATATTTATATTACTTTGTGCTGCCCTTTCCTTTTGCGAATTGTGTTTTGCTTAATTACCATTTCATGATGAAGTTTGAGTTTCAAGAGACTTAGTGCCTCAAGCTTTTTACTTCTTCTAATTTCAATCTCGCATTGCAAGTTTTTGGTTGTTTTTTTACAAATGCCATTCATAGGTGGAAAAGGAAATTATATTACAAACGTTGCCAAGAAAGATGATTTTCATTCGATTTCATTTACAATTTTTTTTAACAATTAAGTATTCCAATGTCTCCTGTGAAATTGTCTAATTTATTTCTTCTAATTTGTGTCTTTCGCATTTTAGGAATTAATATATCAAATTGAGTTTTTCATATTGGTTTTGATTTTTCCTTTTTTGAAAGAGATAACAAAAATTATCATTATTACGAAATAAATTAAATTATGTACATGCTTAAATAAAAATAGACATCTTATTAAAAGTTTGAGAATAATTCTATCATACTCAAATAGTTTAAAAATATTTCCATTTGTAAGAAAAATAGTAATGTCTTTATGTTTAACCTCTTGTATATTCTTCCTAGTGTTTTTTTATCTTTATTTGTTTATCACTATTCAATAAGGTTTAATTTTTAGTAAAGCAGTAATTTTTTGTAATTTTTGTTTAAAAATAGTAATTAGGAAAAGGTAAACCATGATATGCTCTTTATTTTTAGCTCAAAGAAATGTGTTCAAATTTAAACCTGAAGAAATGGATTTAACAAGACTTCTTCGATTAAAGAATGGATTTTTCAGAGATGTTAGTAAATTGCATAAATATTTTTTGCTGTTGTTTATGGTTTTAGTTTAGAAATTATAAATCTAAAAGTTCTTTGAATTTTAACAAATATTTATTATTTACTAGTAAAAGTAACATCAAAATTTAATGCATCTTATCATGAGACAATCTGCTTCAATTTGAAATGCTATTATATTGGGAATAGCGTATAAAAATCATCTCCGGTTTTTCCAAAAAACTAAAACAACTATTAAACAGAATATTATAAACGTGAACAAATAGTAATCAAGTATTACTAGATTATTTTTAAGCTTGCAAAAACGAATAAAAAGGGTAATGTTTTTTTTTATTTTTTGCAATTTTCCATTTAGTGCCTTTGTGATTCCTGTTCCTTTCTTTAACTGCTGAAAAAGTTTTCTCCCGGGATACTATTTTTACGAAGAATGTTTCTTAAGTAAGTAATATTTTATTTTAAAACTTGTCCAGAATAAATATGTCTAGTAAGAATTAATGAAACTGGTCTTAATTGTTTGCTTTTATAAAGTGGGGAGCTGTAACTGTGATTATATAAAAACTTTACTGAAAAACGTTTAAAAAAACAAACGGTTTGAATTAGTTTTATTTTTACTAAAACATAATCTTAATAAAAGGAAATATTGCTTTTATTTGAAATGTGATGTTGCCTAAATTTTTTGGTTAAACCTATTTAGTGAGTTTGATTTCATTTTCGTAAGTTAAAGGTCATTTACGCGATCTAATTTTTTTTTTTTTTTGTTATTGCTTATGTGAGGTTTATAGTTGATACATTTTATAAATTAAAATATAAGTTAAATATCTTAAGTCTTACTTTCGATTTAGTAAGATTTATATTAAGTACTTAATTGTCAACTGTAGAATTCGATTGTAATTTTAAAAAGAAATGTGTAAAATCTAGTTCCTGAATTATAATTAAACATTTTTGTAAGTACGTTTGTAACATAACAGTTAAAAAGAATTTGCACAACCCTATTAATTTGTTTGAATTTTTCCTTTTAACTTTAAAACAAAACAGAGAAGTAACACACTTAAAATATTATTCATTGAAAAATATAAAACTGGTAGACTTGATTATAACTTCAACAGTTTTTATACGAATTACTTCAGATTTTAACAGATTTTATAAAATAATAGGTATTAAAGGAATGGTATACTTTTAAGAAAAAGAAGTTCTTTAACAAATTGACGGAATAAAATTTCATTAAAAATCACGATTTCAACATTTTATAAAAAATAAAAAAATATGTTCAAATATACGACATGTGAATGAAACTTATTACTAATAAAGTTTTTTATTATATTCGATAAAAAAAATGAAGTGACTAAGTCAGAGATTAAGAAAAAAACATTGTTTTGAATAAACAGCTGCTTCTGAAGTTTAGAAATGCCTATTTACACATTTATGAAAATATCAATTTATTAAATTTATCAGAATATGAGTAAAATGTGGTGCATCTTTGTCATTTCTATGAGTTTTATTTTATACTTTCAGGAAACTGTTCGCGAATACCAACGAAACATTTAAAATTTCTAAAAAAAACTTTCTACGGTGCGACTTCTATTTTAAAGTAAAAATAGCAAAGAGAAAGTAAAAATTAATTGTTTTAATTTGATGGAATTAAAAAAAATAGACAAATAAATGTCGAAAAAAATTTGACTTCCTTATTTTTAATTAATAAAAAAATTATATGTTTGGTGGGTCACGAATAAGCCATAACAAAATCTAATTCAAGCATTTTTAAATGCTTGAATATATTATTTAGCTTTTTTTAGTACAATTTAAATACTAGACTCAGTGGCTGACACTTCATGGAGGGCCAAGGCCTACTGTGCCCATTCCAATTTACCAAACCATGGGCATCGAGGGGGCAGAAACAGATGTTTTCTTTGGGTGGTCAGACGAACATGTTCTCCAAGCATGCTTGGTATTAATTTCATCGACCCACTAAAAGGATGTAAGACTGAGTCAACCTAGCGATCTTCAGTCCTATGGCACTGGAGCGTGAAGTTCTACCATTCAGCCACGGCATGGGTATCGCTATTTATATACTGGGTGCAAAAGAAGTTTGAATACAATCAAATATCTCAAGAATTTTTTCAAGGAAAATTTGCCATAAGTTAGCAATAAAAAATACCATAGTAATGTAACTGAGGAATTTTGTATATGGTAAAATTTTGCCATGAACAAATGGCAAAATGTTGCCAAATGCGTGTGGCAAATTTTTGCCATGCGTTCATGGCTAAAGTATGTTGTAAAATTTTACCACTGGTAAAACCGCATAGGGGAATTCTACTGTATTTTTCAAGTAGCAAAGTTTTGCCATGAAACTAAATGAACTTTGAAATCTTAAATATGAATCTTTATTTTTTTTTTTTACTACAGATTTGGTTTCCCAGAAAAAAACAACCCTATTTGACCTTTAGTTAATGCATTTTGCTACAGCTGGCGCTGTAATTGAGAAGAATTAAATAGGGTAAAAATTGTTTTAAATAGTGTTATTTTGAGATCCAATGTATAAAAAACATTGTAAATAAAGACGTTTCATTATTTTTCTGCGAAATTCTTTTTCAAAAAAATTGGTTGAAAAAAAATTGAAGCGAGTCTATTTTTAAGTTCTAAATCTGATTGGGTTTGAGATTCGCCATTTAAAACAGTTTGAACCCTATATAATTCGTTTGCAGCGCCATCTGTAACGCAAAATGCATAAGCCTGTAAGTCAAATAGAGTTTTTTTATCTGGAGAATTCGAATCTGCAATAAAAAATTTGGGCCCATATTTACAATTTCAAAGTTGCCCCCCCCCTCCCAGGGGTTGGGATGAAAAATTGAGTTTGGTACCATTAGATAACTCTTAAAAATATTCATTGTGTCTATTTTTACTTTTTCGATTCGATGTATCTTTCTCGAGAAATTTGACCGTTTCAAAACTTTTTTTACATCCTGCATAAATGAACATTAACTCATGCTTAAAGCTTAAATGCTAACCGAATCAATATTTAAAGGAAACAAAGCTCGTTTAATCGTTCTATTATTAAAAAATCGAAGCCATTTTAATTACTGTTTTCCCCTGTTTACAAATATACGATCTATATAGATTTTTTAGCATCAAAGTAGGGGTTTTAAATCAGAGAAGTGAATTAATATTCACTTGTGCATACAAAAAAATTAGTCAAAGTACTTAATAGAAACATTAAAATGGTAATTAATATTCGAGAACAACAGGTTTTTACCGCCTATTTTAAATTCATTTCTAACAGTGAACGAGGGGGGGATGAAAAAAAAAGTACCCCGCTCATTTTTTAACGACGCAAAAACACCTGCCAAATTCATAAGTAAGGGACTCTTGAAAAACAATCAATTTAAAAACTCCGGCTTGGCAAAAAGTAAAAGAGGAATTAGAAGGGGGAAGAACAAAAAAAAAAAAAAAAAAAAAAAAAAAAAAAAAAAAACTCAATTTGAAAAAAATTATCTAATTCGCAGCTTTGTTAGAAATTAATTTATTGAAGATTTTTCTTCTCTCTTCCCCCACTCAAAAGCATTAAGAAAAATATTGAAGAGGAAAGTTTAAAAAAAAATATATATCAAAATAAAACAACAGACACGCACGCAACAAAAACAGTGCGGCAATATTTCCAAAGCATAATTAATTAATTAATTAATCTAAAATAATGAAGGCAATTTTACTTTAAACTGTGTGCAATGGAATTTTTCTTCAGTTGAAAAGATTCGGGTAAAAATTCTGTGCTGGCGGAACGCAGTTATACTAATTGTTATTTAATTTGCATAATTGTGTACTTAATTACTTCAGTGAGTTGGGGGATCCGATGTAAAAGGTAAGTTGAAAACAAATAAAACTAAAAAAAAACTGTATTTACAACTTCCATAACTCGAGGGCTAATAGGAAACGAGATAAAGAAAAGTTCAAAAAAAATGTTTTCGGACAAATTCTTAGTGATATTGTCGAGAAAGAAATAAGCGACCAGCTGTTCAGCGCCATCTGTGGTTACAATTTTTTTTTCGATCCAAAAACGTAACTTTTTTCCGTATCCCATTTAAAATTCACTTTTATTTGTCACTCAGCTCTTTTTAACTCCTTGATTAAAAGTGTTGAATATTCTAAAGGACTTGCTTCATAACTTAAAAATGAAACTTAAGGAACCAAAAAAATACGGTACGAAACTAAAGGTTATGAAATGCTTAGGATTAACCGCGTTCAAGACATTTTTATGATATATTTATTGATTGGTTGTTTTATTTATTTTGTCCGCCAGTCATAGATGCCATAAATCAGATGCCATAAGTTAATATTCACTAATTCACAGTTAAATAGTTAAAGAAAATAATAAAACAGACTATTAATATTTTTTTAAACATTAACAGAAATAACATGTGAAAAGTGAATTTTGTGAATTAAATGCATCAATGAAAGCTTGTAGATTTAAGCGAGTGTGAAAACTGTTATGTTTTTGGTATTTTTTTTTTCCAAGATATTTTTTTTGTATTTTAATATTTTAAAACATGAATGGTATTCCCAACGTATTAATTAACGACTTCAATTTATTTTGAATATTTCTGAAATTTCGAATGTTTTATTTTTCTAGTTTGCGGATTACGATTGCATTTTTCTACTTTATGTTTTTTTAAAAACGGAAAGATTATTGATTTTTTATTTTAAAATTCTTTTTCAAACTACAGGTCACCAAGAAAAAACTTATGTAATAATTATAATAAGCCTTATGAAAAGGACAATAGATTATATTTCTGTGGATAAACTTAACAAAATATGCAATTTACTTTCAAAAATCCTTAAGGATATTCTATAAACAAAATATTGAATTCACTTTTGGAAATCTTTAAGTATATTCAGTCAACAAAATACTGAATTTAATTTTAAAAATCCTTAAGGATATTCAATCAACAAAATATTCAATTTAGTTTTAGAAACTATTAAGGATATTCAAAACATTTTCTTTAAGCGTTTTAAAAGTTTAAAAAAATATTATAATAAAATATAATGTTAAAATATTATATATATATATATATATATATATATATATATATATATATATATATATATATGTCAATAATCAATGTAAAGAAATTAAAACTAGTAAAAGTTTCTAACTTAATTCTATTTGTTTATTATAAGACCAATGCTCAAAATATATTTAATCTAGATATATTTCATCCTTTGTGATCACAATATGCATTCGTATTTACAAACTGTTAAATTGAGAAATTAAAACTTATGAAATGGAATACTCTCACCTTTTACAAAACCATGAAAATGGTCGACTAAAATTGCTGAACAAATTCTTATTTGTGTTAAAATTAAGAAAGCACGCTTACTTTATCTGTAAATTCTGAAAGGGAAAAATATTTCTTTCTCAAAGCTTCCTTTTGATTTGTAACTTTGTTTAAATTTCTTTTCTGGGTTTATATTCTTAGGCTTATTTTCATTCTAGCAAAAATGCAAACAAACAAAATAAAAAACTGGAATTTCATACAATTTCGTGTGGCCCCTGGAAGACCCCTGCAAAACCCCAGAGATCCTTGGAACCCAGTTTGGGAATCCCTGTCTAAGAAAGAGTGTACTAATGATGTATTAGACAGTGAATTAAATTTTCTTAACAATTGCAATTTTTCTAAAACTATTTAATTCTCTTTACAGCTCTTATTGGTTCTTCCACTAATTAACACTTTGATGAACCCGATTTCTTTTTCATCCACAAGTTTACCCCTTCCTTCCCTTTCTTTCCCTAGATTCATATTTAAGAAATATTTAAAATATATATTAATAATTTTAAGTAATTACGAATTCATGTTTCAAGTACCACACTAGGCGAAAATAAATAAATTATTTTGTTAATGAAGATAATTAATCTAAAAGCCCATACTAAACCAAACCTTAGTACAAAAGTTCATTTGCTTTTATGAATTGCAGTTAGTTTTTTTTTTTTAATATTCTTTCAAAATTTCCAAACCTAGTGATCCAATCTAAATCTTTTGCACTCACGAAATTCCAACAGCCTCGAGCGTTCTTTTCAACCCTAAAAATCAATTAGAAATCGCCTATCAACCGACTAATCGACATTTATATTACAATAAAAGAGTTAAGCTCCCCGAATAACTTTCTCACTAACTGGAACCGCCATTTAAATGCAATTCATAAACGAAGAAGAAGTAATTAAAAGATTATGAATTGAAGAGAAAAGTTTCAATTCAGAAAACGGCAACAGCTCGACTTTGCACTTGGACCAATTATCGCTTCGACAGTGTCCCCTCCCTTCCTCCAACAGCCCTACCTTGTTTTCTCTTACGGATTTCATTTGAGTTGGTAATTAAGATTCTTAAACGCTTTTAAGAGTTCTCAAGACGAAAGATTCAACTAAAATGGAAATGGCTTCAGGTGATGATTCCAACAACCGCTTTCCAGAGAATTCCCAATTCTATAATATATGCGCTTTTCGCTTCAATGGACTTATTAATATTAGCAATACAAAACAAAGAGGAAAAATTATTAATAAAAGGGGGATGTTGTATGTATCTGGTAGAATAACAATAATAAAGAAGAAAAAAAAACATTTTGCAATATTTCAAAAGGAGAGAGTTTGTAATACAAAAGGGAGAAAAATAAATTAGTACCAGAGCCAGAGGAAAAGGTTTAAAAAAGAAAAATTACTTTAAATTACTCTTTTCGGAGCAGCGCCTTTCCCAATTTTTGTCCGGGAACCATGCCGGCGATGCCTTCATGATTTACGCTTCAATTAGTGGAAGACGAAAATTCCTTATCTGCAGCTAAAATGCTTCATTATCGCTATCCAAGAAATGATTTATACATCCGGTTTTAAAGGGATGCAATTATTTATTAGCGCTAAGCCCCGTTGTTTTCTTACAAAAATTTTTAAAGTTTTGAAGCGCACGCCACGTGCGTCTGTATTTGCCTTTTTCCTGGAATTCATCTTAGTTCTCCTGGAATTAATTTCCAGATCTCTATCTTGCCTTTCTATAAATAAAAGTCCGCCTCCTGCCACCTTCCCTTCTAATTGAACACCGATATGTACATAGAAAACCAATAGAAAAGCGATTTCAAAGAAAATTCTTCTCTGTTGTTGGAATATTCTTTTCTTCTACTACTGAGGAGGTGTTTTCATACAAAAGAATTGGAGAAGAATTAAAAAGTGTATCTGGAATAGCGCTTGTTACTTATTTTTAATACCTGAAAAACGATCTTTCGCAAGGTAAAAGCTAATTACCTTGGGGAATATAGAGAATATTTTTCGCCAATTGTTAGATGAGGATGTAACCTGATTTCAATGAGATTACTAAATGAAGTTCCTTGAGCCATGGAGGCAATTACGTTTAAAATTGTATCTCGCTTTGTTAGACTGTATTAGTTTTGTTAATGCCTTAATTATTAATGCTATGATCCTTTATAGGAAGAAAACTAAATCATATTTTTTTTTTAAATGCTTAAGCAAACTGGCTGACTAGACATGTGCCTAACGTAGAACTATTTCTGCAAATATTATTATCTACAGAAATTAAGAAAAGGAAGAGGAAATAATGATTTATAGAAAAAATGTTTTAAATTTGCTCAGATACTTTTTCATATATCTCCCATTCTTGGTTTGAAATATAAGGCAATGTTCCGTGTTTTCAAATACATTCAAAATTTCTATGTGGGAAAAAAAGCCAAAATTTGGCTTTTAATTTTTTTTTATAGCTTATAAATTACTATTGCTGTACTAGAAAACAACTTTCCAAAACTTTCCATTTATAAATTCACTTGCTCAAAAAAAAAAATAATAATAATTAAGCAAAAGTTGACCTGCAATGAATTGGGCCGAATTATTATTGATGCCAATCAGTGGTTGGAGAAACTACATTATTTTTGTAGTAAACGACAACTATTTTATTAAAAATATTGTTAAATACAGCGACAGGTAATTTTTTTTAAAAATGTAGCGACAGAAATCTACTTCAGAGATGTAGTAACTTTCAACAACTTTTAAAAGACGAACTTGGCTAGGGAACTTAGTTTACATCCGAGTTTAAAATAGTCAGAAATAAAATTGGCTTATTCAAACGTGATCAATCATCAAGAAATATTTATTCATGTTTACATAAGCCAGTCTGTTAAACCATTTTTTTACGAATTAGTTCTTTTAATCTTCATCTTTGAAGCCTTTCTCGACAGTGAGCATTCAATTTATGAAACACTAGGAAATTATCAAATCTTTTATATTTTGTTAAGTGTTTAATGCTCTTTCATTTTCTCAACGAAATAAAGAACAAAAAAAAAAAAAAAACAAAAAAAAAAAGAGTTTTCTTTGTAAGAACATAAATAAGCATTGATGTTATTGAATTAACGTTAATGTTTAATGAGTGTATCGCATTTGAAGGTGGGGCGAAAGTCATAAATTAGCTATTATTCGTAAGGGCTAGTTGCGCAAGGCATAATTCTAAAAGCGAATTTCTTAGTAACTCTCAGCTGTTGGGGGCATTCTCATATCGTCCACTGACTGACCAGCAAAGATTTGTAATAATTCGATTCGATGACCTAGCTGAATTTGACAAACGTAAAAAGTAGTTGTCAGGAATCGCTACCAGCTACTGTATTACACTACTCACCACACTACTTTTCTTAAAAACTAACACACTACAATACAAACTATGAAGAAAAAAAGTAGCGACTACAGTAGTTTCGCTACGTGTAGCTCGTTATTTCCGCCCACTGACGCCAATGATGCTTAATTATATTCGATAAAAAGAACTGCTGGTTTTATGGTAATCAAAGCAATTGGTTGAGGTAGGAAATGTACAAATATTGGTGTGACGTATTATATTTGTATTTATGATATCTATTAAAATCGCATCAATACTGGGAAGCTTTAAAACTATGAGAAGAGGTTTTTTTTATATCCAAAGGGAAAAATCCGGAGAAAATCGAGTGATTGTGGTAAATTTTAGCAATCATGAGTTGACTACGGGCAACAGCATCATGCCAAGTGATTCTGAATACAGTTTATCTTTTTTTTTTTTTTTGATGAGATGAACTACTGCTACTAAAAACCTGTTTTGTTTTATCTGTTAACGTAAAGCAACCGGGAAGGACAAAATTTCACAATAAATTTAGAAAATGGAACTATTTTGATTTATTTACTGTATTGTTACGTGTCTTGCAGTTTTGTTATGGATTTCGTAGCATTTTTCAGCGCTAATATATTGGTTGCTTACTTTTTTCCACGCAGTATGAAAAACGGGTATATAATATAAAATATAGATAGACAGCTAGTATAATATAAAATATAGATTGTTGCAGAGAATATATATATTTATAACCATCGTTGAACAGCCGACCCGATTTTGGGTCTTTTCGACTACTAATGTTCAACTCCGTAGCCTAGTAATTTTTAACCCAATCCAGAAGACAAGGGAACTCCTGGATCAAGTATTGGGAGAAATTTGCCTTTGTGAAGGACTTTATGATGGAACTAACTGGCATTTGCGTTATAGGGAGAGGGGGATCACGGTAACCTCCCACGATTTCCCTAATGTCAAGGGGAGTCTGATCTGTCTACCACTGAGGATATTTTACGTCAGCACTGCTATCGGTGCGAGCCGGGTGCGGAATCCGTATCGAACCAGGGTCACCTGATTGGAAGGCGAACACTTTACCCCCTGACCAAATTACGTTATTTTGGTTTAAAAAGTATTTTAAGTTTTCATGAATCTTATATCACGCGCATATACAAAACATCGAATCCTCTCATATCAAGACAATTTTTTTAAAAAATATCTTTAGAATTGTCATTTTTAAGTTGCTTTTACTTTTTCCCATATTGCATGTGTGTTTCTGAGCCAGTCAGATAGGTATATTTGTATCAAAGCCTCTAAGAAAAAAACCCCCATCAATATTGAACAAAAAATATTGCTCCTTCCTATATCTTCCAGTTCCTATTCATGAAGCAGCTGCAATGTGATAAATACTCCTAAAACGTGAGAAATTACTAATTACAAAGCCAGAATCATGCCCTTCGATGTTTCCATCTTTTTCATATGACAAAAGAAAAGAACTTCTGATCAAAAACTGATAACTTCTGTTGTTCCCTTTGAGATCCCTTTCATTCTAAACGGACATCACGTGATATGTGAGCCGGATGCTTGCCGATTGGGCAATCCATCCTGCAACTGTGATTTGTTTGCCCCCCATCCACCAAATGACTTTTCATATTACCAATCCGAGCAAAGCTCACAAAGACAAGTCGGTCAGCCCCTAAGTTGATGAAGAAAGAGATGCCGAATATTCCCCCCACCCTCTCCATTTAGAAGAAATAAAAGAAAGGAATACGCAGACCAACGACCCTCTGAAATTCTCTAGAATCACGATTTTCATCAATTGGACCAATCACGTTTTAGATGGTGGCCAACAATATTTTTTCCTTTTTGTTCTATCCTTCATCGTTCGTAAAGGTCAGCATATAGGTTGGTGGAGATCTCCTTTTCAAAGCCAACAATTATGTATTGGATGAGAGACAAAAATGAATAAAAAAAACGAAATGATTTTTTTCACCCTCCCTTCACATTCACAGAACTCAGTTGTATAATGATTGAATCACGATTTACCAATGCATCCATTGCTTTCAAGCGCCCTTTATTATAAATGTTCCAGGGCTTTATTTATGTATATATATCAATGTCTATTCGTTTCATCTTTGATAAACGATTTTCGTTTTGGTGTGCACACTAAAGTTAAAAAGATCCAATTTGCAAGATGGGGATGTGATCCAGGTGCTTTTTTTCTTCTTCTTTTTTTTTAATTTTTTTTTATTTTTTATTCATACTGGGAACAACTTTGTTATATATTGGAGGCATAGATGTAAGGTTAAAATTGAAATGAAAACACTCGGAAAATTACCGTAATAACTTCTCCAAACTTTTCCGAACAAGAATAAAATTAATTTTTGAATAATATGACGGCCTCCATGAATAACTTGTATTCAAATGCAGAAAATAAGTATCTGTTCAATAACTATCCTATATAATATGTATTTTTAGAATCATGAACAAAAATGAAATATAAAAAGCCCCACTTTTTATGAGTCGCAAATTCAGCTCGTTATTTAATTTTCAATAAAATCTGACTTATTTCATTGCGAGAAATCAAATAAAAAACGGGATTAAATAAATGAAAACCAGTTTAATTGTCGGATGAATATGGAAAGCTGATTTCAAACGAAGTCCCGTTTTTTTTTTTTTTTTTTTTTTTTTTTCTGTTTGACAACTTAACTGCACGGAGAAAGAAAAATCTAATAAAATTACTGTACTGCATGGTAATAACATTTCTGGTAAAAAAAACATAACTCAGGTATTAAAAATCAAAATGTATGGCATTTAAATCATTCATTTGGTTATTTTTCCATTCTTATGGTAGCGGCTTTCCACAAAGTTGGTTTTCAAAGTTATGATTCTTATCACCACACATTTAGTAAAAAAAAGAAAAAAAAGAAAATAAATTGAATAGTTAATATAACCGAATAAATGGGTTTTATGCCATGCTCTAAGGTTTCATAGTAAAATCACCAAATGTTACCACTTTTACAAAATATTATAAAACTATATTCCATAGTTAATTTTACCAAATTCATTATTAAAGTGCTTCGGTATAAATTACTGAGTTTTGTGGTGTTCCCATACAGCTAGAAACACAGTAAATTTTACCATATTCTGATAGTTTTAAGCGCGTTTTTTTTCAGTATTGGTTTCCATTGTTTTACCTTTTGCAAGTTTTCTAAATTCTATATTATAGGTGGTGAATAAAAATTGGCATAGTTTATGCAAATCCAGTGTTTAATACATAAATTCAGTCTAGTATCAAATTATAAATATCTCATGTAAAAAAAAATCCAAATTTTGTTTTAATTAAAATATAGCTACCAAAAATTTATAGTGCTACTATCTGTCTAATTAAAGAACTTTTGACAGTTATTAAAACAAATAAAACTCATGTCAAACAAAGGAAGCTTTTCTGATTTAACTCACTAACTTAAGTCAAAATTAAATTAAGAAAGAATTTTACCGTAAATTTAATTGCATAACGCTTTCTTATACTAATAGTTACCAGATAGTTAAAAAAATTATTTTCAGTCCAGCTTATTATACGTTTTCTAAAGATTCTTAGCTTAATAAACAATAAGGATTTCGCCCAATCGTAGCTCTGTTCTGTTTCGTTCTCGGGGTAAGACCGAATACCTTCATGATGCAACTCTATGCTGGGCACCCGAAAGCTGCAGCGCAGCTGAGGAAGAACTACATCCAATACAATTACACAAAGCTTTTACGGCTCCCGAGACAAAAGTTATTGCGGGCCCCTTATTCAAATTCCAAAAAAACCTTATTTTAAATTTTTAAAAAAATTTTGTAGACTCTTTATGTTTTTATATAAAAAAAAAACTCTCTGCAATTTTCTTTTCTCTTCTTTTTATAGAAAAAAGAAATTTTTGGAAAGAAATTTTGGTCGGACCCATAGCCATCCCGGACCCCAGAAAAATCCCTTTCTGTCCCCTTCTTGAGTACAGTCTTGACTATATCACATATAAATTATAAGCATAATTTTCTTAAATTGTCATATAAAATAGAAATCTTTGCTATTTTTTCCCTGAAATTCTAGTAATGCAAATGCTCCCCTTAGAATTAACATCTGTACCCGTTTTAACTTCACTAGTGGGGTAAGACCGGGTGATTTGACTTTTTTCAGAAAAAAAATTATTATTAAAAAATGCAGTATATCAATGACTTTGCAGGAATGAGGTCTTCTACACAATCTATACATTCTTCTGACTGTGATGGTGAATGTTGCATGTAGTCATGAAAACTGATGTAGACAGCAGGCTCTGACGAATGGTGCAAGATTGGAAAATAAACAATAATAATAATTTGTTAAATGTGAAAGGATCAATAGGTATGAACTTTAAATAATAAACATTATGATTTTGTTTTACTTTCGATTGTAATTTAACAGTTTTTTCCAGACCCGAATCTTGTTTGTTAGCGATTGATGTTCATTTGATATATATATTCTCTCTTCATCTAACAGTAAATTTAAGTGCAAACTTACATCGTAAAATAAATAATCTCAAGAAACTTTAACCGTAAGATATACCCTAATAAAAAAGTTCAAGAGATTCAAAATTATACAAATTAAATATAACGATCGACATATGCTTCAAGCTCTTAAAAATGGGCACCCATTTTCAAGACTTGCTTGACTTGACGGGGAAAAAACTAAGGGGATTTGTTGTTTCTTCTTATTTACTTTGGGAAAGTCTTGAAAATGAGTGTCTATTTTTGAGCGCTTGAAAAATATTGACTGCTATTTCCAATTTTTTATATTTTTGAAGCGAAAGAAATATTTTATCGGGTTATTTACATTGTTATTAGTTCATGTATTGTAAAATAGGGGAAGTGTGGAAAGTTTATTTTTTCTAATTAAACATTTTGAGCCACGATGAGTCAGGGGTAAGAGCGTTCACCTTCCAATGAGGTGAACCGGGTTTGACTCTAAGCGATGGCGGGTCAATACGAGTTCCACACCCCACTCGCACCGACCACAGTGCTGACGTAAAATATCCTCAGTGATAGACGGTTCATGGGTTAGAATTCCCTTACCATCTTTCGTGGTTTTCTACTCCATGTAACGAAAATGCGGATAAGTTATATCAAAAAGTCCTCCATGAAAGCAAAATTTCTCCCCAATATTTGATCCAGGAGTTCCTTTGTCTTCTGGATTGGGTTCAAAATTACAAAGCTACGGAGTTGAGTATTAGTTGTCGTAAACCCAAAATTGGGTCAGCTGTTCAATGACAGTTACAAAATAAAATAACTAAACATTTTGAAATGATAAGCACGGATTACAGTATGGTATTAAACAGAATCCATCTATATACAAAGGCCTTACTGACTCGTCATTAATTCTACCACTTCTCATGAAAATAGAAACCTAAAACTTGAAACGTTTGTTCTTTATAAGATAAATAAAAAAACTAAAAAAGTTTCATTTCGATAATTTAGGATGATTAGCGTAATTGTCAGTAATTACAAGAAAACTCTTTCAGACTAAAATAGAAGCCTCAAATTTAAACCAATATCTTCCTTATCAAATTAAAAAAAAATTGAAGTATTTCTGCAACAGTTCGCTGCGAGGTTAAGGCTTCACAATTTCGTGGCCGAAGGTTTGATTTTAGAGATGTGGTCAGCATTCTGTACTGTTAGGCTTTATCTCTCAAATAAGCTGGTACCACTTAGAATCGTGCCCCTCTCCTACACAATGAGAGCCCAGTGGTATTAATTAATGACTCATCAAATTATAAGAATTTACTAAAAAGGTATTATTTTGATATTTATTTATATTCGTGGTAATTGGCCTAATTGAAAATAACACGATTTCACCAATTATCAGCATAGCTGATTCCCTCGATGGTATTCAAACTTAGGTCATCTCATTGGAAGAAAAGTGCTCTATCTCTTGAGCCACCATGACACATTTTAGTCATTTTTAAATATGTCTACAAAATGGTTATTAAAGAGGGGTTTTATACACCGTACCAAATCAAGGACATTGAACACTCCCCCAAAAGAATATCGTGAAGTAGAACAGTATAAGATTTTTTAAAAAAATGAAAGGTTGGCAAAATATTAAGAAGACTCAGATAATATAAAAAAAAATAAAGGTGATACAACAAACAAAAATGATTGGATAAAAAACTCTAACTAAAAGACAAAATATAAAATCGTCTACAGACAGTTCAGTTAATTGAATTAATAAAATACATTTAACTTAATTTATTATGATTACTATTTTTTATGAGTATATAATTATTTTTTTACTTCTTCAGACACGGTTGATGATGATAATATTTCTTGAGACATTTAGTTCTCGCTTTATAGATGTTAATTATTCTTTTTACTCGTTTCGGTTGGCCAAACTTTCCTGGTAATGGGTGAAATTACCGTCAAATTGTTAGATTTGATTAAGTTTTCACATTCTTAAAAAATAAAAGAGCATTTTATAATTTAGGTAAATTATAATAATGATAATGTAAAATTATAATAAATATTGAAAGTTGGAGAATGATTTAAATTTGAACTTTTTAGCGTTAAAAAAATAGAAAAATAGTTTTGTAAAAATTAAGTCAAACCTCCCATTTTTCCCTTACTAGCAAAAATTCTAGGTTTAGCGAAAAGGTCAATAACTGAAAGCTGGAGTTTAATTGTGAATCAAACATGACAATAAAAATGAAGTAAATATTTTTATCGACATAACATAGCAAAACATAACACAACATAACATAACATAAGAACTTAATAATGAAACAAATGAAGAATTGAAAATTATTCCGCTATTCTGGTAAAACATCAGTTTAGCCGCAGACCGATCAACAAGTGGTGCATTTATCTTATCCAGTAACTAAACTTTTAATTTCACGTAATAACCTGTGTATATAAGTGCATATTTTAAATGCATGAAAACAAAACATTCTTGTTCATTAAGCTAGAATACTTTTAGAATAAATAAAAATACAATTAATTTAGAATAAAATAAGCATTCGTATAAGCATTCAAGCAAGGTCGTCGTAATACAATTGCTAGAAGCTGTTATATATATTCCAGCAAATAGGGTTTTCTTTCAATATTTTGAGTTTCAGATATATATTTTTTTTTTTTTTTTTACTTACATTAAATACATTAAATATAAATTCTAAATGCAATTATACAATCCTTAAAAGTTTTCCAAGAATAAAAACATGGTTAATTTTTGAATCACAACTAATTGTAGACTAATTGCAACTAATTGTTTATATTAACATAACATCGAAAATATTGTCAATTGTAAAATAAATAAAAAACTATATTAATTGATTCTGTACAATATGGCAGATATTTCTCATCAAATAAAGCTTTTACAAAAGTATTTCCTTTTAATGTTTTGAAATTCAAGTAATAAAGTATAGCTACTGAATACGATTATAGATTACGTCATAATTTTCCAAAAATAAAAACATTCATCTTTAGCACCGTACTCGAAATCAATATTTTATACTCGCATAATGAAATAAGTATTAATAGCTGTAAAAATTCGACCATTGCTTCTGTCGTTAACGTCACGTTGTAATCCAACTGCAGTTGATTCGGACGTCGGTCGTCGTTCAAGCTGAGCGTTCGATGACGTATGCTGTCTATAACTCACAAATTGACCAATCAGGTTCGCGCTCACTTCAAGCTGACGTTTTGTAACGCCGACCTGTCCTAAGAAACCAGGCCTTAAGAATTAGGAATATACTGACGAGGTGAAAAAGTAAGATTTGAGGATAGCTAGATAATGGTGAGGGGAAAACTGCGGAGAGTGGGAAAATGACGTAACCTCAATACACCTATTCCATTAAAAAAGAGCATAATAAAATATAGAAAGTGAGTATGTTAATTTACAACCTAGTAAGAGAAAATAGCATTTATGATTTAAAAGTAAATATGAAAGTACATATGTCACACATGAAGAGTGTTTTCTTTTCTTGATTTAAACTTGGTTGCATAAAGTATAACACAGAATATGATTATACATCTCGTTATCTATAAAAGATGAATTGGTTCATTCAATGTTAGAATTTTCAAATAACAGGCAGCAGTCTGTCCATCTGATGAACCATAAATTTTTCAGTAAAGAATTTTTTTTTCTTTTTTACGGTTTTGAAACGGTTTTACAACTAGTATGGTTATAAAACCATAAATATAAAACTATACGTTTTTTTTTAACCATTTACAACTAACATACTTTCAAAACCGTCAAAACAAAATTTAACTGGACATGGGAACTAGGTCTTTCGTTAGGTAAAGAGCATTGGAGATTGCAGAACACTGAAACTCATCATTTGTTGAAGGAAAGGGAGGAAATATTTTATTTTATAATTTTATAACCGTCGTTAACAGCCGACCCAATTTCATGGGCTTACAACTACTAATGTTCAACTCCGTAGCCTTGTAATTTTGAACCAATCCAGACTATAAGGAAACTCCTGGATCAGTACCCCCAGAGGTATTGATTTTTTATGGGAACATGGAGGACTTTGAGACTCGACAGATTTAACGTGCATCAGTCACCATTTACTACACGGGGAGTCTTCGGCCGGCGAGGATCGAACCCACGACCTCTTGGATATGGTCGTCAATCAAAGTTCTGTCGGTCATGAGATTGACATATTTACCCTCTTGGTGCAGGGGATAATGTACGCATTTACCTTATGTACGCAGTTGCAAGGAACTAAGTCGCTTCATTGGGTGGGCTTAGTTGATGTCATAAAATTTTGGTTGTTTAACTGTATTAAGTGAAAGCAATAAATAAATGGTTTTTCTGACAGTTAACAGTTTAATTATCTTCGTATTTATGGTTATTTGACTGTTTTGCTTGAATATGATGAAATAACATTTAAATAAATTGCTATTTAACCATTTTTTTTTCTCGAGAAACTTCTAACAGTGTAGGAACGTGGCATAAGCCCGAGTATTTTAAAAGATAGTGTTTGTTTGAATTTAAAAATATTGGCGAACGCCAATGAATTGTAATGATGTTTTTGACACTGTAATTTAATGAAACATCAAAAATAAACGATGATTAATACAATCGTAAAAAAAAAACAACAAAGAAACGACTTTTAAGTTCCTAATGGAGTCATTCCGCTTTCAAAAATTCATAATAGTTTCCCCAAAATATATTATCATCTATAGTATTATACGTACCTGAAAGTAAATATTTATTACTAGCTTATTAAAATAAATACAATCATTTGCTAAATTAGTGAACTACTATAATGAATTAATTTTGTACAATTGCCAGAAAACATTATTTTCAAGCAAATAAAACTTGTTTCAAAACGTTAAGCCCCTTGTTATATATCACATTAAAATACTCCCACGAAAATTAATTCATTTTCCGTTTAACGATTTTACATTTCATACTCTCTGGAGGTCTTGGAGGGGGGGGGGGGTTGAATTCGAAATGACGTTTCAATTCTAAACCTTGGGTGGAGCTTTTATTCCTAATGGAAGAGCGATAATTGATCTTCTCGAAAAGGGTTCATTTAAATTCATTTTATGCAGATCATTCTATCAACTACTTGTTTTAACACATAAAACTCTTAACTAATGTGAGACAAGGAGATTCTCCTTTTAACAAATAGTATATGAGATCTCATTTAATGGCTCATTTCGAATGCCGAATAAAGTAATGAAATTTAAATGGATAAATGATCTTTTCTGTTCTCTTTGTGTTAGAATCACACAAATTATGTCAGCGTTTGCTAGATTTATTTGATTAATTATCAATCTCATCACGAAGTTGTTCAATGTTTCAGTAATCTTATAGAAACTAATTATACATGTATACATATACACACTAAACTATAATAATGGAAGATACACTTTCAGTTTTTGAATTTTTTTGAATTTCTCCAGAAATTAGAGGATTATTTTAAATACTTTAGATGTTATTAGTTCATCGTAAATATGTATATGGATTTTTCAAACTTAGCAATAAGGTTTAAAACTTTCAGAGGTTTCAGGGACCAACAATAAATTACGAAGGTAAACAAGTATTTTGTATCATCCTTTGCCAGAAAAAATCGAGAAATAAGCTTGTAACTTATGCCGATTACCGTGGTTGTTATTTTCAATAAGTACATAAAATTTCATAAATCTAACTGGATTTATGGAAATTCGGAAATTAAAAATTGTTTTTTTGAAAATTCTCTTTTTTTTGTTGCTATAACTTTAAAAGTATTCAATGAAATTAAAGAAACATTTTTTTTTTTTGCTATAACTTTAAAAGTATTCAATGAAATTAAAGAGCTATTACATTTTTGAGCAATTAAAAAATAGTTACGAAATTATTGTTTTAAAAGTTGAAAAAAAAAACATAAAAACTGCGCAAGATTTAAGGGGGCACCCCACCATGAGATGGTAAAATATTAACGTTTTTCTTGAATTTTTTTTTTTTAAAGTAATAGAGGCAATGCAGAGACTCCTTGTTTTTTTATGTTATTTAGCTACAATTTAAGTCTATTTTAAAAAAATTTCTTTTACAAAATAATAAAAAATGAGTTAGTGGCTGCTCCGTGTGTGGCTGGTCATCAAAAAGTAGCACATCACTGCCTCATGGATTTAGAAGTCCTGAAACATAGGAAAACGATTTTGTTTAGATTTTCTGTAACATAAAGACATTATCTAAAAAGTAGCGTAGCGGTTTTTTGATATTCGCCAAATTACCAAAATGGCGGCAACTTAAAAAAAAAGTTAAGTTTTTCATTAAAAAATATTCATTAAAATACTAATATAAAATCGAAATGTAAAAATATCAAAAAAATCCTATGCTACTTTCTGAAGAATATATTTTTACGTAATTTAAAATAAAGAACAGCGTATTTCGTTGTATAGATCATGAGAAAAACGTTAGGCCAGGTCAAAAAACAGCGTTTTGAGAAAAACGCGTTTAAAGTTTTGACTTATGGTAAGGGAAAACGTTTAATTTCATATATATATAATGATCGATAAATGATACTGCCTACAATAAGTTTCTATATACAGTCAACAGAATGGATGAGACACAAAAAGAATGTCGCCCCTCTTAATCCGGCCGAACGGGCCTTCCTACCTGCTTAGCGACGACTCTCTATTTTCCGGTATAACTTCCAAACGAAGTTAGGTACCAAGAAATCGTTTTAGACAGACAAAGATTCGAAAAATGCAATAAAAATTTTTTCGAAATATTCTGGGTGGGATCCCCCCTTAAAAACGTTCTTTTATACTGCGTATGAGCGAAAATATTTAAAAAATCTTTTTCTATACTTTTGTAGTGAATCGTATTTGGCAACAAATGAAAAAAAACTTATTTGAATATCTTAAAAATGAAAGAGTTTCAAGCAATTTTCTAAGTAATTTCTGCATTTTTTTAAAGAAAAATTAAAATAATACGGGGTTTTCCACAATGTTCATTTTGAACTATTATAAAAGATTTATTAAAAATTACATCGTCATTGAGGGGGATCTTACCCTATAAAAGAAAGTTATCTTTCGCCGGTTATCATTCTTCGTACTATCACAGTTAGGTGTCCAGATGATTATTGCAAGGTATCATTAGTTATTAAATTTTGTCTTATTGATACAAAAATTGTTGATCTTATTGATACAATTAATTGATACAAAATTAAATTTGCGGAAAGCCCCTTATCATTTTGAGCTCTCTTTTAAAAAGTACAAAAACTATTTAGAAAACTGCTTGAAACTTTGAAACTTTTACAATTTTTAAGATATTCAAATCAAACTTTCTTTAATATTTGCCAATTACGATTCCCTACAAAAATGAAAAAATATATATTGAAATTTTTTTTCGCACATCTGCATTATAAAAAAACTTCTTTAAATAAAAAATTTTTTCTTCTTGAAAAATTTTTTACAATTCTTTTTCAAGTTTTAAAACAATAAATTTGTAATTATTTTTAATGGTACAAAAATATTTGTTTAATTTTATTGAATATTTTAAAGTTAGAGCCAACAAAAGTAAGACAAAAATATTAGATTTTTTATAATAATGTCTATATCTCCAAACGCTAGGCTTATGAAATTTTATGCTGTTTTTGAAAATAGCAACCAAAGTAATCGGTATAAGTTTCAATCTTATTGCATGATTTTCTGATTTAGTTTCATCAAAAATACTTTTTCCTTCTGTAATTTATCGTTTGTCCTTGAAGCCTCTAAAAGTTTAAACTAAGTTTAAAAAATTACATAAACTAATAACATTTAAAGTAGAATAATCCTCGTGAAATATATCTTCATGAGAAATTCAATATATTGTACATATATATATATATATATATATATTTGATACTTTGAGCATAATACGTATAATAATTGAATATTTGTCAACTTAAGTAGTAAATTACTTTTTTTGTAATTGCAAACAGTATTTATAAATTACAAATGAGTTTTAATCAGACCACATTTTTTATGTTCTATAAATTTAAACAGAAGATCGCAGCATATCTGTGTTTTTTCTTCTAACAGGCAAACTGATTCTTTCTTTTAAAGGTGAAATGTCACGCCTAGGTCCTTAAAAATTATGTTTTTTAAGTATCTTCTATACTTAGCCTCACTTAAACTGAAGTATTTATATTTCTTGCTTTGTCCTAGACGAAAGGGCTGAGTTTTCACTATGCGCAATTTTCGGAACTACTTTTTTTTGTATATATATACACATACATAAATACAGTCTCCGGCCAAATTATTAGACGCACTGTAAGATTCTATGTAAAATCTTCATTATCAGTATATACTATACTGCTTTATTGTTTTTACGCGACTGAAACCGGTTTGCACTTGTTTACATTCGTGTAATAATTGGTTAAATTAGGCTATATGTTATATAAATATAGAATATTTATTATATCAGGTATTATATTCTTATATTATATCGTAATAATTAGATCAAATTATTAGAAGCACTGTAGTTTTTTTTATAATTACATGATTTATACGAGTTTCCATGCAATACTTTAATAATTAAACAAACATGTAATGGGTTTTTATTCAGAAGATTTTTTATATTACTTCCTATTTGTATTTATTTTTAACGTATTGCATTACAATGTTAACTAATTGATACACGAACTTAAACAAGTGCAGAACGGTTTCAGCCGCATAAAAACAATAAAGCTGTATATTATCAATTGATAATTAAGGTTTTACATAGAATCTAACAGTGCGTCTAATAATTTGGCCAGAGACTGGATAATTGTATGTATACGCTACTGTGAATGACCGAAATTGGTGGTTGTTGACTTTCACCGGTGAATGATGACAATCACATTGTCACTTTGGTAGAATTCCGAAACATATATTAGGTTTATACATAGTTAAGTGCCACATCTCGATATGCCCTACATCAATGTTTTTTTTATGGCTCAGTGCCATTGCCCAGTATGCATTTAACCGGTACTCCGAACACTGATGTTTCTCCTTATCTATCCTAAGCGTGGCTGGGTGGCGCAGTTGGTTTGTCGTCGGCCTTCTGAGCCCAAGTCTGCGGGTTCGATCCCCGGCCCAGCCACTTGATTTTCGGGATGCAGAAAATCCTCAGCGGCCATGTCGTATGATTATACGGCATGTAAAAGATACCTAGAGTGCCTTATTGGCTCTTCATATTTCCGGCAAAATTAAATATTTACTGCCACACATCTAGTGTGGCAGAAACTAGACTTCCAACGTTATCTTACCCATTGTGGTGGTCCTGAAAGAGTGGATACCACTTCTGAAGAACGCACTTGGTCTGCTCATCGGGAAGACTGAGTGTGCAGCTCATAGGGGAAAAAAATCTATCCTAAGCAGATATAGATAAGCAGAATAAATATAATAATATCAAGGAAAAAATTAATATAAAATCAGATATAACAAATATTTCGGACATCCGCCAAAGTGACTACGTTATTACTGACATTCACCTTTGAAAGGGTCGACATTCTCTTGATTTCGGTCATTCACGGCACACACACACACACACACACACACATATATATATATATATATATATATATATATATATATATATATATATATATATATATATAGTTGTAGTTCATTTACGTCGCACTAGAGCTGCACAATGGGCTATTGGCGACGGTCCGGGAAACATTCCTGAGTATGATCTGAAGACATGCCATCACAATTTTGATCCTCTGCAGAGGGGATGGCACCCCCGCTTCGAGCACTTTACAGTAGAACAGTTTAACGAGAACCAATACCGCACACCCTCGGTCTCTATGCAGACTGATCCAAGTGGTCACCCACCCGCACACTGACCGCAGCCAGTGATCTGCTGGTAATATATATATATATTATATATATATATATATATATATATATATATATATATATATATATATATATATATATATATATATATATATATATATATATATATATATATATATATATATATATATATATATATATATTCTTTAAAACTCTTTAAAACTCACGTGATTTTAAATATAAATTTATATATAATCCATTAGCATTTTTTTCCAATAGAATTGGCGCGCTGAGCATTAAGAGTTTATCCAACAACTAAAAATGTCAATAAAATTTTAGAAAGGGATATGAATATTGAATGTTTTTAATGATTGAAAAATTACTATTATCATGAATTATGGAAACAATGTAAATTTAATTGTTAAAATTCTAACGAGACTTGCAAATAAAAATGTCCGAATATAAGTTTACCAACTAATAAAAAGTAATAAATAGTTTTTAAATTTTTCCTTAATCTGAAACACACTTGTAAAGATTATATACTTGAAAGAAATCTCATTCATTTCTTAGCTGGTGTGACATAGGTACACCTCTGAACACGCGTGAATGCTTATTTGTTAGAAATTTTTGTTTAAAATAATAAGAAGAAAATATCACTTTCCCGACTTTCTAGGCCTTATTTTAGATTCTTCCTACTAATTTTTTAGAAAGAAATTTAATAATTTTTTTTTTAATGATTATTAGTTTTTCAGTCACTCTAATTTTTGATCAGTTGTTAATTACAGTCTAATTAATAAAATTTCATGATTATAATACATTTATATTAATTTATCGTAAGTTGAATTTAGTGGTAAAAAAATACCATTAGTACTTTACTAGATTCATAATTTAGCTACGCTTATTTTTATTATTTTCTTTTTTCAAAAAGGCCAAATTTAAAATATGTATGTAGATTTTGCTAACAGTTTCGATTTTTTAAAGCAATATTTGTTAAGATTTTTTTATTTTTGAAAGCGAAAAATGATATTTTTGAAAGGGAACTAATCTGAAGTTCAGGACCTGGACCTAATTTCATCATTGCCAGGCCCAGTTTTAAAGTTAAAACAGAAATTCAGGTTATAATGATGAACAACGCCATTTACTCGTCATTATTTAAGTAGTATAAAAGTGGTTTAGGCTTATTACTAACCAAATTTTCCTAATTACAGTTTGGGAACGCATCCGTAGTAGTAATAGAATTAAAAAATCAACTTAGAACTCCTTATATAGAACGACGCAACTCTTTCTCGGCAGCATTTCTAGATATTTTCCGTTGTTTCTGCCTTCCTGTAGTTTCATTAAAATGTTTTTCACTTCGGCGTTAACTAACAAGCATAATTTAGTCAAAAATATAGCTTAGAGTGCTTGTTTATATGACCTTATTATGTTCTATGTATTTCTGTCCATCTTATAGATCAATTTGTTTTTCTTCGTTGCCAAAGCGAGAAAATAAATTTTGTCGACTATGTATGTATAACTGTTTTATCTCGTATAGATAGAGATAAGATAAAATGATATGAAAAATTTAAATTATTTAAAATTATTATTTGCATTACAATTTATTCCTCAATTTCCAATACTTGAGTAAGCAGATAGGTTTAACAATTTCTGGTGCAATAACTGAGCATTTTTAGGTTTCAATTTTAACAATGATTGATGCTTAATTATGCCATTAAATATAGTCTAAATTCGAAATATTTTTAAAGAAGTCCATTCATCAAGTATAATTAAAACCATTCTACTGCAAATTCAAAAACGTGAAATTCTCATCTACAACATAATCACCGTCATTCCATTTCTCTAATTCCCACCCATAAATAAAATGGATGAATAGACCCCGAAACATTATTAAAACGTCTCCTAGTTCAACAGCAGTCCATTTGCAAACAATAATACCACCACAGTATGAAGATAATACCTCCGTGACAAGTTTTGAACGGATAATTTTCACAACGCCAAAACCGTGCCAAGGCTTTCCCTCCTCTTCTAGTCAGTTAAGGTGATTAACATGATACGATGACAAGCTAATGATGTCAGAATGGGAGAGAGAACTGCTAGCAAATATATCGCCAGTTAAAACAGATCTGGTGGGACTTAAGATTTTAATCCTTCTAAACCAAGTCATTGCATTAAAGACAGTCCCTAGTTCCGGTACTGATTAATAGGTGCAAATGTTCGGAGACTTAATCCTTTTCCTCCGCCTGCAAGATAATCTTGGCTGTGGTTAACCGATCATCACTGATGACGTCTTTATAAACGATATCGAGTCAATTGCATGTAATTTGACTAAGAACATTTAACTCATTGGAATGGATGAAATGTCAATTATGGGACCATATTTAACTCGATCAGCGGCCATTTTGAATTGATGTGTGATAAAATGTTCATAATTGGACACTTTAAATTCTAATTTTCTAATTGCAGATAAATAAATCGAAATTTTATATACAAAAATAGAGAGAAATAAAACGGGGGGAAATTTTTTATAACAGGAATATTATAAACTACGACTTTATGAACGATATCGAGTCAGTTACATGTTATTTGACTAAGAACCGATGAACATTTAACTTATTGGAATGGATGGAACGTGAATTATGGGACCATATTTAACTCAATCAGCGGCCATTTTGAATTGATGTGTGATAAAATGTTCATAATTGGACACTTTAAATTCTAATTTTCTAATTGCAGATAAATAAATCGAAACTTTATATACGAAAATATAGAGAAATAAAACGGGGGGAAATTTTTTATAACAGGAATATTATAAACGACTACGACTTTATAAACGATATCGAGTCAGTTACATGTTATTTGACTAAGAACCGATGAACATTTAACTTATTGGAATGGATGGAACGTCAATTATGGGACCATATTTAACTCAATCAGCGGCCATTTTGAATTGATTTGTGCTAAAATGTTCATAATTGGACACTTTGCATTCTAATTTCCTAACTGCAGATAAATAAATAAATAGAAACTTTAAATGCGGAAATAGAGAGAAAAAAAACGGGAAATATTTTTAAATATACGAATACTATAAACGACGACTTTATAAACGATATCGAGTCAATTGCATGTAATTTGACTAAGAATATTTAACTCATTGGAATGGATGGAACTTCAATTATGTGACCATACTTAACTCTATCACAAACCAGATTTTTTTTCTCAAAAATGCACTATTGTATTTGTTTCTATTAATGATTTATTTATTTTGGTAGTACTTACCATTAATTTGTTGTAAAAATGTTTGTGTATTTTGGTGCCATTGCCTTAGATTGGATTTTAAGTTTTGATTTTCTTTTACCTGAGAAATAAACTTTCTTTAACCTTTTGCTTAAGGCTGCTTCAACATGTTTACCACATGTGATAGTACAACATGGAACATCGTAAGCAAAAGGTTAATACACGTGTAGAATCATATAAAAATTATAAAAAATGCCACCTTTTCATTTAGACAGCAGCGAAATTTCTACAACATAAGTTTTAAAAAAAAATACTTTTTTATTGAATGAAATTAAATGAAAATTTGAAATTGAGTAAAAACAGCTGTCAAAAAAAAAAAAAAAAAAAAAAAAAAAAAAAAAAAAACATCGTAATTCTATCATATCATTAAAAAAACTTCCAAATGCTTTAAAAATTTATTTTTTAGAAGCATATTTAAAGGAAAAATATTTTTTTAAAAAAAACCACACAAAAAATCTAAAGAGGAAGATAACGAGCGAAAACGTATCTTAAAAGCTACAACTAGAATTGCACTCTGAGGAAAAAAAAATAAGGTCAAAAATATCAGAAAATGTTAAAACTTTCCTTGTTTTCTGTACCGGACACTTCATAAGTCCTCTTACTTCCCAATATATCAATGATTCCGTCTCTCTGTAGAAAGCTCCACAGATACGCTGGAGGTATTTGTCCATAATATTTTCTGTGTCCTCAGTAAAAATGCCAAAGCAATAAAAGATGGGCAGCAACGGAATCATATCCGGTAAATAGGTAGTTTTAATATTAAATGAATTATTTGGGGTTACTCAAAAATCTACAGTTTGATGACCTCTATTTTATTTAATAAATGGATGTTATCTTTGTGATTGGTTAGCAAGTTGTTTTTATGTCTATGTAAGCTATAAGCTAAGATGCATATTTGTAAACATAAAAAAGCATTGAAGAGGCAAGATTAAATCAGTAACTTAAATGTTACACTACCTAACATCCTAAAATGGAAACGTGGGGTAGTGTTCTTGAATCCCACCCTAACCATGGATACGACTATTTATTTATATTTATTTAATATCTTTATTTATTTATATTTATTTATTTATATTTAATCTCTTACGCATACATATGTCGGCTTGTGTGCTCTTTTCAAAATTAGTCTTATAAGCCCTTGTCCCGTTGAAGAACAGATAGCACTAGTTAGAGGAGGATATGACAAAGATATATCCAGGGATATGACAAGTTTCTATCCCACTTTCTCCGCGTTACAATAGATGCATCTTTGTAATGTCCTTCTCTCACTTCTGCTATCTGTTCTTAAACTTGTCAAAGATTTATGATAAATTATACTTTGTAGTAAGCATACGAACATGCATATGTATGTGAAACCATAAATAAATATTTTAAAACGTAATTTGTTTTTAATTATTCGTTTTACAGGGGCCTCAGTGGCCGTGGTGTCTCGCCTTTCGTCCAAACGCTCTTTGAACCGGAGAAGGCGGATTCGAATCCTACCATAATCTTGAAACAGGAACCCTAAGTAAGTAAATTTGGTTTAGATGCATATGCAGACTCGCGTGCTTAATGCAAAGAATAGCTTGTCTCCTTTTAAATTAATAAAAAATTGCACGAAAATGAGAAAAACAGAGCAAAGATATTGAACTGGCTACTTCATCGCTTCAGAACATTTTGTGGTCGGACAATAACCTTCAGCTTCGGAGGTTGATTGTCTTAGTTGCAATGAATTCTAGAGAGCTTCTCGCCCTGCGTTATCCCTGTTCCGTTATCGCTCGGAAACGATATCACTGTATGTCGATTCTTACTGTCTATCTCAGTTTTGGGATATATATTTTTCAAATTGAAAAGAGTTTTTGAGCTATCATTCGTACTTAAAAGCAAAATCTATTTTTGAATGTAGATTAATAATTAAATCTCACTATGTTAGGTCAATTTTCTCTTTGATATAGTTGTGAAACACATTAGATAAATAAACAATTAACCGTCAATTATTTCATATCAAGCATTTAATTAAACTATGATTTAAAATGAGCTACGAAAGTATATAGAAGTGTAAGCAGTCTTTATATTGTTTGGTAAAAGGCACAGATGTCAAAAGGTCAGAATTACCAAATAAATGTCAAAATGACTGACGGTACTGGAAAGCACTGTAGTAATTTTACCATGATACTTAAGAGCATCGTATAAACATCATTTATTCGGTTAAATTTGATTTTCTTTCTTTTTTTAAAATTTTTATTTATTTTTCGCGAATAGTGTAATAATAAGAACTATAATTTTGAGAATAAGAATTTCAGGTAAACCATTACCATAATGAAAGAAAAAATTACCAAATGAATAGTTTAAAAGCCATACAATTTTCAAACTATTCATTTGATAATTTAATTCACTTGGTATATTTCGGCTTCATTACCATAATTATGATTTATTTAAACCAGAATTGTATTTACCATACAAGTACGGTAATTTCCTCAAAACTTATTTCTTCGTGTGGTGTAACAAAATTAAATATATTAAAAAAAGTTCTTTAACACTAAAACATGAAGCTTGTTAAACCATAATATCGTTCAAATTTGTTGCAACCTTAATATGGTGTTACGATTCCACGATATTATGGTTAAACCATGACTTAAATATGTTTTAATTGAACACATTATTAATTTGTATCTTTTATGATTAAAAGTACAGTGAAACCTCTCGGGAGCGACCACTCTCCGCTCCATACTAAAATGGTCGTTCATAAAGGTTTGTCGTTCTTGAAGGTTACTTCCATTGACCTCAAAGGGACATGACTTACAGCAAACTATTTTGATTTTAGTCAGCGTCATTTTCTTGGTGCAGAAACTCTAAAAGTATATCAACGATAGCATCGGTTTTATTGCACTCTGATTGAAACATGAGGTTGTATCGTTAAAAAAGATCTCCAAATAAGAGCCTCACACGAATATTTTGAATACAATTTAATCTAATTATTAGTTTTGTTAAATTGTTTCTTTTGACACTTTTCGTATTTCCTTATTTGACTTTTTCAGAATTTGGTGCAGATGTTTGTCCGGGCCCTAGTTAGGTTTTAATGGTCTCTCCTAAATGCTATCTCCAACACGAAGTCTATGAAAAAAATTCCGTGTCTCCCAAAAGTGGTCGTAAGTAGAGGTGACCGCTACGTAAAAGTGGTCTTTCCTGGAGGGTTTCACTGTACCAATATCAATATTTAACCTTTTAGGAATTTGGTACAATGGTGAAATATAAAAAACTATAGTTTATTTTTATAATTTACCTTTAAGTATTCAAATATAATCAATTTCAAGACGCTCAGTATTATTTTAAGAAATAAATTAAAATGTAAGACCATTTCATAATAGAAATAGAAAATACAATCCAAAACAGCTTCCTTCTAATCCTTTCCGTCTAATTCGTCACAGTCTCTTAGTATCAAACACTTTCGTTCGTAGCTCTGGTAACCCCCTCATGGGAATTGCGGGGCACCCCTAGAGTAAGGGACGCATCAATCAAAGTCCAAGGCAGCCTATTATGAAGTGTCCTTTTGCAGTGGCGTTGTCGCGACACTGTCCTAAACTCATTTGTCATCGTCTTTCTGCTACCGAACTGATGAGACGCGTACTAATTAAAGCGAGTCGCCAAAAATATGTCGTAGCCTTCTCCTATTTCCATAACCTGGGGGGGGATGAAGTGGTTGGTGTTGCTGTGAGGGGGGCGTAATTTGTCGAAATGCATAATAATTGGAAGAGGGGCGACTTAGAAGTGAAGTAACTTTAAATTGTAACTGACCAGTGTTTCCTTGTTTTGGAATTTTAAAGTTTACAGGTTGTGTTAAGGTGTAATCAACTGAATTGGTAACTAGAACCTGTTGGGTTCGGTGTACTGAAAATGTTCGAGGAATGTATGAGTGCAATCACTCTAGAGATTAATCATTCTTATTATATTTTAGAAAGTTTATGCGCTTTGGTTTTTGAATTTAATTTTTTATCTTTATTAAAAGGTAATTAATAGACAGAAATTTTCGGTGGTATAAATATGGATGACTTGAGGAGACAACGACATAATTTTGAGCTATATAGGCTATTCAAGGAAGCTGATATCTACAAAGACATCAAAATAAATAGCTTAAAGCTTGCGGGTCACATCTGTCGAATGGATCCTTCTTTCTTGGTTTTCAAGATCTTCAATTACAAACCAATGGGAACTGAAGTTAGAGGTTGGCCTAAAATCAGACGGCTTGACTGCGTGGAAGAGGATTTTAAAATCCTAAGAATTACCAACTGGAGAACAATCGCAAAGAAAAGAGCAGATGGAGAAAGGTTCTAGGGAAGGCTCTTGTCCACAAAGATCTACAATGCCAATAGAAGAAAAGGAAATTAGGATCTTTAACTAACTACATTGATCTGCTTTAGCTAGTTTAAGTAAAAATGTGACCAATTTCGGTATTTTACAGACGTAAAACACTAATCCGTCTTTGGCAACATAGTGATTTTCACTGATTAAAGCACTTCTATGCACTCATTGACTTAGAATACCAACCCTTCTTTTTAACAGCGTAATTTTTTTTAAAGATTAAAATAGGTTCTTCCTAAAACTCTCAGACGTAGAATAACTAACCACTAATGGCAACGTGGTGGTTTTTATATATTAAAGTAGTTATTTATACTTTCAGACGTTGAACAGTAAACCTATTTCAACAAAGTGTTTATTCTCTCTCATTAAAATACTCCCTTACACTCTCAGAGTTAAAGTACCATACCTTCTTTTAACAACGCAGTGATTTTCATTAGTTAAAAAAGTACTTCCTTAAACTGTCAGGTGTAGAATTACTAACTGCTTACAGCACTGTAGTGATTTTCATTGATTAAAGCAAGTACTTCCTTAAACTGTCAGGTGTAAAATTACTAACTGCTTACAGCCCTGTAGTGATTTTCATTGATTAAAGCAAGTACTTCCTTAAACTGTCAGGTGTAAAATTACTAACTGCTTACAGCCCTGTAGTGATTTTCATTGATTAAAGCAAGTACTTCCTTAAACTGTCAGGTGTAAAATTACTAACTGCTTACAGCCCTGTAGTGATTTTCATTGATTAAAGCAAGTGCTTCCTTAAACTGTCTGGTGTAGAATTACTAACTGTTTACAGCCCTGTAGTGATTTTCATTGATTAAAGCAAATACTTCCTTAAACTGTAAGGTGTAGAATTACTAACTGTTTACAGCCCTGTAGTGATTTTCATTGATTAAAGCAAGTACTTCCTTAAACTGTAAGGTGTAGAATTACTAACTGCTTACAGCACTGTAGTGATATTTATTGATTAAAGCAAGTATTTCCTTAAACTGTCTGGTGTAGAATTACTAACTGCTTACAGCCCTGTAGTGATTTTCATTGATTAAAGCAAGTACTTCCTTAAACTGTAAGGTGTAGAATTACTAACTGTTTACAGCACTGTAGTGATTTTCACTGATTAAAGCAAGTACTTCCTTAAACTGTCAGGTGCAGAATTACTAACTGTTAACACCACCGTAGTGATTTTCATTGATTAAAGCAAGTACTTCCTTAAACTGTCAGGTGTAAAATTACTAACTGCTTACAGCCCTGTAGTGATTTTCATTGATTAAAGCAAGTACTTCCTTAAACTGTCTGGTGTAGAATTACTAACTGTTTACAGCCCTGTAGTGATTTTCACTGATTAAATACGCTTTTTTCCCTTTCTGACCTATAGCAACTAACCATTTTTCACAACTTAGTGGCTGATTCTAAATTGATTGAAAAACTGATTTAAACTTTTCTTTACACTTTCAGATGTAAAATATCAGACTGACTTTGGCAGTGTAGTGATTTCCACTGCATAAAAGTACTTCCTTCAACTTTCAGAATAATCGGTTAAACGTTGGGACTATAAAATCAATACTCTAAACCGTAATGCAGTGAACATTGCTTCAATTTCAATTCGGTGTTTAATTTTACCAAACTTCCATTCAAGTTGAATTATGGCACCTTGTTTATCAAGTTTAAAAAGAACGTTCTTCCTTCCAAAAAAAATTCTTTTTAAAATGTTGCATTTAATTTAAGGGGAATTTTAATTGACCATGCTTCAAAATGTCTAATTTTATAACTTTGATATTGAAATTTAATATAATTTGCATTATACAATAATGGACAATATTTTATTTGAAGGCATGTGGTATTCTTTTTCGGTGTCTTAATGTCATTTTTTCACCGTTTTCTATTAGTAGTATGAGCAGGAATTTGTTACGAATTTTAGAGATCCTGAACTTAGTGAAACATATCTTGATGGATGCAAGTTCAATTTTTTTCTATGAAATGTACAGAAATTTCTATAATGAAAATTAGCAAATTACAAATATAAAACATATGAACTTTTCTAGTATCTTTGAATCATTTAAACTCACCAATAAACTACTAATGCAATTCTAGTGCGACATTTAGCCATAAGACTAAATCATTAATACTATTTGTATAATTATTACATTGTTGTAGCATAAAAACACACAAACTATGCTAAATTAAAAATATATTCCATTTGAATTGATTTCACGAATTGTTTTATTTTGGTTGCACTGTGGGTTTATCATTATCATCAGCATTTGTACGACAACCTTTTGTGGGCCTGGAGTTTAATTAGAAGCTTTTCCCACTCTGCTCTTGAAATTGAATCCCTGTTCTTCACTTTCAGGATGACAAAGTCTTTCCATCTCTCTTTGGGTTTTCTCTTGGTCTTCAGCTGGAGGGTGTTCTATTGAAGATCCTTAATGCTGTTAACTCTAGACTCAGGCTTATTAGGTACTTAGCCCATCTAAATCTACTTGGTTTTATGTATTTAATAATATCCTCATTTTAAAAATTCTATAAATTTCGACATTATGTTTTTTTTTACAGATTTTTCGATTATTTTTTTCCATATCCAGATTATCCATCTTTCTTATTATCGAGACTAGCAATAAAGATGAATCTCAAAACATTCATTTCAAATATCGCTAAGATCTTCTTTTTCGTCATGGTCCTGATCTCGGAGTCATTAGTCAAGACTGATTTTATCAATAACTTGTACAGCAAGATCTTTGCCCTTCTTTTTGGGATTTCAAAAGTGATCTTAAACTGGAGAAGCGAATGGCTGTGATAATCTTTTTTTTTCTGATTTCATGACTTGGGAAATTTTGAAAGTTTATTTTTGATCCTAAATAGATAAAAAAAAATTACATATTTAAATTTAAAAGAATCCTCTTCAAAAATACTAGGGATGGTTTCCTTTTTACCACAATACATAAAATTTGTTTTCTCCACATTCATCCTAAAATTCTTTTTTTTTCTGGCTGATTTTTCCAGTGACAAATAGGTTTTTTCTAATACAGCCACAAATCTTGCAATACTTAATCCAGATCCTCACAGATCTTGTAATCCTTGAAATCTTCATAAATCCTTAATGCGCATATAACTGGGGAAAAGTTTGAAATTTAATTTATAAAATACAAGAATGTTTCTTTTCTTTTCTGTTTTCATTAGATTTTCCCTCTATTTAGGCTTTCAACTCTATTTAAGTTTTTTAAATGAGTATTATATTGGTTAGGTAGTTTTGTATTACAGTCTAATACCGTTTCCATGAACAAAATAATAATTTAAGTTTAATAGTCTCGAGACTAAAGTTATAACAGATTTTATGTTGGCATTAGTTAAAGATAATTACGCATTTATCAAGAAATAAAGAAAATCGAAATTTTTCATAAATTTGTTGCTCAATTTTTTTTAAAGCTTCTTACTTATGAGGCAAACTAATTTCTTTTGTCTACGGTTTACTGTTATTTTTAGATTATTATTATTATTATATTTATTATGGTCTATAATAAAAAGATCACTGTTTTATTGATTTGATTTGAGTTTCTGTAAGATATATGAAATGACAAACATTTATTTAATTTAGAATAACGGCTTGATTTTGAATTGTAGATTTTTTTTTTATCTCAGATAATCGAAAATTAAATATATCGTTTATTTTTAAAAAGAAATTGAATATAACAGCGTTCTTGTCACGAATGCAGGGCCCGACTTAGCCAAATCGGGACACGGGACAAAAAATTCTTTGGGGACCTCCTTCAGCTTCACTACTTCAGTAATGAAGAACCGAACTTCATGGAGGTATTTAAATTTTTCACCTCATTATAGATATATAACAGGAAAATTGAATAGAACCTAAAATAGTTATTAAGTTCCCCTTTCACCTATGGTCAGATGAAGTATCGTTCTGTCCATTTTATTGATTTTCTGACATTTCTATGTCCATCATACCGAATACAATGTTCTGATTGTTAACTTTGTCATCTAGCTGCAAAAAAATCATATCCTTGCTGACTTTGGGGCGAAATTCAGCTAAATTTTCGCAATTACGAAATCTTAATTAAGCCAATCAGATGCCTGTATTTTTGCAAATATATCGCAAAATGCGATATGTAAAAATACAGGCTTTTGATTGGCCAAATTTGTCCATCGTAATGGCGAAAATTTTACTGAATTCAGTCCTAGAAAGCTATGGATTTACGAAATATAGACTGTGTTGATACGATAGATGAATTAAAGAAGCCAACATAAAACTGATTCATTGAATTCACTAATTCATTGAATTTAGAGTATAAAAAGTTGTTTGGCCAGCCATAGGTATAAATAAATCAAAAGAAGGGGCCAGGATAGCTGTTTGGCAGGACGCTGTCCTCATGTTCGGGATAATGGGAGTTCGAATCCAGCTCACCAAAAACTCCCGTGTAGTAACTGGTGACTGGTGTTAGTTAAATTTGTCGGGTTACAAGGTCCTACATGTCCCTAGAACAAATTATACCACTGGAGGTACTAAATTAGAGATTGATTGTTCTCTGGTTCAGACGAAAATTACCATATGTGGTTGAATGTGCGAATAGGTCCCCCCTATAAAACGGGAATGACAGAGATCGAATTCTCGACCATAGATGGAGCCACTGGAAAACAAATACAATCTTCTGCGACTGGAAAGCAAACGCAATGCAAATACTCTGCCTTAATGGCCGACGACCACAACAACAAATCAAACGACACATGAATGCAATACAGGATTTCATCCGGGGATTACTGTGAATTTTAGTTTTCTGTGAATTATAGTTTGATTAGGGAAACGATTTTTTTTTTTCACCAAAAAGCTCCCACATGAATACATGCAAGGTGTCCGTCCCCGGATGAAGACCAGTATTGCAATCACGTTTCTTTAGATATATTTTAATTCAATCGTGATTATCAAGTTTTTTTTTTTTTTAATGGAGAAAGAGATGCATTATTTATGCGCTTTTTATAATCAATAAAGCATACTTATCTAAAGTAAGAAAGTGTCAAATTCTGAATGTATGAGCATTGATTTGCGAGTATAGTACTGTTCTCATTATTTTTCAGGGGTAGACAAAATAATAACACTATTTTATGGTGATTTTATAGGTATAAAGTTTTTTTCTCATTGTAAAAAAGGAAAAAAAGTGGAGTTCATATTCATGCAAAAGTTGCACAACTGTATTTCTAGAGAATTGCAGTTAAAATTTTGAGGGTTTTCTTTCAATAACAGCAATCTCAAAAGCTTTCATTTTTTGACTCTATTAAGCATCTCTTAACCGTTACTCTTGCATATTTATTAATAAAAGCCTAGGTAATTAAGTGGTAATTTTTTTTAATCAAAAAAATATTTATGCATGTGATGCCATTCAAATAAAAGCAAATCTTTAAAGATCTTTTGATTTCTGTTGTTGGTACAAATTTCAAATGAATGTACGAAAAACTATTTGAAAGTACTCATCATAATCTTTTATAATATTCGAACCATTTTGACGAATACATTTTTCTAGAGCTGTTGAGAGGAAATATTGTTTCTTAAAATTAACAAAGCAGTGTTCGCATTATTTGTCCAACCCCAGTAAGTATGCGTTTTAGGGAATTTTGATAGATATTGGTAGTAAACTTCGGCAATTTGGCGCATAGAAAATCAATTGTGCGTGAAGAAGCTAATGCCGGAATTTGAAAAATTAATTTCCGTTTTAAGGTATTGAGTTTCACTAAAATAATCCTTAACTACCGCGCATTCAAGTTTTTAAACATTTTAAATCGTGTGGGATTTAATATTTTTAGTGAAAAAACAATGAGTAATATTGATTGTAAGCTCACAATCTTGACTGAAACACCAACTTACTCACTAAAAAAGCCATATAATCAATAAGATACCTTAGTCATTATTTCCCCCCGAATCTCATAAAACCGGAAATAATCGTGACTTTTCCGCTGGAAAAAGATCATGCGCATCCGGCGCAATTACTTCATCGCCCACAACTAATTAAAACCTCCATACAACATAGAAATGGTTCTTACTTCGTTATCGAATCTGTGTTATGGCATTTCGTGTGCTGTATTTGCGATTACCGGTTGCATTTATAAGAAATTAATGCTGATACTAAATTAGAAATGGTTCCGTGAAAATTTACGTTTTGATTAAGATTGATAAGCGGGATTCGTACTTAACATCTGAAACGGTTGCATATCAAATAATCAAACAACTCATATAAATCGAGCAATTTTATGATTTAAATTATGACTGATTACAAAGATGTGGGAAAATGTTATTTGAATGTATGTTTTAAGGTAATGATTTGTGTTAGCAAAATTAACTTTAATCAATTCGCGAAAGCAGATTTGAAACCATATTTTACGCAAACATGCATAATAATTTTTTTTTTGGGGGGGGGGGAGGTGCTGATTTAAATTATTGGTCCTTGAAATAGGGTTCTAATCCAGTGGTGTGGTTTTTGTGTCTGCTTTTGTAATCCAAAATATGCAAATTAATAACTATTTTTATGCTAGATCCTCAAACCATTAGAATCGCATCCTATTACATAACTGTTCATTCGTTTTATTCTAATTCTGTAAAATACTTTTTCTTTAAATATTTTTAAAAATATTTTATTTTAATACTTTATTCTTCTTCTCTTTTATATTTATTTTCCATGTTTTCCTATATTTTGAACTTTTAAACTATTATATATATATATATATATATATATATATATATATATATATGTATATATATATATATATGTATATATATATATATATATATATATATATATATATATATATATATATATATATATATATATATATATATATGTTCAAAATGAAGATAAAACAAAGGTAAATTACAGACAAATGAAAAAAAGGGGGGGGAATAATAATAATAACAAACAACTGGGGAAAGAAAAAGAATTAATTTTAAAAAAAAAAGGAAAAAAAAAATTAAAAAAAAGATGAAGTTTTTTTAAAAAACCGGAAAATAAAAGATATAATCTTTTCATCAGCACACACGATTATATCCGAAAAAGAGTGCTTTCTAATATTGTATCAATATAGCCAAAGCAAAATATATCAATACAATAGTGTGAGAGCACTCAAAAATTTTTTTACAAAAATTACGACAAATCAAATAAAACACAATAAGTAAAAATAACACGTAAAAACAGAAAATAAAATATAAAGGAAGAGCAGAATAAAACAAAATCTATAAAGCGAGCAGTGAAATATAATGGACTTAAATGAACGGGAAATTTTTCAAGAATGATTTAAAATGCAAATGAAAAAAAAAAATTAAACATTTTAAATGCAAATGAAAAAAAAAATTAAACATTTTAAATCATTCTTGAAAAATTTCCCGTTCATTTAAGTCCATTATATTTCACTGCTCGCTTTATAGATTTTGTTTTATTCTGCTCTTCCTTTATATTTTATTTTCTGTTTTTACGTGTTATTTTTACTTATTTTGTTTTATTTGATTTGTCGTAATTTTTGTAAAAAAATTTTTGAGTGCTCCTCACACTATTGTATTGATATATTTTGCTTTGGCTATATTGATACAATATTAGAAAGCACTCTTTTTCGGATATAATCGTGTGGGCTGATGAAAAGATTATATCTTTTATTTTCCGGTTTTTTAAAATAACTTCATTTTTTTTTCCTTTTTTTTTAAAATTAATTCTTTTTCTTTCCCCAGTTGTTTGTTATTATTATTGTTTTCCTCCCTTTTTTTCATTTGTCTGTAATTTACCTTTGTTTTACCTTCATTTTGAACATATCTTATGAGTTATATTTACTTGCAGCTTATGCGCAATAAATGATACTTATTGTTTTTCTTAATTTTTTTCTGCTTTTTTTGTATTTATTTATTTTGCTGTATAATATATATATATATATATATATATATATATATATATATATTTAAAATATAGAAAAAACATGGAAAATTGATAAGCATATTTTGCTTTGGCTATACTGATACAATATTGAAAAGCATTCCTTTTCGCGGATAAAATCTTGTGTGGTGTTGGAAAGATTGTATCTTTTCATTTTCTTATTTTCCGGCTTTTTAATTTTTATTAAATAATTTTTTTTTAAATATTTTATTTTAATAAATTTTTTCCTTTCTTTTCATTAATCTTTATTATTTTTTTCATGTTTTTTCTATACTTTTAACTTAAGTTCTATATACTTGCAGCTTATGCGCAGTGAAAAAAATTATTAATTTTCTTTGTTTTTCTCTTTTTCTCTCTTTTCTTTTTGTTTTGATTGTGCTATATATATATATATATATTTCTCTTCAGACAATAGTCTAAGAGTCTAAGTTTATTTATTGCTTCATTAATTTGTAAAATTACTTTCCGTAATTTTTTTAAAAAGAATTTAAATATCTTTTTATTTTAATTGATTGAATGGTATGCATCTGTTTTTTTTTCTATCCTAACAAGATATAATGTTCAACAATTATTCAAGGAATTAACTTTAATTTAAATACAACTATTTAAGTTTTTTCGAGCTAAGCAATATTAGAAATATCTTTTTGTTTTTAAAATTATTTTAACTTTTAGTTTTAATGATTTCAAAATATCATTATCAAATTTATTCGGGGTTACTGTGGCTCAACACAAATAAAACGTTGTTGATTTTTATCTTGGAATAATTTTGGTTATTTTAAAAATGTTGTCTTTGGCAACATTGGAATCATTGTAAATTATTGTTTGGGTGAATAAATTACTACCTCCAAACTTTCCAGTGCTAATAGATCCGGATACACACATTAATCTGTTACTAATGTATGACAATTGTTTTGCCTTATTTATTGTTTTGTTTTCAGGATGCAGTTTAAAGTTTCTGAAAAAAAAAACCAGATAGAAAGAATATTTTTGTTTTATATAGAACTGACATCAATTATAAATTTATTCCAAATTATAAGATTATTATAATAATTAATGCCTTCCAATTAAGTGAAATTAATTTTTTAATAAATAGGTTATCTTAGTTACGATATTTGTTGCTGTTGGCCATTAAAACAGAGGAAGTGCAATTATTTTTGTTTTACAGTCGTGCCGTCTATGACCAAGAATTCGACTTGTGCCACATCCATACGTCACACCCATTTATGTGGCGGGCCTATTCATATATCCATTCATTCATCCACAGGTCATAATTTTGACCTGAACCAGCGAGCGATCAATCTCCAATTCAGTACCTAAAGAGGTATAATTTGTTAGGAGGAAATGGAGGAACTTGTGACCCGAAAGACTTAACGTGCACTATTTTACCATTTACTGCACACGGGGTCTTCGGCCGGCTGCATTTGTACTCACGTTCTCCAATGCCCTGCCAACCAGGCTATGCCGGCCCCTAGTTACGTTTTATAAAATATCAAAAGGTAAAAATAAAAAATAAAAATTAAAAAAAAAATATTGGTAAAATTATTATGAATTTTAATGATCTTTACTTTTCACACAATCTAGGAAATTATAGGGGGAAAATAGGGAAACATTCTGAGTGACTGAATAATATTTTTTTAAAAATCTACTTTAGAAGAAAATCCAGAGTAAGTTACGGTCAAAAATAATTTCATACCCACCGATTCAAAAGTGTAAATTGATGATCCTTCTGACTTTAAAAAGCGTTTTCTTCATTTCCCAATATCTACATTTTCAGGTGTATGAAAACGCATAAAAGGTAAGAAAAAGTAAAACTGGACAACATTTAAAAAATACTTTTCAAAATTTATTTGTAAAATTGAAAATTGATGGAACATTTCTTATACATGCGACACGTGCAGAAAGCTTTTTTTTTCCTCTGCTGTGTAGTCAAATTTAATAGGATTTTGAAATGATGTATAACGTGTAAAAGAGAAATTTTTTTGAAAAGAAAATAAAAAATAAAAAAAATAGAACAGGAAGTGTGTTTTCAATTTGTCTTCTGTCAGGCATAAACTGGACATTTTTCTCCTTACACGCTTTATATATCCACCACCATTTGGTGAGTGTGATGATAAATGTATAAAAAAATACTGCGCAGGATAAGTGAAATCCTGTAAAAATTTCAAACTTTTATGACATAACGGTGAAAAATCTTTTCGAAGAGATTGTTGTGACATTCTATTCCTATTCGATATATTTATAACACATTTTCCTTCTCTCCATTTTTTTATGTAAGCCATAAACGATATTATCCTCAATAACATTTGATCTAATTATCGAATTTTTAATGATTGAAATTAAAAATATCGAATTTCAACTTCTCTTAAAGGTACTATTTCTTGTGCGAGTTTTAAAATTCATATTTGGCGTTATTTTATTTTTTATTTTTTTACGAATGAAACGTATTTGAAGATACTTGATGCAATAGGTAGGTATCGCAAGAACTACTAAATTAGGAAATATTATGAAATGGCCGTATATTTTCGTGACATTAAAAATAATTTTCATCTATAATTTTCTTCTTAATTTACCAAAGTAATTTTGTATTTATTCATGTTATTCTCGACAAAGCATTTAAATAAAAACTTAAGATATTTAATTATTTGTATTTTTAAGAGAAGTGATGAAATCAGTTGAAATCATTTTAAAATAATTATAACCATAAAATTTGTAAAACTTTTAAAAAATAAGGATGTTTTCATTTGAGGCAAAATCTCATTTGTTTATGAAATTATCCTATAAATTGCATATTTTTAGATTATTTTTTCAGTTTGGAATTAAAAAAATTTGTTTCTAGATAAAATAAGACATCACATTTCGAATAACAAACAAGACGCACCATATTTGCTTGGAAAAAAATTCATTATTACAAAATATTTATTGGCATAATTATTTATCTTAGTTGTAATAATATACACGACATGTTTTATATTAATAATATTTTAGGTGTTTAATCTAAGTTAAAATAAAGAATCTTTTACTATTGTGAAAATTTGAAGATTTTTCGGATGCTCTGCTTCATACTGAATCCGCTCACCAAACCCTATCTTTGTTTATCCATTTATCATTTTTTATTTATTTTAGAATGCTAAAAGGTAGTAAAAAATTTCGATATATTAGGTGCTACAAGTTTTTTTTTTATTTCGCCACTTTTTTGGGGCATGTATACAGGGAAACGGTTTCGTCAAAAAAAAATTTTTTTGAAATTTAATCATACATTTTTTACGGTGATGTAAAAAACGGCATTCTTTCTTCAATATTGTGCTCGAATTCTCTTTGTTAACATATATATATATATATATATGTAATACAAAAATTATAATACTTTTGTATTAATAAAATAATTAAAACTCTTTCGTTTTCATAAAATGTCTTTGTTAAAGAATAAGCGTAGAGAGATTCTATTTTGGGAATTCAAGGCTGATAAACATACGATTGAGTTATTTTTAGAATCTCTCCACCTTTCCCTTCCATATAAGGAAGCATGAAATGATTTTCCTTAATGCGTAAGGATACAAGAATGTCAGAGACTGTGCCTTTTTACTCAAATATGTGTTAGTATAAAAGCGAGAGCAATGCTTTTCGCATGGCCTTTTTCCATAACCATAATATTGAGGTGATTAAAAAATTAATGCTCCCTAAAAATGTAAAATCATTGCAAAGATTTCTTGGATCAATAAATGTTTACAATAAATTTATTGATGGTTATGCAAATATTCGACATCCTTTAAACAACTTGTTAAAGAAAGATGTAAAATGGGTGTGGTCAGAAAAATGTCAACAATCTTTTGAACTGTTAAAAAATGCTATTATTTGTAAACCTATTTTGAAAAATTTTTAATCCTATTCATGAATGTCATCTTTTTGTTGATGCATCGTTAATTGGAATTGGAGCTGTGTTAAAACAGACAGATGAATGTGGTGTATTGCATCCTGTAGCTTTTCATTCTCGTTCCTTAAGAGACTATGAAAAAAATTATGCAATTACAGAACTTGAATGTCTTGCTATAGTCGATTCTCTAAATAAATTCCATCATTACCTGTTTGGCCAGAAATTCACCATACATACTGACCATGCTGCTTTGGTTTGGCTAAAAAATGTTAAAAATTTAAAAGGTAGATTGTTTAGATGGTCATTATTGTTAAGTATGTATGAATATGATATTAAATACACAAAAGGTTCTACTAATTTTGAAGCAGATTGGCTTTCAAGAGATGCAACACATTCACTTGTCAAATGTAATAGTAAAAATAATGTTCATGTTTCACATTTGTTAAAATTGAATGAAATAATTGAAGCTCAAAGGAAAGATAACTTACAAGGTAATTTTGTTGATATCAATGATGTTTTATGTGTACGTAAGAAAAATTTTACTAAAATAGTTGTTCCATTTTCGTTGAGATTAAAACTTCTGCAAATTACTCATGATAAATTTAACCATCCAGGAGTGCAGAAAATGATTAACTTAGTATCCCTTGTTTATTATTGGAATAACATAACATCAGATATAACAAAATTTTGTAAACATTGTCATACGTGCCAATTAAATAAAAAACCGCGACAAAAAAGATTTGGATTATTACAATCCTTACCCCCTGTGAATCAGTCTTTTGACTTAATAGCAATAGATAGTGTTGGTGGATTGAATTATTATAATTCAAAAAAAAAAAAAAATATTTAACTTTAATTATTGACCACCTAACAAGATACATTTGGGCTTTTGCGTCAAAATCCATTAGTTCAGAAACGTATACTAATTTTTTACATCAAATTTTTCAAAATCAAATACCTAAATCCTTGTTGAGTGATCGAAACGCCGCCTTTACGTCTTCTCATTTGAAAAAATTTTTGAAACATAATAAGATTCAACAATTATTGACAACTGCACATCATCCGCAGTCTAATGGCAAGGTAGAACGCCTTGGTCAAACAATAATTACACGTTTAAAGTGTAAAATTAATGAAAAACCTACTAAAACTCCCTGGCCTACTTTGTTAAAAGAAATAGTTAATACTTATAACTTAACTCCCCATTCTGTGACAAAATTTCCACCTGCATACCTCATGCATGGTAGACTCCCCTATGAAAATTCTTTAAATGAAGAAATCTATCCACCTGTTGAGAAAGCTAAAAAAATAGCAATTCAAAGAACTAAAGAATATCATGAAAGAAATAAAATTTACTATGATGCTAGATTTTTAGATATAGACTATAAAACTGACGAATTAGTTATGTTTGAAGAATTTACTTATCCTAATACGAGGAAGTTGTCACCTCCTTTTAGTGGACCGTATAAAAATTCTTCAAAAAATTTCAGAAGCTAATTACAAAATAAATAAAAAGAATTGTTTAAGTAAACAAAATTTTGAAATAGTACATGTATCAAATCTTAGGAAATATAACAACCCACAAATGTTGAAATTAAATCATGAATAGTGTACAAAACAAAATATTTTACTTTCTTCAATGGAAGAAGTACACCCTATATTTTTTTTGGGAGATCCGAATCGCGAGTGGAGATATTTACCTCAACATCATTTGGATGTGAGGGCGATGAAAGTTGAACTTTTTTTTCTCAACAAGTTGAGAAAAGTATTATAAAATATTTTTGGATTGACCCGTCTGGATCTCTCAATATCACTGTGCTTCATGAAATTCTGTTTTCCTCCATTTTAACGGGGAATACAGGTTTTCATAAAGTAAATAACCCATTTAACCATACAGAATCTTAAATTCTGATTAAAGACACTTGTTGCCCAGTTCGTTTGCATAAAAATTATGTATATTTTTGTGTGAAAATTTTTGAAAATTTTAGTAGATTAGTTATAAAAATATGTTTCATTTTTTTTTCTGTTTAGTTGCCTAAACAGATAAATTGTATTATCATGTTTTTATTGTTATCATTGTATATAGTTGTTTTTTTTACAGATAATTGAAAAAATGTTAATTGTAGTAGTGAAAAGGAACAGTCGTACCAACCTAAAATTTTTAAATTTAAAAAAAAAAAAAAAAAAAAAAAAAAGAGTCTAAATTATTTTTATTTTGGCTTACCAAAATTTTTTTTGGGGGGGGATGTAATACAAAAATTATAATACTTTTGTATTAATAAAAGAATTAAAACTCTTTCGTTTTCATAAAATGTCTTTGTTAAAGAATAAACGTAGAGAAAATTTCGATATATTAGGTGCTACAAGTTTTTTTTTTATTTCGCCACTTTTTTGGGGCATGTATACAGGGAAACGGTTTCGTCAAAAAAAATTTTTTTTGAAATTTAATCATACATTTTTTACGGTGATGTAAAAAACGGCATTCTTTCTTCAATATTGTGCTCGAATTCTCTTTGTTAACATATATATATATATATATATATATATATATATATATATATATATATATGTAATACAAAAATTATAATACTTTTGTATTAATAAAATAATTAAAACTCTTTCGTTTTCATAAAATGTCTTTGTTAAAGAATAAGCGTAGAGAGATTCTATTTTGGGAATTCAAGGTTGATAAACATACGATTGAGTTATTTTTAGAATCTCTCCACCTTTCCCTTCCATATAAGGAAGCATGAAATGATTTTCCTTAATGCGTAAGGATACAAGAATGTCAGAGACTGTGCCTTTTTACTCAAATATGTGTTAGTATAAAAGCGAGAGCAATGCTTTTCGCATGGCCTTTTCATCATGTTCTGATCCTGAAAAGTTGTTCCGGAATTGTCCAAAGTCTTGTCCATCCCCTCCCTTGCGGAGTAAGGATGTGAATTGTTATCGATACCAGCCTACTACCATTAATAAAGCTTTTTGGAGTGTATCATGGCTTACGACTGCATTATTAAAGCTAAATACACCACTGATAACAGGGATGAAGCCCTGTTATTATATATATATATATATATATATATATATATATATATATATATATATGTACATATATATATATATATATATATATATGTACATATATATATATATATATATATATATATATATATATATGTACATATATATATATATATATATATATATATATATATATATATATATATATATATATGTATATATATATATATATATGTATATATATATATATATATATAATTTCGTTTGTTTTATAATTAAAAATAGAAAAATAAATATGCATAAATGACTGTTGAAAATTTTTTAAAGTTTAGATTTTTAAATCTCCGATGATTTTTAAACTAAATTAAAAGGAACTTAAATTACTAGAACAAATTACTTGTGAGTTTTTTCGAATGAGCTTATTAAAGACAATTTGTTCGTGCCAGAAACAATTTTAAATGGTTGAGAGATATAAAAATGTAAACAAGAAAGGGATGTATTATCAAACAATAATTTGTAAATTGTTGTTCATTAAATGGCCACAAATGGCGGTTGTCCGTGTCTTGACATATCCAGTGTCTCCAGTGACGATCAACGTGAATGGCTAGATCGATGACTTTAAACTGAGTCATAGAGGGAACAAAATCTGCATTTAATATGCTGCGAGGCAGGAAAGCCACGTAGGTAGGGGGAGTTTGGTGATAAATGTTGTCATTCTACCCCTCCGCGTGCACGCAACGATAGTCGAGATTTTTTTTTTCCTTTCCTACCTTTTTGGTTGTGCCCGCAAGCGTTTTTGTACCAACAATCATTTCTTTGTGTATTTTCATACTTTTTTTAATCTTTTTTTTTTAAAAAAAAAAACTGGGTCTCTGATATGAGTGAAAAATATGGTTTTACAAAAGTTTAAAAAATTGGTTTTCACTTCCTTTTGACAGCGTTGGCTTATGGATTGTAAAAACTTGATCTTGTAGATTTTTTCTATATATGCCCTAAAGTCGTCAATGATTGTTGTCTTCAAATCTATTTCGTTTTCTAATGTATTCCCTTAGCCATACAGGTTACAAAAACTTTAAGCATTTCCATTATTAAGTTTTATTATTCTCTTCTCACATTGTTACTTTTTTCAGGTTATCGCTTCATTCCTTTTTATTGGATTATTTATTCTTTCGTTGCTGATGAGAAAAAGTTTTTTCTACATTTCTTACAATAAAACAATAATCAGTGCTTTTATGTCGGATACAAAAAAATTTATTGGTAAAAAAAAGGTATATAAAATTTTTTTAACACTTATTATATTGAATATAATTAATATTGATTATAGATTATAAAGTTATGTAATTATATATAATATTATTTACATATTATAAAATTATGTAATTAATATATTATAAAATTATGTAATTAATATATTATAAAATTATGTAATTAATATATTATAATATAAAGACATAATTGATAGTAATTACTTTATTTAATTAAGAAAGTAGTAATAGTTACATTAGGTATAGAGACAATACAGCTTTCAATAGTTGTAAATTAGTTAACTTTATGTTATGTTTTTCTAATTTAGCTAAAACCAAAAATTGAATGTTGATAACTTTTTTAATTCTTTTTTTAAAATATTTTTAGATTTTTTGTTCTATTAAGGCATTTTTTTTTTTAATTTTTAAACGCAATTTTTTTTTTTTATTCTTTGTGATTTATGGACTTTTTTAAGGCACTTTTGGGGTATATTATTTTTAAAGTTTCGGGAAATATTTAGAAGTACTAGCTCATCCATGCAATCTTCACCTATTTTAGCTGAACTATAAGTATTTAATAAATTACAGTCTCTGAGAAAAAAGAACTTCAGTTGACTTGAAGTTGATAAATAGTTAACATTATTTAAACTTTTAAGCTGACCGGCCTGTGTAAGAGGCAGGGAATTGTCCTTGCTTCAGAAAGGTTTTGGGTTCGAATCCCGGGTAAGGCATGAATGTTTTTCTCTCTATCTGTGTTCTATGTCCATTCTCCTTTGTGTGCGAAAGTGTGAATGTGACCAGCCCTATGAACGGGTTGTGATAGTGTGACGTGGGCGACGCTGCCCCACCGCCGTGGCCTCGCCACAGGTACCCACTGGGTAACGAAAAGAGAGTTTGCAGTTCAGGCACTTTCTGTGGTCAATGGACAATAGTTCCAAGTGCCCGCCATTAAAAAAAAAAATTAATTTCAACTTTTAATACCTACACAGTCCATATTCTCTTTATATACGCGTTTTAAGGCTATTTTTCGAATACTCAATCATCGCAAGAAATAAAGCTTTTATGGGAATAACTTGCTATTTTCATTACTGCTGTGAATTCTCAACAGTCATTCGTGACTGTTAGGTCGGTTTATATTATCTTTATTCAACATCTTCTATGCTAATTATAAAAATGGCTCAAAACGTCTAGATGAAGAAAAGCCAAAGTTTTGTGAAAATGAAAAACTTTTGCGATCTAACTTTTTAACGTTTAAAAAGTTACTCAAACGCTGCGTTATCTGGGACCAAGAAAATTTGCGAAAATTAAGAATTATTCTTTAAGTTTATTTATTCATTGATTTCGATAATTTTCAGTTAGGGAGAATGACAAATAGATCTTTTTTTTCTAAAAAAAAAAATTCAATGAAGTTATTTGTTCTCTGCCTTGTAAAGCCCTGACAATTCATTAAGGCAAGATTGTATTTTTAATTTAAAATTACGGCTTTGCCACAAGTGTAAGGCAATGTGGTTGATTTATTTATTTTATTTAATTTATTTTATTTAATTTATTTTATTTCATTTATTTACATATTTTTTGGCAAAAGGTTTCGAAAAACACTGCTAATATAATTATATCTTTTATGTATTGATGAGGCATAAATTTGAAATTCTAGAAAAATTGAAATTCCTGTTAAATTACAAGGGGATTTTATTATCTTTTTTTTTAAATCTTTCTAAGGGCATTTTTTGCTATTTCATGGGCAATTTTAAGGTTATTTTTAAATCATAAAAATGCTGGCTCTAATTATAACTTTCATGCATAATTGTCTGATTAGTAAACATGCATGTTTTGTTTAAATTATAAAAAAATTTTAATATTATTTCATACTTTAAATCAAGTTATAAGCATTAGTGTTTCATTTCTAACTGTTTACGTACTCTTAAACGCATTTATCATGTTTATTATTATTATTATATTTGCTATTATTATTATTTGTTGAATTTAATTTCTAATTGTTTTCTTGCAAATTTGCATCATTGTAGGTCATACGTAAATTTACGTTTTTACGCGATCATAAGAGTGTCAAATGACGTAAAAGTACCACAGAAAAGAATAAAGTATAGGTATGTATAAACGCATTTTTTTTTTAATTCAATTATGCATCAAAAAATTATATATATATATATATATATATATATATATATATATATATATATATATATATATATATATATATATATATATATATATATATATATATATATATATATATATATATATATATATATATATATATATATATATATAATATAGTCTTTTCTAGCTAAGTTTTAAAGTTTTTATATAAATATATTCATTTTTAAAACTTTAGGTAAACTACATATAAATATATTTTACCCAAAACAATAATTTTTATGAAAACGACTTTTGAAGAACTTAAAATAATCCATATCCTTAAATAAGAAGTTATAGTTGGTGTTTCAAATTTGACTGCATTTGAGATTCAAAATATTATACGTTATAAAAAATATGTTTTTTTAATTAATTCATTATTTATGTAATTGAACAACGTTTAAAAGGAGTTGGTATAATCTAAAACATAAATTGAAAAATTATGTTCTTTTTCACGAATTTTCAAAGTTGAAAGCTGTAGGATTGTTTGCATCAAAAATGGTCTGTTCTCTCAGTGTTATTCTATGGGAAAGTAGTGTGTAGCAGGGAAATTTTCGTTTGATTTTGCCCAGGTGCTTATCGACGGGCAAGCTCGAGAAAAAAAATTTTTTTGCAGAAGATTACAATTTTTTGGTGCACAGCAAATGATACTTATAATTACAGAGGTGAGATTTTGTTGTTCAGTGTTTGCTTCGGTACCTGAAATTGCGGTATTTGGTATTTCGTATAATTTTGCAGTTATGTGTGCCCCTTAGTGGATTGTTCGTAGAGATAGGGTTACGTAATACATTATTATAACGAATAAAGGAATAATTTTTTAATGTTTACTTTCTCCCTCTTTCTCGATCTAAAAGAAGGTTTTTAGTAGTATTTTAATGATCATTTTCTCACTATTTCGCCTCGTAAATACTTTACTAAAGAAGGTTTTTAAGGGCATTTTAGAAATCATTTCGTCCCTCTTTCTCGACGAAAAAAATTTACCTAAAGAAGGTTGCCTATCGCGGCATTTTATTGACCATTTTGTCCCTTTTTTGCCACTTAAATAGTTTCCTAAAGGTTTTTAGTGGCATTTAAATGACCATTTTCTCCCCCTTTTTCCACTTGAATAGTTTACTAAAGCATAGTTCTTAGTAGCATTTTAATATTCATTTTCTCCCTCTTTCTGCACGAAAATAGTTTACTGAAAAAAGGTTTTTAGTGGCATTTTAGTGACCATTTTCGTCCCTCTTTCTCGACCTGAATAGTTACTAAAAGAATAAGAAAGGCCATTTGTAGCCTTTAAGAGATAATTTTTTAATGATCATTTTCTACCTCTTCCTCGATCTAAAAGAAGGTTTCCAGTGGCACTCGGTCCCTCTTTCACCACATTTTTAGAAGAACAAGAAGGCATTTTTGTTGATTTAGAAATGTCAGTTTTGGAAAAAAGCAGAAAGTTTTTTAAATGTAAACATTCGAATTAAAAAGCTGTCATATTTGATGATCATCCAGAAGAAAAAAAAGTTCTCTGCATATATATATATATATATATATATATATATATATATATATATATATATATATATATATATATATATATATATATATATATATATATATATATATATATATATATATATATACATATATTTTAATAATAGCATCAGATTTTTTACTTTTTCGCAATCAAAAGGGTGTTGATAGTTTTCCACTTCTTAACATTTCGACGGGGTTTTTTACTTCGCCTAAAAATTAGTTCGCGACAGGTGCATTCTTTCAAAAAACATATATTAAAGTTAGTTATTACGGAACATTCTTTCTAATCGTATTATGATATATATGTTACTGGGAATGACCGAAATTTGTGATTGTTGACTCCCACCGGTGAATGTTGACAGTCACATAGTCGCTTTGGTAATTGTCCGAAATATATACTAGGTCTAGTTAACTGCCACTTTCCGGTATACATTTGCCCGGTATGCCGTACAGCAATGTTTTTATAAGATCGAGTGCTACTGTCCAGTATGCATTTAACCGCCGGTACTCCGAACACTGATGTTTCTCCTGATCTATCCTCAGCAGTTATTAAAATATCGAATAACAATAATAATATCAACGTATAAATTAATATAAAATCGGGTATAACAAATATTTCGGACATTCACCAGTATGATTGTTGATATTCATCGGTGAAAGTCAACATTCTCTTGATTTCGGTCATTCATGGAAACATTATAAAACAAAATCATACAATTCCTCGTTTAATTTTCTCTGTTTTGCTCCTATTTAGCATTGTGATCATAGCCATAGAAGCAATAGTTGTAATTTTCGACTCTTGAGCATGATTACGACTAATTCTTAATTAAAATTTTCATCAAATCCCAAGAAGTTAATGGTATTAAAGTATAATTGTTAATGTAAATTATATATCACTATTTCACATGTAGAGTAAAAAGGTACTTTATTTAAAATTAACAGTTTGCATAAAGAGTAACATAATGTTTTAATTAAATTAAAAATCTATATATTTGTACAAAATATTCAAATTTTGCAAGCACATTATAAGAAAAATTCTACAAATTAATGTCTCCCACGAAAATAAAAATTTTATGAAAAAAAAAAATGTTTCATGAATATTCGTGAATGATTAAACTATTACAAATTATACAGTCAATTTATTCGCATATGTTTTATTAATTAATTTAACGACTTAGCTAAATCAATTTAATTTTAAAATTTTTAAACTAAAATATGACTTTTTAAATAATTGAGTTATAAATCTCTTTAGTTTCAATTTTCAGTGCTCTTTTTAAATAGTTTAGTTTAGCAGTGGCTTAGAAGCGTCAAAATGGGATTCACTAAGTTTGTGATAAATAATATTACGCCGACTAATATTTTTATTAACGTAATTTTAAATATTTTCATAACATAATTTGTCTTTCTGAGTCCAAAGCGGTTAATAAGATTATGTAATTTTGTACAAGATGGACAAAAAAAAAAACGAAGAAAATTAAGAAAAACAATAAGTTTTATTTACAGCGCATAAGCTGTAAGTAAGTAGAACTCTTGAAATAAGTTAAAAATGTACATTTTAAACTTTTATATATATATATATATATATATAGCATAATAAATAAATACAAAAAATCTAAAGAAAATTAAGAAAAAAATAAGTTTTATTTATTGCGCATAAGCTGCAAGTAAATAGAACTCATAAAATAAGTTCAAAATGTAGAGAAAAAAAAAAAAAAAAAGGAAAAATTACAGAACTATGAAAGAAGGGGAAAAAAAAATAATAATAATAAAAATAACAAGAAACCGGAAGGGGAAAAAATCCGAAGAAAAGGACAAAATATTTAAAAAAAAAACCGGAAATTAAAAAAAGATATAATCTTTTCATCAGCTCACACGATTATATTCACAAAAAAGAGTGCTTTCTAATATTGTATCAATACAGCCAAAGCAAAATATATCAATACAATAGTGTGAGGAGCACTCAAAAAACTTTTCAAGAAAATTAAAATAAATAAAATAGAACACAATAAGTAAAAATATCACATAAAGACAGAAAATAAAATATAAAGAGAACAGAATAAACATGAAATATATATATATATATATATATAATATTTTATTTAAATAAATTACTAAAAACGAGTTGTTGCTTTAGATAAACTAAAGTTGAGTTTGAGATAAATTAAAAAAGAAGATAAATAACACAAAGATTATTAGAGACAGTGTTTAAAATTTTATTGGCATTCTTATACGATTTGACATTCATAAAACAATACGTTAATACACAAAATAACGTATATACAAAACAAGTATAGAATCTCAGATTCTTGATATCTTATAAGATATTGCTTAACAATATACTGATGCATTCACACAGTATAAAATAACTAAGAAAAATTAAAAATGTCTGCATGTGTCTGTGCACTCAACAGTTTTGTTTTAGATGATTCATGCGTACATTCACAAGAAATACTTGACAAAATTATTTTCAAAATTTCTACGGTCAAAAATCTTCAAAATAAGTTAGTATATTGCAAAGAAATTTAAACATGTTTCGAATTCTTTAATTAATGCTTTACCTCTTATAATCCTCATAATATTATTAGTATATACATAAAATAAATAGGTAGGTAGGTTGAATTTTAATTTTTATATTAGGAATGTTTTTTAAATTTATATAAAAACATGAAAGGTTTTACAATTGTTCTTTAAGTATGTAAAGTGGTTTACATTTGTGGTTTATATAAATAGTTTTTTTCATATTGCATAAATTATATTTGTTCTATATATAATTTGCTTTGACACATATTATACATTATTTAAATATCCTCGATTAAAAATTTTTTTTTTTAGTATTTAGTTATTTTGGAGGTTAAGTTAGCATTAAAAATCTTATTTTTCAATGACTTCGTTTACATTAGTTAGTTGTCATGATTTTTGTCAATTATTAGATTGTACATTTATTTTATAAAATAGTTATTTAATCAAATTCAACATTACATTCTTATTGTTGTTGTTTTTTTTTTGTTAGATTTTTATATTTTAAATAGTTTATACACCATTTAATAATTGATAAAATATTAATGTCTCACATTTTTCCTTATAAAAACACGCATTTAGAACTTATAAATGTAATAGTCAAGGGGTAAAATTCTGTTTAATTAATCAACATTTAAACTCAAATAAATTCACGTACTTTTTATACAACATAATGCTTAAAAAAAGGAAATAAATTAAGTACTATGTTGTTTACATTATTGTAATTGCACATTTATGGAAATGTATATTCACAATATCAGTAGTCGCAAGAGAATAAGAACAGGCGCGCACTTAAGGATGTTAAAATTTCAATATAGCCAACACTCTACAGAATACATAAGAGATCTTTAATAGTTAAATGATAATTTTTTTTGTGTATCAAAAAGAACATAAATCTGCCATTGTTAAACTAACTACAACAAGTGCACATTTATAAAAAGGTTTTATTTAAAGCCAGATTTAAATGTTAACAATAAAATTGTCTTTCAGTCATATTGAAATGTTCTGAAGCAACTATAAGTGCTGAAAACTTATAAACTGATAACACATCAGTTTATTATTTTATGAAGGTTTACTTGAATGTTGTTATCAGTGTTCAAGAAATATTATATACACATCTTCTTTTTTATAAGATCATATACCAATTCATTTAAACAGTGGATGATGATAAATATATGGCCACATTCGATAATTATTTAGAGCATAGATATTATGGCATACTCAGAAATAAATCCTATTTTTTAAATTCGACATTTCATATCGGCTTTGAACTAAGCGTTTAGAATACCTTTAAAACAATTGTTAATATTTCTTTTTGAAATATATTTTGATGATTATGTTTCCATGGATATTTTGAAATCTGGCAGTTATCGTTCGTATTCACATCATTCTTCGTATCTCGGTAGATAGGATATGTCAATGAAAATCACAGGGTTAGGTGAAAATTATTAAAATATGAACACTGTTTTGGTTCCCACGCTGCTTATAGCAAAGTTTAAAACAATAGCGGCTGCAGGATACACAAAATGGGATTCCAGATCTCAGTCTTCCAGAATTTTTTTTAACAAATATACAATAAAACATTTTTTTTTTCTTCAATTTATTATATTACACATTATGTCATTCGGAAATATCGCAACCGGCACGGTTTCCAGAGGTTTTTTTTTCTCTCTCTCTCTCATCTATGCTGTCATTTGGCAATCTGAAATAAATAAATAAATAAACATTTTAAATCTTAAAAAAAAACGTCAATTTTTCATTAATTTCATAGATTATTTACCATCACAAATATCTACCCTATTCATAATACCAATGGTGAATTCTTGAGTACTAAAAATTATTTAACAATAACTACATTTGTTGAAGTTTATCCTCTTAAAAAATAAGGTTGACCTTTTATTGTTTAATCGTAAATTTTCGTTACGTTAACGCTTCAAAAATATTATGTTAAACTATTTTATTTTATTTTATAACCATCGTTGAACAACCGACCCAATTTTGGGGTTTACTACTACTAATGTTCAACTTTGTAGCCTTGTAATTTTGAATCCAATCCAGAAGACAAGAAGACCCTGAATCAAATATTGAGAGAAATTTGCCTTCGTGGAGGACTTTTTGATGGAACTCACTCGCATTTGCGTCACGTGGAGAGGAAAACCATGAAAACTTCCCTGATTAGCCTGACTCTAACCTACGACCCGTCTACCACTGTGGATATTTAACATCAGCACAGTGGTCGGTGCGAGATGGATGCGGAATTCGTATCGACCAGCCATCGCTGGGATTCGACCCGGTTCACCTCATCGGAAGGTCTACGTTCTATCCCCTGAGCCATCACTGCTCCTATGTTAAACTATGTAAAAAAAATTATAGGCATTCTTAAAAGTAGAGATGAAGATTCATTCTGCGTTTTTACATCCAGAAAATACTGAGTTGCTGACGTTCGCTCATCCCTTCCATTCAAAAAGCGCTTACACAGTGGAAATATACGAACGGTCAGGGAAAAAATCTAATAAATTATGTAAGTAAAATACAGCTTTTATGTTAAAATGTGTTGTGGAAGATTACTTTACATTTGTTTGGCGAAACTTTCGATCAAACTTCCGTAGGTAAAACTTACATCTCAATTTCCCCCTCTAACATCACACGCCTTCAATCCCCCCCCCCCATTCACCCAAATTCTACGAAATTTGCAATTCAAATCTACATGCAATTAGTGACTTTGTTTCTCCCCCTTCATTATTTTCTTTTTCTTTTACAGCATATCGTCTGCATCCGTTTTTTAATTTTTTCCCACTGATTTTTTTACGCCGGGGCGCTTTTATCAGGTAAACTGCAGATTTTGGCTATTAACCGCTCTTTTTCATTTAGCCAGGGCGCTTAGAGAAAAACTCTCCCGATTAGGTGTATTTCCTTATTTAAAATATTAAAAAAGATTTTTTCCTGGTGGGAAATTAATGTTTTTGCAGAATACTCTAGACTCTCGTTTCGTTAAAAATTTCTGGAATTAAGACATTAAAACATTTTTTTTTTCTACTTGTTGTTTCCCCCACTAAAACGTTCAGTATAAATGCATTTGTTTGTTTTTTTTATCTGAATTTTTTTTTATTTATTCTTTTGCCTTAAATGTCTTAAAAACCTTTTCATTAATATGTTTGGTGCAGCCGAAATCATTTCTCCCCCTATCCCCCGATGAAGAAATGTTTTTTTTTTTCTCTTCGTTTAATTTAAATGCCATTAGGGGTGGGACTTTACAGGAGTTTTAAAGGGGGGTGGGTGTGAAATAATTACCAAGAAATACAGGTGGTGAGCGGAATAATTAGGAATGTTTTTTTGAGAAAAAGATAAGAAAAAAATCACTTTACCGAAATGTATGGCTTAATGAATGTTGATAAACGTGTCGTACGAACTCTGTTTTGATTAGGAAGATAAATTTTGAATATATTATGAGAAATGTTAAACGATTTTGATGTTTTAAGTATGAAAAAATGTAATTTTGAAAATATGATAATTGAGCCCTTTATGAAATATTAAATAATTTTCATCAAAATTCAAGAAATTTGGTGAAGCTCTCTCTAAACGATAATTAATTAACGATGCTATTAATGTTAATTTTAATGATTATTTCATAATTTGTATAGCCTTTAATTTCATTATTGCATTACAAGAAATTAGCGTGCAAGTTGATCCATTAAAATAATTTTGTCAAGATATTGCACTTTTTTGAGTGTTTATTTTCATAAAATTTATAATAAACTTACAATTAGATAATTTATTGTAGTTTAAATAATTAATTGTACATAGATAATTAATTTCATTTATAAAGATCATTGATGGCAATAATACGTTTTTTTTTTAATTCAAGAAAATATTGAAATTATTAGGAATACAGGATTTAATGTATATTCTTAGGGATATTTTCATTTTTGCAGTTTCTCTAGTGCTTTCAAATGATATATAAAAAAGACGTAAGATATACAGACTCATTTTTTATTATTATTTAATTTTGATAATTTTCAATGGCAGTATGAAAAAAAAAAAAACGACAATTATTTATTTCTTGATCAGTTTCAATTAAACCTTCAAATTCCTATTGAGTGTCAACTAACAACAAAAAGGCAATCATAAATGTTAACACACATTTAGAATCGTTAACTATAGACAAAAATTCCATGTGCATAAATGTAAAGGAAAGAAAACTAAAACTCATTAAGTTCAATTCATAATTGTCATTTTTATATTTTAACACGCAATTTCTTTTATCATTAAGTTACGATGAAATAGCCAGGAATTGGATGTGTCAAAAAGGGATGACTCAACGTTTCGAACGTCCTAATAATATTCAGTTAAAAAGATCAGAATAATAAAAACTACTTAAAAAAGGCCAAAGAATGATTAATAACAGCCAAAAAACCATGATCGAACGGCGTAAAATTACGATGGAATAGTCACGAATTGGACGCGCCAAAAAGTGAGGACTCAAATTTGATCATCGTAATATCCTCGTATTAAAGACATCGAAATTTTAAAAACCCCGTGAAAAAGGTGAAACAACAAATTATATGGGTCGAGATAGCCTGGTCGGTAGGGCACTGGGCTCATGTCCAAGAGTTCGTGGGTTCGATCCCAGGCCGGCTGAAGACTCCCCGTGTAGTAAAATGGTGACTAATACTCGTTAAATCTGTCGAGTCGCAAACTCCTCCATATTCCCATAACAAATCAATACCTCTGGGGGTACTGAGCCAGGAGTTTCCATGTCTTCGGGATTGGTTCAAAATTACAAGGCTACGGAGTTGAATATTAGTAGTCGTAAACCCAAAATTGGGTCGGCTGTTCAACGACGGATATAATAGATTAACATCGTCAAGAAACGAAAGCTTCAAGAAATCTCAAATTCGAATGTCGTAACTTCCGGTCTAGACCCCCGCCGATACCCGAGGCGTGTGACGTCCCGTCCGTCATATAGCTGGGTCAAGAGTTGAATAGGGGAACCAAAGTTGAAATTAAAATTAATTTTAAGAGTTAGGCTTCAAAAATGACGACAATGGTTAAATTTTTAGATGCACGACTAACGACCTCTAATTCCGAACCCTGTCTATGCATTTGTAAAGAGTTTCGAATATCATATTCGAATGTCGAAACTTCCGTTATGGACTATCAATGATGTAAAGTATCCTCAGGGGTAGACGGATCATGGGTTATAGTCACCTTGCCGTCAAGCTAAACGTGGAGGTTTTATTGGTTTTCTTCTCCATGTAACGCAAATGCGGGTTCGTTCCATCAAAAAGTCCTCCACGAAGGCAAATTTCTACTAACACTTGATCCAGGAGTTTCCTTGTCTTTTCGTAAGTCGTAATTAGTAGTCGTAAACCCAAAACTTCGGTCAGCTATTTAATGACGGTTATATTTAACAAAAAAAAAAAAAAAAAAAAAAAAAAATACAGAGTTAGAGCCATTCTTACAAGAAAGTGGATATAAATAGTTTAAAATATATGATGTTATTTTCAAATATTGAAGTTATTATTTTTTGTTTTTTTGTTGATAAATTGGGTACAATAATTGTTTTATAAAGTTGCTTAAATATTATATAATATATTTGAATTATATAGTTGCTTAAATATCAGATCATTATTATATTGTTTTATACAGTTGCTTTGTTATATAGGGCTCTTTAAAAAAGGGTACCTAGGTCGAACTCAGCAAGCCTTTGCATAGGGAAACGAATGCTTATTATAAAACCAACGATTTTCTTACACAGTTTAACTCAAATAAGAACATTTGCTTTCTTCAATTTAAAAAAAGATTTTATAATGTTTTTTCCGTCTCATTTACACTTAATTTAATAACAAACCATTCCAAAATTAAAAATCTAATACCTTTAAACAAAACCCTTTTTTTTTTTTTTTTTAATTAGAGCACACCATTAATATAGTTGTTTGCCAATGTCATGAATCTGGTATTAGACGAAATGGGAGTTGTTCTAAGAAGAAAATCGCTTTAAGTTAATTCCTGATCTTATTAAGAACTGGCCATTACAATTACAATTACTTCAAATTTTCTGGTTGAAGTCTTAATCGTCTGCATTCTTTGGAAGAGAGGGTGTAGAAAACGAAAGATCACTCTTAAAATTGTGCTTTTCTCCTCCTCCTTCACGGCTTTCACTGAAAAGATTTCTCCTTATTCATTCCTTTTAAACTGCCATTGTGTTTTGGGGGTGCGGGGGAGACATCAGAAATAATAGATAGGGGGGGATGAGAAAGTGAGTGAGTGAATCGTTTGGAAAAGGAATCGGTGTGGTTTAGTGTGAGGGGTGGGGTGGACGGCTCTCAGGAAATCATCATTGCAACTTTGTTATTATTAAAAGGGGGGAGGGCAGAAGTTTTCTGGGTAGAGGGAAAGGGTAAACTGTTTCTCCAAAACGTATGATGTCTCATTCTAGCAAAAGAGAAATACATCCTCGCCATCGACATCCACCCCCTCTTCCAGAACTGAACTCGGCTTCCAATTCTGATTGGTTCTGGGTTAAAAAAGGTTTTTGTTGAATACATACTTGGGAGTTGAAACATCTGGTCTGGGGCCATTAATGCCTAGCGGTCCATTCAGATCATGAGCAATTAGTAGATCCTTCAGCAGAAATTCATCAAAGAAGACAAAATCCATTAACTTAGCTGAGGCCCCAGAACCAAACCCTGAAGATTACTTTGGGAGGGATTTTGGTGTGGGGGTGGGGGATAGTTACTTGGTGCACGGTATTTAATATTTCCGCTCGGTCGCCATTAGAAGGGGAAGCGCCGGTAATTCATTCAATAGGATATTGAGTTATCAACAATGGGGATGGGGGGGGGCAGAGTTGGGCAGAAGAAAATTAGTGCTCGTCACCGCATCCTATGCCAGACATATTTCACGGCGTCTTAATTAAAAGAGATCGAAAATTTCTCTCTGCGTAGTATTCTCTTTCGGGTTTGTGTTTCCACAAAACTTTTCTTCTCTCTTTTCGGAAAATGACGTCCAAAAGATTGTTATGGCTCTCCCCCCCCACCACCACCCACAACTTATACGGATTTTGGCTCTGCAGATCATTCCTTTGTCTTTGGGTCTCGACTCTGCAAACGACTGCGTCCGAAAATGAATGAGTGTAGAAACCGAGATGTTTCAACCAAATAATAGAATATCATCCATCTTGGAAACTTTTCTAATAAATCTTTTTCGAATCGTTTGGCTTGTTGTGCTCACCCCATTCTTCGAAAACCGCTCCATAACTGATTTTCCCATTATTTCCATTTTTAATTTATTTCTAGTTCTTAAAATTTAAGTTATTTTTCTAGCAATCCGTTATAAATCACATGCCAGAAAAATTATAATTAATTTTACCAAATTCAAAGTAATATGTATAATAATACTAGGAGGTTAAGTTCCCTGTTCGCTGCCGCTCACCAACCCCCTTCTCAATAAATTGATGTTTCTTGGTCATGATAACTGAGATGAGCTCAGGCTCATGATAAAAATTTTCATGACCTTTTTTACTACTTTTAGGCAAAGTTTGGTTCAGTTATTAAGTATGAAAAATTTAACGTTTATACTTTTGCTCTAGCATTAATAGTTAAATTAATTTTTTTAGCTTAAAAATTAGGTTTTCTTTTTTAATTTCAGTCTTAGTCATTCCTTAGTTCCAAATGGATGGAGTTGAACATTGGTAGTCGTAAACCCTAAATCGGGTCAGTTGTTCAACGACGGTTATAATATAAAATTCTATGGTACAAGAGGATCGATTAATAACATGTTTCTAACCAAATGCTACAAAATCAGATAAAAGAACATTTCTCTTGTTACTCAAATGTTTATTTATGTTTTTGTGGTCCGATCTGGAAATCATATCAACAGGACAATTGGCCTTTAAATTTTCCTTGCCCTTTAACATAAATAAAACTTAAGAACGACTTTAGAAATTCTTATTAATAAATTATTCTAATAAAGTCATCTTTATTTCAATATTATTATTATTCTGAAACTTTTATATTAAATGGTAAGTTACATTTCCTTATTAAAAATATTATAAATTTTTATTTGACCAAAAAAAAAAAAAAAAAAAAAAAATGAATCGGTAAATATTTCTCTTCGATAAGTATATCAATCCGTGTTTAAAAAATTAATAAAACAAAATGTTTTAAAACAGTTTTCGAATTCATAAAAATTAAACTTTGTTTTGCACAATCAGTTTGCGATTCAATATTTTGAGTGAATCAGATTTTTCTCAACTGTTTGCTGTCTCATGCATTCGGAACAAAAAACTCGGCTGTTTTTCGAAGGCTCCGTCGTCAGATGAAATGATGGTTTTTTTGCGAATAATATGCTATTTTAATAACTGTTGTAAGTTTGCTACAGTTACTCAGAACTGTTATTAACAGCTTAGCCCATCTAAAGCCAGCAATGTCGATTCTGAAAATGGCGAAAAACGTCAATAAGAAGAAAAGACAGAGTTTTGTGAAAATAAAGAGCGTTTGTGGTCTAATTTTTTTTAATATTTAACCTACCTGGGCTTATAAATATTTTTAAAAACTGAGAATAAGGCAATGATTGTAATAATTTTCCTCCAGGTGGAAAAATGTCGCCGAATTGGTGATTTTTAAAAAAAGTTTAATAACTTTTAAAATATATAAGTTATTTGTCCGTTCTAAGACCTACATAATTCTTTACGAAAAGATGAAATATATAGTTTAAAAAATCATCGTTTTGCTACAAGTTTAAGGCACCTAAATTCTGGCTCTTTTATTTTCCTTAGCGACGGAGCTTCGAAAAAACTTCGCCTACGCTCTTGAATGAATTGTGTTAGCCATTTTAGAAAAGTTTGGTTTTATAAGAAAACGTTTTTAAAAATATGGAAATACAGTATAGAAATTGTTTGCAATAAATAGTTATATGAACTAGAAGTGAAACTCTTACGTAGAGAGTAAAACTAATCTTCTCCGATTACTTTTAATCATTTAAAGAAACTATTCTCTTTTTTTTTTAAATTTATCAAATCACAAAACATCTTCCTTTTCTGAAATAAATGTAGTGAGTAAATATTTTCCTCCTACGAAATTCCATAAATCCTAAGTGCGATTTCAAACAAGAAAATTAAATCATAATTCAGTTTTTCTTCTTCATGTTGATAGGCTTTCGCTTTTGAAATCTATTTTTAAAAATATTTGTAAAGACATGAATTCATAAAACAAATATTATTCAACTCAAAATATGATTACACGCATTTTTTTCACAATATTGACACTGCGTATTGCATTTCACTAGCAAGAGTAGCATAAAAATGTAATTTTTCTTTGTTTGGGAATACAATATTAGCTGCAATTCCAGAAAAAAAATTAAACAGATTTATTTTGTCTATGCAAGCATATGTATAATAGAATAAAAAATAGATTTCCAATTCTAATTAATGTACCCTTTTCATTAGCTTGAGCGTATATGATACTGAGGAAATAAAAAAAAAAATTGTATAACTAAATCCTTATTTAAACTATTTACCTGGGGACGTATTAGCAGCGAAGATAGAATTACAATCATTAAATATGCATTAGATTCAGAGGATTGTTTTTGTTCTACTCCCTTCTTTTTACTGGCATTTTTATTTTACGGTCTGTGTAGGTTTTTTTCCCCGCTTTGCAAGCGAGAACATCAGATTTCACACTTTTTTCCTACTTTTTTTTTTAAAGCGTTTTTTTTTTCGTGTCTTCTTTTAATTGATATAATTCAATGCCTTAAATTAAATAGACTTGTTGAGCAATTGAAAAGAAGGAAATTATAAAATAAAAAAAATAATGCTATCACCTGACAAAATATGACCTTTTATAAACTATTTTTTGAAATATGTGTTTCATAAAAAAGCACTGGTGAAAAAAAAGTATGGTCAAAATACATAGTCTATTTGGTGAAAGTCTGAATAAATATATACTAGGTCAAGTTAAGTGCTACTGCCCAATATACCCTACACCAGGGATCCCCAACCCTATGCCCGCGGGCACCATGGCGCCCATCAACTGGTCTAGGTGTGCCCGCTGCTTGTGCCCAGCGATAAAATATTTCAGTTTTCCATTTTCCCATAAATGCTATGCAATTTTTTTTGCTTTTTCAATATTGATGATAAACACAGAAGAAAAAGCCCTTCCAGGTTGGTGAGTTTTTAAAAGAAGCATTTTTTACTAATGCTGATTGCTTATTTGAAGGATTTTCCAACAAACGTGAGATCATGTCAGCAATACAAAACTTACAGTTATCAGATAATACTGTTACAAGAAGAATAGGAGCCATTTCAAAAGATATGCCAACGCAGTTGAAGAGTGATTTGAAAATATGTGAGTTCTCACTACAATTTGACGAGTCTACAGACACAGCACAGTTAGCAGTTATGCTTGCTAAGAATGGTATTTATTGATTTTACAGTAAAAGAAGAGCTACTGAAAAATATTGCCCATGAAAGAACAGACAACGGGTGAGGATATTTATAAACATTTATAACATATGCAAGTTAGATAAATATGCCTCTCCAGAAATTGTCTCCGATAACCACTGATAGGGCACCAGCGCAATGGTAGGAAACGTGAATGTTTTTTTTTGCTCTCTGTATGGTATGGCTCTCTGTATTCAGATAGGTAATTTCCAGATTTTATGTCACATCACTGCATTATCCACAGGGAAGTTTTGCGCGGTAAAGTGCTACCGTTTGGACACATAATGAAAATTATTACCAAAATTGTCAACTTAATTCGAGCAGCTCCTTTGCAACATCGATTTTTCAAGGTCCTTTTACAAAATCCTGATGATGCTGACCGCATTTTACGTACAAAGTATGCTGGCTCATTAAAGGCAAAGTACTTAATAGATTTTTACATTTAATTGAAGAAATAAAAAATTATCTTGCATCCAAAAATCACGTATTTTAAGAAATAAGAGATCCTCTATGGCTAGCAGATTTGTCTTTCGTAACAGACATAATGGAAAAAGTAAATAATTTAATCTTAGAGCTGAAGAGAAAGGACAAACATATATAGGAAGAATGATAGGGGCTATAAACTTGTTCAGAGCTAAGCTAGTTTTGGGGATATCACATTTGAAAATGTAGTCTCTTGTGCATTTTCCAAACTTGGAAAAAAAATGATAGACGACAAGTGAAATTGACTTCACATTTGTAATAAACCTCCAATTGCTTCAAGATCAATTTGAAAGAGCTTTCAACAATTTAATATCATCGAGCCTACGGTCACCTTTTTTGTAAATTCTTTTACCAACCCAATAAAAGCAACTGAAATAGCAACATACATTTCAGAACTCCTTTAAGTAAGGCGAGAAGAAGTGGAGATAGAAATTTTGGATCTTTAGAATGACATTATCCTCAAAACTATTATATCAGATGAGAAATTCTGGAACATAGTTGACAGAAATAAATTTCCATTCTTAAAAAGAGCAGAATATAAAATAAATTCCACATACTTGTATGAATCACTGTTTTCGACAATGAATATCATAAAATCAAAATATACATCATAATTTACAGATGAACACCTTGACAATTGATTGCGAGCAGGAATTTCATCATTTTCTCCCGATTGTGAAGCGCTGGCCATTGAAATGCAACGCCAAAGATCACATTGACTGTATTTTATATATTTTATAAATAATTTTTATGCTTCGTATGTTTTGCAAGCAATTTAGTATTCCTTTATTTTACACAAGAATATTAATACTAATTATATTCATATGTTAAATTAATCTTAAAAATTAAATTTTTTGTGCATTATATGTAGTGCGTATTATTACCTATGTCTACGAACTATAAATTTATTTTAAAAAAATAAATGGTGCCCGCCATTCGAACAATATTCTGGTATTTGCTCTTAGGTATAACAAGGTTGGGGATCCCTGCCCTACACTAACGTTTCTCCTAATCTATCCTCAGGAGATATTATATAATAATATAAACGAATAAATTAATATCAAATCGGATATAACATATATTTCCGACATTCACCAAAGTGATTGTTGACATTCACCGGAGAAAGTCGACATTCTCTTGATTTCGGTCATTTTCATCATCCAAGTATGGTAATTTTGTTTTTTCTCCGAACGTGATATAATAGAGTCAAATTATAAATTGCATTTGAGAAAAATGCATAGATTAATTTGAATTATTCCACTTAAATATTCTTATTATATTTATTAAAAAGTATCTGAAATCTATTACATAAAAAGTGTATTACATATCCTATTATTATTTCTCTATTACATTACATACAATCTATTACATATCCTTTAAAAGGGAATTCAAAATAAAAATGAAATCAATTAAACAAATTTGCATTAAGCATTGCTTCTGAGTACCGCAATGTTTGATTGTTATTATCCTTAAGGCTGTTTTAGCGTTATTTTGCATTATATGCTTGAGCTTTATGATTTTTTTTTTTTTTTTTTTTTTTGGAACTCTTGACATTATAACAACTAATTAGGACAGTTAAGGTGTCTCAAATATGTTGAATTTTATGTAAAAACAAAATATTTCACCATCTTTGACAAGACACAGTTCGTTTAAAAATAGTATTTGAATACTGATTTTTTTTTTATATGAATAAAAGATAAGGTGTATAAACATGTTCATAGTTTTTAAAATTTCTCAGGTTGAAAACGTTTAAAAATATAGATACTTTTCTTTTAAAAAATGATTAAAAATATTTATAACTACTAACAACAGCAAAGCAGATGTTCACTTTTGTTATTAAATAAAATTCATGGATATTTTAAGGAATTAAATATTTCTGTTACTTTAATTAAATTTCAAACATTCTGATTATTAAATTCATTCTGTTAATTAAATTTAAAACATTCATTATTTATTTAAAAAATCTCTCTTTTTTCGGTAATCTAAAAATAATCTTAGCAACTCGATTTCTTAAATTACCTTTCTCAATAAACCTATAATAATTTAAGTATATAATTAAGTAATCACAATATTCTCAAATAAACACATAATTTAATCATTTAATTATATAATCTCAAAATTAGCAAATAAATCTATCATTTAAACATTACTTTAGTCATCTCAGTGCTCTCAAATAAACTCATTTAAATATATATACCAAATTTCAAGGCTGCAATAGAACTGTAAACATCTTGCGCCGAAGCTCAACAGATTTTGAGAACATTGATTTGTGGATTGGTTGGATTCAGTGAATATATGCTTCAGAAAGAAATAATAATTCTGAAAGTTTTTGAGGCAGCGACAAAATTTTGGTGCGAAATAAATTTAGTAACAATACATATTTTTTTCTTAAATAATTGAAAATTTTGATCTCAAACACCTTTGTGACCTCGTAAGCTTCCCCAGCTTCCTCTAACCTAATTATAAAAATGCACAAAATGTCAATTTGAATAAGCCGTAATTACAAAAAAATAAAAAGCGTTTGCGATCTGATTTTATAATATTTTAAAAGTTACTCCAACGTTTGCATTGTCTGTACTTATAAAAACATTGGAGAATTATTCATTGGTTTGTTCTCCCAGGTTGAAAAGTCTAAGCCAAACAAGCGATTTTTTTTTAAATTAATAAGTTTTATCAAAAAAAATATATTCTCGATATCTCAAAATTGAAAGGAACTTAAAAAAATTTCGAGATAGCGAGTTTTCGTGATAACAATTTCAAAAACTAAATTTGTTCTAAAAAGCAGAAAAATATATTCTAAAATATTATTCTAAAAAGTAGAGTAAGAAACATAAGAATAATTACTAATAAATATAATTCAAACTTTACTTTTTTGTTTTCTTTTGCGGAAAAACTTCAAAACATTTAAGCTTTCTTTTTTCATTTAAGTCATTTTTTTCCTTTTTAACCAACATGGTGACATTGGTTTGGATTGATTTTCATCAAAGGTTTTTGAAATTTATATGTTTCTAAACAATTCTTTTTTTAAAATTACCGTAATGCAGATTAGTTACTGAGGTAATCAGAAGTGATTAATTATTTTTCAGTAATGCAATATGGGAACATATATATTTATTTCTATTTTCTTAAAGAAATACGCGAGACGATCGCCCAGTCTAAATTAATGATAAAATTTAATATTTTATGAAAATTGGAATTTAAAAGAAAAAAAACTATGCATTGGAAATAATTTTTTTTTTCAAAAAAAAAAAAAATAATAATAATAATAATAATAATAAATAAATCAACTTCATCCTGCTGCTTTTGAACAAAACCTAATTTTTTAAATGCTTATTTCTACTTAAAAAGGTTAATCAGATAAAGAAATTCGTTAGTTAATCCCTTGAAAATATGGACATTTGTGAAAAACATACTTAAAAATAAATTTAAAAAATCTCAGTTATTTTACAAGAAAGGCTTTTTAAAAAAAAAAAAAAAAAAAAAAAAAAAAAAAGCAATATTGAATACTATTTACCATGAGCATTATTTTCACTTTCTGCTAATGAATTTCTTTCTCGCTCTAATTCTTGAGTGAGAGTATCTGAAATTTAAAAAAAAAATCAATTGAATAATTTCAAATTAATAAAATGTCAAATTTTATGAAGCAAAAATTGGATAATTGTTGTCATTATTATTACAGTTACATTACTAAAATTCATATCTATACAGAATGGGGTTATTCGACAAAGTATATAATTAAATGTTTTAAAAATACTAAAAAAAGATTTTTTTTTTACTTAAGAAAAAGGACACACAATATTCCGTTATATTGAATGTCAAGCAATCAAAATCAAACAAGAATATACAAAAGCATATTTTCAATGCAAAATGAACATTTTGGTAAATAACATTCTTCAAGTTTTCCAATTTCATAAAAAGAAGAAAAAAAAACAAACACCCACAAATGTCTTAAAGACATCAACTTAGAAAACAACATCCAAAAAAGAATGCTTAACTTCATTTATAACTTAAAATCAATTAAAATTATTTCTCCGAAATCCCATTTAATCGTACATTCAGCAGGCTAATTCATTCGAATTTTCGAATAAATTTAGAAGCTTTTAGTAGGTTCTAATACGCATCGAAAGAAAAAAGCATCTTTTTTCCACGCATCTTGATTAGTTTTGCGACGGAGTAAAAATTGAAAAGAAAGTCAAATAGCAAAGTGGGGATGAAATAGGAAAAAAAAGAGCTATTTCTAGAATAGGAATTGACTGTCGTGCGAGTGGGCGCTCTGCAAGATGCAAAGCGCAAGTTGACATATGTCGAAGCATTATATTTCACAAATTCAATTACAGGCTAGGACTGCCGGAAGAGTAAAGATATATATTTTTTTCCCTACATTTCCCCCCGTTTTTAGTTCTCTGATCAAAAGGAAAGTGTTGGCAATTTTATCCCTTCTTAATTTCTTTCACCATCTGTTTACTTAAAGATTTCAAGACAGTGTTTTGGGGGTGATAAATGTCATCATATTTTGTGGATTTAAACACCAAAATCAGGTATTAAAAATATAAGAGATATTTTCTATAGAAATAAAACAAGATCAAAAGACAATATAAGAGCAGTTATGGATCTGAGGGGAAAGTCACATATCAATGTCAACAACCACATCCATGAAAAGGTACCCTAATATAGAATCCAGTTAACGTGTCTTATATACTAGTGATTTGGAATTGTATTTTAGTAGAAGTAGACACACTACAGTACTCCCCCGCCAGAATTTTATCTGTGACAGAATTCGATGAACGGATACCATTAGTTGATTCATTGCTGTTTCGTGAGAAACCGAGAGAACTGTATTAAGAACACCGTACTTTTGAATGCTGATCGCGAGAGCTGTAATAAGTTCACGGGCGTGGTTGCTTCTGTGTATTGTGTTTCTCTTATCCATGGCACTGTAAGAATTCACAGATGAATATCGAATCCTGGATTCTTTGTCAAATTCGCATTTTTCTTAAAAATAAAATTATTTTATTATTAAAAAACTACCATAATCAATAACTTACCTCAAGATTCTAATAATAGATTACTAATATAACAATAGGATATATTTTGTTTCATTTACTGGAATAAAATTGAATAATATAATTAAATCAATCTTTTAAATCCCGCAGTGCATCGTTAAATACGGTTGCCAAAGTCAAGCCTCATTGGCAGCTGTCAGTGAGCGGGTGGGTGGCCACTCTGATGAGACTGGAGAGAGATCGAGGATGCGCGGTATTGGCTTTCGTTAAACTGTTCTACCGTAAAGTACTTGACTTCACCCGTAAATCGTTGGACTACCGAAGTGAGAGAGCACTCTCTCTGCAGAGGATCGAAATTGTGATGATATGTCTTCGGATCATCGTCAGGGATGTTCAGGATCTTGGATAAACCGCCCCATTAGCACTTAAACAACTCGTCATACAAAATATGAATGTGTCGATTTTGCTTGAAGTAATTTTAATGTTTAATCAAATATGTGACCAGAGCTAATCATAAAATGTAATTACACAGTAGTTAATGGAGATTTTAGATACTTTTTAGTCTAGTTTTGTTTGTATATCCTACATCGCTGTATAGGGGAAAATCGGATTTATAAGACTTTTTCGGTAATCTTGGACAATGTAGGATGATTTTTAAGATTTAAAAAAAAAAAAAAGAATTTATAGGAGGACTTTGACAAATGAACTATGTGAATCTTTTATCTTTATGAGATAAATTTCTAAACACATTTTTACTTGAAATAACGAGAAACAGCCTGGAAATCCTTGCGAAAATTGCCAAAACATGAATACGAATATAAAATCGAATGAGTGTTGCGGTATATTTTTTTAGTTTTCGAGCATTTCCGCGCAGTTATGATTAAGGATTTGTTGATACGACTTTTTATTTTAGCCTTTACGATGAAAAGGTATTCCGCTACTAATGAATAAAGTTCATAGACTTAAATATTTTATTTAATTAGCTCCAATAGTAGCTATATTTCGGAGAATAAAAGGTTTATTATATTTTTTTAAAAATGTTATATATATTCAATTTATAACACTAGTAGATAATGAAAAATAATTTCATGTTTTTATTTGATATAAATTTATTGTTTTTCTTTTCTACACACATGACATGATATTAACTTTAAATTTAAAAAAAAATACAGTTTCTATTTATTATAGAATTCGTGAAAAAAACTCCGGTTAACAAGAAAATTTGTGCTACACATTTTCAGATTTTTAAATTTTATTAAAAAGTATAGGAAAATTAATAATTTTTTATCAAAATTTTTTTTTAAAAAAATGCAGGTTAAATTTATAAAAAAAAATATTAAAAGACATCTTTAGCAAATTAATAATCAAAAACCTATTTTTTAGCTTCATTTATCTCTTTAACATATTTTTTTTTCCTAAGCGGTATTAAACAAAAAACTCAAAGTTGTAATAATTTATTGCTAAAGTGAAATTGATGAAATTTAAAAGAAAGTAACACTAAAAAAACGATGTCCAAAAAACTTTGAAATTTCCCAGGAAAAAAAAATACCCATAAAGATTAAAAGTGCACACAAAGCCCAAGTCATAGACCCTGACTTTTCGCTGCAAAACATTTTTCAAGCAAAATTAGTTATCAACTTTTGAAGTCTATATTTTTTTCGGCGACCTGCAACACTAACGTTGTTATTTAAAGGGATAGATAATAAAGTAATCAGTGAGGTTGAAACGAGACTATCTGAAAAGGAGTAATTAAGGAAAGTATAAACTCCCGATAAAACTTCCCTTCTAATACTTTACCTTTTATAAATGGATAGCCTAACATAAATAAAGCGCCTTGCGCAATCTGTAACTTTTACAGGTTAATTTATCCTTGTTTGAAGCGATACTCTCTGCTCGAATCATAATATACGTAAGGCTACGCGAAACGTTGGGGGCATAAAAAAACATTCCAGGGAAAAAAAAAACGTATCAAACTCGAGGAGAGAAAAAAAACCTTGGAAACGGAGGATTAGAAAAATATTAATTTGTAATTAAGTTTTACGGGTCCGAGTTTTAATTTTTTTCACTCAATTTTTTCGCTTTTTTAAATAGGGGCACGTTACTTTGAAAATAAATAACAAAAGAATTAAAAAAAAACTAACATTGAATGAAGAGAAAAATAAATTAAAATTAGATAAATTATATAGTTTAAAAAATGAAGCAAGGGACTTTTTTATGCCTAACTTTTTCTACCATTTCAATGTTTTATTTATTTATTTATTTCGAAGCAAATGCACTTTTCCTTACGGTGCTGTCTTTTAATATATGCCAAGTAACACACGATTAAGCGATGGTATTTTTAATAGAAAAAAAAAAAGTAAATACGAAAGAAAGAGAAGTGCTTAAATCTGTGATGCAATTTTAAAAAGTAAATGCGCTGGCATTTTTATTTGTTTTAATATTTTTTTACCAGATTTCTAATTAAAATATTTAGCTTAAGATAATAGTGAACAAAAACAAATCGGGATATTTAGGAAATTTACACTTAAGCACACTTCAGTTAGTTTTTCAGAAGTATAAAAATAACAAACACGCTTACAAATTAGTCATAATTCATAATTAATAAATTCAGTTTTATACAATATTAAATTCCAATTTTATTGATTCAAAAGAGTTATTACTAAAGAAATTGCTCAAAATATTTACATTTATTTTTAAGGATTTTTTTTAAAAATTTATCTGTTAGTTTATACTTAATATTTCTTCAACAGCAAGTATAGTTTGCATAATAAATTTTTTTTTAACTCATGACATTCGATTGAGTTTGTTTTTCCCTGATTTAAATCAATATATATATATATGAATAAACATACCTTTTTTCAACAGATTCGGATTTCTGATCCCCAAAATATATATGTATTTTTTTTTTAACTTAATAATAGTGAAAAATTTTTTTAATTGTAAGGTTACTTTTTACGTCATTTTAAAATATGTAATTTTACATGGCAAAATACGAAATTTGGGCGAAATTGGTTGAATAGTTCCTGAGAAATAGAACTTTAAATATTCGACTTTTTTAAAATTCGATTTCCCAGGAATTATTCAGTCGATTTTGCCCAAATTTTTGTATTTTACTATTGAAAATTACACACTTTTAAATGGCGTAAAAAGTTTTATACCTTAAGGTTCCAAATCTTTCGACTATTATTTAATAAAATGATAAAAAGTAATAAATATTTACTAAAATTTATTTTTTGCATGGAATTATCTTTTGAATTTTTTTTTTTTATAATTGTTTATAATTGTGTAATTTTATAAAAATTCTCGATATATGGCGAGCATGACTATGGGGACCATGTTTCCCAGATTGCGGCTAACCTCTATATTTTGGTGGTCAGAAATCCGAATCTGTTGAAAAAGATGAATGTTTATTCAATGAAAGTATATTTTTGTGTCTGATTGCGTAATTTAAAATATCGTCTGCACTAATTAATTAGCATATTCAAGGTCACCCCCTGGAACCATTTAGTTTGTGTCCTAGAACGTGAAGATCCGATCATTACATCAGGAAATATTCAGGGTTGCACGTTTTTTTTTTCTTTTCTTTTAGCGCACTGTGCAAACTGAAAATGTTAAATGCAAAATTTTAACAAAATGGGCCAAACAGTTTTACAAAAAATAAAATTTATAATTAAGCCTTTTTGAAACTCTGACTCAGTAACTATTCGACGAATTTGATTTTTTTTACTTAAAATCAAATGTCTTAAAATAGTATAAAAATATGTTATTGAAACTTTTCTACCATTTTAAGTAAAATAATTCATATTAGTCAGAAGTCATTTTATTTGGTTTTTAATTTTTACATATTTATTTATATATTTGATATATTTTGCACTCTTTGGAACATTTGTAGTAACATTGGACGTTTTATGCGCATCAGTATTAAACATATAATATCTCGATGGCTTTGGATGGCTTCTCGATGGATTAATTTGATTAAGCTTAAATAAATATTTCAAATTGAAAATTCATACAAATGTGTTACTCAAAAATTGATTACATTGTAAAAAAAAAAAAAAAAAAAAAAAAGTTTCAAAATAATATTTCTGAAAACTTTCGAATCGTATCTTAGAATCATTTAATTTTTCTCTGAAATTCCTTTCTGAAATCAGAAACATTTACCTAAAAACAAGCAATATTATCTTATATCTTATCTTATATTAATATTATCTTATCTTACAAGTATTTGTGACTCTTTAAAATATTAATTAAATATAAGAAAAAATAAAAAACTATCCTTCATCAATCATGAGTAACTTCAAATTACTCCAGAATAATTTTTGTTAAACAGACTATAATATTAAGACTCATTAAAAACTTCTGTTTTCGTTTGAAATTTATTTCGTTTAACAATCGATTTTTTTACACAATTTTTATTTATTATTGTTACAAGAAAAAAGTGTCATTCGAGAATAACTTGATATTTTTTTATAAATAAAAACATTTTTTAAATTGTCTTTTTTACATAATAATTTAACAAAAAATTTAAATAATTTTATAATTTTTTCATAAATCAATTTTTTAAACATTTTTTATAGAAAATAATTGAATAATAAATTATCGCTGTAATATTATTCTTTTTGCAAAGTATAAACAAAGGACATGGTGTTATTAAAAAAAAACAAATCTTATACTTTAAATTAAACTTTCGGTATTCATTACTTCATTTCTTTTCAAAAAGAATTAATTCCTCCGCTGTACCTATCTAAAAAATTCTTTCTAGTGAGTTTAAAAAAAATTTCTTAAATATAAAATTACACAGTGATTTTTTAATACCCGACATTAAAAAAATTACTAATCGCTTTCAGTTAACTTGCACGAGAAGCTAAGAAAAATTCGAAATTCAATATGCCATTTTTTGCTTTTTGCTCTTTTTCATTTTTGCATCTGTAGTATTCGTTTTCGTAGCGATTCCATTTTTTCAAACCTTTTATAATTTCCTTGTAATATTTATTTCCTTTGTTGTTCTAATCTTAAAGAAAAACACAGGTTCTTATTTATTTCTTGCACGCACCAAGTATTTGAGATATACTTTTTTTTCTACAAATTCGAGTAGCATGCCTTGTTCTAACTCAAAATAGTCTAATAAAGATATTCCGAGGTAATTTGAACTCGTAAAAATGATCTTTTTTGGAAAAACGAGCAGATGTTCGAATGTTAGTTTTTATTCTTTTTCGGCTAAACAGAACTTCAACAAGAACGCAATGGCATAAAAAAATAACTCCTCCAAAAACATAAAAAAGCTAAGTTTTTCATTTCTTTTCGACACAATAAATAAGAAAGGAAAAAAGTTAATTAGAAAACGAATATTTTTACTTGCAAAGCGTTAAAAACCTTTTTCTCTTTGTGTTTTTTGTTTTTGTTTTTTTTCTACCTTTCATCACATGTAAAAGTTATTTTTTCCAGTAAAGTTTTATTTTAACTGTTTTTGAATTTGGAAAAGAAAGTTTTCGGGTTGAATGGGAAAGCGTTACATTTAACAAGATAAATTAATTCCCGTAATCTTGCCGAGAGGGTGTGTATATGTGTGAACAGCAAATACTGTCTTCACATTGCGTATTCGCAAAAAGTTTTTCTTCCCTTTTCTGTTTAAATTCTTAACATAATCAGTTTGGAAAGAAAGGGGAGATTTAAAAGCAAAAAGGGAAACAGAAGAACGCAATAAATAAATAAAAAAAAGAATGCAAAAAGCATTGTAAAATATTTTTTAACGATGCGTTTAATTGCGAACGCTGTGTTTGTCCTCTGACAGATGATTATATAATTCGGCGTAGATTTCATGCAGCACCACTAATACCTCATTAAAGTTGAGGAAACGGTACTTTCAGTTTAAATGATGGGTTATTTTTCGGGCTTGTAGAAAATAAAAAAATTCAGACTCATTATGTTTATTTAGGTTGTGTTTTTTTTTTTTCCTTTTTTTTATTTTTTTTTTTAAACAGCACGCATATAAATAAAGAGATTTTTTTCGTAAAAGAGAGATGTATTAATCTCTTTGCCGTCGTATTTCAAATTTAGAGATATTTTATCACCATTAATATACTCCGAAAGTTCTTAATTAAATGTTTGAAATATGATTTCGAGCGAAAAATAAAATGAACTACCAAAGAGCAAATTAAATTATGAAGCTTTTTGTCATTATTTGCTCATGAATTTGTTTTAAGAAAATTGTGTTTGAACAAATAAAAAAATAGTTTTTAATTCAAGTGAGATACAAATTAAGTATCTTATATTAAAGAATTTTCCAAACAATAGCATTAAAAATTAAATAAGCTATCTTTTGTATATCAATATTGCATTGCTAGTGAATATGCATTATTTTTAGAACAAGCAATTTTGAAATTAGATACAAAGAAAGAATATTTAAAAATATCACCAAAAATTGATAGCCTGTATATCATAATGACATTGTGAATGCACACCACTTTTTGGGGAAAGCAATATTGAACTCAAATTTAAAGAAAGAATATTTAAATATTTCAATGTATACAGGACACTCGCATTTTCCATTTTTTGAGGCGTCATATGGGCAGCCACTCCCTCCGGGCTATTTTCTAAATTTACAATTTGATAATGTATATTTATATTAAAAATTGAGATTAATCGTTACTTTGAAATTCCACGTGTTAAGAAGAACCAATAAAATATTTATAGGCTCTGATTTTTAATTCTGTCTTCAAAAAAAGTCTTCTTAACTTTTCATTAAGAAGTTCGTCTAAAGAATTACAACTAAAACCATTTTATATTTAGTTTGATTACAGGAAACATTTTTGAGAGATATTTAATTAAGAAAAAAATACTTCATTAACACTTTAAATAAAAAGCGTTCAAATTCAAAAAAAGCGTTCAAATTCAAAAAAAGCGTTACATAAAATAATTCCGTTCACATAGCAATCTTCAGATTTTAAAAATGCAATGAATAAAACAATTTACCATTTCATAACGTTAAAATAACACTCTTGGAATTTAAAAATGTGTTGCATAAAAAAATTTACCCTTTCAACCGTTAAGAAAAATGCATTGAATAAAACAATTAACCATTTCATACCGCTAATATAACACTTCTGAGATTTTAGAAATGCGTAACTTAAAAAAATTTATTACTTCATACCATTAACAAAACACTCTTAAGATTTTAATGCATGAAATAATTTATCATTTCATACCGTTTAGAAGGCGTATAGTATCTGCAGATGTTGTTCTTAGAGCTTCTTCATATTGCGCCCTCTTCTTAACTTCTGATTCCAATTGTTCTTGGAATCTCCTTCGAGATCTTTTTTCTTTCTTTAGACGCTTTTGATATAATACTAGAAATGAAAAAGAAACACTCAAAAATTTTATAACTAACAGAAAAAAATGTTGCAATAAATTATATCTAGGATAAATCTTTGAAAATAATTAAAGTATTTAACACTCTCTGCCTTAGAGCTGCTTCTATCAGAACAATTTTAGAAAATCGAATTTCCTTAAACTTCTAATGGGTGAAAAGAGAAATTTTTGATATATTGTTTTTAAATACCAGGACAACACTGCTTTTCTATTCACTACCTCCTTTCGTATCAGATTCACTACCTCCTTTCGTATCAGACTTCTGACTCACTAATTAATTAACTCATGCAAGTTAATTATTTAATTACAATTGGTTAGTGACGTGAGGTATTTTTGTTCAATTTGTAGTTTTGTAACATTCTTATTTATTTAATTTTTAAAGAAATTAAAAGTTACTTTACATTGAAATTTGGTTTTAAAAGAATTCAATAGATTTTCTCCTTAAAAAATTATATTTTTTTGCGCAATCAAAGCAGACAATTTTTTTTATTAATTTTTTATCAAAAATAATACAGAAGAAAAAGAGTTAATTACGTGTTAGTTGTTTGCGCGAACTGGAAAGAGTTAACGTACATCTCTTGTACCATGGTTGTGCGTACATCTCTAGAATCAGACAGATTTAGCGTTATGTGCTGGTATAAAATGTTGATACAGTTTAGTTTTTTAAAATCATCATTAATAATATTTAACAGTAAAATTTTTTTTAATCGAAAACCCATTCAAAATTAAAATAAAATTATTATGGAACGTTTTTCAATCTTAGTGGGAAGATCTAAATGCATTACAATGCTATTATTATAATTTTGTTTAGGTTTTTTGAATTAAAATCGAGTAAAATTTGGTAAAGTTCTTTGAATAGAAGGAAAAAAAAACAGAGTGGCCATAAACAACTAGGAAAATATTCCTTGAATCTTCTAGAGTAATTTTTATTAAACCAAATTTTCAAATTTTATTAAATTTTCCTGATTTTTGTACTTTTTAGTTACTAATTGTTTAGTTAATTATTAATTTTAATTATTTGGTTCAGTATAAAATATATTTATTAGCATAAAATTTTAATTAGTAATTATTTAGTTATGCTTATTTTTATAAGCAAAATATATAATAAAACACTAATAGCAATTGGAATTGAACACAAGCAATTAAAAAAGCAATTTAATTTTCTGAATTGATAAAATGCCCTAACTTTTTACGGGTCTGTATCCACTCTGCGAAAACGCAGATTTCAAACTTTTACTAGATAACAATTTTATATTAATTTCATTTACGTCATAACAAGACTCGATTATTTATTTGATACACAAACTAAATTTGCAAATTTAAATCGCAAATTTATTCATTAAAGTTTCGTAATAAATAATATGATACGACTAACAACACGATGTACATAGCACTATTTTCAAACAAATATAGCACAAGATTATGTGTTTTATCTAGAACTTTCCGTTCCTTAACGCATACATAATCTCGATAAAAAGTAGGATAACAACTTTTTTGTTCGACATCCGTAAGACATAAAAAAAAACTCAGCCCACCCCCCGACAGCTGCATAAAATGGTTCGAATATTTGGAAATAAAAATATCTATAAGAGCATTCGGAAATATTTCTATAAATCTTTTTCGTGGAAAATAAATAAAATAACTTTTAGAGAGTGCATGGGTCGAAAAGCGAATAAAGCAGTGTTGAACTCCATTGAAACTTTCCTTTCCACTGGAGATGCAGGAGGGTTTTAGAAAGAAAGTGAAGTAATTCAGTTATCAGAATTTATTCAATTCAACATTTTCCCGAGACCAGGGAAATAGTCATATTCTAATATAACTCTGCTTTTAGAGCACGTAAATGTATTACTGTAATAAGTTATTAGATTAACAAGCTGTTATGATTATTTTTCTTTTCCATTTTTCCTACCAAATAAGTATTATTATAATGCCATATAATTATTACATTTATTTTTTTTCATATTTTCACTTTAGTTACTTATATATTTGTATCAAAATATATTAGAAAATGTTTTGATATATTTTTTATCAATAACTCAAATTTATTATATTGAAATTATGAAATTTATACTAAATATCATACATTTCAAACCAAAATGAACATAAATAGTTAATTTAATTGGGTACTTCCTATTTAATCATCATTAAAAAATATGTAAATAAAATGAAATTGTTAATACATAATAGTTCGTTTATAATTCACTTAAAAATTGTTTCTTTTAAATCAATCTTTTTTTTTTTTTTTTTTTTTTTTTTTTAACTGATAAATTTTTTATGTTTAATTCATTTTCAAAATAAAAGAGTTATCGATATGAAATATGTTTTAGGTTCAACTAAAAAATTAAGTAAATTTTCATTAAAAACAGTATTTTTAAATTAGTTAGAAAAATCAGTTAATATATGTTACATTACTCTGTATTAATAATAAAATATTAATATTACTTTATTTTAGCTTTTTTTTTTTTACATTTCTGTTTAATCAATAACTCATATAACTTTTTAATCATTGAAATGACCTTATTTATATCGAACTATCAGCTTTTATGCAACCGAAACCAATTATTATTTTTATTACTGATTTGAAATTTGTAAAAAAAAAGTATCACGAAATTATGATAAAAGCATTACTTACAGTTTTACATTAACAAATTGGAAGGTAAATATATTATCTTCCAATATATTTATCTCTTATTATCTTATATTAAATTTATACCAAATTTATACTAATATGAGAAATCAAATTTTGTTAATAACATAAACAGTTAATTTTAATTAGGCAATGCTATCAGATCGCAAATGACGAATGTCATCCTTTTCATTAGCTGAATGTATCTAAACCAGTGATCGAAAGTAGCGCATTACAAGTACTGAAACTACAGTAGTTGCTACATTTTTGTAGTTTGTAGTGCAGTAAGCTACTTTAAAAAAAAAAAAAAAAAAGTAGTGTAGTGAGTAGCGCGTTAGAAAAAAACAAATGCTTGTAGCGCTTTTTTGCTACTACTTTTAACGCTAGTTTAGAAAAGAAACACGGTTCAAACGCAATTAATCTTTTAATGGGTACAAATCTTCACGGGTCTGTTAACGAATGCAATTAAAATGACTCTGTGGCTGCAGCTGAGCGTTAACTGAAATTGCGTGCTTAAAATCATGTATGACTAATATTAAACTAGCTATTACGAAAATAGATAATCAATCACTTGGGTCACACTTTTACATGCGAATGCACACTCGTGAAACAACTCGTGTTACTCAAAGAAAGGAAACGTATTTTCGATGTACTTAATTTCCTAAACGAAATAAAAGTGCATAAAACAATTAAAAAAATTGCAAGTATATGATAATTTCGCATTTCTTAAAGTAAATATTCGCTGTCGAAAAAGACATAAGAAGTTGAAGGTTCAATGATCAAATTCGAAAAAAATGTTTTGGAATAACAAACTGACTCAAGTAAACACGGATACATATTCCCGCATATTTAATATAAGCCAATATCCTATTCAAAACCATTTTGAACATAGGTGTAAATTAAGTTCTCCAGTTCGTTCGTAAAGTAGTGAAGTAGTCACAACAATTCCAAAGTAGTTTGTAGTCACTACATTTAAAAAGAGTAGTTTGTATTTAACTACATTTGTAACAAAGTAATTATAGTTGTAGTAAACTACAAAAATAATGTAGTTTTCCCGACCACTGGTCTAAACCTATCCTTTAAATATTCTACAATAATTCGTGAGCTTTCTTCGTACAATTGTACTTAAGCCACTCTTCTCCAGTTTTCTTCTATCCATAAACGCTCTCTGAATGACGTCATAATCAGTAGACCACAGCTGAGTTGGAATACTTTTTCGGGAACAGCACAGCCTAATATCCAGGGCCACAAAAATCCCCACAGCGCCTTTTTATTTCCAATTCCCTTACAAATATATATGACTTCCTTTTATATATCGGGGGAGCAGCGGTACATAAAAATCGTAACATCCATTCGGAAGGGTCACCGTATTTCTTCTCCTGAAATGGTTATGATTATTTTTATACTTCTCCGGGACTTTGTCACTCGCCCTGGAGAGGAAACCGGAACGGATTACGATATCGGAAACTGGATGAATTACGGCGGAAAAAGGACATTTCGAAGTCGTTCTGTCGGACCTTTACGGAATTGCGGACGTTGGTCTTGTGCCATTGACTTTTAACTGAAGACAATTCGAAACGGATCATAAGAATCCCGATTATTCCAGAGATGGAATATGTTCATCTATATCTGCAGGAATGATAAAAAATCATTTCTTTTATTTGAATCGAGTAAAAGAACATGAAGGCTGGCTGCATTAAGAAAATTAAATTCAACAATTTCTTACAAGAAAAATTTAACTGATGCAGTATTAATAATACATTCATTCTTTTTTCAAAGGAGGGGAGGGGGAATCTACATTAAAAAATACCTAAAAATTAACTCAAAAAAAGTACTAAAGGTGCCATTTTTTGATTTTTTAGAAAAAATTTAAAATACAATATTTAACGGTTACAATTTACGGTTAACAAATTAGTTAAGTAATCGGCAGGATTCAAATCCAGAGAATCTGTATATTAAACTAACACACTACCCTTCCGTAATACAGTGTGGATAGTTACAAATACTCACAAAAATTAAACCATCACTTTTGACGATCCTGCAATCCTTGAGTTGCATTTCGTTAATTTTGAGAATCATTACGTCTTGAAATCGAGTGATTTGAATAAACGCGAACTCTCGATTGTATGACGAAAATGTTTCCGTAAGTTGGAACTTCATCTCAGTGCATTGTGAGAGACAGTTAAAATGAATACTAGACGATAGAAAGTAAAATTACGATGTGACTGTTTGTATGGTGGTCAAGGAGTTAGCCTCATACCCACTTCAAGATTATTATCTTTTTTTCTTTCTACAATTTATTTCTCATATCTATTCATCTTTGTGTTGTTGGGGTGACGTTGATTCACGTGTATGGTGCCCACAAAAAAGTTATCAAAAATGCAGCCCGTACTTTTTTTTTTCGAAAAATAACAACGAAAGAGTTGTTTTCTTGTCACAAAATACATTTTCTCGAAAAGGTGGCGATAGTTATTTCGTCCCTTTTACAAAATATTCTCTCGGAGCAAATTCAAGAAAATGGTTTCGTCAAAAACGAAGAAGGGTTACATGAGATTTGAGTATTTATTTCTTACAGTTAAATTGGACGAAATGTGTAATGAAACCCGCGGTGGGATCTTGGCGTATTAGAAGAAAGCTATCCTTTTATTTTCTGTATTTTTATGCTTTCTGTACAACACAATTTTAGTTTTAACCACTATATTTAAAAAAAAATAAAAAAAATAAAAAAAAAACAAATACAGGCCAAATAGCTTTGTCACTTCATTTAATGTTAAGAATCTTAGAATTGCTCTGCAATAAATCTTTGTTCCTGTGAGCATAAACTGAAATCTTTCGCGGAAAGTTTGTAGAGCTGTTAATAGTCTGCTTTTCCCTATTTTTCTGCACAATCTGCCTCAATTTTCTGTCGCCAAATTTATTCATTACTTTTTGAGAGGGGGATCCATGTTCTCTTAAGTTGAAATTTCTTGTGCTACCTTCAGATGAATATGCTTTATACAGCCTTATTGCTTTTCTATTTGCTATTTTATAAGCTCTGAAATGTCAGACGCCTTCACGTCAAAATTGTCATTAAGGCACTATCTGTCCTTATTAATAAATTTCTTTGATGACATCATCAAATTTGACTAATAGAAGTTTGACTAATACGCGTTAGTGTTACTTCTTATTTAATTAAAAATTTATTTACCTCTGAGTTTGTTGAACGAAACAAACAAAACAAACGAAAGAAATAAAATGCTATCTACAATATTTATGATTTTATTTAATAAATATATAAACTCTATACAAAAGTAAACTGTGTAAATATTTTTACTTACATAATAGTTTCCTCATTTTTTTTCACACACTAGATATTCAAAAATTATATTTATACGGTATTCGAAAAATAATAGATATAATATATTGACTATAAGTTCAAATAATTAATATAAAAGAATATTTTATTTACATTTAAATCAGACTTAAAAGAGCCCGTTGTTACACATAAAACTAATTAATAAAATATAAAGATTTATGACTATGTGAACCCACAATATAAAACTGAATTTTAAAAAATTGAGAAAAACCCTATTTAGTAGAAACAGTTGATTTATGCAATAACTCAATAAAACTTATTCTTAAATAATAAAAAGAAAACGTTTAACTAAAAACTTTTTAACTCTGATTTTAATCCATTATTCAACCAGTTTTCAACAAATCTGTTTGAAATGTCTACATAAGGGAATTGCTTTGATAATCATTCCACGTAATGCTTTAACTAGAGACGACTTTCTACTAGAAAAAAAGAAGAAGAAAAAATACATAAAAAAGCAAGAAAAGAAATGTTTTTAGAATTCTTTTCGAATCTTTCTTCGAAACTTTTTCACAACTTATTCTTCTTTTTCATGTTGTCTTTTTCCTGTTTTCCTCCTTTTTGAATTCGTTTCATCTTCATGAGGACTTACTTAAAGTTGTTTGTGGGGAAAACTAAACCTTTTTTCAAATCTTATCTTGTTCTATTTTTTTTTTTCCTTTTTTTTTTTGCTTCCGTTGTCTCCTGTCAATAAAGAACATGTGCAAACAACTTACACTACGTAGAGTTAAAATCTATTTTATTCACATACTAAGTGAATTGGATTGGATTGTAAATGGATTATTAAATATATCTTAACTTCATATTCAATTTTAAAAAAATTTTCACAACAACCCTTTGTGAATCAGAAGGTCGTGGAAGTTAAAGCTCCACAATTTTATGTCGACCAACAGCATGATTATGGCAATAATAATAATAATAAAAACAATCCTCCTAAAATCTTAATTTAGAAATCAAACAAAATAAAAAACGTAATACTGGGTGCGTAGTCAAATCTTTTAACAAAAAATAAGCACCTTTTTTAAGTACTTTTTAAGCACTTAAAAATATTTTTAAGCACTATATACATTAAGAAAATGCAAAATAATTTTCAAAGACTTTACATGATCATGATAAAATAACTAGTTTCTGAAAAAGAACTCTTATCTTTATTATATTAGCCATTATGAAAATATAGAAAAAAATTTCAGTTCGATTTCAGAAGGAGGAAAATGAAGCCGGAAATTGAGAATCTCTCGCAAAATGCAGCCGAGTTGCACATGATAGTGCAAGAATAATTCCCACTGAATCCAGAAGAGTATGCACACGCGGACCCGCAAGCATTTCATCAAACATGTAAAATGATTGGCTCTTTCATACGCTACGGAACGACGGAATCGAACAATGTGAAGACCACGTTTTTGCATAATACTTGCTGAAAATCGACATGGTAAAGAAAAAAAATATCATTTTCGAAAAGGGAAAATTAAGCACTTTTTAAAAATGCCTAATAAAAAAAGCACCTTTAAGGGCTTTTAAAAAACGTAAATCAAAAATAAGCACTTTTTAAAAACGCTACGCATCCTGGGAATAATAACAGTAATGGTAATTTTAACCTTTAAATTAGGGAATCAAAAATATTTATTCACCATCTATCCTAAAAAAACAAACAAGCCTTTCCGGAAGTCTTGAGTCCCTCTTCTGACGTCATAGCATTGACGTAACTACTTCTCTTTTATTGACATCCGGGGTGTGTTTGTATATACTGGGAATACTCAGTTATCCTGAATTTAATTTTTGTGTCATATTTTTGCGGGAAAATGTGTTCTTCAAATTTTAAAATATCAGATGAAGATATAAAAAAAGTACTTTGGGAAATTATCCTATATTGATATGCAATTACCTGATTATTGAGATGTGGATTTACGCAATTTAGTTTATATCAGCAGAAATTCTTCTACCTGAATCTTCTACCGGAAGCTGAAACAACCTCTACAAATACTGCCCCCTACCGTGGAGAACATGAAACACGATCGGGAATATATGAATAGGGAAACAATAACTTTATGACTTATATCAATTTAATGCTGATGACAACCAAACCAATATGAAAATTAATGTGGGAAAACTGGATTCTACCATGGGGTTTGCCCAGCCAATAAAAATATATTGAGACAGCATCATTAGATTTTTATGCATTGTAAGAAAATGAAAAATAAATGTGACAATTAAGTGCACAACAATAATCAACAACTAAGACTTCCCCTTTCAAGCTCAAACATCAATAAAATCTTGGTGTAGATTTTTCTTCTAATTGTTAAATGCAATTCCTAAATTTCAAGTCAGAAGACAAAATAATCCTATTAATTGAGCCTCTAAATTGACCGCGCAAATAAACTGGACAATGAGGAAAAAACAACTTGCCACAGATTCAGTGGTCGCTAGCCTAGAAAGGATAGAAAAAATAGCAACAATCAAAAGAAATAAAATTCTTCTATATTTGTGCAAACGATGACGAAGCATCGAAGGGGGATGTTACAGTTTCTAGGTGCGTATTCCCCACAGCAGATGTCACTGGCATTTTATGGGATCCGTTGTGATCCTGGAGAAGATGCGGAGCAGGGAGGAGCGGCAAAGAACAGATCCACTGAAGTTTCTCCTTTCCTTCTGACAGTGATAAATGAGTCCGTAGTCTGTCTAACCCTCTTTTTCACGTACTTATATTTTTTTTCTTTATTATTGCTTTTTTGTTTCGTCCCACAGATCGCTTTGTGTTTTTTTTTACCCCCTCTCATTCTTGGTATGTGTTTTTATTGTTATTATTTTTACTTCCTACCCATCAGTATCCGATCACTAGCATAACCACGCCTCCAACTTTTCCCTTCACTTCATTTCTTATTAGGCAGCCGGCAATTTTTTTATGTTATCGTTTTCTGTTTATTTTTGTGATCCTTCTTGCTCTGTCTTGCATTTTTTTTATTTTTTTATTTTATTATTTTTTTTTTTTTGTACCGTACCTTCTGTGCTTCACTGGAAAGCTTTCGAACTTCCTTTCATTTTCTTTTATAATTACGAACAAAAATAGCAATCTTTCTCAGCGAATGGACTCATAAAATCATTCGAAATACTTTTTTTTACTAAAAAAATATTTCTTACAAGATTCTTTTTTTTTTTTTTTTTTTCCGTGTCGTTCTTTTGTAGAAAAAACGCCAGTGTGAGTAGTTTGAAAAAGATATGATTATCAGACTCAAAATTAAGAGCTTCGAGATAAAATTCTCAAGTACGTAGCTTAAAATCAATAAACAATAAAGAGAAGCTATAAAGCAATACAAATAAAATAAAAAAAAAGAATTAAACTCTGTTACAGATTTATCTTATATTAGTTTTGTGTGAACTACAATGTGCCCATTTTCCAATTCTTTGTGTTAGGCGTATAATTCAATAAAAAACAGAAATTGACAATAAAAGAATGCAACGATCTTGGCACTTCATAAAGTTAAAAAAAAATATTTACACTTCTTCAAAAAATTTCAAGATCTATAAAAAAAAGTAAATTCTGATCAAAATTCCATTACATAATGATCACTTCCTTTGAACTAATTATCCGTAATAAAACTAATATTATGAACTTGAGAGTACATCATACATAAATTGAAAAAGGTTTTAAAAGTAATAGTTTTTGAAATTAGAAATAATTTCTAAAAATATCTTTTATCTTCTTAAAGATATAAGTTCAAATTTATTGTTCTAAAACTATGGGAGAGTTTTTAGTTATTTTCACACTAAATATTCCAAAACCTTTCAGAAATATTTTCAATATAATTCTCTTTAATTATTGTATGTAATTGTTGAACAATTAAAAAGATTCTTTTATAAAAATTATTTAAGAGTCGTGGTACCGTAACGATGTTCTTTTGACTAAATAATCTCAAGATTTTTCTCATTTTTAGGAATTAGTTTCCATTAGAATATTGGGATCGTAGTAGGTAGTTCTAATAATTATGTTGATTTAATATTGAGTGTTTGGTTTGTAGAAGAAATCATTTTCGCTTAATTTACTAAATTAATTAATTTAATTTTTTCTTCAATCGGTCTTTAAATATTATCAATTAATTGCTTTTAAACCTTTATTTTTATTTTTAACTAATCTAAAAAAAATTTTTAAAAACTTTTTTTATTTATTTATTTTGGATTTTTTTTCTTTAATTTGTAACTTTACATAGTTTAACTTGCAAAACTTTAAGTTGGCTGTTTGGACGGATAAAAACCATTATAAAAAGCATGTCGAAATGTGCTCCGGGGCAAAACTTCGCGGCCAAATCTTCGCTAGACAAAACTTTGCAGCCCGAATTTCGCCGATCTATAACTTCGAGGGTACAAAACTTCACGAATCCGTAACTTCGCGGGTACATAACTTAGCTGATCAAAAACTTCACCAATGTAGAACTTAGCAGCAGGTAGAACTGTAGCTAGAAAGGTAAGAAAAACTCTTAATTCAAACACGATTTGTTGCCGATTAGCCAAGTGTTTTAATATCTCAAAAAACAAATAATGGATTTTTGAAGGATATTTCTCATTCTGAACGTCTGGTGCCCCCTTAATGTCCTAGTACAGGCGTACATGTATTGGAATACGCCTCAATAGTGATATAGTATATTGGAATACGCTCAAATAGTAATACGCCTTGGTCCTAGTATACCCTGATTGGTAGGGGCTAGAGAGCTATATTACACCATTGATTGTTCTACATAAAATTGAAAATAATTGTATAATACAAAATTTTAATTACCAATTTTGCATCGAAATTTGATTTGCGATGAAGTGAAGTAAATGCTATAGAGTCGTTTAAATTCTAAGTTTATGGAGTCTGAAGAAATGGTGATACAAACAAGGAATTGTCCAAAGATCTCCAACGCACTTCTCCATTTTTTGAGTTTTATCAAAAATACGTTGAATAACTAGTGATGAATCCTGCGTCTTGTGTTGCTTAAGTAGGCAGAAAAAAAAACTTTTTTTTTTTTTTTTTAATTTGTTTTTTTAACATTGATATCTTTTTCTGATGCGTTTTACTCTGCATTCGATTTATTTTTCAATGCTTTTTCGCTTTGTGTTGTTGTTGTTTTTTTTTCTACTTATTTTTGACAATGTTTAGAATATTTCATCGAAGTTGGCCTGATTGGCTATCATCACCAAAATTCATACAATAGACAATAGTAATTCATCCATATAAATTGCAGCCAGATGCAGTATTTAACAATACAATTTTCATTTTGCACTTGCATAATTTTTTGCAAAGGACAGTTTTCCAACACATTTATTTCTTAAAACAAAAAATTGCATTTTAAAAATGAAAAAGTCACGAACGTAAAACATGTTTCTACTTGCATATCACACGCTTCTACCCCTAATATGCAAACGATAAATCCGCGCGAAATTAAAATAAATTTAAATTCCATCTAAAAGTTAAGAATACTCTCATAAAATTGATTAAATATGCTACTGGCTCTCTCACCTTGCCTTATCATGAAAGAAATATTTAGCAGCAAAATATTATTTTTGTTTTAAATAGTAATTGCAAAATTCACTTTAGTATGCCCAAACACAAATGAAAGCCATAGTTTCAAACATAACCTTAGTATGCTTTTCAAATGCAGAAGATAATACTGTGAATATTCGTTTTTAAAATAGTAGACAAATTGAGATAATTTTAAGTATAGTATTTTTTAGTTAAAATTAATAAGTAAATAATTTTTTGATATTAACACTAGAAAGACTTAAATACCTATATTGTCCAAAAGCAGTAAAAATGACTGCATTGTGAAAGAATAACTAAGGCATAAAGAGTTTTTTTTTAAATTAATTTTTAATATTTTTGATATTATTTTCAGTTATATATCAAGTTATTAGTAAATATTAGCAATAAAAAAATTAAATGTTGTACAAAACGTCGCAAGATTCTAAGAAATTCTGTCATCATTGTTTTTTGAACTGAGATTAAAAAGCAGTCAAAATGACTTCCTTGGGAAATCTAGTGTTAATCAACATTTAGTATTTCTTAGGAACATTTTGTATTTGGAAATAGTTAAAAACTAATATAGAAAATAGACTTTACATTCCAAAAAACTGCTATTTATATTTTTATCATTCTTCCACAGCTTACTTTTTGTAGAGATTCTGTTTGCCCATTTGTACACAATTATCATAAATGTCATAGAATTGGATTATATAAATTTATAAAACTCTTAAACTCATCTTTCGTTTTTTAAAGTAAAAACTCCAGAAAGAAAACTTTTTTTTTTTTCTTTTTACACGTAAAATAAGATTGTGAAAAGAACAAATGCGTAAAATTGCTATAGTATTTTCGGAACGAAATAAGTAGGTAGATCGAAATGGCGAAAAACAGAGATGGTTCTTCGCAAAGCAATTCTCTCACTTCTTCCTTCTAGATGAAAAACTTAGAATAAAAAATAAAAAAATTCTCACCCCCAAAAAATACTACTCAAACTGTTAGTTTTCTTTTGCCTGTAATTTCTTCTTTTTCTCAACTTTTCTCCCTACTTCTCAAAGATGTGTGAAAAAGCGATTAATCTTACTGTCGTTCAGAATTTTTCCGCTTGCTATTCGCCGAAAGTTCCCTTCCAAGTAGAAAACATATAAAGAAATACATACAAAAATCAAGAAAAGAAATATAAAAATAGTAGAAATAGAAGTTGAGTCGGAAAAACTCTCTCCTGAAAGGGGAAGCGGGGGTAGTGTTCAGGTTTTCGAGATGGTATCAATTCCTTATCGCTCAATCTGTAGATATATAAATTGATTTCTATCATCTGAACTGAAGTTGGATGAAGGATTCGGTTTTATCGACTTTCTTGACAAGTTGATTTCTTTTTCAATTCAAGTTACTTTTGCTTTTCATTTCAAGCAATTCACGAAGAAATATAACATTTAAAATAAGTCAATGGGGGTAACTTTTCAATTTCTATTTCACGAACAAATTCTTCGTCGTATGTTTTTTTTCATTTTTATTCAAATAAAAATAAAGCTGATGCCGGTTTTTATAAAGCCTTTTTTCCCCCTTTATTCGTATGGATAAGCAAAAATACCTCATGCGTATAAAAACTTATAGTGTGTCAATGAACTTCGTTGCCAAATGTCATATTTCTTAAAAATATTCCAACATAATAGGAAGTGCATGCAAATTTTTATTTGAATGTTTTCTTCCCTTTTCATCGAAATTAAAAAATATAAAAAAACGAGATTTTTTTGTAATTTTATGATGACATTTATTTTCAGAAAAAGTAATTTAAAGGTAACATATCTACAGTTTTTTCTTCAAAATGTAGAAGTTGAGATATACTACTTTGCTTCGTTTAATGCCGAATTTATAAATACAAAAATTTAGTGAAAATCGAAATACCATTTTAAAACAATTTTTTTCTTTTTGTTTGTTGCTGATAAAATGTAGTACATAAGACATTTATTATGCATAGTATATTCTTTAACTACCTAAATCGAAGTAATTTGTAAGATACTATTTAAACCCTCAGAGTTAACATCAGACGTAAAAAGCCAAATCGTATATATTAACATTTAGGTACAAATAAATCTTTATGAGTATTTTTGAAAAATAATTGATTGCATACGTTCATAGATTTCGTTTCAAATTTGGAAAAATGCATATATTTTCAATGAGATGATGCATTATTTCATTCTGATTGTAAAAATCTTATACCTTGATAGAGTATATAGAGATAAATACATATTCAGATAAAAGACGATATTAATATTTTAAATCAATGTCGAGAGTAGAGCCTAAGTTTAGGGCACAAGACGTTCAATACATAAGTAAAATATAAACTATGCAGTTCTTCGAAAAATAACAAAATACTGCATCCCATACATTTGAATAAAATTTCTAAAGCCATAATCAACAAATTCATACTATATATATTTTATTTTATAACCGTCGTTGAACCGCCGACCCAATTTTGGATTTACAACTGCCAAGGTTCAATTGTAGCCTTGTAATTTTGAACCCAATCCCCTTGGATGAAGTATTGGGAGAAATTTTGCCTTCGTGAAGGACTTTTTGACGGAACTAACCCGTATTTGCGTTACAAAGAGAGGATAACCACGAAAACCTCCCACGGTTAGCCTGACAGAAGGGGGACTCTAACCCATGATCCTTCTGCCAAAGAGGATATTTTACGTCAGCACTGTTGTCGGTGTGAGCCGGGCGCGGAATTCGTATCGACCAGCCATGGCTGGGATTCGAACTCGGTTCACCTCATTAGAAGGCGAACGCTTTATCCCTTAAACCACCACGGCTCAAATTATGTATATTATTCCATTTAATTATTTTTAAAATTTTATTTATTTTAGTTACTAATTATCTACCTGTATGTTTCGCATAAGTATAATTATATCGCATTGCCGAAAAATGACACATTAGTACAGGATAAGTGGTAACAGGTATGCGTAGAACGGTTTGTTTGTTAATGTGTGCCGTTGTGTGTTATTATTATTAAAATGTTCTTATAATATCTGATCGCCTCTGATTTGGATTTCCTCTGCATTAGAACTTGTTATCCAACCTTATCTTATATACTTGTTACTCTGAATGACCGAAATTCGTGGTTAGCGGCTTCAACTGGTAAATGTTGAGAATCCCATAGTCGCTTTGGTAAATGTCCGAAAAATATACTAGGTCTAGTTATGTGCCACTGCCCGGTATGCCCTACATCAATGTTTTAAGGTCAAGCGCCACTGCCCAGTATGCATTTTTCCAGTACTCCGAACACTGATGTTTCTCCTAATCTATCTTCAGCAGATATTAAAATAACGAATTATATCAACGAATAAATTAATATCAAATCGGATATAACAAATATTTCGGATATTCACCAAAGCGACTATGATTGTTGACATTCGGCCATTCACGGTAACATACTCATAACTTTGTAATATTATTCATCGGAAAGATCGAATTCCGAAAAATGTCGACTTTTCTCCGGTGAATATCCACAATCAAATTGTCCCTTTGGTAAATGTAAAAAATATTTGTTACATCTGATTTGATATTAATTTATTCACTAACCTTTATTCGATAGTTTAATATCCGATTAGGATAGATTAGAAAAAATATCGGTGTCAGCAATACCGGTTAGTGATACTTAACCTTAAGAAAAACATCAATATAGGGAATACCGGGAAATAGCATTTAATTTTAAAAAGTCATCAAAATAAAGAATACCGGGCAAGTGTACCGAACAAAGATTTTTAACCTTAAAAAAAGTGAGGGTAGAGAATACTGGTTAATATCACCACTCCTGCCCAGTATTCCAAACACTTGACATTTTTCCTAATCTATCGTATGGGACATTAAAATATGGAATAAATATTTAAATATCGATGAATAAATTAATCAGATCTAGAATATAACTTGGGAATTTTCCAAAACGACTATGTGATTATTGATATCCATCGATGAAAGTCAACAATCACCAACTTTGGTAATCCCAAAGGGACATGTACATGTTTTTTTTTTCTTTTTTTTTTTTTTCTTCTTTTGCTTCCCCCCCCCCCACTTAATATAACGAATTGTAGATGAAATAAACTCAATCAATTGACAATAATAAGCTGTCACGAGTATCAGCATTTTTTTTTTTCCAGTTTTAATTTCATATTGTGTATCACAAAAGTATCATACATCTGCATACACAAAGCAGAAATAGATAAAGATGCAATCATATGATTGAGAGTGAAGTAAAGATGACTTTATTCTAGAACATTCCAGAGAAGAAAAGTAGCTGAAAAGATAAGGGAACTAGAGGGGGGAAAAAACCGATTGTGGGATGATGATCAAAAGCAGAGAAAGAACGAGAATACCAAAGAACTCATTCGCTGGAGTGCTATTTCCTCCCCCCTTCATCGAAATATTCTTTTTATTTTTTTCATCTGCCAAAGTCTGAAAGACAGATGGAGCTTTAAGCGATCGGCAAATATCTGACTTGGTTCCGAATTTGGTAGAGAAGTCGCCGGTGGTCAAGTGATTGATGTGCCTGATCTGACAAAGTGAAAAAAAGGAAAATTATTATAAAACTAATAAATAAAATAGTAGAGTTCATGGGCATTACGCCAGAGAAAAGGAATCAGGTTTGAAATTGTAAAGGAAATAAAATAAGATAAAGCAATATTTGATTGAAATAGATGTCACACCTATTCAGTGAATAGGCAGGTGAAACTTTAACTGATGAAGTTTCCTTTTCTCTCTTTTTTTTTTTTTTTTTTTTAATTGATAATTTCAGAAAAAGATAAATTATTGACAGGTGAATCCGAAATGAAAGGAAGCATTGATTTTAACATTTTCTCTTAAGATGATAATTCACTTCAAATCAATTGTTTCTAATTCGTATTCGAACTCGGGAAATAAATTGCTTTTATCAATTATTGATTTTTAACAAAAATCTCCACCACATTTCGTTACAACGTAAAAAGAAAATAAAGAAAAAAAAAGAAACATTGCATCAGATGGGATTAACTGACATAAAAATACACGTCATAGCACAGACTTGTCTATGCGGAAAGGAAATTTAATGCATTATGAAATTTAAGAGTACATTTTGTATTAATTTATTTCTGAAATAAAAGGTTTAGAAAAACATTTTAAAATTGGAGGGAGGGAGAGAATATGAACTTCATAATTTTATTTAATTTTTAGGAGACGGTTTCATTTTCAAGCATTAAATCTGGTAACCAAGTTATCATTATTTATTTGGAAAACAATCCAATATCGATTCCACTCATATCAAATCTTCATTTTATGAGTATAAAAGATTCAACTAAAAAATTGTACTTTTGCTTTATAATTTTTTATTGCCTCTATTACCCAAAACCTTAATTAAGGTTAATGTATTTGAGATAAAAAATTATCAGGCTTTAGTAACTTATCCTTAGCTGTATCCGTATCAGTTTGTAACTGATGCTGAAAAAATTGGTAAAACCATTTCTTACGTAGTGTATGAATCAGTTAGTAATTAAGTTTTATACCGATAGATGGCGGTTATGTGTTAGTTAATTTGAAGTAAAGTAAGTAACAACAGACATAGAATGTGGATGTAGGCAGTAAAAGTTAATAGTATTCATTTAATTATTCGTAATTTCCAAATAAGTGTATCTATCTTAAACATATATTATTTATTCTATCCTATTTAAATTACATCTAATTATTAAATCACATCTAATTATTAAATCACATCACCCTTCTTTTCTATATCGTGGAAAATAGAACAATAATCATGCTCTTATAAGTAAGCATAATTTTTTAATAACTAATAAATTGTAACTTTACGAAAAATTGAAATAAAATTTTTGGCGAGAAATTTCTTCCCATTGATTTTGGGAAATATAACATTAACTGAAATAAATGTTTTTACCAAATTATTAAAGCTGTTGCGCTATTTAAGATCTATATGGAATTAAAAAATTATAATTATGTATAAATATAACACATTTATTTACATAAAATTATATAATTATGTATAATTAAAAACTATTTTATGTATTAGCAAATATAAGCATTGTGACACTCTTCATTTAAAAGGAATTATAAAGGAACAAACTTTAAACGTAAGCTGTCTAACTAAAATAAACTGTCTTAGCCCCCCTTCCAGAAAATAATATATATAATCTATATATTGTAGATTTGTTCGTATGCATTAAATAATATCAACATAATCTATAAACTTTGAAGTAAACTAATCTTTTATTGTTTAAAGAGGTTTTTGTTCCATGTTTATTATCTTTTTATAAAAAGGAAAATATAAATAAAATGATAAATAATAGGTACTTTATAATTGATATGACATAGTAATTTACAAAAATACAGTTCTTCACAATACAAGAACTTATTTTGTCAATAAATTTAATTTTTATCGCAAAGTTTAAATAGTTATATTTCGAGGCTTGATTCATAGTTATATAACAAAACTTCTTAAACAACTAATCAAAAAACGAATATTCTTTTTCATTATATTTCATTTCATCAACCAATAAGAAAATTTTTTAAAATACATTTCATTTTTTTAAAAGCGGATGTCGCCGACATATGTCGTGACTGATGATAAAAATCGCTTTTAAAAGCAATCAAAATGAGAAAAATCGTAATAAAAGATTACGATATATATATTTTTTTTTCCTCGTTTATTTCTTTTTTGAACTGAATCTTTTCGATTACAAACGATGTTACAGGTGAATAGCTAATAACTCCGAAAAGAAATGGGAAAGAAAACAAAAAGAATAGATCTCGGGCAACAAATAATGACGATATATAAATATTTTTTTTTTAAAGTTGAAAGAAATAAAAAATCAAAACGCATTGCATCCTTTGGAAATATAAATCTCACAATACTGTTTAGATGGAAGCAGCAGCAGCACAGGAGGTGGTCCCATATACGTCAGTTGCTTTTCATTTATTTATCTCCAATCCATAAGTTCTGAAAAGGGTTTCATTTATTCCGCGAAAAACGATGACAATACATAAGCAGCAGGGGTAAAACGGAACGGAAACTAATGAAGAACTCGGCGCAAGGATACATAAAAAAGAATGGTTTTTAGAATCGGCATATGATATATAAGCAATGAGGGAAAGAGAAAAGATTGTTTAGCCATTGCGAGATTGTCGAAACGAAAACGAATTAATCGAAGGACCATTAATAATAAAGGTATTTTTTCCGCTTTCACATTATTTTTTCCAATGCGAGAAACAAAAGGAAATAAGTATAAATAAATCATCCCATTTTAAATGGAAATATATATCTTCGGTTAAATTAACTTTAGAAATTTATGATTCTTTGGATCATTAGGAAATATTCCATTTTTAATTTATTTTTTCCCCGTGAAAGAGATTTTTTTTTTAAATATATATTTTGAAATTATTCATTTCTTTTCTTAGATGAAGTCTCAATGTTGGAGAATAATAAAATCAATTCGTTATATAGGATATTTTTATGAAGTATCAATGATTAATGAAATTTTTTTTCTTAGAGATTTCAATCGGCTCATATTTGTTTGTTGCTCATATTTTTCTCAGACAAAGTGCGTGATATATTATTGACAAATAAAACTTATGAACAGAAAATTTCACAATCGCGCAGTTTAACGTTGAAAGTTAAGATGGAAAGTGTTTTAAATAATAAAAATTAAAAACAAATATAATTTTTAAAACAAATTATTCAATTTTTTTAAAATTCATAATTGCTAAAAATTGATGGATTTTTAACAATGAAGAAAAATTATAACTAAGACAGTGACATTCATCAATAGTATATATGACAAGCGTATAATTTAAGCAATGCAAATTATATTAATAATTATAAAATGCTAATAAATGTGTTATTACTGGAAGTTTAATTATAATTTGAATAAGCAAGAGGACTAAATAAGTAAACTTAGTTATTATAATTAAATTATAAGTGTAAACTTAAATCTAACACGTAAATTTTGTGTTAACAAGTAAAGCAGTACTTGTATTAACAAGTAAATTATAACTTGTGTTAACAAGTAAAAATAAATTATAACTTATATTAACGACTAATTATAGCTTGGGTTAGCAAATTAATTATAACTTGTATTAAAAAGTAAGTAATAACTTGAGTTATTATGCAAATTGTTAATAGTGTTAACAGTTAAGTCCTCTTGTATTTATTACTAAGTAAATTATTGTTTGCATTAACAAGTAACTTAAAACAAGTATTATTAAGCAAATTATAGCTTGTATTAACACGGAAATTAACTTAGTGTAAAAAGAAGGTATCCTGTGGCATTTCGAAATTACTTAAAATTTTGGGTTTCAAAATCTGTCACCATCGACTGTATGTATAGAAAAAATTTTATTCGTCATTAAGATAGCTTTTAATGGTAAGAAAGATGTTTTGAAAAATGCTTCTTGTTGTTATATTTACTAGAGCTGAAACTTTTTAATTCATTAAAATGACACGAAGCACATCTTTCGCCAAAGCTCATCTATTAGCGAAATGCAGCTTACGTAGCAAAAATATGCAACTAAAAGTCATTAAAATTAGCTTTACTTTCAAAAAAGATCAAATAAAAATATTTCATACTGAGACTGTCAAATTTGGAAATATATATATATATATATCAGGGGTCAGTCAAGGTTTTTCTGAGAGGTACCTATTTTGTGAAACTTTAGACATAATTTGTGAAAATAAGAAATTATTTAAAGCTGGAGAGTCCGCTTTTTGTACATGTCAAATAAATCAACACAAAAATATGGATTTATCGTTTCTTACAGGATACAAAAATAAAATTTTAAGAAAGAGAATTTCGTGAAACTACCGTTTTTCCTAAAGTTGAATTTTTGAAGGTACCGCTAAACGGTAGTAAATTTGGCCTGGACAGAGCCCTATATATATATATATATATATATATATATATATATATATATATATATATATATATATGGGTGATTCTCACGAAATATGACAATTCGCTGTCCCTTGCTCCAAGATCTAATACTATAATACTAAAAGAACTTTTTTTTAAGAAAATTAATAATTGGCATTGCTGTTAGCATTTTAAAACAACTTTACACTAGCATTGACTGTTTTGTATACTTAAAAAATTTAATTGAACTTCAAAATGTCATTTTCCTGGCATGTCCCAATCAATGTTTCCAACAATAACTAGCTTCAAAACTTCCTATAAATTTTTCAATATCTAATTTTTTTTATCTCAACCGGTGTAAGCATTTCTAGAATATACGCAGAGGGTATTATTTACAAAAAATTCGTTTAAATAAATTTTTTCTGTCAATAATTTGTTTGTCCCAGGAAAATCTGTCATTTTCCTGGCTACTTTTATTTAGTGGTTTATAACCAAAATAGATAGAGCCAGCAATCAATATCTTATGATAATAGATTGATTAGATACCCTCCTATATGAACATGTCTTGATGCATGAATAAAGAACCAATTTTCTGGTTCAAAATCTATTTAAAAAAAATTTTCAAGGTGAGTAGGTTTTTGTGTTGTCATTTTCCTGGCTTCTTGAAACCATTAATAACATACACTACATAGATTTATCTGAGTTATTTTAAGAAATCCTGTTTTTTTCTACAGAATATAAACGTCTTAGGCCACAATATTTAATTAAAGTAAAGTTATATGCTATAAAATGGCGAATTTGTCATTATCCTGGCTTATGAATGCCAGGACATTGAAGTGTAACCAGAAATTTTTTTTAACTGCTAATACTGTAAGGAGGGAAAGCAAATATTAACCTAATACCAAGTTTATGAATGATTGTAATATGCTTGGATGTAATCAAAGCTATTTATTTATTTAATGATTGATTATTATACACAATTTTATTCTGTACATATCAGCAACAAAAATTGTTTTGATTCTTTCTACAGTGGATAAAAAGAATTAATTTAAGCAATTTATGGTCCATCTAACATAAAGGCTTAAGTTGAGTTACTTACTATTAACTTAAAATGACTGTTTTTTAAACTTATAAGCTAATATGTCATATTCCTGGCATACAAGGTTTGGTGAATTTCTATTTTATTCTTTTTCCCAAGCAAATGTAAATAAAATACACTGCTGTCTTTAAGATACTAATAAGTGTAACTAAAGAAGCATACAAAAAAAATTTTAGATTATCTTGACGACTTTAAATTTCACGAAATTTTCTGGTCCGAGTTGTCATATTTCGTGAGAATCACCCTTATATATATATATATATATATATATATATATATATATATATATATATATATATATATATATATATATATATATATATATATATATATATATATATATATATATATATATATATATATAGGAAAATGTCGAAAATAAAGATTGTTATAAGATAAATCTGGCTCAGTTATTTTCATTGTAAAAAAAATTACATTTTCGTAATTTAAAAAAGTAATTTTGATTCAGCTATATTTTACACAAACCGGGTGAGTTTTATTTATTTTGACATTAAAATTCAATGCATCGACCGTATTGTGTCGTGTAACTATTTTTTTTAACTCTACTAAGCAAACAAAATTACAATATTGATTACATATTAAAATTTCAAATTTAAGAAGGAAAAAAAATTTTACCTTTTTTATATAAGAATTATATTGTTTTCTTTTTTTTTAAAATAATATAATAGATAATTAAAAAGCTTTTATCGTAAAAAAATAATAATATTTTTTTTTAAATCAAACACATTTTCTTTAACATATTTTCATTCTTTTGCTGAATATTAGGTATTGTAAAATTAAAAAAAAAAAAAAAAAAAAAGCCGAATATGTATACGAATAAAGGGTTCATTAAAATATAACTTACTTCTTGTTCTCTGTTCATCTAAGAGTTGTTTCTCAAGGGTTTCTCTCAATTCCCTTTCTCGAAGAACTTCCATTTTCAGTTCAGCTAAAAAATAAATTATGATTTTATTCACAATCTCATTCAATAACATCGTAATACAGTAGTTACAACACAATAAAGAAAGTATCATTAAACTATCCCTATTTATTGTTATTTTATCTTTCTTAACATGAGATGGAATAATACTACATATGAACAGAGAGATTAAGAATAGTTCTAATTTAACTTGTGCCCATTATTGTGTATCTTCCAATAGTGAGAACACCCATCAAAGCGTGGCTCGCGTGACCGAATCCATGAATAAAGGCCATCAATGGATGGAAACAAAGAGCTGTCACTCCACATAACTCATTCATCACATTTAGTTCCGTTCTGCCTCTTCCGATTTAAAATAATCGCTGAATCACGGTCAGTGTATAAATTAGTTATGATCAATTCAAGTAAATTGGAGCTTATAGTCATTTAGCACCCTTAGTATTTAGTTTCAGTATTTCGTTGGCGGGCTTTTTTATTCTGGATAAAGCTCAAAATGCACGTTTAAGAAAATCAACAAGGCTCAATATGCGTGTTTAAAAAAATTGATGCAAATCAAAATGCGTGTTTAAGAAAATTGATACAGCAAAAAATGCGTGTTTAAGAATATTGATAAGCCCAAATGAACCCAGCCCAACGTTCAACTCAATTGGAATTGCTTGACTTTACCGGTCAAATAACAAATCAAATGATAACTTTCTTATTTTGTAGTTAAAATTTGGTTAAAAACAACACTACATAGACTAAAAACAATTATATAATCTATTAATTAAAATTTTTTAAACTAAACTTAGAAAGAGAACTTAAAACAAGAAACAAATTATACATCTATATTTGGTATTCTGCAAAAAATAGGTGAAAGTTACTCACAGAAATCAACGATTCTTCTATTTCTATAATATAATCAAAGAAAGATTTAGACCAGCGATTTGCAATTTTTTTCGCCTATGGAACTCAAAATGATCGACTTTCTTTTATTGGAAAACCGACAATATAAAAAGAGTTCATTAGCAGTTTGTAGTATTTTAACCAACAAAAAAAAACTGAATACTTTGAAAATATTTAAGGTGAAAATTGAACTTTTTGTTGCTGTTTTGTCAATAATAGTCTTAAGATTTGGTCTTATCCAACGAAGGATAGGGTATACATTGTGCGATGCAGACTAAAGCAAAAAAAAAGCGTGAATAAAGCACAAATTTTATTTATATGTGCAAACTTTATGTATATGTGCGGAAACTATAAGTATTAGCACAAATTGTATGTACTTACATTTATAATTTATTTATGTTGCTTTTATGTCGCCAGTTAAATTTCGAAGCGGTATCTAATCTAGTTCTGAACTGGGTTTTTTTTCTGCATGCATGAGTAAAAGAAGTTAAAATTAGGTTTTTGTTGAAATAGAAACGAATAAAAACAGTTATCAACAATTTCCCGCAATTTTTCAAATTTATTTATGGTTAGTTTAGCTTTTCTATTTGGAATGAAAAGGCTCAAAAGGAAATAATATCTCACATTTTTTAAATGCTTACCTTTTTCGTAATTTAATCTCTGTATTGCTATTAGAGCAAATGTATGTATATTCTGAAAATTTTGCTTTATTTTACTAGAATTTCACCATACTAGGAGGCTTCGCCCCCTGCTCGATGGCGCTTGCCAACCCCCGGAACTGCTTTCGCAGTTCATTTCGGATTGCTGCGGAATCCAATGCTCTCATTGGATACGTTCTTAACGTCTAGCTTTTGTATACTTTTTTCAATACTGAAGTTCCGAAAACTTTTCACTGTAGAAAATTCTAAACCTGTACATTTCAATTTTAATTTGAAATTGCAAACAGTTCACATATTTTTCTTAATCACACTATTCTAAATTTCAGTTGTTGAGAAAAGTAACTGTTGTAAGTTTTGATTTAAAGTCTTTCCCACCAGAGTGTTAAAGCCATGTGTTGTAAAACAATATGAAATAGTAGTCTGAATAGTAGAGAGAGAGAGAGAATTTCTTTAAAAACACAATTGTTAATTTGGGCATTTGGCGATACAACACTTATAGAATTGAAGGATTTGTTACGTCAAGCGCTCAGGTATCTTAATTTTGATCTAGTTGCGCTTCTATGTCATTTTGATTTATGTTGCTAAGTTAACTTTCAAAAAATTCTATGGCTGGCAACAGCATTTTTATTTTTTAAGTTGTTTATTTTTATTTCTTTTAGAATTCGTTCTTTGTTTAGCGAAATGTTTTTTAACCTAACAGAATTCTTTGCCGACTGTTTTCTCTATAAATGAAGAAAATAAAGTAAATATTTAAGTGTTGAGAAAAGAATCTTATTTAGTTGTCCAAAGTACTTCTTCCAAAATTTGGGAGCCACGTAAGAGAATTATATACATTAGATCAGAAACGCATCATTAAAAGGTAGAATGCTTTGGTGTTTTCAAAACGTAAACAAAACAAAGCAAACGTTGCCACCGGCGGAAAAGAAATACAGCCAAAATTCGTGAGCCACGTAAGAGAATTATATATATTAGATTATCGAAATATTAAATAAATAATGGATTACTGATAAAATTTAATTTAAAAAAATCCTAACTCTCAGAACACCATGGAACCCTTGGATTCTGCGGAATACTATTTTGGAACCGCCAATTTAAACAACCATCGCTATCGCAAATCGTTGCCAAACGCTGTAATTTATGCGATGAACTTGTTTCTTTGAATAATTCTTTATTTCTCCATTTTAGAAAAAAAAAAAAAACAAGCACCTCAAACAAACAAATCTCTTCTCATATTTTAAAGCTAACTAATTTTAATGATATAAAATTAAATGCCAGCTCGAACAATTTTATTTATCGATCTGCCTTTTCATGAAATCAGAAGCGACATATCCGCTCCAAGAAAATGACACTGACTGAAGTTCGGGGAAAATCATGTACCTTCGATAACAATTTTGAAGTCAATGGTGGTAACCTCCAAGAATGATCAACCTCTATCAACGACCATTTTACTGTGGAACGGAGAGTGGTCGGTCCCGAGAGGTTTGACTGTACTTTAATCACCATATTGGGCAATATATTGCCAGTCATGGTTACTGAAAATTTAATAGATAACTTTCACCATTCAAATATGTATGCCTCATTTTATCTGTGAATCTTTTTTTACTGCATAGCCTGTAAATGTCGCCACAAACAATAAAAAATGCCTAAAGCAAAAGACAAAGTGAATAAAGCACAAAAAAAGTACTTTTCATTTGTACTTTAATCACGGTGGGTTATTTTTTTTCTTTATTGTTTATACATATAAAGGTTACCGTGAATGACCGAAATTGGTGTTAGTTAACTTCCACCAGTGAATGTTTACAGTCACATAGTCGCTTTGGTCAATGTCTAAAATATTTACTAGGTCTAGTTAAGTGCCACTGCCCGGTATTTCCTACATCGATGTTTTTAGAGGTTCATTGTCACTGTCCGGTAGACATTTGCCTGATATACTGACACATGACTGATAATAACACTGATGTTTAAGTTGTTATGCATTTAACCGGTACTCCAAACACTGTAGTAGTAGTTCATTTACGTCGCACTAGAGCTGCACAATGGGCTATTGGCGACGGTCTGGGAAACATCTCTGAGGATGATCCGAAGACATGCCATCACAATTTTGATCCTCTGCAGAGGGGATGGCACCCCTGCTTCGGTAGCCCAACGACCTGCACGCGAAGTCGAGCACTTTACGGTAGCACAGTTTAACGAGGACCAATACTCCAAACACTGTTTCTCCTAATCTATATTAAAATATATTAAAATATCGAATAAATCAGAGTTATTCGAATATTTCAGAGTTATTTAGAGATAACGAAATTAAGCCGTTCTCTTCATTATATGGTTGGTAATTGTCAATCAAGAATAAATTGCCAGTATAGAATATTTAAATCCTAAGATGTAACGGGAGAGTTTTGCAGAAAAAACGACAATCGGCTAAATCTGGAACAACATTTTTAATGTTATAAGACAACACGTTAGAGAGGGTGGCAAATAAAAATTCTTCACAAACTGGGGCCGAAAAAGGGGTGTTAATATTTTTAAATTGTAGAGACCAAAAATACAGATTAAAACTTAAGCAAAATATATCGATAAGATTTATAGCACGAGCTAATTTCAAAATAGTTATCTCTATATGCTTTCCTTAACGTTTCATGCAAATCCACAATTAAATTTTATTAAAATTTAACAAGTTTATTTAGAAAAATCATTTGTCAGTTACATTGAAACAAAATAATTTTTAGATTTGCTTAAAAAAAGAGGGAAAGAAAAAAGGGGGGAAGGGAAAGAAAAGAATAAACTCCGTTATGAACTCTGTTTCCCGTTATTCTACAAATGGTAGATTTTATTTGAAAAGAAAAGTAAATAGAAATAAACCCACCTGTTGAAGAGAGCAAACAGGTACTTCCGTTAAAGCGATTAGTATCCCATTTCAAGTAAGCGGTTTCGTTACCTTCACTTTAAATGATTTGAAAAGTGCTCTTTCAAACAGAACAAACCACAAAAGCGACACTCTCAATTTGATTTCTGTTTCTACCTTTCTATTTCCACTTCGTATTCTTTTGCTCTTCCTTCTCTCTTCACATTCCCCCATTTCAACCCCCTCGAAACGGCCACGTGATTAATGACGTAGGGCCAAGCGCTACTCCTGATTTGCCAGTCAATCGGTTTTCCTTTCTTTTTCTTCTTTCCCGCGGCGGAGCTTCAGAGAGAACGAAAGAGATAAATGTTTACACAAAACGAAAGCCAGCTTTTATACGCCCCGAGTGGCAACAAGTGGGTTGTCATTCCATTTCTCTTATTTCGATTTTTATTTATTTTTATGTATTTCTCTCTCTTTTTTTTATTCTGTCGTTTTCCATTCTATTTCAATTGCTAAGATTCTTTTTTCCAGTTTTATTTAATTCTATTTTTTTTTTCTCTTTTACAGTTTTTCCCCTCCGTGTTTTATTTTATTCTTAAAGCTTTTCACACTCGAATTTTATCTCGATTTGTATTAAATGGCTGCTGATATATATCTTTAAGGTTAGAAGAATGTGTCAAATAAATTTATTCGGAATAAAATCGGATTTGTGAATAATTGGATGGCATTGATGGTTTTATGAGTTCACACAAAAATAAACTCGTTGAAAAAAAGTGAAAAATAAGTACACAAATATATATTTATTTTAATTATTTGTAAATTTGTATTTTTACGAGAGTTTTTATTTGTCTGATTTGCATTCTTGAATTAATTTTCAATTTATTTTTGCACAATTTGAAGACAGTAAAATTTCGTTTCAATTATATAAAGCTATGCATAAAATGGAGAGTTTTATTTGAAACCAAACATCCTGTTTTAGTTATTTGATAAAATATAAAAATGGCAGATATCACTTTCATAATAATAATAAACAATAATTATATTTTTGTTTTATTAAGAAGAAAAGAAAATTGATGTATATTACACATGGCATGAACATCATTAAATTTATATATATATATATATATATATATATATATATATATATATATATATATATATATATATATATATATATATATATATATATATATATATATATATATATATATATATATATATATATATATATATATATTAGGGGGTACACAATAGAAGAAGAAAAATAAAAGAAAACTAAATCCCTGTTTAACAAAAAAAAGACAATTTACTCATTTATAAGTCATACATCTAAAATCTAGTAATCTATATTACGTAAAATTGTTTTACGTACGTGGTTGTGAAATCGATGAAATTTTTTCCCCGCTTCGGCATAAGCATAAAGCAAAGCAGTTAAACGCTGCTGTGTCATTATTCCATATTCTAATTTAAATTTTATTTTCTCTTAAGGTTAAAACAAAGCAGTTAAACGCTGTTTGTGATTTCAAAAATTATTGTGATTTCAAATAAATTCTATATAAATTTTAAAACATATAACTTCATATCTGCTTAAGCTATAAAGAACATGGCTCCTTGACCATGCATTGTTTTAACTCAATACAACCTCAATTTTCACTTACTTTAGTACTAAAATCCTTTTTCCTTGTTTTTCTTTTTACAATTTTATGCTAATTTGAGGACTTAAAGATATTATGTGTGTCTGAATGCTGACTATTCGAAACGTGTATATAAGAAATACAAAATTTAAAGGTTAAGAATTTAAGTTAACAAAATTAATTTATAGATTATAAATTCTCTTATGGTGTTAGAGAACAATTTTCGTTGTTCACATTAAAGGAAAGAACATGTTAGAAGTGACTTTTTCTAAACTTCCGGTTTTAACAACATGCTTCAAGTTTTAACAAAGTGATTTATTCTTTCAAGTTTCAGGTAATTTTCAAATAAAAAGGTATTGTTTAAAAACTCCAACGAAAGCAAATTTTGCAAAAATTTAAACATATGAATATAAGGATGATTAATTACAAAAGAGAGAAATCTGTGATTACATTATTGCGATGACAAGTCATTGGTCAAATATGTTTTCATTGTCAAAATCCCCAATTTAATAAACTGTTTTTCTTTCTGGATAATTTTTTAAGAACGGCACAATATTGTACTCTTGTCATCCTATGGGCTGGATTGATTTTCAGTTCCAGCCAATATATATTTTTTTAAGACGTCACAAAATTCTTTTCCTATTACAGTATTCATATTTATATTAAAATTGCCGGTCAAGACAAAAATTATGAATAAGTGAATGATAAAAAGAACGTTAAAATATTCTAAATTCTTGTAATGTAAAATATTCAAAATACTCACTGGTGAAAAGAAAAAGAAAAAACTCAGTCTGGTAACAGTCAACTTCAAAAAAAATTATCTGCTAAAAAAGCGGACGATAATTTTTCTATCATTCGATTGTGCTGTGCTGCTTTTTTATTAATGCTTATGTTAGCCTGACTTTTTTTTTTTTTGGACTCTTGCAGCTCTTTACTGTGATTGTGATAATCTACTCAATGAAATTGATCGATTCAAAAATTATGCGGGCAGGAAAAAACTAGGTTAACACCCGTTTCCCCAATGGGTAATAAACCTCAGTGCGTTACGTTTTATCTTTTAGTCAAAATTCACGAATAAGAAAATAAAAAAGAAAGAATATGTTTTGGTTTACGTTTTAATTCTGATCTAGCGATAAACTTGTAAAAAACTGTATCTTCTAATTATATGCGAATTTTTAGTAACCCTTCAAATATAATTCGAAGAAAACCATCTCATCAAAAAAGAAAAACTTTCTTTTAAAGATTCGAGTGAAATTTAGGAAACTTAATGTTAGAAACGGACACATTACTTTTGCGGACTTAGAGCTGATTGGATATTTATTCCTCCAACTTTTGCCTCTTTCCTCCCATTCACAGTTAAGTAAAAGCATTTCCTTGTTTATTTCTAGTTTCTTTTCCCATGATGCCCATAAGGTCTGTTTGCTCATGAATTTTTACACTTCTGTAATGTAATAGTGCAGCGTTAATGTTCATAGCCACTCCTAAATTCAAGATGCGTTTCCCTTTTTTTTTTATGAATTTGGCAATAATAAGAACAAAGAGTCGGTGGCTATAGCGTTGTTTAGTAATATAACGTGTCTCTTAATTTCTGATTTCTTTCGGATTTTATTTTCTGAAATGAAAAAGAAATGAGAATTATGATTCCCCCCCCCCCCTCTAAATGGTTGATGAAAATAGGAACCTAATGTAGGAATAAGAAAAAGTGAAGGTAAAGTAGTTTTTGATATAAATTTCTTTTATTCCGTGTTTAAACTCATTGAAAAATTATTTTGTAAAAGATAACTAATGTTTTTACAAATAGTAAAATATTTTTTAGTGTCTTTTTTTTCTCATTAAATATTGCAACTGTATAATTATAATGTTAAAAAATCTGAGTGAAAAGTTTTGGTTAGGAAATTAAAATGTAAATAACCGTAAAAAGGGGAAAAAAGACAAAAAAAAATAAGCTATTTGTAAAAATCGAACAGTTCACTTTAGTGTTTTTATTACATATTTCTGACATTACATAGGATAGTTTAACATATCCTAAGATTAACATATTCTTTTCCTCTTTTTCGAAACATGTTTACCTCTCGTTTGGGCAAAATTACATTTCTTTAAGTTTTGCTTTATTTGTAATTGACGGTTTAATTTTTTTTAAGTTGTTTGTTTTTAACATACATAGTGAAAAGGGAAAGAAAACGAAAAAAAAAAAAAAAAAAAAAAAAACTATTTGTAAAAATCGAAGTATTCATTTTACAGTTTACTTCTTACATTACTTAGGATGGGTTAAGATATTTTTTCCTCTTTTTTTTTTTTCGAAACGTGTTTACCTCTTGTTTATGCAAAATTTCATTTTTTTAAGCTAAATGTTTTGTTTTATATCTAATGGATAGTTTCATTTATTTTAAGTTGCTTATTTTTTATATACATAGGCACTTTTAGTCTATAGGTTGTTCATAAATGTAGATATTTTCACAGGTCTATCTGTTGTAAAAATGATAGGAGCGGCCCACAATTTTAATCATGTTTAGATGACGTTGTTATAGCCTATATATCCCTTCTCCAAACTCTCATTCGTAGCGTCCCACATGCTCACATACGTTAGGTTGTGCGTAATGCAATTGGGACTGTGAATGACTAAAATTGGTGGTTGTTGACTCCACCGGTGAATGTTGACAATTACATAGTCGCGCTTTGGTAAATGTCAGAAATATATACTAGGTCTAGTTAAGTGCCACTGCCCGGTATACCATACATCAATGTTTTCTTACGATCAAGTGCCACTGCCCTGTATGTGTTTAACCGATACTCTGAACACTGATGTTTCTGCTAATCTATACTCAGGAGATATTAAAATAAAATAATATAATATATAATAAGATATAAATAAAAGAATAATATATAGAATAATAAATGAATAAATAAATAAAATAATAATATATAGAATAAGAAAGAAATAAAAAATAAATATAATAATATCAACGAATAAATTAATATCAAATCGAACATAACAAACATTTCGGGCATCCACCAATGCGACTATGCGATTGTTGGCATTTACCTGTGGAAGTTGACATTCTCTTGATTTCGGTCATTTACGGTAGCACAGTTACTACAAAACAACTTCAGTTCCTTAGAGAATTTGCTCAGAACCTACGTATGTAAATTTGCTCAACGTTACTTGAAAGTTTAGAATCTCTGAAATTTTTACGCCACTACAAATTCAACGTGTACATTTCTGCGTAAACTTGCCGAATCTTTACTTGAACTCTAAGATGACACTCAACCGACTGTGATGGAAAAAGGGAAGAGATTTAAAGTGATTTTTAGGTTTTGAATTTAATAGTGAAATCCATGTTTTACTCTCAACTTATTGTAATATTACAACACTCACTGACAATTCCCTGAAATATTTCTGTACTATCGATTATAAACCATTACTTTAACAAAAGTGTGCTAATTTAAGTTAGAAATCCACTCATTAATCACATGAATGACAAGAGTCTCTTGAATTTAATAGACAATATTTTAACATTTAATAGACAATATTTTATCAACATTTTAAAAGCAAAAATACACCGAGTTGCAGATTAATAGTCATAAAATGCCCGACGCGCAGTTATCAACTTTTCGCAATAAATACCAACCTCTTTAAGCGTCCGCAATAATACGACGGTATCTCTCTCCTCATCCTCATCCCAGAGGATTGCTCTTGAGCATCAAAAACACCCGATCTGGAACAACAGCACACCTGAGTAAAGACGAAAAGGCATGGCTGTTTTACGATCCTATTCCACAACCCCTTCTTTCACTTGAAACTTCAGTTACAAAACCCCATAAACACGAAAATGGTGGGATGAGGGTAGGGCGGAAAAGGGTTCTTCTTGATTACCAATAAGGCAAGCAGGGTGCGATTATTTTGCAGGCGTTATCTGCCCCGCACAGAACCGCTTGTTAATGATTTACAAAAGAAGACTAGAAAAGCCTAGCCTCCGGCCCTCTTTTGTTTGAGATCATTTACGCCCTCTTGCGCTTTTCTTCTTCATCTTCTTCTTCTTCAAGAGTGAAGTGAGAGTTAACTTGGAGATAAGGAACAGAGAGCAGCAATGATAGTTATTTTTGGTTTAAACATCGAAGGGAAACCTGATTTCATGCAGAGTGCGCAGGCACCTTTACTGAGGATACGGATAAAGGAACCACTGAAGTCGCATAGGTATTCATCAGCATTTTGAGGTGGACCAAAGTCACCGAAATCGCCAAAGATCGATAATAAGATATCATAGAAATTATCATCATTAAAAAGACGATTGAGTAAAAGAAATCCTCCTGTCCAGCTGAAATGAATGATAATAAGATATCATAGAAATTATCATCATTAAAAAGACGATTGAATAAAAGAAATCCTCCTGTCCAGCTGAAATGAATGATTAAATCTAAGAAAAAGAGACTCGGCATTAAATTTAATCGATTAATAGCCAATGTATGGATTCCTTAAATTTCCTTGGCGAAAACTATGTTAATGTAACCATGACACTTGCATTTTTTGTATTCTTGGTTGATGAAGGCGTCTTATAAGATTTAATCCTACAGCCAAACCCTCAGGGCCATTTTCCAAATTTATAATTTGATAATGTATATTTACATAAAAAAACCGAGATTAATCTTTAATTCCGAACTTCATAATTTTAGAAAATTAAATCATTTTTTATTATCCATATTTGATTCTTCATTTAAGCAGTTTATGATGTTTAATATATCATTGCTAGCCTGTATCACTCTGGAATAAAATATGGTAAATTGAATTTGCGCCAATCAACAACTTCAACTTATGGTTTTTAATACATCAATCAACATTTTCAACGAATGGTAAATTCTTCAACTTCTTTAAACCAAAATATTTCTTGAGAGTTTCATTAAACACAAATAAAAATTTTAAATTTAATAATATTTCATTATTACTTTTTTTAAAAGTTTGATGTGATTAGCAGAGTATTTTTTTCCTTTTCAAGCCATTTTCATAAGAACCTTCTCTTTAAGATATTGACGATCATGTTTAAACTGCCCGTATTTAGTAGGAAAAAGTATCATTTAAGTCTCATTTTTGGGAAATCACGAGAAAAAATCGTATTAAAATGATGGAATAATACTTCTTCAGAGAATGCAGTGTGGGAAATAAAATTATATTGAATATTTTGAACAGAGACAAATATTTATTAATTGTTGACACTTTTACGTTTAAGCTTAATAAAAACATTAACGATTTATTATCCAATCCAAAGTACTTTTATTTACAAATGTTAATAATTACATTTTCAAAATGCATTAATAAACTTTTAAAATAAAATAAGTTGTTATTAACGAAAACTAACTAACTTATAGCTAAAAGTAAAATTTTTTTGAATTTAAAAATTAAATAAATTTGTTTTTATTCCAGATTTTTTTTCTTTTCCATTGTTTTCCTTTCTTCATAAAATACATTTTTTCTAACATTACGTTTTCAAAATTTAAATCGTCTTTGGATGAAATTTCTTCTAGCAAAACCAGCAAAACGTGAATTGTTTGAATAAAATAATAATAGCAATAAAAAACTTATTTCATGTTATGATTTGAAGATATCATTGATTAATGGAACAAAAACAAACTGTAATGAAAAACTCAAAAAAATATTTATTTTCTATTTAGAAAATTTTTGGCAAGCGACTAACTTTAAATTTAATTGGTCTTTATGATATGCTTGCGTATGAAATAATTTATTTTTTTTATTTATAGATACTTTTTAATTTACATCAGCGTAATTAATTCACTTATTCAGAGCCAAAACAGGATTTAAATAATTTCAAAATCAGAAAGCAGTAAATAATTTCTTTTCCTTAAAATTACGCTAATCAATGACTTGTCAATACTTTAATACCTATATTTTTTTTCAAACAGCGAAATTAGATATTGGGTAATGCATCAAAGTTTATCAAGTTTCCTTCATTTACAATTCAGTTGGGAATATTAGCAAAGAAATTTTCCCTCATTCAAGAAAAGAGAATAGCGATTCATCATTCTTATTATTACCTTAGCACCAGAAGTAATCGTAATAGAGTTACCAAACTGACAAACCCATAGACTAGAGAACAAAGTTAAGAAGGAAAAAAAACACAACTATAGGGAAATTTTCCAAATGAAATTATTAACGCAACGCACCTTTTCCCCATTACACTCTTACAAAAATCTTCCCCATTACTTTTTCTTTATTCACACTCAAAGAAACTGGATCAAAAGGTAAAAGAGGGAAATGCGGTTGCTAATCCAATATAAAAGGATTCCCTAATTCCTACCCTCTTACAGTTGTTGTGCATTTGGTGCTTAGAATGTCTGGATGCATACACGCATGCCTGGACACAGGCTGATAAAACCCCTTCTTGCACAATAGTTTTCCTCGGTGCTTAATTAAGAAGGTTTTGGAAAGAGAAGTTCGCTTGTGGTGCATGATTAAATTACCAACTCCTTTTTCCCTTTTTTTTTTATCCCCATTTCCCCCAGATTTTAAGAGGGGTTGTAAAAGATAGCGATTAGATGCGTTTAAAAGCGCGTTTTCGAGGTACTCTTTTCCTGGTGAGTGCGAAGTATGGCGGGAAAAGTGGGAATAAAGGGGGAGGAATGAAGTGGGAAGGGAGAACAAAAAGATCACAATGAATTGGGGGAAGGAACGAAATAAGATTTAAATAAGTTTTATCATATGATTTCTTTCTTCAATTTTTTATGCTGTACGATTTTTGGTTTTGTTTAACGAAAAAATTAAAGAGCTCTTGTAGAAACAACGGACAATTTTCTTTTTCTCCAAGAAAGATAAAAAGAAAAAAAAAATACTATCAGTGCATTGGAAGAAATAATATTCAAGCAGTTTTAAACAATTGAAATTATTATGTAAATAAAAAATATCATTATTAATATACATTATTAATATATAAAATATCATTATTAATAAGTAATGATATTAAGTTAATAACATTTCGAAATGATATTTTTAAATTAAGCAAATAATCGTGTCATTATAGTGTTAGTTCATGTTCAACGCAGAATGTTTTATTTTTGTGCTAAAGGTAAAATATTTTAATATATCACAAAAAATGTCACATAAGCACACACACGATCGTTTTGGTTCTAAGAAGAACTTTCTTCAGTGCAGAAACACAGAAGTTCCAACAACACTGAAAAATGTTCTTCATTATGAACTGTTAGAACATAAATGTTAACTCATGTTCTACGCAGAACGTTTTATTTTTGTGCTGTATATAGCTAAAGCTAAGCAATGTGAACTTGGCACAAAAAAATATCACATAAGCAAACACAATTTGGTTCCTTGAAGAACTTTCTTCAGTGCAGAAACACAGAAGAAGGTTTTTCATTATGAACTAAAACGGTCGTATATTCGTTTCTGTTACATAGTTTGTGCTCTTTTATTTAATAAACTTGTATGAATATATTTAAATTTTAACACTAATCGTCATTTCTGTACAAGAAATAATAATAATAAAATATTATGAACTAGGAGGCTTCGCCCCCTGCTCGCTGGCGCTCGCCAACCCCCGGAACTGCTTTCGCAGTTCAATTCGGATTGCTTCGCAATTCAAACGTCTAGCTTTTGTATACTTTTTTGAATACTAAAGTTCCGAAAACTTTTCACTGTAGAAAATTCTAAACCTGTACATTTCAATATTAATTTGAAATAGCAATTGTTTATTTGGGCATTTGGCAATACAACACTTATAGAATTGAAGGATTTGTTACGTCAAGCGCTCAGGTATCATAATTTTGATCTAGTTGCGCTTCTATGTCATTTTGATTTATGTTGCTAAGTTAACTTTCAAAAAATTCTATGGCTGGCAACAGCATTTTTATTTTTTAAGTTGTTTATTTTTATTTCTTTTTGAATTCGTTCTTTTTTCAGCGAAATGTTTTTTTAACCTAACAGAATTCTTTGCCGACTGTTTTCTCTATAAATGAAGAAAATAAAGTAAATATTTAAGTGTTGTGAGAAGAATCTTATTTAGTTGTACAAAAGCTCCCAAAATTTGATAACCACGTAAGAGAATTATAAATATAAATTCGTAATATATAAATTCGTGAAAAAAAGCGCTTTCGACAAAATACTAAAATAGAGATCTACTACTCACTTCTGCCTAGCTTAATAGTATGAGATTGCCGCAGCTGAATTGAACAACCTGATAATGCTCACTCTGGTTATTGTTTCCGTTTTTAAAAGCGCTATATGTTGAGCCACCTCAGCTAGATTTGGCATGTGACATTTTTAGATGCAATCATTGGTCGATTTTCTAACGTTGCCACTCGGGGAGTTGTAATGAGGCTTTTTTTTTGTCGCCGCATAAGAGAAATATATATATAGATCATATTCTATCGACGTCACGTAACTTTCCGAATTCATCTTCGAGTGGTATTGCAGAATGGTTCAAAGTGGAATGGTGCAACGAATGAAAAAGCCATATTTAATAACAATCAAATTTAATAATTGGAAACAATAAAATTATGAAAACAAATATGATGGTGCTACATTTGATAGGATTCTGGATAAGCCTTACAGTCCATTTCGTTGCCTGCTACACACATGATACATAATCAGAATTATTGTGATTGATTACACAGTCCTCTATTGGACTCGCAGAAAACAGATGGTTTACCTTTTTCAAGAAAATGTAAGTTTCACAATCATTAAGAGTCTGGTAATCTTTTGTTTGTTTTTATTAATTTATATCTTTTTTTGTCAGCCTTAGTTTTTATCTTTTATGTGCGTAATGTCGATTGAGTTTAGCACTCCAGACTCCTGAGATTTTGGTCTCAAAATTCAATCAATTTCATGTTATTTATGTACCAACCTTCAACTTGTTAAGATTCTCAGACAACTTTCGTAAAACATTTCCCTCTCATTACACAGAATCTCTGTCGAATCACGTGGGAAAAAACAACTGAATAGAACTCCATACAAGAAAACAAACAGGTAAGTATAGTAAGAAATTTTATGTTCAGAAAGTTTTCAGATTTGTTTTTAAAAGTATGGCAAAACACGATCAAACAAAACATGATTTGTTTTTTATTTGTTAGATCGATTTATCTCCGTAACATTATCCCATTGTAAAATGTGGAATTATAGATAAATCTCGATTATTTAAGGATTTAAAGTTGACCATCAACCGCACTATAGCAGTCTCGTAGCTAAGCATTAATATGCGTAGTACTACTAGATTTGATCACTAAAAGTTTTCATATCACTTGACACTTTCAGACATGATTAAACATGTTTCTACTACATTTGTTTTTCGTTAAGAAAATAACCATTAATATTCAACATTTACTCATAATGCGTAGCTATGAACTCTAAAATTTTATCTAGGAATTCAAACCGAACTCTGCCCAATATAAAATATCTAAAGTGTTTAAAAAAAAAAAAAAAAGGCTAGTGTTGGGTTATTGAGACGCTTTTTAATACTCACGTCATAGAAATCAAGTTTCCAAAATACGCATCCTTCTTAAATAGCATTTGGAGCCCTTAATTTCTCATTAATTCAATGAAAAAAATACTGATTCACATAAATTCAAGTGTATGTTATTTTCAATAATTGATGAAAAATAATAATATTTTGGAAAATAGCTTTTAAAACAAATACAATTTTTTATTCGAATAATTATTTATTAGAAACATGCACAGTTATATAAATGTGAACCGTTTCGGGGGCGAACACTTTCCGTTCCACAGTAAAATAGTCGTTGATGGAGGTTGGTCATTTTTAGAGGTTACCTACATTGACTTCAAAATTGTTATCGAACCTACACGAATTTTCGCGAAGGATTTTAACTTTAGCCAGTGTCATTTTCTTGGTGCAAAAATGCAACTTGTTGACGTCATAAAAAGACGGATCCATGAATAAAATTTAGTCTCCATTAAAATAATCCCAACTGATTACTTGTAAAATCAAATTTACCAATTATGAATGATGAAGCAATTTTACACAAATAAAAAATTATATTTTTTGTTCAAGCTGACATTTAATTTTATTTCATTAAAATTAGTTAGTTTTAACAGATGGGAAGAGATTTGTTTGTTTGAGATGCTTGTTTTTTTCGAAAATAACTTCTTTTTTTTATCTAATTTAACTTTCAACTCTAAAAGTAAATCATTGATTACATAGTCTTTAGTACACTCTGACTGTAACAGGAGGTTGTAACTTCAAAGAAAGCTCTCGAAATAAGAGCCTCACACAAATATTTCGAATACAATTTAATTTACTTATTTGTTTTGTTAAAAAAAATTTTGTTTTAACATTTTTTAGTGTTTCCTTAGTTGACCTTTTCCGAATTCCGGGCAGATGATTGTCCGGTCACTGGTAGAGGTTTTAATGGTCTCTCTTAAAGGGTTTCTTCAACACAAAGTCTATGGAAAAAATTTCTCGCTTCCCAAAAGTGGTCGTAAATAGAGGTCGTCCTTCCTGGAGGTCTCACTGTATAACTTTGATTACATACTCTATAACTTTAATTATTTGTGCACTATGTCCGTAAAGATTTCAAAAGGTCTTTATTTAGTCCTATAATATTATTAAGTGTTTATTAAATTCCTTAAAACGCAAGTAAGTTTTTCCTTATCACGTTTCTTCTTTTTATTTAGGATTATTGTTCCATTCAAAAAAATGACCACTTTTACGACTGAGATTTTTTTCTTCCTCTTTCTCTTTTTATCACAATCTTCTAACTTTCTCTCCATCTTTGTAGTGGATATTAGGAATGTAAAAGTGTGGAAGTGTGAAGAGATAGTCATTAACATAATTTCAGTAATCTTTCACCTACTTTGCATCTCCAACTCCGGAAATTTGAAGTGCAGTAGATGGATCTGGGAAAGGGGTTAAGGAATGGATAAAGGGGAAGAAAGCAAGCAAATAGATACTATTTTGTTACATTTCGAAAAGAAAAAGGAACGGAAAATGAGGAAAGAGAGGAAATATTTTAATAAGGTAACAATTCCGTGAAACTTCTATTAGGGTTGCCACATTTTTTTTCGTTCATTTTACATATCGCCAACCTCATATAGCTTTCAACCAGTACAATCCATTTTGTTCTTTAATTAATTTTTATTTTATATATCATAATGATTTGTCCTAAAAACTTTAAAATGATAATATTAAAATATTGCACGATAAATGACCAAAATGGGTTGAATATACTGTAGGGTAGATGTTATTTTAATTATGTTGAATTAAGTAGAAGGAAATGTAAATGCAAAAAGTACTAGAACTGTAGTATTTTCTGTAAATAACGAATTTTAAGCGTAGATAAGAACCAGATTAAACGTTGTTGCAAAAATATAAACCACAGCATCTTTCTAATTGTGAACTATACTCAGAAAACAAGACTACTTCACATAAGAAGGGTACTTGTCGGGAATACCGTAATCGTTGAAACCTAACCAGCATTCAACCCAGCTCCTATGCCAATAATGAAGAAATTCTTTGCTAAACCCAAGTGGTGCAGATGCTAATAAAGTAGTATACGCTTATAATTTATAGGCATACATTGTTATTTTCTGTTCCCCCAGAAATTTATACCATAATTGCTTTTTTAATTATTTCTAGCACATCTGCTTTTGATTTGACGAATTTTTTAAAATTTGAATTTTTAGTTCTATTTAAGAAATGAGTTTTTTTTAAAATCAAAATTACAGTTTTTAAAAACAAAAAGCAGTGAAGAGTTTAAAAATAAAGACATTACTTTGGTTTATGAAGTATATTTAAAAACCTACACTGTAAAAAAAACTCGGTAAATCTTTAACCAGTATTTGGTGTAAAATTTCTCATTATCCCAAAGTTTAGTTAAATGAAAAATCATTTTATTTTAGTCACACCATAAATTGTGAAGCATGATTGATAAATACTTCCATGGTGCAACTAACTGCACCAAAATTTGGTAAAAGACACAAAACTTTGACGGTAACTGCAAACTGAATGATATTTGTTTACGACGACATGTTTTCTTTAAAACTCGGACTCGGTGTACCGGGACGACTAATGCATATTGTTTCAAATATCATTTAGGTAAGTAAATGCTTTATTTGCATTAATTAAAGTTCATTTCTCTTATGTTGCCCTTTTAAATTTGGTATAAGTACTTATGGTAAATAGCTACTTGGCCTCATTTCAGCGCTTTAAAATACCTAATAATGGAGCAACTTTCATGTGCTTTTATAAAAGAAGAATATAGAATGAAAATAGGTGTTTTGTTTCGTCAAAGCACCTATTTTTGGTGCAACCTTCTACTGATATTTGGAGCTAATGAAATACCAAAATATAGTAAAATTGATCTCCATTTTATACAGCCAGCAAGTGAATACCAATTTTTGGTGCCGCGTGGCTCGGAATTTTTTACAGTGTATAGTTATAATAGCATCTCAGAATACCAATATGCACAAATGAATAGTTTAACTATTCCTCGAGACCATTCACATTAGTGCATCGAAAATTGATTCTAAATTTAGTATTTTCCCTATAATTAAATTACATGCAGAATTTCCACTTTTAAGAATGGGTATGTTGTGGTAGGGCTGTCTCGCCAAATGTGGAGAATGGCTTTTATCCACTATAGAAAAGGCGCGTCTTTTACGAGGGGTCGTAAAAGGCGGTCGTGAAGGAGTTTACGAGGCGGTTGATGGCAGCGATCGCACGCCAAGTCTGATGAAGAGCTTTTCACACGAGTTTTCATTTTGTGTACTTTGCTTTTAATGAGGCCCCGCTGCCCCTTGTTATCTGTTACACTCCCCCCTTCTTTCAATACAAGCCCCTCATCCAGATTAGCCCAAGAGAGATCAAATCTTGCTTCCAAATTGAGGTGGATTTAAGAATAAGGAGACTATAGTTGAAAATGAAAAGAACTTTTTTTTTTATGTTGGAAATATGCCTTTGAAATGTATTTCTATTTTGGATGCCTTATTTTTTCCTCTTTATCACAGTAAGTAAATAAACCTCTTTTTTTTCCGATTTTATTTCAAAGTGGTTGGCAAGTACAGACCAGAAAAGGTGTTTTTTTTTTTATCGAATTGAGTATTCAAATATGTGTAGAGCCCATCAAATAAATGACAGTTGCTTAAGAAGACTCATTATAAGTGAAGCAAACTTGTTTAAAGAAAAAAAAATATGACTTATGTCTTATTCTGCTTTTTGTAACATAGATTGCCTGCTGGTAACGCTGTAGTGAAGCAAAAAAAAAAATTTTTCTTCCATCCATATTCTCCTAAGTGAAGGATGGGATTTGTAATTTATCTACCTGTTCTAAATTTTATAATTTGTTTGTAATAACATTCATTTATTATTTGTTAATTCTTAGCTGATATCGATTCTTCGATAGTAATGGAATTAAAAGTTCACGAAACACTTCGCTGTAATATATATATTTGAGGAGTATCTTTAAAATATACCAATTATCTAGTTAATAACGAAACAAACAGACATATTTTTTCTAAGTTAACATATCTCTTTTAGTCGGATTTAGATTTTTAGCTCCAAAGAATGGTGAAGAAGAAACCGAAATCGAATATTTTAGTAAGGATGGTTCTAAAAGTTTAGTCAGGAGAACAGTAAAAAAGTTTGAACCCAATTTGGCCATTTTTATCTTTAGCAAAATTCACCATGTTTTTGGAACTGATTGTTATTCTTTGAGCACTGATTTATAAATATGCAAAAAATATTTTTGAATTATTTTTAAATATTTATAGAGTTGTAATAAACCAAAAAAAAAAATTAAATCTTAAGAAATATCCATAAAGCAGTCACTTTAAATCTCGGGGAAACAAAATTTCAATTTAGTCTGGATAGCAAGTTTTGGATAGATAAACTCAAAAAAGGACGATTTAATCTAGAAATTTCATTCAAGGAAACTTACCTTTCTCTATATTGATTTGTCTCTCTTGTTGGCGAGCATTATCTGCGGCCACTTTCAAGAGACCTTGTATGTTTCTGAGGAGTGTCTCAATGGATGAAACCACTTGACCAGTTGGAGATCCTCCGTCCACAGCCAGATGACTGAAAGGAAACATTTGACTAGGGGCCAATCTCTCACCATTTGCTGTACTACTCACGTCAGGATGATCACTAAAATCTGAAGGCACCAGTGAAACAAAATATATATTAGTTATATATTGCTAGAATTGCTGTTATGACTTACATTTTTTTCCAAAGAAAAAATTAATTACACTTTTAAATAAAATAGTCTTGAAAAATGAATGAGTGACTTATATTTTATTATTAATTATAGAAAAAAGAAAACTTTAAAAGGTTCTTATTACCTCATACATCTATGACTAATGGTGGAAACAACTCATGTCAAGATTTAAGGAATAGATATAGTTGTCTTTAGAAAGATTAAATTTCTGGCAATTTTCAATAAAGAGGCACACAATTGCTCTCTTAGAATCAATGTTCGGTCGCTAACTCAGAAAATTGTATTCGATTATATTTTCCTAGACATTTAAAAATCTAATTTCTAATGTTTGGAAATTTTAACACCGGTATCTTTAATAAAATGCAACAACTTTAACCAAAAATAAAAACTCGTATATAGGTGTTAGAAATTAAATACAATTTTCAACTTAAAATATCATTACAAAGTCTATTAACATTATTAATATTTTAGTTCGTAAAAAAATTAAACTATTTAAAATTTCTGCCTTTTGCGTTGTCAAAAATTTCATGTTTCTTTAAAAAAAGAAATTCGCAACACTTTTAAATTCAGTTATAAAACGAAAAATATTTAATATTATGTGACAGAATTCATAAAATATATTATGACTGAAAAGCTATATTATGACAGAATTCTTCTTTTCTTCATCTAACCTTGATCTCGGTCATCATCGTCATCATCGCTGTAATCGTCGTCTGCTCCGTCATTGTATGGTCCTTCACTTCCACTACCTTCTGCACTGTGAAGTCCAACACCCCCTCCTCCACCTCCCCCGCCACCTCGACTGCTATTTTGGGAGAGATTTAAAACGGGGCTATGGCCACTATTGCCGGTACCTGCAATTGAATTTTCAATTAATAAAACATCTTTTCACTACTATTAGTTTTCAGAGTTAGATTACTGTGTCTAGTAAATTAAGTCTAATTAAGTCTAAGTATTATTTATAAGGAGGCCAACCAACTTTTCTTTTGCGAGAATCTATGTATACTTGTGGAGTTTACCACACTAGTATTCTTTGATCCTTGAAACGATACTTTAAGAGTTTCGTCTGTAGCTTTTAAAAGTTCAAAACCCCTAGAAAAAGTCAACGATAATTACAGAAAATGAGTTTAAATTAATAAAAATTGGATGAAAATTTTTTAAAAAAATAGTTGATGAAATTACGAAAAATCTGCGAAAATTACAAATTTGACGATACTACGAAAAAATGTGAGGAAACTTCAGAAAGAACAGTCGAAAACAGAGAAAATTGTTGATTGGCATCCATAAATGAAAACTGATTAAAATTTTTATCGGCTTTTTTAAGACTTACCATTGACGTAGCTATCTTTCTGCCTAGACACATCATAGTAGAGTCTATCTTTACCGTCTGATGCATCCACCCGATCATCTCTTAACCTGAAATAGGACTTGACTTTATTCACCAAATCAAGGTAGCTAGAACATAATAATACCACTTCTATAGAATAATAAAGGAAAGATAATTGCATGTTAAATTAGTAAAAATTATAATAATACTGTAAGATGTTTCAAACATAAGTTTAATTTTATTACTGTAGAAGAATTAGTTACTGCTATAATACAATTTGTATTAACGTCTGTTTCAAATTATTAACAAAACCATAGAAACGTAAAAGCTTTTAAACATTTAATTTCATTTTTATTCGTCATATAATATGCTGAAATCCATTGTTCACAACTAGGTAGTTATACTTTATACATAGTTCGCAAGATAAACAACGCTAACGTAAAGTTATATTAACTCTAATTATTAGTCTTCAAATTTCTGGAAAACATTTAATTTGAAAAATGATTCCTAACACAGTCAGAATACCTCATTATACACGCAATAAAACACTTATTTTCAAGCCATACAGTCGGAATGTTTGTTAATTATGGCGAATAAATTGGCGCACTTTTCCAAGAAAAAGAATCTCGTTGCGGAAAACCCTTCTTACCGATTCCTGATTCTAGGAGACAAAAGAAAGCGAGAAGATCGGGAAAGGAGATAAATAGTGAGTTGAAAAGTCAGGAAATCCGAAAAAGAACGAAATGTTTCTGTCATTATCTCATTTGTTCGATGTTCTCTCTGTTCTTAGTCCTACTTAATTTGCATACCCTTTTAATGAAACGACTCTCTCTCTCCATTTCGGCTGAACACTCCTTTTCCTGCCCCAAAGGACGGGTGATTAATGAAATCTCGGCAAATGTAATTTTAAACGAGTAATTTTTCGCGCCTCTTTTCACTTTTCCACTATGCCGACTGTTTATTCAGAGGAAGAGTGGAATATTGAAATTCGCGAAAGGCTACTGGAATGAAAATAATTTATTCCGTCAAAAAATACTTCTCTCAGCAAAATATGATTTTTTTATGCGGTTCATTTTCATAATTACTTCTTATTAATTAATGACAAAATGCATTTTGGAGACTTTCATATTTTCGTACCCATAAAAAAAATTTTTAAATTGGAAATAGAATAAATTAGAAAATATGTACACTGTAAAAAGTTTCTGATAAAATTACAGTAAAATTCTAAGGTGCAAAATAAATTTTATGTACCTTAACTTTTTAATATTTACTGACTCACTGTAATTAAAAAAATATTACTGCAAAGGGTGTGGAATTAAATTTTACGCTAAAAAGTACTGGCACCCTGAGTGCTGGTATTTTTGCTCATTTTATCATGAATTTTTTATTATGTACGTATATGAATGCAATAAATGAACTCATATTGAAATTTAGTTAATATCATTGCGGATATCACTTATTTTATTTATTTCTCCACCAAACTGAAGTATAATAATAAAAAATTACGTTCATTTTTTACGTCAATGAAACAAAAATATTTCAAAGTTCGTCTTCATTGATTGTATTTGCTGTGTGACATCTTCGTTGGTAAGTAAGGCATCAAATACGGTTGGAAAAAATCAAATGGATGATTAGGTCCTTAAAAAATCACTCCTATCATGAAATTAATTAAAAGAACAATTAATAATTATTTTATAAATTGACAATTCATCGGATTTAATCCGGCAAAAAAAGTGATAAAAAATTGAAAAAGAAAGATAGATCAGACTAAAAATATATTTACAGGAGAAAAGTTTAAAAAAAATTGGTAAGATCCTATCCAATATGTTTAATGATAGTCAATAATATTTTTAAACAATCTAGTTAATAATTTTTAAAATAAAATTTGAAGATAATAATACAGAATAGCTTTTAATTTAATTTATCACTGACATTAAAGTCACAATATTATATCTCTATAACCTTCTAATCATTATTTTTAGGTTATTATTTTATAGAAAGGCTCAGTAAATGAAACTTTTTATTTAGTAATTTTGTCATTTTTTCCTCTTTTCTAGTCTTTAAACAAATGAATAAACTGTACAAAATGGTAATTTGTTAACTTGGTTAAAATATAAAAAATATTTGTTCAAAATATTTGTATTTAAAGAGAAAACAAATCTTATTATCACAAAAATTGCTTATGTGATTTGTTAATTTCTAATAGTTGCAATTAGGAAAATTTTTTAATATGATTTACTAGCAGCTCAATAACTGATTTTGGAAAGACAAGGCTGGCTTACACCTAGATTAAAAAGTACAAGCTTTTTCTCATAATACATGATTTTTTGGATGACTTTTATCTTAGCTTCACTTTTGAATACAGTTTTTAAGTTAAAATAAGTTTTCCTATGTGACTCAAACCTAAGACTATCAAATCAGTTTATAATTGTGTAAACAAATACAAATACTCATTTTGCAATACTTTCTCGTGTCATCTATATAAAAATTTCGATGTTCATTACAAAAAAATTGCAATAAATTATTCAGATTAACACGAAAAGCAGATAGTTAAAATGAACACTAATATACAATAATAAAACCTCTTCGTTTTTTGTGATTTCGAACAACAATAATATTGAATGATTTCCAATAAAAAAATAAAAATAATTAAAACTTTTTGCTTTTTAACACCATTAAATTAATAAAATTAAATGAGTTCAAAGAGCAGAATAATCAAAACTCCTTGCTTTTTAATTAATTTTAGTTTAATGTTGAAAAAGTTTAGAAAATAAAATAATCAAAACTCTTTGCTTTTGGGTAGTATTATTTTAATATTAAATGAGTTCAAATAATAAATTAATCAAAATAATCTATTACTTCACAATTTTCTAAGAACTTTGATAAATATTATTGAGATCAGACAAACAATATCAAAATTAGAAATAAATCAAGTCCTAATAGAGACCGGGACTTGCACCGCAAGTCCTCAATCCGTCCTCTCTTTTATTTAAGAAGCGTCCCCGATTGATAAGCAGGTAAAAGATAAGATGAAAAGCGAAAGTGAGTAAAGCTTTTGTTTTAAAACTTCTGCCGTTTGATATGCAATTTCCACCGTTTGTCTTTTTCAAAAGCTTTGGAAACAATAAGCTTCGTTAATTCAGACGTCAATCCTTACCCCGGGTGGGGTCTCTTTTTTAAAAACAAATTAGTGGCAGATTTTCGAGTAACTTTTACCCGTTCGCCCGATCAGAAAGGAGGAAAAGATATCGCTTCGAATCCCCTATCTGTTAATTATCAGTCGTTCGTTTTTCATCTCAGGTTAATTTCTTTTTGTGCGCTTTGTTTTCGAATTGTCTCGCTTCGGATGCCAACCTCCAGAGATAAATGATATTTTCTTAAGTAAACTTGTAGTTGAATACTTAATCCCTGTTTAGATCGTTTGGAATTCTTAAATGCAGACGATTTTTAGAAAATAGGAAAGTTAAGAGTAACAAGTTTTTAGACAAAAACTATTGTTAATTAAAAGAAACTTAATTACATTTATTAAATATTAAAATTTCAGATTAAATTTTATTTCAGAATAGTTTAATAAAGAGAAAAAAGATAGTTTCTTAAGCAAAAGTATCGAAATTTCTTTGGAGTAATACCTGGTGAGATCATTTTTAGAGTTCTTAAAAGCAGACGATTTTTAGAAAAGGTAAAGTTTGAAAGACGACTTTTAAGAAGATCCGGAATGGCACTCGAATTTATGACAGTTTTTTAAATATTTTCCAGGTGATAAATTTCAACCTCAATATGCATAAAATTTTCTTCAATTATGACCATGTTTTTGCACTTAAAAATTTTCTACTGTTTCATAGTCTACATTATTTTTGACGTTAAACAGCCGGTTCACTTAACGGATGAAATGTAATGTTTAATTCCATAATCTCTGAAATTTGAATCCAGTTAAAAGGAAAATAAATGAACTCCTGAGTCATTTGGTCATCCTGATTACAATGACTCAAAGACATGAAAATTCAAACTCATATAATAAAATAAGCTTACATATTTAGTGTACATTTCACAATATTAATGTTTATTTATTGGAGTCTAAAAATATTTATAAACACTAATGAAAAATAAGTTTCGAAGCAACATGTTTTTATTCATTTATGATTTTTTTTAAATATTCGTATAACAACGATTATATTTATCATTTATATAATTTTAAATTAAAAAAATATTCAGAGCTAAAATGAACAGTTAGCAGTTGATAACACAGTTTTTACAACAATATTTTCAAATGCTAAACATGAATAATGGAAATATGTTTTAAACGAAACCAAAAGTAAAAATCTCCCTTATTTTTAAAATGTTTCCAACAGTTTTTCTTTCCCTCTTTCTTTTGAAAAGAAATATGCTCCGGTTTTTCTATCTATTTTTACGAGGTTAATTTTCGAGGAAACTTTTTTCATATCCTATTTCTCTTGAATTCACTCTCATTTCTAGGGTATTATAAAGAAACATTCGTTTAAATTAAAAGTGCTTATTTTCCGTAACCCTTTTCCGAAATGCATATTCATTAGTGAACATGGGCCTCGAAGTGCGGACCAAAAGGCAAAAGGCGCTCAGATTTTGAATAATAATTACTCCCCCTCACCCCCACACCCCTATGTATACATGTATGAGCAAAACGTCTTTAAATTCCCTTTTGGCCAAATTAAAGGCCCTGGAAAGTCTAGAATAGGCACCAGAGGCCGTGATTATCTTTTAGATACGATATGAAGAATTTAAATCTTATCTCTAACTTTTTTTTTTCTGGCGCTGATTCATTATTTAAAAGTACTTCTCCCCCATGCAAACGATTTTTTTTGACTGTTTCTTTCTGCATTCTTAATTCGATATTTTATTTTTCATCTCTTTTTCTCCCTTTGCATAATCTTAATTTTTTTCCGTGCTTACTGGATAATATGTTGCGCTCTTTTTAACACTTCTCACTGTTTAATTACTTATAAGGGGTTGGGGGAGGAGGGAATAAATGAATGAAGTGAATTAAAAAGAGAACTGTCGTACGAATATTCATGTGCATGCGCTTCGGGTTTTATCTTCATTTGTCAAAAAAAAAAAGTATGGAATTAAGACGTAACGAAAAAAAAAAAAAAAAAAAACGAAAGAAAATGTGATTAAAGTCATTATGAAAATAATCTTTCAAATGTAAATTTAACGTAATAAATACCTTTAAGTCGTCTTAATATTAAAGACAGATGAACAAGTAAGGAAATCTCTTTAATGTGGGTACGGAAATTAGAATAAATAAGGGGATTTCTCGTCTCTTAATCTTCAGTTTAAATCGAGTGGGAAATTGCCAAAGACACTGTTATTTTTGTTCGATTTTTCTGACTTTTTAACTGTTCAAGCTGTTAATTGTGTTAGATGGTGCTTTTAAAGCTTTAATCTAGAAATTCGATATAAATTTGGCTTAAGTTCTAACTGGTTTCGATTTAATGTAGCTAACGATTAAAAAATAGCTGTTCTGGAAGTTGTCAAAAAAGTGTATTTTAACAACTGAACTGAAAGTATTTTAGCATACATTATCTGATTTTTATGAACTTTAAAACCCATAATTTTATTTTTATAAGCCAGTGGAAATTGTATAAGGCATTAGGATTTTTTAGAGGGACCACTTTTTAAAAACTTACAAATTTCAAATGGTTGAAAAAAAATTTCATCTTAATAATAGGATACATTTCTTTTGAAACATTCTTCAATATATTAAAACATTACAATGTTCGTTTCAAAATGGAAAGGAAATATAAGGAACAGGAGCGGAAGAAAATCATTTTTAGAATATTATAAAATATTTAAAATAATTGCATGTTTATTTAAGTAATAATAAAAGGCAAATTCTGTGCATTTTCAACGAAAGAAGTGGTGATCGGACGGTGACTGGCATGCAGTTTTTAATCACCATCAGTTACATTTAGTTACTCAGTGACCAGTGGAGGCTGTTAATTTTCCCCAATGACTGAGCTGCGATGGCTCAGGGGATAGAGCGTTTGCCTTCCAATGAGGTGAACGGCGATCGAATCACAGCGATGGCTAATTGATTCGAATTTCGATTCAGTCTCGCATATGACCACCATGCTGACGGAAATATCCTCAGTGGTGAGGCGGATTATGGGTTAAAGTCCCCTTGCCATCAGCTAACCATGGGAAATTTTCGTGGTTTTCCTCTCAATATAAAGTAAATGCGGTTTAGTTCCATCATTCCATTCAAAAGTCCTCCACGAAGCCAAATTTCTCGCAATACTTGATACAGGAGTTCCCTTGTCTTCTGGATTGGGTTCAAAATTACAAGGATACGGAGTTGAATATTTGTAGTCGTAAACTGAAAATTCGGTTGGCTGTTCAACGACGGTCATAAAATAAAACTTGCTAAAAAAATAGAAATTTTAAAATTTTTTAAAAAAAATATATATGCCGATTTTCATAAAAAATTTCATAAAAAATGTAGATTAAAAGCCTAAGTATTATTGCTTCTTTATAATTAATTGAGTCCACTTTATTTTCTCTGAAGGTGAAAAAAAATTATAATGTTATTTTTACTAACATGTAAACATGTGTAATTAATTACTGGTAAACTTAAATAAGCACTTAAATCACATTTATCATATGTGAGATACTTTTTACAGGCACAACTCAAACAACATTTAAAAGGGAGATAAAAACTTGACTTCAATACACGCTTCTGCACTTCTTGTTATTGCAGAAGCAGTTCCAATTCTAGTTAAAGAATATTTGATCACAACTTTCAAAGAAGCGAAGGAAAAAAAATTTAAAGAAAAAAAAAAGGAAAGAAAATTTTCCGGAACTGTAAAAGAATAAAAAAAAAAAAAATATTGTGCTGAAAATATTTTAGCGTCCATTGTTTGGGCCGTTAAAAGTGAGATGGGTTTGGAATTCGCGATCCTAAAATTGAAATGAAGTAAATTCCCGTCCGATCATTTATCAAATTCCCGTGACAGGAATACGCGTCGCTTCTTGTGTGACCAATGACATCAAAGGCAAGGCGGGGCTAGATTTCTTCCCTTTTATGGAATAAAAAGAATTGTGCATCATAAAAAGGTACAAATGTCAAGTATAGTGACAAATTGTATCATAGCCTTCGCGAGCTATTCATCATTAACGGATACTTTTTCAGTTTAATATTCTGCAATGCTAAACGGAAATGGGGAGTTACAGTGTATGCACGCAAATCTCTCTGCAGTTCTCACGTCTCAACTCTCTTCTTAAATTATTTATTTTTTTGAATATGTACGGACAATCTATTTTTTTTTCTCTTAATAAAAAAAAAAAAAACAGGGTACTACATTTTAAAACTCTTCATGTGTTCTTCAAAGCCTACGAAAAAAAGGAAAAAAGTCGCAGTTTAAGTACTTCATATTTGAGGCAAAGCTATGATTTTAAACTATATGTGCCAGTGGTTCCCAAATGGTAACCTGTGGAACTCTAGGGTTCCGCTTAAGAGTTAAAAGGGTTCCGAGAGTTAAGTACTTTTTTAATCGATTTTTTTCGTGAATCTTTTTGGAAATCTATAATTATATTTAGATCCAATCAATTACTTATTATTTCAAATGCCTTTATGAAATCATGTATTTAAAATAAAATGCCAAAAGGAGGTAAATAATTCGAAAAATTATGAAAAAGAACATGCATTTATAAAAAAAAATTGCACATCACCCTTTTCAAATCAAATAAAAAATTTATAATAACTGAATCTGTTAATAAAGAAATATGTTTCAATATAAACTATTTTAAACGTTTATAAAATATCATTTTTTCCCATAGCAATACGAAAGCAAATTTTTATCTAGATTAGATTTTGCTCAAATATTGCGAAATCAATTGTTGGACATAAAATCTAATTTAAGATTATTAATTTAATGATAAAATGATTAAAAAAACCATTCCTCTTTTTAAATATAAAAAACTCTAGATGTCAAAAGAAAGCAATTTCTTAATGATTATATTCACCTTAATTATTAAGTCGGGATTCGCCAGAAGAAGCTTGATTATTTGGGTTTCCATAGCCGAAAAAAATTGGGAACTTCTGATATGTACCATCTTGTCTTTAAGAATTATCTGGGCTTTAGAATTGGTAATTTTTTAAAAAAGTTTCATACCTCAAATATTTTTTAAAAAAAGGTATGAAACTTTTAAAAATTGTAAATTTAGCTAGGTTTTTCCACAAAGATGAAGATAGTTCTAAATTTTGTAAGTTTTTATGATCCAAAATAATGCAGCGTAAGAGTATAATATAAAAAGTGCTTGAAAAACGCTTTTCATTTCCACAAAATTGGGCAGTTTGTGCTAAGGATGTTTTGCGCTATTTTCAGAACTAGCATAACGGGTGCTAGATAATGATACACTTAATTTCACCTAATGATCATGACTAACTATTGCAAATTTACAATAATTTTAAAAATATTTCAAAAAAAAAATCGTTGCTTCATGTTTCGAAAGAACCTTCGAAAAACAGCCTTAAGGTATTGGGTACATCGCACTAGAGCTGCACAATAGGCTTTTTTATTTAATAAACATCGTTGAATAGCCGACCCAATTACTGGTTTAGGACTACTAATGTTCACCTACGTAGCCTTGTAACTTTGAACCCAATCCAGAATACAATGGAACTCTTAGATCAAATATTGGGAAAATTTTGCCTTCGTGGAGGACTTTCTGATGGAACTAACCCGCATTTGCGTTACATGGAGACGACGTGACCACGAGAACTTCCCACGGTTAGCTTGTTGGCAAGGGAAGTCTAACCCATACCACTGCCACTACCACTGAGGATACTTTTACGTCGGTAAGAGCGAGTGCGTAAATCGTATCGACCAGTCCAGTATCGTATCGACTAGATCAATTCGAGTCCAGTTTACCTCATTGGAAGATGAATGCTCTATTTCCTAAGCGGTCTGGGAAACATCTCTGAGGTTGATCCGAAGACATGCCATCAAAATTTTGGTCCTGTGCAGAAGGGACGGCATTTGATAGCACGACGTTCAAAGCACGAAGTCGAATACTTTACTGTTTATTAGTTTAAAGGGGAGTGATACCGCGCACCATCAGTCCCTACGCAGGCTGATGAAAGTGGTCACCCGCTTACTGACCGCAGCCATCAGTGATGCTTGACTTCAGCGTTCTACTGGGAACCGTGTCTTTACAATCAGTCAACTGCGGGATATCTTAAAGTAAAATCAAGCACTTTAACCAATATTTAAAATGTAATACAATAGGAACTTTACTGTAAGATTAAATAATATCAACTGAATGTAAAAAATTGAAAGATAAAAACTCGTTACTTGAGTCAAAAGTACTTCTCTTACTGATCGTGCTTTCAGTTCAAAAACATTTGCATAAAGGGAAAATAAAATAGCATCAAACATGTTGAGTTTTATCTAAAATATCTTCCGCCAAAAAAGTGTTTGCTCAATGCTGCTCTTATGAGATCCATAATCTTCCAGGTAACGAGTTTATGCCAAGTTGAGTACGAAGATCTGTAAGTATTTGGCTGTTTATATTCTTAATGCAAAAAATTCTGATTTCCAAAGCTCATACATTTTCGTATTTTCTGTATAAACTTAACTCACTAACAGTTAAATTCCATGGAAATGAGATATTTTGCACTCCGTGACACTCAATATTCAACTATTTAAAAACTTTATAAACTTTAATTGGGCAAAACACCACTAAATTATTTTAATTTTAGCAACCAAACTTCTTTTAATTTAGTTTTTGACAAAAGTAAATTTGTTCTAATCATCTCCAACTCAGAATTAAGAACTCCATTATCACATCTTGAAATGTTGCGTCAATTCGAAATTTAGTAATTAAACTTTAATTTCGTTTTCTGCCTAATGAGTTAAGAGTAAAAGAGTTTTCGAACAAAACCGGAGGGACAAGGGGCATTGGTGTTTAAATTAACATCAACCTTACCCTCCCCCCATTTAAAAGGGGAAAAGCACAGAATATAACAGGAAATATGGATCATTCTGTCCCCAGGTGATTAGCAAAGGTAAAAGGCTTTAGTTTTAGATAGAGGATTAAGATGTCATAAAGGCTTAAAATTCTGTGCGTCTCGTCTTCATTAAAAGTAAAAGAATAGAACATTGCGATTTTGCTCTTCTTTTGAATGGAGAAATGTGTGATAGGATATTCCGTTTATTCGAGAATGTCTGAAGAATTTAAAGTTGAAGACTCGAGAAGGTTCTATTCTGAAGAGACTGCTTAGAATGTTAGCTTTCTTATCTCCTCAACAGAGAGATTTCCACAGAAAGTTAATTGTAGAACTGAACGATTAAAAGAGAATAATATACATAAGAACTAGTTTAAATACATTTTATCTTCATATGAAAACGAGCTTTATAAAACCTTTAAATGAACCAGTATTAATTCATTCAAAATGCTAATCTTGAATATTATATCTCGTTCTATATACTGAAATAATTATTTTATGAAAAGTAATAAACATAAACGTTGAGATTTTAATGCGTGAAATTAAAAATGTTTTTATTTTCATGCATTAGTTTTAATAAAATATTAAGATTAGGTGACACTATTATATACTTTTACTGCAGAATTAGGGTGCTTTATTAAACATGAAATAATTAAACTAACGATTTTAGTGAATATATATTCGCATTATAATGCTAGTTAAATAGATTGAAAAATAAATATATATTTATATTATAGAAATTTAATAATAATTTATATTTATTTAGAAGTATGCAATCTTGTTTTCATATGTATATCAGGGAGTATATAAACAATTATATGCACATCAATCAATTCATTTTACATTCAAAATCAATTTCTTTAATGAAATGATACATATTCCTCTCTTCAGACCGAAATAGATCAATACATTTCACTAAAACCATCAGAACTGTCACACAACTTTTTTTTAAAGTTATTTATTTATGTTTTTTTTTTATCGACAAATTTTTTCGATGGTTCGATATTCATACGATCTGTCGAACATTCGACACTGGTTCCTTAACGCCCGTGGAAGCGATCACTGTGTCTCGATCATCCAGACAAGATAGAGGAAGGGACACATACACAGTAAAGTAGAAAAAGTGTGCGCGCGCATCCCGAATACAAGCATCTTCCTCCTCCTCTTCTTCATCCTCGGATAGAAAATCCTTGACACCTAAATGATGGATGATACTCAACAGCGAAACGAAAGAACGGCGGAACGAACCAATGTGTGAAGGGCTAAAAAATTAAGAGAAAGACGAAAACATATATGGAGCTCTGTATACGAATGTGTGTGTATGTAGATGTACATATATATCTATATAAACTTTACGGGGAGGGTAGTATATGTCGCGGTAAAGGGGGGGGGGGACTTGAAGTAATCCATCATTCTGTCGGTTTAAATTAACTCCCCAGTAGAATGGAAGGAGATGGGTTTAAAGGAGAGTCGGAAAAGAGAGGAAACAGAAGATTTCTCTTTTATTTTTTATCACCCCCCTATTGAGTGTGGTGGGCATATAGTTGGAGAGATAAAAATTTCTGAAATAAAGGTGTGTGGAGAAAGTATCAATATATTTATATACTTGTAAACTTTGCCTCTATAGTTTGTTAAGATAAAGAAAAAAGGCTCTGTACCGGTTTTTTTTCAGGGCTTTCCAGCTTTCATCGATATTGTCACACCTTGCGGTGTAACGTTATCGCTAATTCACGTCATTTTGAGAAAATAAAGGCGGTAAAAATGGCAGATGGCTTGTGGGTGAATTGAATTGAGGTGAAAAATTATGAAGAAAAACCTGCCAATAAAGAGTTGCATTAAAGCAATTTTTTAGTTTGTTTCCAATCATTTTTAAATGACATTTAAAAAAAAAAATTACACTCTAATAAGCAAATATACTTGTCATGCTGAAATATGCATAACATATTTCCTAACATATAAAAACCAAATTATTACCTTATTTAATTCTTCTCAATGAATAAAAATTAATATAATCTGTAATATCTTTATACCACAACCTTGAATTGAGTATAGAATAAAATCTATTTTTAGTCATTCCCTCTACATGTGTCTAGCATATTAGCATAGAATTCAAAAACCGTTATATGGTTACTGATGTTTTGATTTAATTAAAATTTTCTATTATTTCTAACGCTTTCTTTTCCAACTAACACATTTGACTGCGCAAGGCTAAGAAAAAGAGCCTTCGCATTAAATTTAATCAATTAATAGCCAATACATGAATTCCTTAATTTTCCTTGCAAAACTATTTTAACGTATACATGGCAGTCGCATTTTTGATTTTCGGAGGTGTTCTGTGGGGCTTAGCCCTGCAGCCACAACCCCGAGCCACTTTCCAAATGTATTATTTGATAATGTGTATTTATATTAAAAACTAAGAATAATCTTTACTTTGGAGCTCTACGTGTTTTCAAAAATAAAACTTTTTTTATTGTTTATCAAACCTGATTCTTGGAATAAAGAATGGATATTTTTTAATTAATTTATTAACTTCTTCAACCGGAACTTTACAGCAATTATCGATTTCTTAAACCAAAATATTTTCCTTGATAATTTTATAGTCCATATTTTTCATTTCAAAATTCCACTATGGATAGAGCAACAGTAAATAAATAAAAAATTAATGAATGGAGTAAAGAAATATGTGTACTTATGTGGTATATAAAATGAATTTTTATGAACAAAATTAAAAGAATTTCAGACAAAAGTCAAAATTAAAAAAAATAATCGAAAAAGAAAAACATTAAGATTACTTTTGACGGAATTTGCTTCCTCGGAGAACTGACGATAGTTGTTTCGGTACTATCACGTAATGTTCGTTTTGAACATATAGCAGGAAACGGTTTCGTCAAAAAGAAGGAAAGTTTCATGAAATTTGAGCAATCATTTTTTACAGTGTAACTCTAGACACTAAATATATGTAGTTTAGAAAATGGTTAATAGTTGAAAGAGAAATAAACCTTTCTTTAACTTTTCTTAATTTCACAGCATCGCAATTTTTTTTAATAATATTAAGAGTATTACAAATATTATTGAATTACGGAAATGTTTGTTTATAAGAGTATTACGGATGTGATTGGATTACGGATATGTTTGTTCATTGAGTATTACGGTATTAAATATTCAATTAAATTGATAAGAAAAATTCTTTTTCCAAAGAAGAATCATCTGATGTTTTTAGCAACAAACAACGTCATGACTAGTAATCAGAATTAGAAGAAAAAAGAATTTTTTTTTAAATTTTAGTTAACCTGAAAAAAATAAAAAACCATTTTAAAGTCAGGTACAAACTTGTATTTAGAATTTTATGCTGATTAAGTTTATGCAGAACATAAACAAATGAAACATACAGTTCTGTACTATGTTGTTAAATCCCAAAATTCAGTATATTATTTTGGAAACATTTTACATCGTTTTAATATTTTGAATAATATAATGTAATACGCAGAAGCTTACGAACATACTAGGGTCGATAATGATCAATCAATTAAGATCTTTACTTCTTTTTTTTTCACCTTCCCCTTTTGCTGATGATGAAAGCAGAAGAGAGGGGGTTTGTGTGTAAAGATGGAAAAAGACACCAGCTGGCGTTAATTACATGCCCTCAACAACACCTTAAGCATTGCTGAACAAAAAATAAGACGTTGATGAAAAAAATTTAGTAATCAGCACAAAAGTACAGTAAAATGCTGCAAAATTTTCTTACTGGATTATGCTCTTTCTTTCGGAGAAAAAATCTGTACTCCGTCTTCCAAGCAACGAAAGCGTTATGGTTAAACTATTTCAAAGTTTTAAATATTTATGAATGGAATAAACATTTTCATTTCAGTTGAATTTTATTAAAAGAAACGAAAATAATAGTTTTAGGCAAAATAACTTTTAGTGATAACTTATTTATGGCTATGCTAAAGTAATTTTGCACATTACATTGTTGTCTTACATATTACATTGTTGTAGCATGCTCTAAAAAATTAGGAGGATTAAACTAATTTCCCGCCATCCTAAAAAAATTGCAAAGCAGCATTGATGGATAGGCATTAGGATCCTGCTTGTGAGTTCATGGTAAATAATAATATTATCAGGAGTAGGCTGCTTAGTCGACTTTAGCACTTAAAAATTTCAGCATTTGTCAAATAACTAAAATGCGAGCTGTGGTGGTTCAGGGAATGGAGCACTCGCCTACTAATAAAGTGATTCGAATCCCAGCCATACACAAAGCTCAAACCAACGACAGTGCTGATATAAAATATACTCAGTGGTAGAGTACATAGTCTAAGTATCATAGTTTTTGCGAAAGAGAAAATGTAACATAAAAAGGTACGACCAAAGCGGCGGCCCTTGCAAATTTTTTATCTTAGAAAAATAGTTGTAGTTATGATTAGTATAACTAATAATTAAATGCAGACTGTTTATAATTTCAAGCAAACAGTTTTATTCTGATTATTATTTTTATGTGTTGTAGTCGAAAAAATGACAAATTTCAAAAAAAAAAAATAAAAATCTTGAAAGAAGTATGCAAGAACTGAACTCCAATTTCTAAACTAAATATAGCAATTCTATTTCAAGAATAAAAAAAAAAATTCAATATTTTTAATAGAAATATGCACTTGAATTAAAACGGTTACGTAATAGAACCTTTTAAGGAACCACTTACTCTTAAATTCTTCAGCAAAAGAGTGCCTTTTAAGATAAGAATGAGATGTTTGATAAAAGTTCTAAATCCCCAAAAATGTAGAAAAAGTTGATCCATCAATCATACCCAAAGAAAGTTAATATCAAAAGAAGGACAATAAACAAGCATTTAGGGTCAAACATCTACAATAGACAGAAACAATCCAACAAGTCAAGAAAAGCTATCAAAAAGCCACAAATCTCATTCACTGTGTCAACTTATCCTTTGTTTTCAGTATTTGCCGCAAAATAGATGAAAAGAGGTACAAAAAAAAACTTGATTAATTCCATTGAAACTGAAAAAAATGTTTTTCGAATTTAAGTGTGAGTGGGTAAGGCAACATATTACATTTCCTTCAACGCAAATCTCTCCAAACAAAGACCACATTTAATTCTTTTCGATTATTCTTCATTTTTTCGCCTCCCCTTTTATTTAAAAGAGCTGTTGTATTCAAGCGGCTGACGACGAATTAAAGCCCCTGTTGAGTTGTTTGGAGGCTTTTGCCGAATGCGTTAATGTATTGTTTCGCAATAATAAATGTAACTCTGGGATGTGAACGCATTGTTCTGAATTTTCCCTTCATTCCTTTCACCACATGTATTTTATTTATTTCTTTTTGTAATTTCTTATCATGTGTTCAAATAAAACACGACTTTTATACCACGTCAATGGTAATTGATTGTGAAATAAGTTAATGCTTTATTCAAACAATAGAAATTGAAAAGCGCAAAGAGAAATGAAATATTAATCAAAAATTCTTTCTTTTTTTTTTGGTGACTCGTATTTAATAAATCAACGTTTCGTAAAAAGTTAAATAAAGCATTGCCTTCATATAAAATTCTCTTCTAATTATATTTTAGTTTTGAAGTATTAGAAAGCATAAAATACAGCTCTAATGCTTTTAAAATATTTTTCCCGGCATAAATTATTGAAAAATTCTGATCATTTGGTCATTTACACAGAAGTCCATATTTATATGATAAATACGCAATTTGAATTTATTACTTATCATTTTTCAAAATTAAAGATTTCTAAACAATTATATAAAATGATGCTAGACATATTAAATCCGACCAAAATAGTACAAGAATAAGGAAGAAAGAAGTCCCTCTTCTGAGTTAATATTTTAGAACTTCAAACATTGAACAACAAGACAACAAACCTGCTACTCCTCATTTATTTAAAAGACTCATTTATGGGACAAACGGATACTGGGCTAATCATAACATTCCTTTATGTTACGATTCAGAAGCCAATCGGGATCAACACACGCGCGTGTCGTCACTTACAGGTATCTCATTAAGCCTGATCCGAAAACTGATTGAGCGTGATAATATACCAAGTCTAATTGCTTTAACGTTAATCCGCCAAACACAACCACGTGATTAGGTGCAATCACGTAATTTAAATCACATGGTTGGGCCTAATCACGTACTCGAGTTGCAAGTACCCAATTATGGATATCCTCAAATCTGACGACGCTTTAAAGTCAATGGCCAATATACAAAGCAATTGCACAATCTTTAGTCATAAATCCCGAAAGGTAGTTGTAGGAAACTTCAAACTAAAGCCACGACTGCACGGCAAAACATCTAAATTGAGCCCTGCTCAAGTATACTTCTATCGAATGCATGTCAGATATGTAAAGTATGCGCAATAAATTCTGAATATACATGTCTATATTGAGTTCAAAAGTCTCAGATATTTATACATACATCTACTTATATATATATATATATATATATATATATATATATATATATATATATATATATATATATATATATATATATATATATATATAACTGTACATATCGATATCTGTTTCCATAAGGTATTAAGTTGAACCATAGTATCATGCAATCAATTTTATATGATAATATTTGATCACATTGGCACCGTATGAAGGTTACAGTAAATTTGAGATAAATTATGGTTTGACCTGCTTACAGTATATCAAAAGGTGAATCAGGTGTATAAGATGTATCATACATTGTATTAAATTTAACAGTGTATCAAAATCAAAACAGCCCCTGCAAGTAATCAATGTTGACCATTAAAAATATGTATAAACAGTTAAATTGTGTGTTTCATCATATAGTATATATACTTTACGTTCATTTGCAATTTATTGATGAAGAGAAACTTATAGGTGCCTCTTAAAATAAATATTTGTAAAAAGAATGTAAGACAGTATGCAGGTGTAAGACAACTCTCGGAAAATGTTATTCAACCCTCCATCTATTTTCGGTTTCGTAAGTTAAGTGGACCAAAAATGAAGTCGTGCCTAAGTTATTTAGCTGTTCTACTAATTTTCAGTTTGTAAAAATGCTATCCGTCAGGTCTGCGGAGCAAACAAGAACTTTTCTATCTCATTCCCAAAACTTTTAGCTCCTCTCTCATGTGATGGTTCATCGTAGCGTTGTAAAGATACTTTTGAAATGTGTGTGTAAGGAAACCAATTTACGGGAATGAGCATGGCAAAGAAGTTCTCTCTCTCTCTTCTTCAGTACTCAAAAGGGTGTGAAACATTTCACTTTTCTATATTCCACCCTTCCTCTCTCTCTCTTCATCAGGGTTGCTCTCATTATTAATTCCTTCTAACGATCTCTGAACTTGGAGTTGTCACTCCAACTCGCCAAGTTGCTTCCAAAACGAAAAGAGATTCTTATGCACCTGGTTCCCCTTCTTGAGTCATCTGCTTTCTTCGCTTGCTTGAGTCCGTGAAGGGGATCTGCAAGCAAAAGAGGTTGAGTATTAATCACGGAAGGAAGAAATACGGGGTGGTGTGGGGTCTCCGCAGAAAGTTTCTATCTTGTTTTGCACCAGAGATGGTTTTGGTTTATCTTTACTTCCAATGGAGCACGGTTCAACGGTGGCGTTATGAAATTTTCAATATGAACACACACTCTGCACCGATTTCTGGAAGAGTGGTTTAGGATTTGCAATTAGCGTGAATGAGTTAGTGGAAAAGAGGGATTCTCTTGCTTACCCCCCCCCCTCCCCTCTTTCAATCTTCTGTTTTGAAGGTTAGGTTTGCCCCTTCCCCATCTCGAATTGCTGGTGACTTTCAACGGCGGTTTAATGCAGTTAGCGCTTTTCGCCGTTTGGAAAAGTTGATTAACTTCAACTGTCATCGACGGTAGAAGCTTTCGGAATCTCTTTTCAAAAGTGCAATAACTCGCGGAAAAATCTTTAATCCTCTTCCTCGTCTTTTCATGCGAGATTAAGTCCGTATTTTCTGATTCAACATTTTCAAAGTTTTCTCGCTCTTTTTTTTTTTTTTATCTGGAAGGCAGTATTCCAGATGTGTTGATCTAAACTCCTTCACTTGTTTAAACTTGTTGTTTCACTTTTTGACTCCAGTCTGTTAATTCGTCTCGTTTTCCCTGTCGTAAAATTATCCCGTCGAATGTTTACAGTGCTTCGAAAGGAATTATTCCGTCAAATGTTTACATTGCTTCGAAAGGACATGATGAAGTTTATTAAATATAATTATCGTTGAAATAATTTGAGAATATTTCCACTTATATATACAACTAAGTAACAGACATAATTTGAATGAAGTATGGCTACAGCTAATTTTTAGTTCTGTCATAAAGTAATCTACTATCTCTAAAAGTTTCAATGTTCTTTTTAAATTACAATGTAAAACATCAAAGCGTGTTTAACCATAACACACATGAAATTTTCTGCAACTTTTAATATGGTGCTAACTTGAACCAAATTATCGCATTTCTGAAACTCTTACATGATACTAAGGTTTAACTTGAATGGAAACATGGCTCAGTTAAACATCTTACATAACTTTACAGCAAATATGAACAATATTATCACAGTGCAGATTACAGGTACAGGTTAATTATATTAGGGCAAAGATAATATGGTTCAATGTTGAAAAGATTTTTCGAGGAGTGTGCTGTCTGAGTACAACAATAAAGCGTTTTTTAAATATGTAGGATTAAAAAAATATATTCGATAAATTATGTAACATTATGTAGACTGATTAAATATTATGTAGCATTTCTTTCCATCAAACAGTCTTTAAGATAGTTTTAAAAAAATATGACAGTAAAACTTTTTTATTATATCTTATTTCTAAAGCATGTCCGTAAGTTCTTATTCACTCTTTATGCGTATTTTTTTTTAAAAATTTAATAACTATACATACATAAAAAATATAATTAAAAAGCAGCCTGCTTAAATACTTAGGCATTTTCACAAAAAGTTATTTTTTTTAAATTACAAATGCTTATTAATTATCATAACTCATAATGATTTAATTAGTTTATTTTGAATCCATAAATTAATGCAACTTTTATATTTTAATCCGTTAAAACTTCCTTTAGTCGTGCTTTTAAACAATATTTCTTATCTAAAATCTGCTATCCAAAGATCTTAAAGTATGAAGTTAGTTTTAAGCAATGTCTTTTATCTAGATTAAACTTGATTTGTTACATAAATTACGAAACAATAATTGCTTACTTGCAACGCACTAAAAAAAAACTAAGTTTTATGAATAAATAATTTAAAGAAACAATATCGGAAGCTAAACAAAAGCACAAAAATTAGCATGAAGTTGAAAAAGCTTTAAAAAGGTTATCTTGTACAAACACTTTTAAGCATTTGTTGATGCAAGTCTGACCTAGAGTATACAGTAAATAGCAATATTTAAAAAGAGAGATTAATTTGACACGCAATTTTTTTTTCTTCTAAAAAACATAATTTGTCTTTCTTCCGATGTCATATCAGAACTTGGACATACTTAAGAAGATCTCGTGAACGAAGGAAAAAAAAAACGTATGAATACCTTTATTATCTAAAACAAAAGTCCACTCTTAATCATCATTTAAAATCTGGAAAAGAAAGAAAAGAAAAAAAACTCTTAACACGTCAAAAAGTTATAGACACTCTATCGCCCCCCCTCTTCTTATAAACACCTGCCAAAGATGCAACACAAAAGCTACTTTAAACACTTTCCTTTTGTTCTTGCCATAGGTTGGTATTTTGGCGAGAAAAAATTAGTAAAACTGATACAAAAGGTTATGGAGTTACAGAAGCAAAAAACAACTCTACTCGCCTCTAACTGAGATCAGGTTCCGAAAAAAAAAAAATCAAAGGGTTGGGAAATTGCTCACTTGAACGTTGCCATCAACGGCCCGTCAACGGCAAATGTCGGCCGAACAAAACACCAAGATTATTTTTGCCCAGGGTTAGTAATTAAAATGGATAAGCCCCTCTCCCACTCCCCTTCAAGATTTTCCTTTGTTAGGGTGGACTAATTAATATTCCTGCTGAAGACAACGGATACCTTAGCGAAAAATTTTGAGAAGAAGCGTTAGGAAGAGTGTGTAAAAAATCTTTTTGGATTATTATCAGAAGCTGTGAAGGCCATTGTCTATCGACTTTAAATCACTTGGTTTGAAAGAAGTTTTTATGCGTATTTTTCAAAGAGCATTAAAAATATTCATTATGTGTGATAAATGATTGAGCTGATTTGTATTTGTTATAGTAATAGTGAAAAAAAAAGAAAGATATTTTTCCAAGAAAAAGTTTAAATGAGTTTTTAAAAAATTATAAAAATTACTGAAAGACTTTCAAGAAGCAAGTTTTAGAAACTGTTCTCTGAAAAAACTTTTGGTTGAGTTGAATCAGTGTACTATATTTCAAAGATTTTAGTTTCAGGAAAGAATTAAGGTTAAAAAGACCAGAACTAATACATAAATAAGAAAAAAGTGCGTAAAAAAGATATTTTTTTTAATCTAAACTTCTGAAAAATAGAGAAAAATTAGTAATGAATACAAAAATATTTTTAAAAACATTTGTATAATTTATAAATGTAACGAATTCAATGCAAAAATATAAGTGAAAAATTTAAATTAATAATAACTATAGGGGAATAGGGGCATTTATTTTAATAACTGCAACTGATTATTTTAGAAATTACGTCACAATTTCTTACTTTTTTAAAAAAAGAATGAAGTTGATTTTTCGGATGCACATATACTTAAACCTTCATATCTTAAAATTTATGTTGCACATAAATTTATTATATCACTCTTTCATCAGTTTTTAACATTTTCATAAATACAATTAATTCAATTTAAAAGTAAGTACGTAAATAAGAACCTTAAAAAATATCTTCCTGCATATAAACAAAAAGTAAGAAAAAAACATTTGCAACAATCATTTAATATTAATTAGTTAAATACATATAATTTAAAGAGGAGCATAAAATTAAAACAGCGATCCGATTGTTTATGCAGTTAAATAATACTCAAATACATATTAATGCACACAAATGATTAAAAAAACATTTAATTTTACTGTAATCATTACAATTGAACAAACTTTAAAAAAAATTAAATAATCTGAAAAAATGATTCAATAAATAAGTGTTTATCTCCAAAAAAAGCATTTCGAATAATGATGAATTTTTTTTTTTTTTTTAAATTTAAATACAAATTTATAAAGTTTGCGCAAAACAAAGAAACGAAATAAATCACAATTGTTTGTAACAAAATTAAATTATTTGAGATTTGACAATAAACGATTAAAACTAATTCATATTTTACTTCCATATGTAAATAGAGAAAAGTATACAGTAAAAATGTCTCAAATGATCTAATTTAATTGTTATTTGTATTTTTTATGCCAATGATCATTTCATGTTTTTCCATTTTTATGTTTTTTGATTAATAAAAAAAACGTCAGACCGGGATATAAAAAATAAATATTAGAGGATTTTTCTAACAGCTCTAATCAAGTTAACAAGTCTTATATACTACTGATTTGGTATTAAATATTTATAGTGGTAGTTACGCCACATTACTAATTTTTTCTTTATTTATTTTATTTATTAATTGTCCGGGAGATTGTTTTTACATCACCGGATTTTTGAGCTCTATTTAATGAGCAAATCACCCATTCAATATGAACGACCCATCGATGTTGCCGAGTTTATATCACGCCCGGAGGTCACCAATAAGTGGATTTAATTACGAATTTGTCAACATTCATCTATCAAAAGGTACCTCGGAAGTTTCGCCACAAACCTAAATAACGTTAAGCCAACGGAAATTAAAAGAAAACTAATCTGAATTTATGTACAAAGTGCCAATTTGTGAGAAAAGTAGTGATTATGGTAATTATAAAATATTATGAATATGACTTCAATGAACATTCAAAATTTAAAAGTCACCTTTGTGTTTAATGCTCTTTGATTTGCCTCACAAAATTTTAATATTTTAAGAAGACGTTGCATTACGGTATTGAACATTTTAAACAAACTATGGCATTGGGTAATTAGAAATGCTGAACAGTTAAAATCATGCTTATATTGATTTCACTTTGTTTTACGAAAATTAGTTTCAATAAAAACAACAAAAATAATGACCGCAATCAAAATAATTTTTTAAAGTTTCGATTTTACAAAAAATTTATTGAAAAGTTAAGTAACTTTGATAAATCCATAATCCATACTCATTATTAGGTATGAAAAATCAGCCTAATTTTACGCACACAAACCTTTGGATTAATATTTATTTTTGAAAAATTATATTCAAAATGTTATATTAATTGATATTTCGACAACTCAATCAAAATAAATTTTAACGACTAATTTTTTTAAACCAAAATATTCAAAAGTAAGTTTTCCAATAATGATTTCGATTTATTTTCAAACTTCTGAAATCAAATTAACTAATTTAAGTCATGCCATCAGAAAGCAGTTTATTTAAGCAGTAGCAATATTTTCTATATAATTCAATAACACAACAAAATCAATTATTTCACCTTTTTATTAAACAAATTGATTAAAGAATACGCCAACTTAGACCATTTCTGTAGTTTACCTCCAGATATCTAAATAAACTTAACTTCATTACATTATTCTTTTAGTTCAAAGCTAAAAGTGGTAGTATTACTTTCTATATAGGTTCAATGAAACAAACCAAACAATAAACTTATTCTAATCATAACCTGGGGGCAGATATTATTGATTCATTTATCTGAGAGAGCAAGAACATTTAATGGATTTTCTTTTAAAAAAAATAGAAATTCTAATTCTATAAGGCGAAAAGGGAACTCGGTACTTAATTTCATAAAGATTTGGCTTCACACAGCTTTTTACCGTGTATGACTTTGGCGACCTTTTCTCCTTATTTCCCACCAAGTCAAATAACTCGAGGCCTGATTAAAAGATCATCTTATAAACAGGAGGACTCTACTCAAGTGCTTTTTGCTTCCAAAAAATTATAAAAATCACTTCCAAAGCGTGCAGTTCTTTTTGTGTTTCTGCAATTCATTTTAAAGACAGGTATGTGTTGGTAGATAAATAAGAAAATGACGCTATTTCATTTTCACTGGTCTTGAAATAATTTCTTGGGTAAATATCTCTTACTTCAAGAAGTGGTTCAAAGCGGGGACAAAAAAAAAAAAAAGTGTGTCTGGAAATATAATTAAGATTTCTCACTAGACCATCGAAATTATCACCAATTTTCGAAGTTATGCGTTCGGAAAATTTGAGATTAAAAAGAATGTGTTCGAAACTATACTTCATCAAAATGATGTTCTTTTAAAAAAAAAATTACGCAGCGCTAAAGATTTATTAAATTAAAAGCAATTCAAAAAATTTTGACATAATTTTTGAGAATGAATTATTGTACTTCTTTCTTTTGAACTTGATTTATTTATATTTAATAGAAAATATGAAATCCAACTCAAATGAGACTTGCCATTCAAACTGTGATATGATAGTTTACAATTGGGGGCCCTTCTTATATTTGACGATTTGAAAATAACCATTATATATGAAAATAAATCAAACTGTGATGTGATAGTTTACAATTGGGGGCCCCTCTTATATTTGACGATTTGAAAATAACCATTATATACGAAAATAAATCAAACTGTGATGTGATAATTTACAATTGGGGGCCCCTCTTATATTTGACGATTTGAAAATAACCATTATATATGAAAACAAACCAAGAACCAATCACATAACGGTAAACAAAAGATGCGGAAACCCGAAGTTGACGTCATTGAATATCATGGTAACTGGAAATTGAGTTTTGGCAAATTGAACGATAATTATTGCCAAATCAAGGGGGCCCCGATTATGCGCTTTAGCCATACGGGCTTACTTCCTTTTTTTTATTTTTTGCACATTAAGACATCAAACATACTACATAAATATTAACTGAATATAATAGTGTTCTTGATATTTTTATCACTTTAAAATAAAATAAAAAAGTTTAACTCACACTTATCAACTTACACTACAAACTTATTAGATTTATCACATTAATTGCATCAAAATCAAATCCAAATTTCCTTTCAAAATGTTCTTAGTTTCTCTTTTATAATTTTTTTTCGTATTAAAATAGCGAACATATGTATTTCATAAATTATTTACCACTAATATTTATAAATTTTTCAAGAAGTATAAAAAAAAAACGTAGACTATTGCTGCACACATATTAAATGATTTAATTATCGTACTTGTTTAATTATAAGCTTTCATTAGTAGAAATGTAGAAACGTCTTTAAGGGATATATAATACTTCTTAGACTCATTAAACAAGTATTTAAGTCTTAATCAATAATTTAATTTATAAAACTGACTGAACTTAATTTACTAATTTACAAAATACCCACAAACATAACAATATTTAGAGATGATTTTTTTTTTTTTTAAATGAAATTCATCCAAAGTGTTACGTGTGTTAAACTGATTTTATTGTCACATTTTGAATGTAACTAATTGCTATTTACGAAAAACATGCATTTTATTTCTAGAAAGTGAATCTCTTTCCATGTTTTGCATTAAACACACAAAATCAGGGCAAATCTTTTGAATGGCGATCACGCTGAGAACACGTGTTTTCACCCAAGAATGAAACACTATAGCTATAGCCTAAAGTTATTGAAATAGCCATTTATCCCCAGCAAATGACACAAAAGAATCGATAGCATGTGTTTCCTGCAAGATTAATGGAAGTCCGATAAATCGACCTCTTTTAATTTTTCTCTCCCCCCGTCTTCGCTCTCTTTCGTCGTAACTTCAGTGATTAGCGTAAACTGTGTTTTAATCGTTAGAATGGAACTGATTTTATCTTAGAAACAAAACATGAAGGTCTATGGGTGACCTGTAAACAATACGAATAGTTTTATTTCGAAAGTTTTAAAAGCTGCTGTTTTGTTGCGAGTTTCATTCCTGTGAGGTTGAATTTTGAGTATTTATAGCTAGCAAAAATCGTTAATATGAAGAATAGCAAAAGTATGAGAATGAATCATGAAATTCATTTTAAAAATAACTCTTATAGGTATGTAAGATATATTTTGCTCGGATGTGCTACCAGTTGTCAGAATTAGATTTATCAAAAACACTTGTACCATTTTTATCTATGTATTTTTGGCGGTAAATTATGTGACACAAATTCGTTATCATCAAGATATTTAATTTTATACATCAGAACATTTAAGTTAAGGAAATCACATGTGACTCAAATATATTTACAAAATAACAACTTACACTAATATATTTATAACTTAAACTAATAACAGCCAAAAAAAGTTTATTATAGTTTTAATTTTTAGGAGCCTTCAACTGTTCATTTTTCTTCTGATCCTTCTTTTTTAGGTTCTTCTACGGATTCTTCGTTTGGGGATTTTTCTTTAGAGCTTCTACTTTTTCAGGTTCATCTTCTAAGGATTCTTTTTTTAGCTGTTCTTCTTTTACAGATTCTTCTTCTACAGGTCCTTCTTTTTCAGATTCTTCTTCTACTGGTTCTTCTTTTACAGGTCCTTCTTCTACAGGTTCTTTTACAGATTCTACTATTTCAGCAACGTCATTTATTTCATGTTTCTTCCACGGTTTTACCTCACTCTGAGTTTTAATTTTAATATATTTGTAGAAGTAGGCCAAAATAGCGAAAACAAGCATATCCACTGCCATAAGAATAGAAAACATAAAAAATTCCCAATACTTTTTTTTAAATATTTCTGCTTCAGCGACTACAGCAACGACTACATTACCTAGTGCAACGGTCATTAACCACGCTGCTTGTATGACTGATTTCATAGAAAGTGGAGCCTGTGAATATGAAAACTCTAATCCTGTTATGGAAAACATAATTTCTGCTGCAGTAAGGACGAAGTACTGCGGTACTTGTAGAAGAATGTGAAGAGAATTAGGGTTTACCGTTGTGATAATGAGGAAATTCGAATATGTAGTATTTTTCATTATTCCAACAATATATGTGCCACCGTAATGAAATTTAGCTTCACCAATTAAGATTTCTGTTTGAGAGCTTTCATTAAGAGTTAAATATATTTCATATTTCCCAGGCTCCATAGAGATATAACCTGTCCGACCAATATCATAGTTTACAGTTTCATTGTCAGGTGAAAGGAGATATGTTTTGTGCCCTTTAAATTTAAATGTCGCATTTTTAGATAAATTTTGAATCGAAAAAAGTACTCTTACCTGTGCAAACCCTTGACGTGATTTAACTTTTTGATCTGAACTTGTTTGAACATGAATTTTATTATTTTCAATGGCTAAAAATGTAGACTGGATAGGGTTGGAGTTTACGATTTCTACAGTTTCATTTAAATTGGCACACCCAGCTGTCTGATCAGCTACTGTTGAAAAAGTCCAATGGTCTTTATGTTTTAATTTCAGATTACTAAAAGTTCTCATTTCGTTTGCTTTAAGGAGATAATTCTGAGGTCCAGTGATATTGACAGCACATGGATTTAAGTTAACGACGATTAGTTGGCTATATCCAGGCTCTGGTAACACGGGAAGTGTACCTTCCACACCAATTTCAAGAAATCCAGCCATGACAAAAGCAAGAGCGGCAAGAAATCCCCCAACGGTTATGCGTTGTAGTGGCTTTGTGAGAATATTGCACTTCCCAAGTAAAGGATATACAGCATACTGGAAAAGTGGAATAAAAATTATGATAAATACAGGATTCGAAGCTTGTAACTGATCGGGTTTAATATTAATTCCATACAGTTCCCCATTCATTTTTGTTGCTTGTAACGTCCATCGAGAACCTGTTTGGTCAAAAAGGGCCCAAAAAATGGGTAGTGGAATGAACAATACTAAAATATGCAACAAGATCTTAATATCAGCGATCAAAGATTTTTCATATTTATCTTCGGCGTAGTCTAACCAGTGTGCTTTTTTCTCCTTGTCTGTGCTTTCCCATTTATTTAATATTCCACGAAATATGCATCCAAGAACTGATGGCAACACATTTCCCTCTGGTTCTTTTATAATATAACGAGATTTTCCTATAACGAAGAAGACTACTGCAATGATCATTAGTATAGCCGGTACTCCAAAAGCTAGAGGGTAGCAAGTGTTTTCATTGAAACAGCTCACGTCCGCTCGAAGAATAGGAGTTAATAGAGTAGAAATGAGACTTCCTAAGTTTATTGCAAAGTAAAATATCGAAAAGAAATGTTCCCGCTCTTTAACCTGATCGCTATGGAACTGGTCTCCTCCAAATGCCGATACGCACGGCTTTATTCCTCCAGTTCCAATGCCGATGATTACCAATCCAAGAAGACTGACAGCCTTCATAATATGCAGACTATTTGGAAAAGATCCGACAGAAATCATAATAACTCCAAGCACATAAATAAACGAAACATAGAAAATGGTTCTGAATTTTCCTAGCCAGGTATCGGCGACGATAGCACCCAAAATCGGTGTGAAGTAGGAGAGCATAGCAAACACGTGAAAAAGCATAGTGGCAGTATCTTCGCTGTACAGAAGACGCTCGGTGAGGTAAATTGTGAGAATTGTGCGCATTCCATAAAAGCTAAACCTTTCACAAAATTCATTGCCAAGAATGAAAAAGATAGACTTAGGAAAAAAGTGATGAGTTCGTTTTTTACTTGGCTCCATAATTATTCCAATCGATAAGACTAGCAATGGGGTTTTTTAATTTGTGATACACTGCATTAATTAAAAGAAGTAAGTATCACAGTTGGATATACACACGTTTAAATGGCATTTAAACGGAAATTCCGAATTCACAATGCTTTTCTAAACAGAAACATTTAGAAACATAAAAAATATAATAAAAGGTAAACAATGTTTTGGATGTTTGTAATTTGTCAACATGTCATACTAGTGCGATCCTTGATATATATATACTTATTTTGCTTAATACATATAACACAACGTATGTAAGCCTTTTCCTACTATTTTTGAAATGTTATAAGATTTTTTCCGTAAATGCATTGCACTATACTTGGAGTAGAAATCTAAAATTTACAGTACTAAAAGGGGAGATCACATATTGTATAGTATTTTAACAAGACAAATGAATCATATAATTCTCAGTATTTATAGAAGAACTATAAAATACGTCTAGCTAATCAACAATTTTAATAAATGCTCATAAATAATTAATAATTACTTAGATGCTATGATATTTTTGTTGCTATTAATAAATTTCTTATTTCCTCGTTGTTCAATATTAACTAAAATTTGGACTTAAAGTTGTGCCTAACTAATTTTATGGTTTTGATTAATACCTGAAAAAAATAGATTATTGATAGCATAGTCCTTTAAATGCGAGATTAAATAGCAAACATCATTTTAATCAAACATTACTTAGCAAACATTAAATTGATAAAAGTTAATTGAATGTTCGCAAAGCAAAAATAATGTTTTTTTGTAAATACTTGTCAATAAATGTTTGTTAAAACAGTGTCTTGTTAACAGCTTCATTCTAAAAATATGTACAAAATAAGTACTGAGCATTTATTTAAAATACGTACTTAAAAATGAAAATTTAGTTCAGCGCTTTTATTATGAAACTATCTGGCAAAACACATTAATATGTTTTACAGTAACAGATAAATAATGAATCGTTTAACGGGCAATTTTATGCACAGTCATGAAAACTAAAACCATTATAGTATTACTACATTCATTAATGTAAGCTAAAATATCAAACTACGATTGTGAACTCAACCAAATTTGTTTTGATTAGCTTAAACAGACAAAATAAATTATTAGTGAATAATTTAAACTTTTCAAGGGGAAAAAAATCTATTTCGAGGAAAAATATCTATTTTGAAATTCAGAAACTAAAACGATTGCGGGACAAAAAGGCAAGAGGTGAACAGCAAGGAATAACTTCGCGTCTCAATGTGTATACTTTCAACAGAAAAAGAAGCAATTCACTTTACTTTTGTCAAAGCGTGCTACATGATTTTTGACTAATATAACATATAATTATAATATAATAATTATAACAAGAATATATAACAATATAAATCAATACCTCTGGGGGTACTGATCCAGGAGTTTCCTTGTCTTCTGGATTGGTTCAAAATTAGTAGTCGTAAACCCATGAAATTGGGTCGGCTGTTCAACGACGGTTATAAAATAAAATAAAATATACTCAAGAGTGAATTCTTGTTATAATTACTATAATTATAAAAATAATGTATAATAAGAATGTATTCTTGTAATAATTATAATAATTTTAAAAAGAATATATTCATCACATTGAAAGTTTTACTGATGATATTTATGATTTATAAGAAAAAGAAAAATGGTGAGAGAAGAAAAAATAACTTTTTTACCTTGTGGAAGCTATGACATCACTTCCCATCTGCCGTTCCCTCGTGACATCCCCTCTGGATGAGCCGTGCGAAGAGTGGGTGGCTGTGGTTGCCATAGAAACACCTCCTGTGATGACACTATTGTGGTGAGAGGAATTGAGAGCCATGAAGGGTAAAGGAGACAAATGACTTGTTGTGCCTGGATGACCGTAACCGTTTGGTAACATGTGCTTGTCCAGCCGATCACCTGCGAATGGATATAATTAGCACATATAAAGGTGGACAAATGTAAAAAGATGAAAACTGAAAGCACATAATACAGATAAACTGCAGCATATAGGGCATGTATATTGAATTTATTAAAAGCTCTACCATCATCTCAGGTTATAATTACCTAAAAAACACGGGTTTTCTTATTATGGTTATGTTTGTAATACCATTGTATGCTCATTGATTTTATATTTATTTCGGAGAGTGAAATACGATAAATTTGAACAATTTATAGGAAAGCTGCCCTTCGAGCTCCCCATCGTTACATGAAATATCGCTTTTTGCGATTTTTTTTTTATAAAACACTATTGCGTATTTATGTAAAATGTTAAAAAATTCAATGAAATTTCTTTTTCGTGAAAGCATATAACTGAAAAACCAATTGAGCTAACAATTGAATAACTGAATAACTAAAAAGCCAAATTGAGTAACCAATGAACCATGAACCAATTGAATATAACAAATTGAATAACTGAAAACCAACAAATAACTGAAAAACAAATTGACAGACCAGTCATAAGAATGGGCGTTTAAACGTACATGCTTACAAAATTTTGAATATATAAATTTTTACCAATTTATTTCAATTGAAAAGGGATTTTCCCAATCTGTGTGAAGTGTGCTGACCATCAGGTCACCCTTGATCATATATTAGATGGTCAGGGGCTTTCCAAAGAAGATCTTTTCACCAACTCAACTCTTGTATTAGAATAAGGGATATTTCGCGCTTTTACATTAGTTCCGTCCGCTCCCGTACGTAAGATTGAAGCAACTGCGCATGCTCCCGTTTATTTTAGATGTTACGTATCTTTACGTTATGTTGGCGTTATTTAAGCTACAAATACAAAGCTACAAGCACGCTGTCTATAGCTGTTAAATGTTATTTTCCGTTTAAGCTTGCCTTTGAACTAAAAATACGAACATGGAATGCGAATTTGAAAAAAGGTATTGATGAAATTCAGAAATAAATCGGGTGATCTTACAACCATTGGTTCATTCAAAGAAAAAAAAAAAAAAAAATAATAATAATAATAATTTTATTGGTTTTGGTTTATCATTATAGTTGCTTAATTACTCTAGTTCCATAAGAAACTATATATATTTTTGCTATTTCAAAATTATAAATTGTATTTATTTTAACTGTACAATTTAGTTTAAAAAAGTTAAATATTCAACAGAAGTTCAATAATATTTTTTTTAAAAAAATAATAATAATAAGCTGCATTCTTTATCGCTGAATTCATCAAAATCTATAATCTACCAAATGTTTCTGTTCTCGGATCTAAAAAAAAAAAGATCGTTAGAGCAAACCATTTTGAATTGCTTGCTACAGTTTTAAAAAAATAGAATACATCCATTGTAAATGTTTGCTTTGATTTTGTGATCAAAGTTAAAATGATATTCCACTACGTTAGCGTTTTTAACTAACGGATTTTTGTAAAATCTCTTATTTTCACTTACGTAAGTTTGATATTTTTTCACGGGCACAGCGCATTTCACAAGAACTGACGCATGCGCAATTACTTAAAACAACGTGGGAGCGTACGGAAGTTAACATACATTTGCAAAATCTCCCTATTATGTGCTCTTATCTATTCAAATCCAGTGGTTTTATAAATAAAGTTGAATTTTAGATGGGAGAGTAAAAGGGTTTAGGGTTCCTGATCGGGAACTCTTGATCTAGATGAAGAGAAGACACAGTTTTATGAAAACGAAAATTAAGAATAAATTATTCGTAATTTTAACGTTTTTTTTATTCTTCTTTTTTTAACATTATTCAAATCGACACATACTTTAAGTTACCTTTTGTAGGAATTTATATGCAATTATCGTTTGAATCGAGAAACATTTTTTTCTTTCTTTTGTATTTATGTTACTGTGAATGACCGAAATTGGTGGTTGTTGACTTCCACCGATGAATATTGACATTCACATAACCTTTTTGGTAAATGTCCGAAATATATACTAAGTCTAGTTAAATGCCACTGCCCGGTATGCCCTACATCAATGTTTTTTTTAAGGTTCAGTGCCACAGCTCAGTAGGCATTTAACCAGTACTCCGAACATTGATGTTTCTCCTAATCATTCCTCAGTAAATATTAAAATATCGAATAAATATAATAATATCAACGAATAAATTAATATCAAATCGGATATAACAAATATGTCGAACATTCACCAAAGTTACTATGTGATTTGCGACATTCAACGGTGAAATTCGACATTCTCCTGATTTCGGTCATTCACGATAACATTTATATAATTTTTTTGATGGATATTTCTTATAACATAGTATCAAAATACTTGTCTATAATGTCTCTCATTTTATTACTCAAATCAATTTAGTAAAACTAAACCGACCTCTCAAAGAACATTCTACAATACAAAATTTGATGTTTATAAAAACAAATTACCATCTCCCACGCGTCCATTACATTTCTTTTAAAACGTAATTGAAAGTTGGAAATTGAAATGAACTTGTTAATACTATATCTTCCCATAAGACAGAAGAAAAAAAAACCATTATAAGTTGAGCGTAGAATGGGCATGCCAACGCTGTCATTTTGATATTTCCGCAGAATGCTCTTTTGATTAGACTGAAGATTGACATTACTAAGGGATCCACCCTTTTCGATATCTCGACGTCAGGTGTATGAGTTACACTTCTTCTTTTATTTTTGAATTATTGGTTATCTTATTAATGCATTTCGAAGCTGCAAGTTTACCAAATTGGGCAGATATTCGCTCTAAATCATTGTTATTCCAATCTCAAAACGAGATTTTTTTTTTAAGGAAATCATAACTAAGCCTAAAATGAAATTTCAAATAAGAAGTTTATACCATAGTTTATACTTACAAAATATCATTCAAAAATTTTTGGATACATTAAAGCTTCAGGAAAAAACAATAAATATATTTCAATATGATATTTGCCATAAACAGTATTTTACAGAAAAGAATGTACTAGTTTACTATAACTCGCTTTTGTGCCTAAAACGCTTGATTCTTGCAATCAAAAATTCGAATACTTTCCGACTAGCTGGAGCACTCAAAATTCAATTGTAACTCTATGAATGTCATGCATGTTTCAATGACTTACTGACCATTACAAGCAGAAATTAAGCAGATATAATCTAGAATAATAATATTTGTTGAATATGCAGTGCCGTATGTAATATCATACACTTTCTTGGTAGGTAGGTTCTTTTTTTACTTCCCACTAGAGCTGCTCAATGAACTATTGGGACGGTCTGGGGACGGTCTGAGGATGATCCGAAGACATGCCATCGCAATTTTGATCCTCTGCAGAGGACATGGCTCCCCTGCTTTGGTAGCCTGACAATTTGCTGCGAAGTCCAGCTTTTTACAGTAGAACAGTTAAACGAACACCGATGCCTCGGTCGCTTGGTCCCTACGCAGGCTGATCAAGGTGGTCACCCAACCGCTTACTGACTGCAGCCAGTGATGCTTGACTTCGGTGTTCTACTGGAAACAGTGTCTTTACGATCAGTCCACTGCGGGACCAGACATATTCAACAATTGCTAGTTTCTCAACAAAAATTCCGTAAATTTTAACAAAGGATAACTTTTGGATCATTTAACTTTGGAAAAAAATTTCCTGTGGTGTTTTAAAGACTACGATATCAAAAAGGATGAAGCAAACAAGAAGTTTTCCTCTAAATATAGCATTTTCCAACTAGATTTGTCTTCTTGCCGTAATTTTAAAAAATTAAAAAAAGAACGAAAGATAGAAATATATAACCACCGTTGAAAAGCCGACCCGATTTTGAGTTTATGACAATCAATGTGTAATTCTGTAGGGAAAGACAAGGAAATTCCCACATTTGTGTTACATGGAAAGGAGAACCAAGTGTCAGCCTGCCATCGCTGGGATTTGAACCCGGGTTACCTGAATCGGAGGTAAACGCTCTATTACCTGAGTCACCACGGGTCACGTTACACATTTAAAAAAAATTGAAACAAAGCTTGACTCGCAGAAATTTTATGGTTTTGCTTTGAAACTCATTAAATGTAAAGCAGTTCGGATAGTGACAATCTTTAATAATATTAGAACTATGCCAAATTGCATGAAGACTAAAAATTTTTAAGATACTCTTAAGCATTTTATAACATTAAAAAAAGTAAATCCCTTTGTTATTATTATTTTTTTTTAAATATTTTTTTTTTCTTATCACAAAAAATTCTGACTGAAAAGATTTATGCCACAATATGGAATAATTTGTAAATATTTTCTCAAAGACCTTCTCATAAATATAAAATTATTTTCTCAGTGTTCGAAGTATGATAGAGAAAAATGAATAACTGCTTAGGCAATAAATTACATTTGAAAGAGGAATGAAATATATGATCTGACAGTGGAGTGGTATATATCATTACTATTCAGTCGCGAATTTATCGCTTAATTTCACTCTTTCATCATTCCAAATGAAACATAATTCTCTTAAGCGAGTGAAGCCACCCACATAACTGACATGTAGACGAACTCCAACCGTCTTTTCTTAATTAATTAAATTAATATTCTTGGCGAAGATTTGTATCTCTGTCTGTGGCAAACCTTGTGTGCACCCCTGCTGGGAAGTGAAGTCAAGGGTTCGCCAAACTGAAGACGTTGATAGCCAAGTGAGATAGGACCACCGACGGAGACTGTCAACGAACGCCAAGAGGTGGTGTCAAACCTACGCGGTTTCGCTTGTCATGAGAACTCGGGATATGAAATATTTCAGGTCGAACCAAAAACACGGTTTAGGGATTTGGATCTGTTTTTCTTTAAATTGTTTCTGAGTTGATGTTATTTGGTTTGAATGAACCCTCGTAGGGAAAGTTATGAGGGAAGGAATGATTTTTGAAAGGAATCGCATAAATCACATTTAATCACGTTTTTGAGTAGCAAGGAGTAGGAATGTTACTAGAATTTTAACTTGTCAATTTTTGTTTACATTCCATCAATTATTCAATATTTTGATAAACTCCTGCCTTTTTTTTTTTTTTTTTTTTAATTGTGAAGTAAACGAAATACATGTTCAAAAAAGGAAGAAAGAATTCATTAATTTTTCGTGGTAAAAATATTATATTTTCTGGCAAAAAACAATTTAAAACTAATAGAAATATTTATCGTTAAAAATTGTTCAAAATCGTTTATAACTCCAATTTTCTAAATGTCATAATGAAGAGTTGCATGTACATAATCTCTATCAAGTTATACGGTGAGAAGTTAATAACATGAATAAAAATCATCTTAAGGAGTATAAGTTTTAAACTTAAAATAAGTTTCAAACCTGGAGGTATTTTTTAAATTAATTTATCTTTTGTACTGTTTTTTATGCATCCATAGTCATGGATAAAGAAATATTTGCCTTATTAACTTACCACATCAGTTTTAGAAAGCCGTACCACTCCTGTTTCGTTGGCATATTTTCAAGATGAATTATGCATAATTTTTTTCTTACGTAAATAAAAATGACTGTGTATGAATCAATGACATAAAACAAATGTATACTACTATTCTTTATTGCTTTTATAACTAAAATCAAGTTTTAAAAATAATAATTATTACCAAACTTTTAAGACTGTAGCGCACTTTTCTGTAAGCCACACGCAAAAAAAAAAAAAAAAAAAAATAATAATAATAAATAAATAAATAAAAAATTTTCCTTCAAGAGACAAAATGGCCGTCACCCGATAAATAAATAAAATAAAATAAAATGGTTGAATTTATGTGCGTACTTACTAACTAAAAATATCTAACTGAAATATCAAGAATCTGAATGCGCAATGTTACTTGCGAGCACATAAAATATTACTGAACCATGCCCAAACACCTAGCCCGTTTTTCAGTGCTCTATATTTCAACGGCCGTGGTATATGTATACCACATAATTTTAATCTTGGTCAGACGATGTGGACAGTGCCCGTTTCTCCAAACTTCCACACCACGACCAACGAAAGAACCCTCAAATACGTCAGTGGTCGTAACCTTGCTGCGTTCATACGCAGGTTGCTTAGTCGACTGCCAGGATTGAACTCACAACCCCCCAGCTCTCACCAGCGAAGTGAGCATAGAAGCTTGACAACTGAAACTATATTCGATCAAATTAACTACTGAGGGTGAACTTTATTAAACTATCTTAAGGTGCCGCCATACAATTATATGATTAATTTAAATTTAGATTGGACTTAGTCAAAAATGGATAGTCCATGGATATATCTTTCGTCTGGTTCGAAAGAATAGTATTTCACAACCTATGATCATTTATCCTTGGTAGTTACATGTACCCATAGCCTATGATAAGCGTAGTCCAATATCGTAAACAGTTTATGAAAAATGTAGATTCAGTGGTCTTAGGACATACGAAGTAAAAAGTAGAAAACAATATTTATTCTTAATTATTTTAAAATCACAATATAGTAACCAGAAAAAATTAGATTTTTAAAGATCAAGTATATCATGAGAATTTTCATTCGTACTTTTTTTTAAAATTTCGTTAAATGTATATAAAATTGTATAAAATATGTACGCTATTTTGTAACTGTATAATTATCGTATTATTTTATCGATTCGCAGATTGTAGATGTTAATTCTGCGAAATGAGGTGGGGGAAGTCAATGGGCACAGAAAGAGATGTAGAAATGCTGATAATCTAAATCAGCAGTTCACAATTTTTTTCAGCTACGGAACCCTAAACAATCAACCTTCTTTAGGGGGAACCTCAATTTTATAAATAAAGTTTATTAAAATAATTGTGAACGTTACAATCGATAAAAAAAGAAAAAAAAACATTTTTTTTTTTTTAAATATTAAACTAAAGGAACGAAGATTTTTCATCGTTTTATCATTAATAATCTTAAATTAAGTTTTATTTCCGACTGTTAAATTTGCAGTCCTTGTTCAATATCTAGTCTAGCTATGAATTTGTTTTTGGTGTATATAAATAAATGAATAATGCCGAATTATAGTTTACTTCGATGAAAACTGTATTGAACATGGTTATTAGGGAAACGTATTTTTTTTTAATTAAAGAATTATTTTATTTTGATTTGAACACCGCTGTAAAAAAAAACTAAAGCATTATTTTATAAATGCTTGTTCTTTTCATGATTTGTTCAACATATTGATATTAGAAATATTATTATTTCCTTTTAAAAAATGTTAGTTCCATTTCATTGGGATTTTACATGAAATAATTTTAGAAAGGCAATCGAAAGATTAAATAAATTATAAATTTTAGGTTTTATTTAAATATAATCAGAGGCTTCAAAACTCATTAATGGTTATAAAAAGTACTAACTCGTGGAACCCTTTTCCCTCTTCCACGGAACCCTAGGGTCTCTCGTATCACCATTTGAGAACCGCTGATCTAGATTAATATGAAATATTCAATATCAAAAAATAATTTAGTTAATCTAAACTAAATTATTTTTTGATATTGAATATTTCATATTAATCTAGATCAGCGATGCCTACAAACAAAACAGAAGCTTTACATATTTATAAAACAATAATAGATAAATTCTTTAAAATAAATAAGCATATTTTTTTCCCTTTTTTTTAAAAAAAAAAGTTATTTCTTTAGGTAATGAAATATTTCTATTTTCAGAGTACGAAGTATAAATGATTTAAAAGTTTCGTAATTGTTTATTGAGAGCACAATAAAATTCCCCCCACATAAAAATGTAATAATAGCTCGACATAATCACCTAAAACAACGATTTGCTTTCTTTTCCATTCAAAATCTCATTTATTTTAATCAACCGCGCAGCCCACGATTACGTAAACTTAATCCACTGCGAGTATCTTTTCAGTGGCGGACGAAATTTTCGTACCTTAATTTAAGTAAAGCAAAGTAGACAAGACGACAAGCGAAGCTAAGCGACGTTCTTTAATAAACGTTTAAAATGCTCTAGCCTCAAAATTTTAACTATAGGCTTTTAAATCCTTGTGCTCCCTTTTGGGAAATCTGCCGAATTATCGGGGAAAGATTATCAGCTTGGCAGCTTTCAAAATCTGGGATCTGTCCTCAAACTTTTGCTTTTATTAAAAGAGGCATATCAGAGCATCCCCCACACTCCTCTACTGTAGCTCCTTTCTCTCTTTTAAAATCCGGAAGATCGAGTTGCGGCTAAATCTCTACTAGCCTTTAAACGCTGGTTGGGGGGGGGGAGAGGGGATGCCTGTTACGTCAAACCTATATCCTCCCCCTCACTGAGAGCAAAAGAGGAGGGGTGATCAACTAGAGATGCTCTGTCTCCATCGTTGCTGGACTCCTACTACACGATGCTCAAGCGTCGACAACTTTCACCTTATGGTTGCTTTGGAGGAGACGGATAAAACCGCCAAGAAGATGAGCCAGTATTCGCCAAATAGTTTATTATTTATATTACAGGCTATGTTCATTTTTCGTACCTATTTATGCATGTAGTTTTCAAAGAATACTGTCCAAATAATTATTATTAATATTATTTTTTAATTTTGTTTAGATGGTTATTTGAAGGGAAAAAATAATGAATAATAATCAACTAAACAATTATTATTTAAATTAGTAAGTATTCAGATGAATACCTAATAATAAGTGGCTTGTATGAACAATGATAAGCCATATTTTCAAAATAGTACGAAACAGCAGTTGACTTGTAAAAAATTGACCTAAAAATAATATTACAGAGCAGTGTGATGTAAAAATTTCTCTTGTGGAAGAAAAAAAAAAAAAAAAAAAAAAAAAACGTGGCTTATCACTATTTCGCCCCAAGTTCTCCTATAAAATACATCAAATATGCATTTTAAAATGCTGAAATTGAGATGTATAATATATTCTAAGATGTATAACATTTAAAAAAAGGAAGTATTGCGTAGCTGCCTAATCTTTTGTGAGTAAGTTCCTGTTAAAATTACTTAAAGTTAGAAAATAAACCAAATAACGTTTCCCCATACATGCATTATAAGTTACTGACTGAAACATCATAACAAATAAAACAATTAATGGAATCAGCAAGTGCATAATGGAATCAGCTAAAGGAGTGCATATTAATAGTTTGCTTAGATATATTTTTTGCAATTAATTTTTCTTTACTTGTAACCATGATTTTTATCAAAGACATATATTTATTTAAAATTACTTTTTCTTCTCTTTATTTTTAATTAAACCATGATTTTAGATAAAGGACATTTCTTTATTTAATATTATTCTTTCTTCACTTTATTCCTAATTAATTTTCATTATTAACTGAATTTTCTACACTAATAACTGTGGTTTTTAATCCAGAACACAACTTTATTTCATAATATAGTGAATGAGAAGAATAAAAAAGAATTAAATAATAATATCAGTTTACTGTTAATCACTATTTTAAGAGTTTGAAAAATAAATAATGCATAAATTCTAGAACGAAATTTTTGCCCTGTTACCCTGTAACGTCTTAAGATCCTTATATAAATATATATATAAGATATAAATATATATATATAAGATATAAATATATATATAAATTTCCCATATCTAAAACAATTTTTTAAAATTATTTTATTCATTTGTTTCTTTTGCTAAGATTTACTTCTCTAAATTGTTTTAAAAAAGATTAGATTTTTTTTTTTTTTTTACAATCTAAAAATTGTTATGTATTTCCTTTAAATATTTGTTGTATTTTTAAATTTATTTCGAAAGTGTTCTTTGTTAAACTAGTTCGCTAAAATAGAAATGTCGTTATTTATATCAAACTGTTGCTACAATAGCAAATGATGGTGATTTGGATATAAAAACAATATTCCCTTCTACATTAAAAAAATATTTTAGTAAAGTTGATAAAACTGAACCAGCTAAATTCTCCATTTTTTTAATTAAAAATTCGTTAAGATTGTAATGCCCTTAAGAGAGTTTTCTATTAAGGAGATCATTGTCTGTAACACTTCTAAAGTTCATGTTGTGATTATGAAAGCAATGGAAATAAGAATAGCATTGTGATGCAATCTTTCATGTAAAATACGAAGTTATGTTTGTATATAGCGATAAATAGCCAATTGTGGCGGAAGATTTCCAAAACACCATCCCAATCTTCATCATTCGTTCCTTCTTAGGGACGAGGATAGGAAAGATGCTTGCAGAAACACAACACAACCGTTGACTGGTTCTCTAATCCATCATGATTATCTGGTCCGCATGATTGATTAATGCAATACGAGGACAGCTTAACCGTGAGACGCAGTTCGCTCCCCATCCTCTCTTAAAACTCTTTCTAAACGAACAACAGATCGCCCTTCTCATCAAAGAGAGGTAGTTGATGCGATGCTGAAGTTTTATTTCGGGCACATCTATGGAACAGGCGACAAAGTACACCGTCTCATCTCATGGGGAGACTGCCACCCTATGTATAATTAATGCTTTTAAAGTGGTCAAGTGTCAAATGGTTGCTGTTTTATTTTAAAAATGCGCGATGGATGACGGGAAGATTGACTTAATTGTTTATTAAATGAGATCGGAAGTATCTCCTTTGACGCCAACCCACACATGGGTATTCTTCAATATAAAAATATTCAAATAAGTCTGATTATGCCTTCAAAGGAGTTTGTTGGGCATTTTTGTTGTTTTAGACTTAAATAGCCAAATAGGGTGCTCTGAAAGCATACATATGACAAACATGAATATCAATTCGTTTGTTACGAGTTATTAGATACTAAAAACTTTAAGTATCTATTAAAGAATAAAAGTTAAAAATTTCAAACTTGATATTTTTATAAACTTTAAAACATCATGCTAGTTCATGAAAGCATTTCTGAAATACTTTTGAAACATGACAGAACAAAAAAAGTGTCAGTTTTGCCATTCACATCATTCATTTAAATAAATAAAAATATTAAAGCGTATCATAAAATATAATCTATTTATTATGAACAAATCAAAACATAAATCTGTGAAGTCTTATAACTAAAGCAACAGTAGATCTTAAAAATCATAAAAATGAATTCTTTTTATTAATATCTCATATATTGTTGTTCAGTTTAGTGCGTTTTTCTGTTGTTTTAATAATTTATGGATTGATTTCCCAAAAAAGTCACAAGGATACATTTTATTTCATGCATGAAGGCAAAACAAATGCTGTCTTTTTTTATTTATTTTTTGTATGTGTCAGCTATAAATATGCAAAATTAATATGCCTATAAAAAATAATCTTATACAAGTGGTTTTGAACTAGCATTTAACCACCAAATTAAAGTCCTTAATAATAATTATCTTCATACTAAAGATTCTACGTTACAGATTTTAATTTTTAAAATAGAAATCCTTTAAAGAGTTAAAACGAGATCTTGTGTTCAGAGTATCACAAATGGTAATTTAAATGATTTAAAAAAATGAAGTAAGGAATAAAATTATTTTAAAGTTTAAAGAGATATCAATGATCAGAATCACACATTGTAAATGTTAAATAAAATCTTGTATTTAAATGAAATCAAAGGGCAATCATATTACTTTTTAAATCATTTAAACAAGTAAGATTAATAGTTCAGGGACTTCAGCATAATTTTTAAATGAATAATAAAACACATTATTTAAAGGTTTTGAAAAACAGAAAAATAGAAGAGACATAAAACATTTCTGAGTAAGTAAAAAGAACAGAACAAAAACTTCAGTTTCATTTTATATGTATAAAAAACATACCATTTAACTGTTTTAAATGATAGAAATTTATTTTTGAGTAAGTAAGAAGAATAGAAATGTGACTTTAGAAACATTTTATATGCATAAAAGTACATATTATTTAAAGTTTTTAAAGAACAAAAGAACAGATGTGATAAAATTACACTTCTGTACAAGTACAAAGTATAGAACCAGAGATTTTAGCATTATTTCATATGTATAGAAAATGCATTATTTAAAAGTTTTTAAGAACAGAAAAATAAAGAGGTTAGAAAAGCATTTCTGATTAAGTAAGATGAATAGAACAGTGATTTTAGCATTATTATTAAATGCGCAAAATAGAAATACCTTAAAGGTTTTAAATAAAGAGAAAATAGAGAAAATAGAAACACATTTCTGAGGAAGTACATAAAGCAAAACTGAGACTTTTGCAATAACAGAAGAGAAAAAAAAAAAAATTCTGAGCTTTTTTTTTAAAAAAAAAACTTTGAAAATGCAATGATGAAAATGTCTCAGAATTATTTTTGTTTGCATACATTTGTATCTAATACTATTTGATTTAAAACTCATAAGACCAGATAAATAAAATGCTATAAAAATAAATAGGAGCTCCTTACCTGTTATATGACCATTTTCATAAGAGTGGTAATCGCTATCTAGCCTGGATTTCTTCACCATTCCTGTAGTAGTCACACCAGACGTCATGCTCACCATAGACACTCTTTTGGGGGGTCGACCTGGCCTTGAGCTACTTAAATGGGGGAAAAAAAAGAAAATGAGCATATGATTTTTTTTATAAATTAAAAAAAAAACAATAAAAACAATATTTAATATAATGAAAGTGGTTTTAATCCAAATTAGATAAATAAAATTGGTAAAAAGTTTAAATGAATAACATTTTCAGCGCAATTATCGCTAAAATCAAGCCGGTTTGAAAAAAATATTCATTTTTAAGAAACATCAAAAATTATCCGGGTGTTTTTTTCTAAAAATAAATTTTTAATTTTTAATATATTATTCTTTTGAAAATCAATTTTTGCAATTATAAATTTTCTTATTTTACTGAATTAAATTTCACTAAATAAAATGTTTAAACCTAAAATTGCATTTACCTCAAAACCAGCTCATTTGGACGTCTTTAACAAATACTGCAGCCATACTTTTAATTTTTTTCCTGTTTTTATTTGGCATTTTGTGCGTTATAATATAACCAGTATGATGACAGTCTTATCTAAAAAAATGTCTGAATTCTGTATAAAATAACTACATGTTCGCACCGTGTTTTTTTATTTATTATTTGATATCTAGTTGGGTGTTAATGAGATATCTATTGGGGTAATTATTAGTCAGGGTAATTAAATATCCTTTAGTCGTATTCAACAACAACAACAAAAAATAAATATGGAAAAGCTATTGGGTTGAACCATACACCAGAAATTGTACAAACAAATAGTAATTCTGCCAAATCTCATCAAGAAGGTTTTATCCACAATAAGGTTTCTTTTTAGGCCAGTAGAATTGTGTACAAAATTTTTCCTTTCTCAATTTATTATTAGTGATTGCAAAGAGAAAAATAGAATATCTCTGAAATGTCTCACTTGAACATACTGAAAAGCTTTAAAAATATCATGTATGGTATCGTGTACCATTCGAATGTGCAAACTATCAGAAATCTATATCTATTTATTTTTTTGATATTTTGAATTGTAATAACAATATGCGTATGTTATAATGCCAGCATAAAAAGTAAATTTGTATTTAAAAAAGGCAGGAGTCGTTAGTTTTTTGAGCTAATGTTCACGATTATATTATGCGTTCATAATTACTGTCCATATTTAAATGAAACTGCAAAACAGAATAATCATTCTACCAAACCAACTATTACAAATCCATTGCATACATTATATTTTTGCAATAAAACTGATGTTTCATTTCTCTTCCATCACAAGCAACAAACCTGTTACAAATTCACACATGAGAATGGGGTGAATACATGATATCCGTGCGTGGTATTTATTTGAAAAGAAATGTGGGGGAGGAAATTCGGCAATTTTTTGGCAGATATTTTTCCGTAAATTTTAAAGTAGGTATGAGATTACACTTTCATGCTTTTATGCATTTAAAAAAAGGAGCGAGAAGAAAGAGTATGACAAAAAGTTTCATATAAAATAGATTGGAAAAGGGTCTCTCTATACAACCATTCATCTGGAAGGTTTGATTTTGAAAAATCGGAATCTAAACGAAAAACCCATTTCCATTCTGAATATAAAAATAGACCATCCATATAATATTTAAAAGTTCTCTTTTTCTTTCTTTCTTTTTTTTTTTCGTAAATATCTAAATATTTTAAAATTTTTGAAAAAAAAGGATGTATTAATGTTACCAGTTTTACTAAAAATAAACGAATTTGAATGTTTTTTTTAATATATATATATATATATATATATATATATTTTGACATTGAATCATTAAAGATGTTTAACTATCGATTTTGAATGATCATTATAATTTTTTTAAACTTATTCTTTAAGATGAATTTGGCTTAAAAATCATATTTACAGTAACTTATGTACATAAACTCAACTTAATCAAGCATTTTATGTCGAACAAAATATTAATAATACGTTTTTAAATTATACTGAATATCCCAGCTATTTCAGAATATCCCAATGTTTTCCCAGAGTGTTCCGGTGACGTTTTTCCAATAGAACTGAAAAACTTGAGTTTTGACTTCTTTTTTTCTTTTCTTTTCTTTTTTTTTCTTTTTAAATTTAGGCAACAAATGTTAAAGGCTGTTGCTCCGTAGTAATATGAAATGATGCTTTTTTGCGAATAATATGCTATTTTTATAACTGCTGCGAGTTTTCAACTGTTACTTATGACTGTTAGGCCAAGTTTAGCTTATCTAGTGCCAGCACTGTCTATGATTATTTTAAAAATGGCGCAAAGTGTCAATCTGGAGAAAAGCCACTGTTTTGTGAAAATGAAATGCGTTTGTGTTCTAATTTTTTAATATTTAAAAACTTACTCCAATGATGCAATTACCTGGGCTCACAAAAGTTAGTAAAAACTGAGAATACGATATACTGATTATTTTCAACAACATGGAAAAATGTCACAAAATTGGCGATTTTTAAAAAAGTTCAATAATTTTTGAAATATTTAAGTTAATTGTCTGTTCTAAGGTCCCAGATCATTCTTCACGGCCAAATTATATAAATAGTTTAAAATCATCGCATAGCTTTAATAAGTGTAAGGCGCGTAAAATATGGCTTTTCTATCTTCCTTGGAGAAAGAGCTTCAAACAACAGCGTTAAAATGAATAGAAGCTTGTATTAGAATGCCAAAAGGAAAACTGCCAAAATAAAGAGAAAAATCTCTAAAAGTTTTCAAAGGTTGCTAATTTGTAAATTCGCGTCCCGCACTGAGATAAAAAGTATGGTCTCAAAACTACCAGAATATGGTAAAATTTACCTTGTTTTTAGCTTTATGATGTTTCTGACTTAACATATGGTTTTATAATGTGTGATAAAATTTGGTAATTTTATCATGGTACCTTAGAGCATGGCACAAAAACCCTTTATTCGGTTAAATTAACTTTTCAGTTTTGTATATTTTACTGAATGTTTGACAATAAGAGAATTAAGACAATTAGTATTAATTGGCCGGGATAACCAGGTTGGTAGGGCGCCGGGCCCATATCCAAGAGGTCGTGGGTTCGATCCTCGCCGGCCGAAGACTCCCCGTGTAGTAAATGATGACTGATGCACGTTAAATCTGTCGAGTCTCAAAATTCTCCATGTTCCCAAAATAAATCAATACCTCTAGGGGTACTGATCCAGGAGTTTCCTTGTCTTCTGGATTGGTTCAAAATTACAAGGCTACGGAGTTGAACATTAGTAGTCGTAAACCCATGAAATTGGGTCGGCTGTTCAGCAACGGTTATAAAATAAAAATTAGTATTGATCATTAGTTTGGTAATAAGAGATAATACAATTTTGAAATCCAGAATTTCCGGTATCATATGAATGGAATAATTACCAACAGAACGGTTTTATATGCCGTATATTTTAGTTTTATTAACCGGAATTATGGGTTTTTTATACATCAGAAATGTTATTACCATACAGTGTGGTAGTTTTTACAAAAAATATTTTTCTCTGTGTTGTTGTGTCACAAAATCACAAAGAAGAATTCCGATGCCGTTTTAATGTGACTGGTTTGCGATAATGTGTTCTTTTTCTTGTGAATTCACATAAAAGCTTCATCAACTATTTTTTTTAATGGTTTTTATCGCTTCTTAGCCCCTTTCAAACTTCTTTTCCCAGTTGTAGAGTTTCTCCGTGTTTTTTTTTTTTATAGTCATGTTAACATTTATGTGGAGTGCTAAGTCACGATGTGAAGTCAACATGGCCATATATAAAATATTTTATTTATTTTATTTATTTATTTTCGAAAGTGACATAGGCGTCTCATAGACGCCACAAAACTTCAAAATACGTCACTGCTAGGTATCATTAAATTAGGATTAACTTTATAAACTGAACGTTCGTATAATAGAATATAGACAATTTAGCGTTTTCTAAAGTCATGATTGTAGTCATCGACTTGTAAGTACTTTAACATCTTCCTAAGTGGAAAATTGTAAATAATGATTTTTCTATATTTGTGTAAAATTATTGTTTAAAATAAATACTAAGATATGCACGTTTTAAATTTGTAGTAAATAAAATAAATGCTTAATAACAACATTACGTAGAGTAAAACATTTACTTATCTACTCTTTAGTTAGTATCTTTAGTAATATTCATTATATATTACTTTTAAACATTATTTTTCAAACCGAAAAAACTTTAAATGAAATGCATCTATTTATATAAATAATAAGGTATCCGACTACCTTAAAAACGAGGATTTTGACAAAAAAATCACTTTTTTATTTTATAGTTTTATAATAATGTCCAATTTTTCTAGTTTTCAAAACTGCTTTGTTTTTGATTGCACGTCAAGTAGAACTTTAGTTATAACTATTTTAGTAATAGACGACAGCTGTCAAACTTACCCGAAATTACAAAAACGAAACCGGAAGTAGGTAATAGTTTTGGTTCTATTTCTATTTGTGTGTTTATTTCTCTGAGATATTTAATTTTTAAAAGCTCCTAAACTCTCGGCTAATAATCTGAATTATATTTTAATTCGATTTTACGTTTCGTGGTTACTGTTTGTTGGCAACATGAAAAGTTAGCATATTTTCTGATAGTTTGTTTACATTTGAAGCGTTCTTTCTATATCCTGATTTTGATTTGTTTTGAAGAAATTTATTGATTTCTTTCAAAAAATTTGTAGTTTATTTTGATTAATTTATTGAGATGGTTAAAGGATGTACTTCTCGATCTAAGAAACATAATACGGTAATCAACATTCTAACAAAAGCGATGATTCGAGTAAAGTTGATTCCATTTCACCAAAACTGAGTAACGTACATGAATCTATTACTTCAAGCTCTTCAAAATAATCGACTTCTATGGATGTCAATAAAGAACTGATCCCTTTTGGATAAAAACAATCTGTGTGGCAATCAAATAATTGATATTGAGATCCTGATGATTATATTAACTTCATTATGTAGCCCGGTTTGTTATGATAACAAATTGTATATAGAAGAAAATTCTAGATTTTCTTTATCTTTAATTAATTATTATAAAAAATATTTTTTACTTATAATTATTAATAAAAACTATATTTAGATATATATATTAAAGTGTAAAAATATTGTAAGATTGTTGTTTAATAAAAAATTGTTCCTGTGTTGAATACTTTATAAGTAGTACACTTTTGATGGTATTCACTAACTACGTTAAAATGTCGCTACAAAAAACTCCAGGCATTAAGTATGAAAATAAAACTAAGAAAATGTGTGAAGGAATGTGCCACCTATAAAATATAATAACTTCCAGCTGACAAACAATCATAGTTTTTAAATAAAATGCAATTATAAACTTTAATTATGTTTTTCTCAAAAGGAAAATTTTACTGTTTTTTGTCTACGAAAAACAAGATAACTCAGCTAATTATTATAAATTTGTCTTCAAACTTTCAGAGAATGTTTCTTGCATTGGTGGCTATGTAACAGACCTCCAGAATTCAGATATCTGTATTATTTTTTGTTTTTTGAGATATTTTGCAGTAGATAATGTGAAGAAAATGAGGAAAAAAATAGAAAAATATGCTTAACACTCCATAAATTTTGATAATTTCATGATATCATTTAAGTTGAGGTTCATAACACTTCAGAGGGTTATACGAAAGTGCTCAGAAATTTTGATAGCTGTATGTACAATAGTTTTTTGTGTAGAGTGTTTTCCTTTAATGAGTTATTTTCATTAAAATTATCTAAAAAATGCTCTTTAAACAAAAAATTTCTTGTGCTTTTACATTTTTTTTCTATTAAATATGTTTATTTGAATTAATATACAATATAAATTGCAATAATGTTGTGGAAAATATTGATTTTTCAAAAATTTTGTTCCGAAGGTAGTCGGATACCTTATGAAAACAAAAATAAATGTATGCTGTTTTTTTTTTTTTTTTTCTTTAAATATATATTGTCATTATCAAAAACATGGGCAAGCAGAGACGAAATTTGATAAAACTTTCCAATACAAATAATGAATAGCCTCTATCAAAAGAAAATGCTGACCTTACTTAAATCTTGGGTTATATAAGCAGATGAAAAAGAAAAAAAAGTTAAATTTCTATTGCATTCACGAAAACCTATCAACTTGTTCATCACGAACAAACAGTCATGTTTCCATTACAAAAGAAAACTCTGACCTGTAAAGGTCTTGTGTTAATCGGACTGGAGATTGTCTTACTTTCCTTTTTTTTTTTTTTTTTAACATTTTGTCATTTAAATTTTGATACCAGCAACGAGGGAGGGTAAATATGCTGCAAATATTTTACTTATTAGTTCTTACAAGAAACTCATAAATAAGATTCTTCGTGAAACACTTCCTTTACTACGATAACATACAGCTTTACAAATACTTTTATTATATTTACAACATAACAATTAAAAAATGTAAAATCCAATTATTTAAAAGAAATCTTATTTGATTTAAAGAAATATCATGATTTATCATGACCCAAGTGTCGGTACTTTTTATCGTAATTTAAACCTAGATTTTTCACTGTGAAGCAAAAAACATTTTAATCCTAAAATTAGTGTTTAATTTCAAAGGGAGTATGAATGTTTCTGTATTAAGACAAATAATTTGCTAATCATTTTTTTTTTTTTTTTATAGAAGAATACAATAAAATCACAAAAAAATAAGATTAAAATATAGCATTTTATAAGTGAAGCTAAAGCAAAGTCTTGTATTTTACGGGAACAGATTAAACTTAAAGTAACAAAACTCTTTCCATAACACTGATTGAATCGGAAGAAAATGTAAACCTACGACAGCTGGCCTGCTCCACTTCACATGGTGAGAGTTCAATTAGCTATATAATAGTAATAATGCCTCCGCCGAATAGAATGTTTGGTTTTATTTCCTAAAACAAAATATATTTCCTTAAAGGGTTGCATTACTTTTTTGTAGTCCTCATTTCATTCCAATCTTTTCTCCGGAATAGCTGGGCACCAAAGATAAAAGTCTCCCGAAATCTCAGCAGCAAGTTGACGTACAACCCAACTCCATTTCCGTTTTTAACGATTCTGGATCGTTTGGCATTTAATTGGCCCGGATGTGTTCGATTTGATTGTTTTTTCTCCAAAACAACCCAAGACTTCACGACTCTTTTACTACCCAGTAGAGCCGGGAGTAAATTAAAGAAAAGCAAAACACAAAAAAGGATCTTTTTCAGAGGCAGGCAACCCTCGTAATTGTAACAGATCTCATGAAAGGCGAACGGAATGAATCACTGTAGCTACCACCCCTTAGAAGAAGGAACATTTCTGGGGGGTTTGGAGTCTTTGGAATCGAATGGCGTTGTCGAGAGTGCCTTTAGCTCCTTCTGTTTCGTAATAAAGCAAGTTTTACGTTCCCGCTTGCCCGGGCATCGAGGGGCGTAAAATCATCGTAAAACAACGCACTTTTAACCTTAATAAACCTGGCCGGCCAAATAAAGAGCATTAACCCTGTATCCCAAGCGGCTGCCCGACAGACAGACAGTCTTAACCTGGAAATAAAAGCCTTTCTCTCCAGAAAATGAAAAGAATGTTTTCTATTCTATCGCTGTAACGAGTAGTTTCTCTTCTATCAGCGCTCTTTCGAGAATATATTCTTAAGAAATACTCCAGAAACGGTAATTCGCTTTATTATTTATAGCGAATAACTCTTTTTGGTTCTATTTATTGCTTGTTTCATTTAATAGTCTATCTTAGTTAATTAGTTATGGCATCATTTTTAAAAGAAAAAAAAATTCGGAACAGGTCGAATTTAAAGAATTAAAATATCGAATTTAGAAATATTTCATTCAATATTAAGAAATTGAAAAAATTGTATATAGTATTTCTTTTGGAAAGTTTATCTAAAAAATAAAATTCAAACATTTTTTATCGCTAAAATTATTAAGTTTCAAATATGTAACCTTTAGCAAACGATAAGTGGCGTTAGCAGCTTCATGATTCCGGACTAATGAAGGAAGGAGTGTGCCATAAATTTATTATTGCCACTTATTAATCAGTTCATAAGTGTATTTAAAGTTGAGCATCTAGAACAGAACTATGCAATGTAGTAAGGTTTTTGATTGAAGCAATAATGCTGCTTAGATTTTACGAGCACTTCAATTATTGTATTCATATTATCTATGGTAACATTAGATTTACGAGAGATTGTAGCGTTTGCTTTTCCTCGGTCGTGGCACATTGAAAATTGATGCATGGTTTCACAAATATTTTTGCATGATTTTTTTCACAGCCGTTTTTCTAAATATCGTTCACCATGAACATCAATCATTTGATGATAAACGTCTAAATTACGCATACTTTTTATCACTAAAAATTGGTCTACTGTGTTTTGAAGATATGCAACTTTGCATTTACAATAAATTCTCAGTTGGGAATCGGCTAGTAAGTTATACGCATTGCGTAAACTTACTAGCCAATTCCCAACAGAGGGGCCAATTCCTAACTTTTTTCCATAAATAAGTTAGCCAATTCCCAACAGAAAATTACGCAATTTGTGGTGATTCCATTTTACCTTAACTTTGCTCGTAACTACTAGTTACTACTCGCTATTACTAGTTTCCACTTCTCATGAAATGTGGATATTAAATAACGAAACTGTTTCTGAAAAACATATAGGGTAATCCAACTAGTGAAGGAACACTACCCAGTGAAGGAACACTTCATATATATTGATTAAAAATAAGAATTTGAAAGTTTTTCTTTAGATTCATTGGTAACAATAGCTTACTGCCAAACAATAGGAAGTCCTCTAGCAATGTTTTAAATTACCTGGTCAAATAGAATTCTCTGGAAAAAATTTTGAATATGTTATTATCCCTGTAACACCTTGTTTCTTTGAAAAAATTATAAGGTGAGTGTTTGTATTTATATGTTTGAAGTGGAATTAATTGCATGTAATAGTTATATTTTTCTCACTGTGAAAAAGAGAATTTAAAATATAGTTATTGAAGTTACGTTTTATTTTTTTAAAGCATCATAGCATAATAAAGTACTGAGATAGGGGGTGTTTATTCGCTGGATCACCAAACGATGAAAAACCAGTGAAGGAACAAGTGTTCCTTTACTGTTTTTTTTTTTTTTTTTCTAAGTTAATGAAAATAAAAGATAAACTTTAATTTTCTTGTACCTTTAGTGATGTTCCGCATCAAAAGTATGTTAAAAATACGAAAAACAACTTCTAACCAGTAAGGGAACAGGCATGTTCCTTTACTGGGCACAGATTTCCCAGTGAATGAACAGTATGTGTTAATATGTTGACACTTTAATTTTCAATTCATGATTACAAAAAAAAAGTTAAAATTTTCCAAGTATTTATATGTTATAATTTCAAGAATAGACTTTTTCTTAAATATTTGTATGGCTTATAAATTCATAAAGAGCATTAAAAAATAACCAAATTTAAGTGTTCCTTTACTGGGTGTTCATTCACTGGTAAGAGCTGTTCCTTCACTTGATCTTCTTACTACTTGTTATTTGAACCTTCAAAACTTTAAATCAATATTATGTAAGTTCTCAAAAAAATTTTTATTTAATTTGCAATTAGTATTAAATATGTTGACACTGTAATTTAACTAAAATTACGAATTTTGAAATTAATATGATTTTTTTTAAAAGGCAAGCTTAAAAGGCAAGCAAGATTTTGTTTCTTCACTGGTTAGTTTACCCTATTTTGAATTCATATATTTTTATTTATTATTAACTTCAATATACGGTCCCCTTCAGCTCTACAACGCTCCATGCAAATTGTACAGCGTTCAAAACATTGTTGGAAGTATTTTGTAAACTCTATCATGACGCGCTTCGTTTTTTTCCCCCACAGATTCAACGGGCAGAAATTTACTGCTGATTTAATTTTATTTAATGTTGATTTGACCTTGGGAAGCAAATAAAAGTAACACGGTGCAAGGTTGGGTGAATAGGCCGAATGGTCGAATATTGGGATGTTGTACTTGGCTATAAACGTCTTGAGATACGATGCGAAATGCCCTGGCACTTTATCCTTATGGGAACTCATATTTCTACGCCATATCTTGATAATTTCTACAGTTCCAGCTATTGCACGTGCCGTGAAATTTCGATCAGAGTGAACCAAATTACCGACTTTTTCAATATTTTCATACGTTTTTGAAGTGAGGGGTGACTTGAACGTGAGTGATTTATAACGTGTTCTAAGCCATCTTAGAAACACTTAAGCCTCTCAAAAACTCGTGCGTGTGAAAAACCTTTACTGTCATACACATTTTGTAAGAAAGTTAAGTTTCAGTTGCGCTATATTCTCATGTTTCATGTGAAATTTCCTGATGATTTGTTGCTCTGTTGTTACATCTTATCATTTTTTAGCAGTGCAACAGTTTTTATACAAATCAAGGGCACAGTCAAACTAAACTCTTTGTAGATAGGTTCGAAAGAAGGTTTTACGCTATACTACTGCCAGTCGTTCCAGTTTGGCGCATGCATAGTTAATAAATAAATTCACCTCGGACGTGCTGTGATTGATACAAAAACAGTGAACTCAATGGCATGTAATTGCAAAAGATACTCCCGCAATGCAGGTTTTGTACAGCCTAAAGCAATGGCATTTATTTTTCCCAACTGCTAAACAAACGATTGACTGCGATTAAATTCAAAGGGGATAATATATTTGCTTGTAAATATTCCCATTATTCTTCCACTTGAATCCTAAATACAGATGTATTAAATCCTATTCCAAATTACCCCTCTCTCTATCAATTTCGTTACATTTTACTATACCCTACATATACCTACCCTACATTTCGTTACATTTTACTATACCCTACATATACCTACCCTACATTTCGTTACATTTTATATTAAATGTATAGAGTCACGCTTGGTCATGATGAACAAATACGATTCACGTATTTTAAGATTTAAATTTTGAAAACTGAAAAAGACTGAATAGCTTTTTTTAATATCATAAAATACTGAAAGTTGATAACAAGAAACAATTCTGCAGTTGTCATACGGATTCCAAGCCGGAAATGGCTCTGACCAAAGTAATGAAAGTTTGGAACAATACCATAATACAATAACAACCTTAACAAAAATTTTAGAAAATAAAGAGTCCTTAGAATGCAATACCTCGAGAACAGGTTGTATTCAGAGGAAGGACAAAGGGAAAGAGCAATTTAATTCGACCCTCTTTTTCAGCACCCTTATTCCGATTTGTAGCAGCGCCTCTTCTACACTCTGTTTCTGTTGCAGCCCTGTTATTTGCATCTTAACTCATGAAGTTGTGAATTGCATATCTGCATTGCGTGAATAAAGGACGTTTATAGGAGTTGGGGGAGCGGTAATTGCTCACACTCTAAAAAATGCGTTCAATGTTTAATAAGATTTTTTTTTTTTTTTTTGTTATTGCGTGGTATTGAATGTCTATTCCCATCCCCTCCCCTCAACAAAAGAAAATGAAAATGCCTTATAAAAAGCAAATCGGTTAACATAAAATAGTTTGTACAGCCTTTTTTCAGAAATTAATTTAATTTAAATTACATTAAATTGCTACAATAAAATTTAATTTTAAAAATTGAACGAAATTATTAAAAATAATTTCATTTTAAACTTTGAACAAAATTAAAATTAAAATTACGTGAAGTTTACATGTGAAACATGTGATTATACATGTGAAGCTTTGAATTAAAATTAAAAAATTCACATGTATAATTAATATCAGTAGTTTAGAAGATGGCATTATTTTGAAATAAATTTCTTACGGTGATAAAATTATCAAAAACTATTTTAAAGAATATGAACTATCTATATATTTTTAGCTGGGATGTTACGCATTAACCTGCAATTTTTTTTTATTTAATTTTGATTTTAGGAACAGTTAGGACATTTTTTTATTTATTTAATTTTTAAGTTTTTGACGACAGATTAAAATTTTATTTTATTAAGTTTAGATTTCGATAACATTAAATTGCGATAATTTCATACAACTTGGATTCCATTAACGGTTAGTATTTTATTTTATTTTAAATGTTTATATTTCTTGTATTCCATTAACGTGTTCATATTTATTTATTTTAGGTTTATAAACGACAAATTAAGATTTTGTTGGACAAAGTTTAGGTTTTGCTTAAAAAAAATTAAAATATTTAATTTTATTTATTTTGCTTTCGTTGATTGCAACTACGTTTTCTTCCTGCCTTTAAATTTATATTAGGTAAATTAAGAATTAAGCTTGATTAAGTTACAGTTTAAGTTGCTTTTATTTAATTTGGTTTTTATTAAAAGTAAGTTAACAATATTTATTTTAAACAGATTTTTATAGGAATAAATTTAGATGTTTTTACTTATAATTTGGATTTTATTTTAAATTATTTCAAACAACTCACTCACTATTATAATTCATCATTTTTATTCCAAGTAAAAAACAAAATTTTTTTAAATTTAAAGAATCAAAATATCAAGCAAAACTTAGAAATTTTAAGTAATAAACCATTTTTTCTAAATCCTAGATCATACAGCATGTATACAGATATATTCCAACTGCAAAAATTATTAATTAAAGTATAACAGTATAAAATGAAAACAATTTTTGAAAGTAATTTTTAATGTGAAATTTCTATATTTTAAAATTGACTTAGTAAAGAAAGAAATATACGCCGAAATTTACGTAATTCACTTTCATCTTATAAAAAAATGATTAAATATTTTAGCAGTAAAATTTCTGTAGAATATTTATAAATTTTAATGATATGTTAATAAATTTTAATAAAATATATCATAGGATATCAAAATTAATGATTAGTATTAAAATTTTCGTAAATCCAATAAATTATAAAATCTTCAACTATATAATAAAAAATTAAAGTAATTCTAGCTATATAATAAAAGATTACTATAACTTAATTTACATAACAGCAATGCTCTAATTAGAAACGTTAAAAATTATTGAGAGCAAATAAATTCTCTAATTTCAAGACACCACCATGTCTTTGAATTTTCTATATTCAAACAACGTTTGTTTTTAAAGTAAAATATATTTAAAGGGGAAAAAAATTCCGTTTATTTCTTATTAATTTAGATTCCATTAATCTTAGAAAAAAAAAAAGAAACTTTCCAAAGCGTTATTGTCTTCGTCACATCCGAAAATCCGGGGACCGATATTCAAAAGAAATATACCTTTCAAATTAAGATAAATAAAAAGATATAGCTTCCGTGAAAAAATTTTTTTTTTCTTCTTCAGGATATACCCGCACCCTCATTATTTTTCTTCCAATTGATTCAGGTTTATAACTCACACTTTCTAATTGAACAAAAACAGTCATTCACTCCAAATGATAACTAAAAATTCTTCCTCTATATTTGACTCAACTGCAAGTATATCAATAGCAGCAATTCTAAAGTGTTCGAAGATACTCTTTTTTTTTTAATTTTAATTATTTTTTTTTTCTATTCGTTTCAAATTTGTATCCGAGGGAGAATTTTTTTTTTTTTTTCGCAATGAGGATCTGTAATTCACGCGAACAATAACTAGGAGAAAAAATGGTAATAAAAAATTATTGCGTTGGTTTTTGAGAGAGGAGAAAAAATAAATATATGAGGAACCCTTACAATGAATTTTCTTATGAAAGACAAGGTTTGGAAATCAATGTTTTTGTTTCAAATACGATTTATTCAGAGCTTCTATTTCTATGGAGAATAGTAAGTTTCCAAGTAAGTGCGAAAGTTTCTTTTGAAACATCTTATATTTTTTTCCGTAGAAAAATGTTTCGAGTTTCTTTTCCGATGAAAAGGAAAAAAAGAACTGTATAAACTATTCTTAAATAGTGAGAGTTGGTGAACGAAGACATGAAGATTGGAATTTAATTTCAATTATAAAAATGTAACGAAAAATACAAGTAAACTAGAACTGAAGTCGAATTAATTTTTTTATGTATTTCAACACGTTACAAATAAAGTTAGCTATTGAAATATAATAAATAACAAAATTAGCTTAAAAATATAATTTTAACATACTATAAATGTACGCTTAATAGTCTTAAAATATAGAAAATTAACTATTTAAAAAAAAATCAAATAAAACTGAATCACAAACATTAAGAAGGGCTTAAATATTATATAAAAATATAGTTATCATAAATAATTTATTTAATGAAAAACAATAAAAATTTATTCCCAAATTTTGGCGTAGTAAGATGAACAAGACGTAATCCTAAATTTGCTTGTTAATTACTACAGATAATATTTTAAGATACAAAATTAAATTTTTTCTCAAGATGAACATTCCCTCTTTTGGAGTTATAAATATGAAAGGTACACACGGAGATAAAATTCTAGTATAATTACCGTAATGCATAGTAATGAAATATTTGGTAAAAAAAGAACAACAAGTGTGGCTAATAAAACCAAAATACACAGTATTTAAATCATTCAGTTGGTAATTTTTAAGCTCATACCAAATTGTAGCACGTTTACCAAATTTTATTACAATCATATTTTATTGTTCATTTCACAAAATTCATTACCAAAACACTTCGAAAAAATTTCTGAGCTTTTTGGTATTCCCATTAAGTCAGAAACACGGTAAGTGTTACCATATTCTGGTAGCCTTGATTATACTTTTTTTCGGCACCAAATCATTCAAATCTCTTTCCGGTCTCAATTATTATAATTAAAAAATAATAAATAATTATTTAAAAATTATTTAATTTGTATAAATTGTTCATTTTGAACCTGCTTAAGATAAAACACATAATATGTAAAATTAAAAATTCAGAAACCCGAGCTTCTGTCAAACTTTTTGGATCATATTTTCAAATTTTTCGCAGTGCTAATACTCTTACAAAATCATCGTCTGTCAAAAAAATTAAAGCTTATAAAAAAAAAATTTCGTTCTAGTTTCCTGACTTAAAGAAAGTATCTACCTCAATTAATAAGCATATTTAAGGTGTACATCTTGAATCATTTAAAACTTTTTTTTAGCGCGTGAAAGCCGATTCATTAGACAGTTTATGAGGTTTGTTTCTTTTACATCATAACACTGCCTAAAGCAAAAAATAACATAAATAAAGCACATATAATTTAATTTCTATATGTACTTTTATGTTATTTTATTTGAGCTTTAATCGCGTTTATCTTTTATCTTCAAAATATTAGTTGATTTAAAAAACTTCATTGGCTTCAAAAATCTGCAGATGTTAGTAAAAGTCGCCATGTTTCAAGCGCTCAAAAGTAGTCACTCATTCCAACACCTCCTAGAAGAAGGAAGGCCTCAGCACGGATAAAATCAGTAGTCCGATATGACAAAGTTAACTGCTCAGTTGATGAAAAATAAGAAAGATGTCATTACGTTCGGGGTACTAAGCTGCGCAGTGGATGAAAATACGAAATATGTCATTACGTTTGGACTACTAAAGGATATTTATGGTAACCCGTGCTGAGGCCTACTCTTTCTAGGAGTTGTTGCTCATTCTCAAGACGCTTGGAGCATTTCGACCTTTAGTTCCATCTGCATATTTTTTAAAGTTAGTGAAGTTTTTCAGTTAAGTAATGTATTAAGTAATGTTAAGTAATGTCATTTCAAAGAGATTCATAAGTACATTCAAATGCTTAACATATTCAAGAACTAGATAAAAAGAAGAAAATGATTTTGAAATAAAAGTTATTTATCATTAACAATAGGAAAAGGAAATGTATACTTCATCAAACATCTAGAAGATACTCAACTAACGTTGCCTGATATAAGATTTAATTCAAGTATTACTACAATGTTAATTTACGGGTTTAGGTCTGTTATTTTACGTGCCGCAATAAATTATATATCATTTTTCTAAACACAATAGATTTTCTGAAAGGCAACGCTTAAATACGTGTTGTACAATCCACTATCAGATTTATCTTTTTAAAATTGATGACATAATGAATAAAGAGTACCAGACGGGACTGCATGGGAAAAGTAAATCTTTTCAAGAACAATTCCATATCGTTTTTCAGCTTGATCATTAAGACTTGTATGCCACTGAATAATTATGTTTCTAAGGGAGATGAAATTTAATTCTAAATTGTTGACCATTGTTTGACTTCTAGTCTTGTAAAAATATCTATCTGAGAATTTTCACAATAACATCTGTTAAATAAATAGCAAACCTCTCCTTTTGCCGTTACTGTGAGAAAGTAATTTTTTTTTTAAGTGCGTGGTGTTATATGTCTGTTAAAGTACTATCATTTTAAAAAAAATTCTGGGTGATTTCTTAAAGTTCTGGTTGAGAAATTCAAAAAACAATCAATATTATTATTATTTTCTTTTTTGACACATAGGATACATTATTGACTAAAAAGGTTCATTATTATCAATAAAATGAAATTTGGACTCTTGTTCGAGCGAATAATTCTTTATCAAAATGTATTTAATTTATCGTATAATAAATGATACAGTTTATAGTACAAACTATGGAAATAAAGTTGGAATTATTGCATTCCGTAATATTGTTCGCTTATAAAGAAGAAATATTTTTTATTTACCAAGCTTTTAATATAATAAATGGTTTAATTTACCATATAAACTATGAACTATGCATAAATAGTTATAAATTAACGAAAGATAGATATAGAATGGTTGATGATAGTATAGAGTTGTTTTTTTTAGAAAATTAACTTCTTTATTAATAACACCATAAAATTTAAAACAAAATTTAGATTCATGACACTGTAACAAGTAATTCGCATATAACAAAGTAAAGAAGTGTGTTTCATTCATGGAGCTTTTTTTAATAATCGAACTTTTAGTAGACATTATAAATATCTTTAAAATAACCAACGTGATATAGGCAACTGATAATCACATACCGTCGTAGTTAAATGCAACATTAATTATACCGTTATGTTAAACTACGTCTGTATAAACTATGAAAAAAACATATGAAATAGTTCATAGCGTGATCTTTGAATTTCAAATTACTATTAAAAAAATTAATTGTTATTGAAAAATATAACTATCATGCATTAAACTCCGAAAATATGAGTAGAAAATTTAAGTTTGGAAAAGTAAGTGAATATACGTTTTAAAACAAAGTGCTGATGCTTAGGCTTAAGTAAAACAAAAAAATACAATAGCTCTTTAATTAGAGGATTTTTTTTTTATACCTTTCACAAAGGAAGGTCGACACGTGACTCTGACACGCATAACCTAGCATCATTGAATACATTTTTATGCGTTTAAATACGTGCTGCTTGTAATGACACACTTTTATTTTGATATTGTTGTAGAGACATGGACTGATTCTTTTAATCAGTGTATAAGCTTTGTTCTTGAACTCTTTTGTGTCCTGAACGCTTGCTAGAGACATTTACAAGAAAAAATACATTTATTTTCGATATACAATTCAATAAAAAAAAATGATATATTTGTCTCTTTGATACTTTATGGAAATTGAGGTACTATAGGAATTTTATTCATTTTATTTTTATTGGCAATATATCAAAATGGTTCTTTAAAAAAAATCGTGTTTATACAAAATTTGGGTATATAAAATCTTATAAAAAATTTTCGGAAGAAATAAAATCTGATACATTTTGTTCTGAAAAGAAAACAGTTTCAAAAGTTAAAAGTTTTTTTTTAAAATTTTTTTGAGCTTTTTTTTAAAAAAAAAATAATGCGAATTAAGAATAGTTTGTGTAATTTGTCTGACATTTACTAAATTCATAGCCCAAAATTTATTAAGTAGACTTAAAATTTATTTCCTTAAAAAAATATAAATACTTATTTTTGCAACAACGTTACAAAAATATTTATAATACATATTCAATAAACAACTTTGTTGTTTTTTTATTTTAGAATTTTTATTAGTAATCAAAAATTAATGCCGAATCTATTAATATTGCACTTTTTTTAATAGTAAATCTTACTTAGATTAAACAATACTGTTTCACAAAAAAAAATATTGTATAGTTTTTAAGAAAAAAGTTTGTGTAATTTGTTTAACATTTGACTAAATTCATAACCCGAAATCTTTTAAGTAGACTTTAAATTTGTTTCTTTAAGAAAACACAAAAACAAATTTAAATAATTATTTTATGTATTCTTAACTATTAGTAAACAACGTTGTTATTTTAATTTCGAATTTTTATAAGTAATCGAAGTCTAATCGATAAATATTACACTAGTTTTTTTTAAATAGTGAATCTTATTTAGATTAAGCAATACATTTTGTAATATTGTTTCATACAAAAAATATTTTATAGTTTTTAAGGAATAACTTGATTATTTTTAAATAAAGTAAGTTTACTTTTAAAAATATTAAAATACTCTGTAACTTAGTAAAAAACACTAAAATTATTTCGAAACATATAGCATAAATCGATGTACTGCGTTTTTTTCTTTCTGAAACAATTGCGAAAAAGAATTCTGATCTTAAGAATACTTCAAAACTTATATAAAAAAAAAAGCTTTATAATGTCGCCAACCCTTAAGGCTAATTTGAGTAAAACGCACTATATCCTTTTTTTTTTTTTCTTTTTTCTTTCTGATTCTATCACAAAAATTGAGTTTTTCCTCTTTTTATAAATACTTTTTCGTAGATAAAATTTACACAAACGAGATCCTTCTTTTCCACTCACTCCAACTCTAATTGTTCCCTAAAATGAGTTGTCAAATGTCATCATCGTTGCCAAACAAAAGAAGCGAAATATGTTTGTACCTAGAGAAAGAATAATAGACAATGGATACCTTGTAGAGAACATTCGTTGAAATAGAGGAAAAAAATTGATTTAAAAAAAATAGTTCTCTTTTTCACTCGTTTTTTTTTTCCAAGTCATTATCAACCCTGATGTAAAAGAATTTCTATTCCATCAATTTTCACATAGCATTCTTGATATCTTCATTGTTTTAGTTCAAATTCCAATCACGGTATTAAACCTTTAAGGCATAAGCACAAAAATTATTTTCTATTCATTCTCAAGGTTTGTCTTTTGTTAAGACACTTTTTTGACACTTATAGAACTTGTTATTGGTTTTATCAGTTTATTTCTCCAGCAATATTCATGCAAGGGTGAAAATACCTGAATTAAAATTAATGAAGTTGATTTTGAAATCATTGGTTAGAAACCCAAACAACAAAAAAAAGTTTATTTTACGTTTTTTTCCCCTCAAAAACTTGCTTAAGGCTCATTCTTAAATATTTTTTAGACCTTAGGTATTGTTTGTAATAATAATTTCACTAATTATTTTTCGAAAATTAAAACACGAGCAAGCAAATCTCGCAAAGCAATTATAACACGTCTTTAATTTTTGAATACATTTTTTTGCATGAGTTAAGTTTCAAACGCCTTCTTAAAACTTTACGAGCAAAACATTAGCCTTAAACATAAATGTTGTAACTGAAAAACATTCATTCAGCAATGTTGAAGGTTTTCAATACATGATTATTTAAAAAGTTGCACACATTTACATGAAGAAAGTTATTTGATCGGTTTAGAAGAAAAAAACTATAATATTTATGAAATAAGAGTCATCGACTTTTACAATATTATATGTGAGGTTTTTATAAAACTCTTTTAATAAGAAAAAATTCTCCGAAAATGGGCAGAGAAGAATTATGTACAATGTAAAAAATGGATGCACAAATTTTACGAAAATTTTTTCGTTCTTAACGAAACCATTCCTGGTATAATCTCGAAGCAAACATTTCGTCTAATAATTTCGTCGTGATAAAATAACTATCGTCTCTTCTTTAAGGAAACAAATTAAGTCAAAAATAAAAAAATGTTTCATCATTCTAGTTCGGATTGTCTTGTCCTTATTCTAGTTTCGATAATTTAGTTAACTTCTCCCACAATGAACTGCGATGAGATTCCGAGTTGATCATTTTCGTCATATATATGAGAGTTCGCCATTTTTAGACAAATCACGTCGTCAAAAAATGATTTCGTCAAAAAATGATTCTCAAAATTAACAAAATACAGCTTAAATAGTTGAATTGTCAAAAGTGAGAGTTTTATTTCTGATAGTTAATAACAAGGTAGATAGTAAGCAAGGTAGGTACTTAGCAATTTTCACTACACTACAACTGCCATTTATTAGAAATCACATAAAGCTTATTTCCAGATGAATGAAGGGTTACTAAATTATTTTTAATATCCACGATACATGATTAATGTTTGGTATTTATAACAAACATCTAATTTTTCAGAGGAAATTCTTCATACACTTCAGCTAGCATTCATTGTATTTACTATTACATAACAATATTGTTTATTATTAAACACATTGTAAAACCAATTTTTTCCACGTTTTCCTAGTTTTTCAAAAAATTTCAAATGTTTTTTTTCTTGTTTTAAACCATTGCATGAATTTATATTTTAAGCCTATATTCATAACTTTTTGTTGCTTTTTTCAAGACATTTTAAAATTCATTATTTGTTAAAATTTGCGTTCCATAGTTAAAAAAAAGTTTGATGTATCACCGGTTCTGTTTCATTTGTAAAATTTTTTATTTCATGGGTTCTGTTTCATTCGTAAAATTTGATTTTTTTTATGGGTTCTGTTCGTGTTGTAGGGTCTCCAATAAGTATTAGATAATAAAAATATTATAACAAAGGCCAAGGCTGGGATAACCGGGTTGGCAGGGCACTGGACTCATGTTCCTGAGAACAGTAGTTCGAATCCAGCCGGCCAAAGACTCCCCATGTAGAAAATGGTTACTGGTGCACGTTAAATCTGTCAGGTCACAAATTCCTCCATGCTCCCATAACAAACTAAACCTCTTGGGGTACTGAATTGAAGTTTGATCGTTCTCTGGTTCAAGCCAAAATTGAGATTTGTGGTTGAATGAATGGATGTATCAATGGAGCCTCCCTATAAGCGGGTGTGACTTAGCGATGAGGCAGAAGTCGAATTTTTGGCCATAGATGACTCAACATAAAAACAAGAAAAATCGCACCCCTTGCCTTTATGGCTTACGACAACGACAACAACAACAAAGGCCAAACAATGAATCTTAAAATCGATATGATTGCATTGTTTTAAATATTTGTTTTGAGTTCTTAATAAAAGTTTCATTTCTATAAGCATTAAAGAATATTACTCTCTTAAAAATAAAATTATTTAAGTACCAAATATTCGAATACAATTTCACTTTATTTAAAACAAATCGACTCCACTCTGAAAATTGTAATTTAATTTTCATCACATGTGGAAATTCCAATAATGTAAATATTGCGAGTAATCGCATTTTCATAAGGAATCATCATACATCTAAAATCATATTTGATTACAGTATATCACTTACTGTTCGAAACTAAACAAAAATTGATATATTCAGAAATACGCGGGAACCGTTTTTAAATTACTACCTGATGGAGATAATATACGAAAAGTGTTTTATTTCATTTGACAATTCACCCATAAACTTATTTTCAAAACTTAAGTAAAAGTGGCATTCTAAGCAGGCCGATTGCAACTAAACTCTACTCCGCTTTACGCCACTGCCTCACTAAATGACGTGCCATTAAGTTATCCGTTCTGTTACTGCTTCTAAATTTATTTTATTGATATTTTCAACTCTCATTTGTTTTATTTAAAAGATGACTGCAAGAAAATAGAAATGGAATGAAACCAGAGACCGTCTACGAATAATAATCTAGCTCTTTTGTTATCGACAGACAACGTAAAGGGGGAAAAAAATCAGTAATAAAACACGCATAAACACAATCAAAAATTTTCTTTTCGCCGTAAATGCATGTTATTTTTTATTTCTATTTACGAACTAAAATCATCTACGCATAGTTGATCTGGTTTCTTCCTCTTTTTTTTTTCCTTTCGAACTTTTAATTTCATTTCAAACCCCCTCTTCATCCCCCTCATTCACTTTATGAAACAATGGGGGGACAAAGTGGGGTGCCATTCTCTTAAAATAAGATGGAGGAAAAAAAAGCACACAAATAAATAGGGGAGAAAGTTCCTTTTTATCATTTATTTATTTATTCTCTTGTAAACCTCACCCCCGGTATTAGTGGGTGGGAAAAGGGGAAAAGAAATAGAATGTATTCTTTCGCGCGGCGGCACTACTTTCTTCCGCATTAAGCATTAAGAAAGAACATGAAATGCCAGGCAAAAAGATGCGAAAGGTGGTAAAGTTGCTTTCTATTTCATTAACTCCTGTTTCAATCATATTAATTTTTAAGGGCCGCTCCGTGGCGCAGAATAGGTATATAATAATCGCAATAAAAAATTATTTCTCGCATTATTTCTTCCGTTTTGCGAAGGGAGAAGTGTTAAAGAAATTTGAGTGGGGTTAGAATGTAGTGCAAAATAAGAGGTACACAAATTTAATTACAGATATCGGATTAGATGCAGGTGTAAAAGCCGGATGGAGAGATACCGAAGATGGAGTTGCTGTAAACGATTTCTACAAAGCTTCTTTCTCTTCTCCCTGCTCCATCAAAGGGATACAAATTTGAAGCACACTCCCTGAAAAGTACCCTCTTTTTTCTTTTTTTTTTTTAAAAAAAGAAATGAATTATAATAATAGTAATGAGATCAACAAATGCTTCTAGAGGGTGAGTGAAATTCTCTTGTAATTGAAACTCAAGAGAAGTCAAGTATATTGGAGATGAGATACGAATTCATCTATGTTACACTGAGTGAAAAAAAAAAATATTTCTGGAATTTTAAAAATGCTTCGTGTAAGGTTACTGACTATCTAAAATTGAAGAAAAAAACAATATTTTTTAAAATTATATATCTTGTAAGGAAAAAAAATCCTGTTCTTATTCGTTTCCGTCGACTCGGTGTTTTTTGCTCTAAACAAACTTTCGATAATGCATACATCGATTTTAACATCTTAAAAAAAAAATTGGGATATAAAGATTTAGCTTGTTAGTGGAAATAATATTTAAGGCATTTTAATATTTTTATGAACTCGTTTAGAAAAAATGTAAACCAATACTGTAAATTATTACGAATCGGTAGTTCGACTGCTCTGAATTCTTTTTTTTTTTTTTTCAAATTGGATCTTATATCAAATGAAGTACACTATAAAAAATTCCGGATCAAATTACGGTATAATGTGCCGGTTCTTTGTGCGCATCATCCGTAAAATCCATTTTACCATAAAATCCCTTTTTACCGTAAATATTATACCGAAATTTTTACAGTGGCATTTATTTAATTAGAGTAACTTTGTGATTTTTTTTGGTAATTATTACAGCAAAAATAACGGCACTTCAAATTTTTTGTTACGTAACATATTTCGGTAAAAAAGGAATTTTACAGTAAAAAGTTTGGGAGAGTATGGATAAGAGTATGGATAAAGAGTATGGATTTTGAAAGTTAAATAACGCTGATAAAAAAAAATACTTACCATTAGAATATGTCATGAAATTCCTATTACTTAGATTCAGCAAAATTCATAAGTAAAAAATTCATAAGTAAAAAATAAAAAAAGATGAAAAATTTTAGAAAATATTTTTGCATTTTATTTTGTTGCAAGTTATTCTAATTTAAAAACCTGATTTGCATCAATATGGTGAAAGATTAGCTTTACATAAAGCTTGATCTTCTTCTTACTGACCCGACAACTCTGGGAAGGCCCAGGCCTTTCTCAGAATTTCATTTCATGCTGTCCTATGTTGAGAGTTTCCCTTATGTTATTTTAATAGTTTTTTTATTCTAAACTATCAATCCATTTTAAGTTAAGAGGTTTTTTTGGTTTACATCTTTTTCAAATACCAGATGATTTGGTTAAGAAGATTTCCATCGTGGCTTGGCCATCATCCAATCTTTTTAGATGCTTTACCTTTACATAGCAATAATTAATGATGTCTTGCTCTTTAAATAGATTTTGTTTTCTTTTCGAATTTGTTGTTTGCTAATAATCATTCTTCATTTCTTTACACTGCAGAAAAGAAATTTCTCAAAAAGTGAACAAAATGTGTTAAAATAACTCCGAATTAAATATAGTTGAATCAGAAAACCCCATATATTTAAAATTGAAAAAGCATATTCTCGTTTTTGAGCAGATTGCATTGTCTTAAAAGTGATGAAGAGTGTATGTTTGTTGGCTGTCAGCAGGATTCGAACCAAGGACCTCCGAGTTCGTTTTTGGACGCTTTAACCACCATGATTACACATCCCAGTGCATAAAGATTTAAGAAGTTTTATATTATCGCTCTCGCAATGAAAAATCATGACCTACTATTTTCCAATTTTCATGGTACAAAAGGCTGTAAATTTAGAAAATATGCTCCGAATAGCTTAGTCAGATGGTAAATAATTTTAATTTCACTTCTTGCATATTTCGTTATATCTTTTTTATGTCATGATGTGCCACTATATAAAGCTTCCTAACAAACCTTGAGCTTGGATATACAACCAATGTAGTTAGAGCATCCTACAATGAACCAGGAGGTCCTCGGTTTGAGTCTTGCCAGCAGACAGTCCTCTCTCTCTCTCAGACATTATTCGCTCTACATGCATTTTGTTTAAAAAAAATGCGAAAATGCTGTTTTAATTTGGTATACATGGGGTTTTCAAATTTGACTATTTTTTGTTTCGACTATTTTGTCACAATTATGCTCAATTTTGAGAAACCCTTTTTTTTTTTTTTTTTTTTTTTTCTTTTTGCAGTGCTATTTTCTATCAAATCTAGAAATCATACTTTTATTTATTTATTTATTTTGGTTATTGTCCAAGTTTCAGCGGATGGGCCTTATCAAAGTTTTGTAAAGGAGTAATTTAGTTTTCCTACTGATTACATTAGATTTCAAATAATTATTGAAAACTAATGTCTCTCATCGCTATGACTCCGTTTTGAATCTCTGGCGATTTCAGAGCCTAAATACTTGATGCCCTGCATTCACCTATTTCAAAACAGGAATTATTACAACTGGTGCATGACATTTATTTCTTTTTGCTCTGATTGAGGGTATTTTATTTGCTTCAGTTTAAAGACATGTTAAAGTACTTTAGGGGACCAAGCGCCAAAACCAAGATCTTCATCGATGCTTGATCACCAAAATCAGTTAAAGACTGCTTTTTTAACGTTTATCACAGGGTTTTTTATTATTAAATTTGTATTTTCTTTGAAATAGTAAAAAAAATAAAAAACTTCTTAAAGCTGCACATTTAATTTTTCTCTGTGGTATCTGAATAAATACCATTTTTTTTTTTTTTTTTTTACCTCTTTTCCTTACCACAGAATATGAAGAATCTCATAATTTATTAAATAAAATTAATTTTAAAATTAACCAATGTTCTATTTCCCACAATCAACAACCCTTTTTTATTGCTATTCAAGATAACCTAAACGTGTTAAGATGTAAACAAGATATACTCAAATTTAATTACATGTATAGGATTAGATAGGAGTGTTAAGACTGAATATACATATGGAAAAGTTAAGAAATCTAAGAAATATTCTTTTTAAATTCTTTGACTTAACACCCTCACGCCATCAAAGGTATAAAAATTTCTTCCAGTGCGAGATCTACTTCCATAAAAGTACCGTCTCCTCCAATGAATAATTATAATAATAATAATGAGATCTCCAAATACTTAAGCGAATAAGTAGTCGAGACTTTTCTTATTGTAATTGAAACTCGCGCGTAGCCAAGTGTGTTGGGTTTGGCGATGTTAATTCATTTTTTCTCTTCTAATTCTCCCACTTTTGCTTTCCCTTCATCATGACTCAGGATATATAATGAAATGTAACTTTTACAAGGGAGGGACGGAAGAATATTCTTTCTTCCATTAAGTGTTTGGATAATAGGTCAATAGCGTGGAAAAATTTTCGCGAGTCCAACTTGAAAAGACTGGACGTTAATGAATTCTGAATGGCTTAATTGCGTTGTGAGGGTGATAATTGCATTAGACCATACGAAACATGTCGATGATGACGGAACAAAACTAGTATTGCAAATAAAAACAAAAGAATAAGGAAAAAAATTAAGAGGGGCTGCGTGATCGTCTCTTTAAGTGGTCTGAAGAAGAAAGTTGAAGTACTTAAAAAAGAAAATGTAAATACCCTCAAATGATGAGTCACTGTCAATTAATTTTAAAAGCAAAAAAAAAATTTGAACTAAAACTTGAAGTCCTCCTATCCTTATTTTCTCTATATAAAACTGTTTCTTCTAAATAAGTTAGTAATTTAAATGTCTAGAGAGAAATTTTTAAAAATTTTAGTAATTGAAATTTAAATAAAATATAATTGTTTTTCTAAATTTCATATTTTTTATACTAAATATTTATTTTTTTAACGAAATTACCTCAGTTTTTATAAAATATCAAAATCATCTAGAATTTGTACATTTGAATAACTTCTGCAAAATCCCATTAAATGTAGTAAATGTAGTAATCCAAGTTAAAAACTTACATTTTGCGTAATCTCATTAAATGTGTTCAAAATTTAAAACATCGTCAATAGTCCTCTAACTATCTTAACATATTTAAGTCTTAACCTATTTATGTATTTACCTAAATATAAACTATTTATGAACTGAAATTTAAATAAATAATCGTTTTTTTAATTCTTCCATCTTTTTTTTTTTTTTTTTTTTTTTTTTTCTTTTGTCCGAAACATCTGATATTTTTTAACGTCAAATACGTTTTACATAAAAATTTTCTGCAACTGAATCGGAAATATTTTTTATAAAGGAGGAGGTAAACTATGACTTAATTACCATAACTATAAGGGGGTAAACTATGACTTAATTACCATAACTATAAGGGGGTAAACTATGACTAAACTAAGGGTAAACTATGACTTAATTATTTCCAAGTAAAATTTTTCATGTACTTGTTACTGTGAATGACCGAAATTAGTGGTTGTTGACTGTACCGGTGAATGTTGACAATCACGTAGTCGCTTTGGTAAATGTCCGAAGTAGATACTAGGTCTAGTTAAGTGCCACTGCCCAGTGTAGCCGGTATACCCTACACTGAGGTTTTTTTAAAGTTCAGTGCCACTGCCCGGTATGCCATGCATTAATGTTCTTATAAAGTTCAGTGCCACTGTCAGATAGTTAAGGTTAAGGATAGTTAAGGTTCAGTGCCACTGTCAGATAGTTAAGGATAGTGTGTTAAGGTTAAATTTCATTCCAATGATAAGTTTTAAATCTAGTTGGTGAATATTTTATTCTTTTAAGTTAACATGTAACTGATTTAGTGTGATACGCAATGTAGTTCTAACACGCCATATTGCGTATCACACTAAATCATGTTAACTTAAAAGAATAAAGATATTCATGAAGCTAAGTATTTCAAATTCCGGTTTTTTTTTTTTAAAAAGAAGTTTTCGAATATCTTTTCTGTAATTCCAAAATGTTCGACTCCCTGATGAGACGGATGATGAACATAATTCCACAACATTCAATGTCACTCACGAAGAAGAACCATGCCTTATAAAACTGAAACTCATCTCGGAGTAGGATTAAGGAGGAATTGACAGACTTTAGAGTTAGCCTAGACATCCTTATCGCTTACAAAATACAAAAAAAGCTTGAAATAGATGCTGCATTTTGGATAAGCAAGGGGATTCAAAAAGAAATATCTGAAGATACACATCACATTTTACAACTGTCAGATCGGTTGTGAAACTATTTAGATGATATTTGAAATTTTGAAATGATATTTTTACAGTTATCCAACATTCATACCACATTATTCGTGCCGATATTTTATTGACCTAAAATAAATTTTGAGCGTGTGAAAAATCGACACCAAAAAATTATTTTTGCTCCTTACCTTTTTGCAAAAACAACTTTCGCTCCAGATTATTCATGTTAGTATCCAAATACGAAGTCACGAGTGAAAGAAATATAATTTTCCAACTGAATATTATTTACGCAGGTATATTTTTAGGATTGAAAGAAATTGGATGTTAGTTTAAACAAAAATGATGCCAATAGCCGCCACCTTTTGCTTCAGAATAACCTATATATAAATATGAAGAAGTTGGGGATAGAATTTTTTTTTTTTTTTCATTCTTGAAAATTATTTATGTATTTATATTATTTAAGATTGAAGTAAATTTGATTTTCAGTTGAAAATAATGACGCTAACAGCCACCTTTTTTTACAAAATAACCAATACATAAATAGGAAGCAGTTGGTGATTGAAAATATTTTTTTAATTCCTGAAAATTATTTATGCCTTTATATTATTTAGCATTGAAGTAAATTTGATTTTCGTTATTCCTAAAAATTCTTTATGCATTTACATTATTTAGAATTGAAGTAAATTTAATTTTCGTTTGATAAAAAAATGATGCTAAAAACTCACTTCAGAATAACTGATACATAAATACGAAGCTGTTGGTGATAGGAAAAATAATTTATTCCTGAAAATTATTTGTGTATTTATATTTTTTAGAATTGAAGTAAATTTGATTTTCGTTTGAAAAAAAATGACTGTTATTATAGCCTCTTTTTGTTTCAGAATTACTAATACAAAAACACGAAGTAGTTGGTGATAGAAATATACATTCTTATACCTGAATATTTTTAGACCAAAAGCAAATGTTATTGTTCCTTTGAAAAAACTTACACTAATAATGTAAACGTTTTGTTTCAAACTATTCGACAGATAAATATGAACCAATTTAAAAAATAATAATATTTTTCTATTAATTGAAATTGATACTATAAAATTTGATTAAAATTAATTTAAAAAAATAAAAATTGTACACTGTTTTAGCTCATAAAGGATACAGGTTTAAACAATTAAATTTTATATCAATCAGTAACTGTTGTTATGAAAAAAATCACAAAATTGTTATAAAATTTTATAAATAATAAACAAAATAAAAAAGTTATATAAAGAATAGTTATTTATAGTTATAAATATAATTAACAATTATTATTCATTATAAAATATAAAAAAAATTATTATATATATATTTTTTAATAAAAAACTTTGGAAAATAAAGTTTAAATAATTAGAATTCATTTTATAATTTTTTACTTAAGGGTACATTGCAATAAAAAGATATTAAATGAATAAAATATAAGTTTTGAAGATAGCAGTTTCTCACTAAAATCTCTGAACATATTTATTGTGAATAAAATGTACGTAGTGATATTTTATTTTCATACAAATTATTTAAATTATTTTATAATGATATGTGTAACTAAATATATTCTTTAACACACATAAATTAGAAATATTACATATGTTTTAAATAAATTCCAAATTATTTGACAATCATGCTAATTACTTTGTTTGAAATATGTTAGCTCGAATAGTAACCATAAAAAAATAAAATAAATAAATGAATTAAAATTACAAAATAAAAAATATATGTTTTGTTTTATCGCATTAAATTAAGTATCATTTTCCTAATCAGTACTCTTACTTGTACGTAACTATTTTAACAAAATATAAAATTCTGAATTTGCTTAACGAATCAATCAAGATAAAACTTGATACTTAAAATAAATTTAGAGTAAAATATTCTAAAAAAGAATGGCCGCTACACCTCTACTGCAGAGTAAGTATATCGTTATCAATACAAGGAGCTTTAAAAAGATAACAAAAACACTTAAATCTATATTTGTTCTTCTCAAGCTGCAATCTCATATTTATCTTTTCTTTAACAATCGTCTCGTTTCGGGCGGGATCGGTTGTCATCGGAGATAGACGCATGACGTCATGCTTTGTCGTGGATAGTAGCTGAAAATGACAGATGAGATTCAGGGTAAGGTTTCGGTTTCAATTCTTTCTTCTTCTAAGTTTTTATATCAAAAGCGGGGGTCTCCAAGCGATTTTTGATCAGAGACATCTGCGAGGGGTGTCATAAGGGGTGGTTCATATCGGGTGTCTCCTCAAATGTTGGGAAGAACCCGTGGGAATTGAGTGGCTTTATCTTAAGGAAATCAGAATAGAATTCCTTAATCTTTTTCTTTTCTTTCTTTTGTCAGTAACCGATTTTTTTTTTTTTTTATCATTGTACTGTCTTCTTCATAGTTAACATACTTAAGAAAGGAGTAAGAACATATATATTACAAAATATTTCAAGTGGAGGAGGCAATTGAGTAGTTTAGAAAAAAAGAATATACTAATAAGTGATTTTCCGGGCCCTTAAAAATAATAAATGAAATACAATAAACCATACTGACCTATTTTATAGACAATGATAAGGCTCTTTTAATTTTTTCTTCGCCTAATGATTGAAAAATCGAAGCAATAAATCACACAAACAAAATTATCTGACGAATCTTTATATTTTTATAATTAAAAAGAAAACTAAACTAAAAACATATTTGAAGGACCACACTTAAAAATTGAATAAAAAAAAGAATTGATGTAATTATTTCTTAAAATTTATTTTAGATTTAAAATTATTTCATTTATTTTTTATCATTAAAAATGTTATCATATATTTTCGAATTAAATTATATTTTGGTCAGTATAGTTTGCATTCTAACAGGGTTTTTTTTAAAATATAAATTTGGTAAAAACATGTAGTTTCTGGAACATTTTACAAAATTTTTTACTCAAACACTAACAAAACATATATAAACACATTGAATATTTTTAACATCTATTAATAAGTGCAGAAAAGTTAACAGAATTAAAAACAATAAATTTTTGAGAAAAAATTCTGTTAAAATCACTAAAAAATACAAAGGCAAAATTCGTTTTTTTTTTCTTTTTTTGGTGATTATTACCATTATGAAACTTTCACTTTAGACTTTCAATGCTGAAACTATTTCTTCTCATGAATGATGAAGGCATCTATTTTTTTTTTTTTTTTTTTTTTTTTTTGCATTAAAAATAAATGTTAAAAAAACCTTTATACAATTTGTGCAATGTGGTGCGAGAAAAAGAAAAGCTGCTTTACTAACTTGTATTTTTCTCCAAATATCACATATTCTCATAGAAATTTTTCCGCTTGAAATGTAGCAATTTTGAGCTAGGCTTTATGTTTTAGATTATTTATAAGTTATTAAATTTACAACTCAAAACCCTATATTTAAATTTTATTTGCCCATGACTAAATAATTTTAAGTTACAAGATTTTCACTGCTAAATCAAATTTTAATCAAAGCAAAATTATTATTTTTACTTAAAATTATTATTTATTACATTAAGACGGTAATATTCTTCCGAAAATGAATTGAAAATTAAAAATATAGCGATGAAAGGAAATGATTCGTTTTCTTTAAACATAAAATAGTATTCCTTACTTTATTTAAGACTTTGTAAGTTTACTGCCAAACAACGGTGCTTTCTGCTCACGTCACGTGCGTCTACTTCTCACAGATCTGTTCATTATTAAAATAGAATAAAAATTTAAAACATATGTTAAGAATTTGAATTCATCTCTATAAGTACTACCATCAGGACGAAAGTATAGAGTCCACCTACTGGGAGGTTTTCACGGTTTTTCTCATCATGCAACGCAAGTACTGGTTACTTCTATCAAAAATTATCCACTAGGGTGAGTTTGATACTATGCTTGACCCAGAAATCCCCTTTTTTTTAATTGGGATCTAAATTAAGAGACTAGAAAATTGAGCATTGATAACAGCAACAAAAAAATAAATAAATAAATAAATAAAATAACAAAAAATAGGTTGACTGTTTAACACCAGTTATGAAATAATAAAATAAAGTGTGTACAATTCAACTTTAAATCACATTAGGTACTTTATGATTTTATTCCTCACATTTTGCTTTATTTGGTTACTAAATTTATACCTTCAATCTGAAAAATTTGTTCTGAGAAAAAACATTTTTTACCTTATTATAGCCATCACCACAAATCCTTCACCCTCCAAAAACTCTCATGAATTTGAAATAAAATGATAGTTGTCACCCATTCCTTTTTCTCAGTACATTGAGGGAAACTTTAAGGTGGTTATTCCAAGTATACAGTTCACACTGCACCCCCTGATGACAGAATTACGTGACACATTCCGTCTGCCTCATATTTTTTTTCTGGCATAACAATCCAACATTCCACCTACTCATTTTTCCGGAGGGGGATTGTTTAGGTAAAGACAGGGACACGAGTGTTATTGTCGCTAAAAAACAAGGGCCTGATTTAAGAGCTATAAGTGGTTATGCATGAGACTAGATGCCGCTGAAAGCAAATGAATTACATCTTGAGTGTTTTTTTTCATATTATATACTTTTCGCGTCGTTGGATGGTGCGAAATGCCCGCTGCAATTTAACGAGCAAAGATGTAATATAATAGTCTTTGGTGCTACAATTGTCGTTGTGGAAGAAATGTCGTAAAAAGTGGCGTTTTTATGAACAGAAATAATGATTGGAATAAACTTTTAAGAAGTAGAAATGAAAGACGTAAACTTTATTTAATTTACGGCACAAAAAAAGTCGCCTCCACTGGCACAAATGTAATCATTAGTCCTAACATTTTAACTTTTTGGCATGTAATTATTATAATTCAAGCAGCTTGAGATAGGATAAGAAAAACAAAGAAAGCTAGTTTAAATATCAAATAAATAATCCCAATAAACTGAAGTGGTAAGATATTACCTGATTGAAAAATTCAAAACTTAATTTACTTTAAAAATATAGATTGAATTGCAATTCGTAATATTACAAATCGATACAAATGAATATGAAAAAAATATAATCTACGAAATAAAAACATTGGATTTGTTAAATTTAAGGAAATATTTGCATAAGTTTTTAAAGAAATGGACAGGTTTACAAATTCTTAAGCCTTTACCTCATATTACCTAAACCATTTGCAACTATAAACAATAAATTAAAACTATATTTTGCTCTTGGCTATAAGCTATAAGCTATATCAATTCATATTCCGAATTGCTTTTAACTGTCAACTCTATTGTTTAGAATAGGTTATAAAAAGGATTATTAATCAAATATTACAAAGATTATTAAATAAATAAATCACATAGCAAATTTTTTGTCTTCACTTGTTCAAAGACGAAATGTACCTGTTTTTTATCAATTTTTTTATGAAATCACTTCTTTTGGCAACTAATTGTTGACAAATTTATGAGAAGCAAATCATGATAATTACTCCATATTATTACTATTAATAAAAAAATTAGATTCTTATTGAAAATTAATTTTTGCACTACATCTATATCAACTATAGCAAGTTAAAGAACATTTTATGTAATGAAGATTACATTTATGCAATGATGATTTAATTTGTGATATATGTTAAAATAAAATTAGAAAAGTTTTTCCAACCAAAATTGAATTGTAACAATTAACATTACTAAACTGTCTGTACTAATTATTACTAAATAATGCTCAATAATACTATATAATAGTTACTAAAACTAAATAATACTCACTAAAACTAAAAAATAGCCAGGAATACAAAAAGCTGCAATATAAAACAAAATATATTTATGTTTTTTAATTCAGATATTTTCTTTAAAACATTTAATTTTTGTAAAAAAAAATTTGAAAAATGCATAAATTTATTTAAAACTGATGTTAGAAATTAATTCATTAATTAATTAACATTTAATTATTCCATAATTAACAATTTAAACGCGTTTGTTATAAAAATGTATTAGTATTTCAGTTATTCTTCATTCTGTATCATGGATATTGTTTGCTAATTCTACAGTTATTTCTTAACTTGTCAATGCCTCCCCTACCCAAGAAAAATAAATAAGAATCTTTTGCAATAAGATTTTTATTTCATAATTAGAAAAAAAATAATAATATTTTAAAAAATAGAAAATAATTGGCCTAAAATACCTGAAATAAAGATGTAATTTAATAAAAAATGTTAAGAAAACATGCATTTGCTTAGGAGCAGAAGCTAATGCCGGTTCCGGGTGATTTTGATTATCATCTGTGATAACAAGATGATAAGCAAATAAACGCCAACCAGTGAATGTAAATATTAAAAAAAAGAAGTAAAGGCACTCTCTTAAAATCGGCGCCACATAGAAATACATCTCCAAACCGTCGTAAAGAGTTGGGGTGGCCACTTTATTGCTTCTTTTTTCTTTCCGCAGAATAGAGGCGTTGGATCTCTTATTCTTAAAAAGGACAGGAATTGGATTGATAAAAAAAGAGAGTGAAAAGAACTATTGTAAGATTGTTTTGATGCTCTTTTATCATTTCATGGTCTTTGCGCTGATTGGCAGATTCTTTTGATTTATAGTTGCATTTGGACGTCTTCTTCAATCTTCAATAAATATTCCGCGGCATAAAAATACTTTCATTAGTTGGATTACGTTTTCTCCTATGGGGAAATAAATTTGAACTACAGTAAAGCAGAGTTTATACCTCTTTTAAGGGACTGATGAAAACCGACGCATAAATGAAAAGAGACGCATAACTGAAAACTAAGTAAATTTTTAAAAAAATCCAACGTAAAAATAATAATTTTGATAACGTTATAGCATTGTGAATTTGGTAATAAATACAATGGATATAAAAATAAAAGTAGCAGTAAATGAAATTGAAAAAATGAATTATATTAAAAATTTTTTTAAAAAATCGTATCTTTGACATTTTGAATATATAAATTTGTATTTTAGGACCTCCTTTAGAGTTTCGCGAATTCAGGCTAAATACTTTTGTATTAAAAATAAGCCAGTAAAGTTTATAAAGTCAAAAATTTATTTATTTCGGATAAAAAAAGTTTAGCTTCAATTTAAAAAAAAATATTCCGACAGAATAATATTTAAAAAAATAATTATGTTAATTATCAGGGGTGATTGTGAGCCCAACTCAAAAAATCCTTAAAATTTCTTGAGTAAAATCATTAATGACGTATTTAAAAAAATGAAAGTTTTTAGAAATTTAAATCGTTGATATTTTCGAAACATGAAATTCTAAATAAATTATAGGCACCATAATTTAAATGAATAATTATGTATTATAAGTTTACTTTTATCTCTAATTGCATTTATTATTCTACCAGAAAAAATATTTACAAATGAATGATGAGCATTAGTAGCGGTAAACCCATTAAGTTGGGTCGGCTGTTCAACGACGGTTATAAAATAAAATAAAAATAAAATGAATGATGAGTTCGCCTTCCAATGAGGCGAACCGGGTTCGAATCCCAGTCGATACGAATTCCGCATCCGGCTTGCACTGACCAACAGTGCTGACGTGAAATATCCTCAGTGGTAGACGGATCATGGGTTAGAGTCCCCTTGCCGTCAGGCTAACCGTGGGAGGTTCTCGTGGTCTTCCTCTCCATGTAACGCAAATGCGAGTTAGCTCCATCAAAAAGTCCTCCACGAAGGCAAATTTCTCCCAATACTCGATCCAGGAGTTCCCTTGTCTTCTGGATTGGGTTCAAAATTACAAGGCTACGGAGTTGAACATTAGTAGCCGTAAACCCATTAAGTTGGGTCGGCTGTTCAACGACGGTTATAAAATAAAAATAAAATGAAAGAGATAGGGGCCGGGATAGCCTGGTCGGTAGGGCGCTGGGCCCATATCCAAGAGGTCGTGGGTTCGATCCTCGCCGGCCGAAGACTCCCCGTGTAGTAAATGGTGACTGATGCACGTTAAATCTGTCGAGTTTCAAAGTCCTCCATGTTCCCATAACAAATCAATACCTCTGGGGGTACTGATCCAGGAGTTTCCTTGTCTTCTGGATTGGTTCAAAATTACAAGGCTACGGAGTTGAACATTAGTAGTCGTAAACTCATGAAATTGGGTCGGCTGTAACGACGGTTATAAAATAAAATAAAATGAAAGAGATGCCAAGTATAAATTTTAGTTCTAATATTTTTAAATAAAATATACAAGAATTTTTATACATAAATGTGATCGATGATTTCTTGAAACTTCTGAACCTTGGATTCCAGGAAACTTCTGAATCGCGGTTAGCGAAAAATCCGCAAATTCGGAATTTTCCGGAGCACAATCATCTCTGAAGTATATTCTTTTAAAAAATATCTAATGTAAGGCATAAACTCATCCAATTTGAAACCAATTTTGACAACCAACCCTTCATCAAAATTATCCTTTTCTAACACTCATCTTTTCAACACTTAAAAATGTAGAAATGTCTAATTTGAATATTTTCCTTTCCCAATCTATTATGATTGTTCCCACTCTTCCTGACCCTTATCTTATCAAGGAGCTTAAGAGATGTCTTTTTACACTATCAATATAGAATTTTCGGAATAAAAAAAATTAACCTAAGAAATAATCTAATTTTAAAACGAAAAAACATTTTGTTTCGAAGGTGTAAACTTAAAGAATTCATATCTTGTGCAGTTTAATTAAAATGAATTAAAATTTGATAAAAATGAAATAAAATAATTTTTAAAAATAGCTTATCACAAACAATTTAAAAGCAAGTAAAATTTTGTTCACAATTTATCTCATTGATTGAAGTAAATTAATATGTGCATGGATGTAAATTTCTATGAGTATGAATGACAAATTATTGTAAAAAAATTTTTTTTATCTAGTTAATTGTTATTATCATAAATGTGCGGTGCGTGGGCCAGATGCTCTAGAAATCATAAGAAATAAAAAATAAAAAGAGAGTACATCCTCAATGCTCAAATAATTTATCCAAAATTGTCATGAATTATAGCAATATATTAAATTGTATATAATAGTATTGAATTGTTATTTCATGGGGATCAATGACAAATATTTATATGTCTTGATGATAATTATAAATAAAATACCTTATTTTCCTGTTTATATAATTAAAAAAATTAAATAAATAAAGCTTTAATCTATTTTTACAAGAAAACTGAAAAGAAAAATATATTTCAGTATTTGTAATATAAGAAAAGGGAAACGTTGTGAGCATCGCTTTTTAAAATTTTCGTTTGTATTTGGAAGTTTATTACGAAAATGTAATGCCCTGATTTTTACGTTTTTGGTTCAACAAATATAAAACTTTCAACTTTTTTTATCCTATTTCGAAACTTAGTTTTTAAAATTTTAATTTAATTTCATTACTATTTACTGGCTAACTTTTTTTGTTACTTTTTTACTAAGATTTTGCTGGCACCATTTAGAAAAAAAAATTATTGACACTTCCATTTAGCGATAAATTTCTTTCAGAGTCCAGGAAGCAATTGTTTTGTAACTTTTATCGACATTAAGAATAAATCTCCAGTTAATATTTTAACAATTGACCTAAAATTAAATTGTTCGGAATTTTTTACCGATGATAAACTCAAATTTTTGTTTGTAGCGAGAGGTAAAAGATGGGGGCTGTTATAAGAGTATTTTGCTTGTCTAAAAGAATTTCAACTGACAATAAATTCTATTAAGCGATACAATTACTACAAATACTACTTTTATTGTTCAGAAAAAAATCAAACTTGAATTTTCACTGAGCATGGAACTACAGATGAAACTCTAGCTAGTCGGAAAGTGGTCGAAATTTATATTGCAAAATACCATCGTTGCAGACACGAAAACAAGTAACTAAAAACTAAACTCATAAACAATAGATGGTGCACCTTTACAGTAGGAATTAAAATAAACCAGGAAATGATTAAGTAATTAAGGGCATAAAATATATTTAAGGAATTGTTTTGACTTCTCTCTTATCAAGATGTAAAAAAAGGAGATGGTCTTGACTTTGGGCTTCGTATCATGTGTCCAACATAAACAAGTTATCTTGAAGAGCGATAAATAGCCGTTTCAAAACATATGCCCGTTTAAATTCCTATTTATATCTCAGGACTTATTTATTTCTTCTTCGTTTTTACTCTCTGGGGAAAAACAATCTTATCCAACCTTTCCGACCTCTCTCGCCCGTAAATTAGGATAAATTGAGGTCAAAGGATAAGAGAGAGATGATATGCGAACAGCAGTCCCCTTGCACGATGATGAATAAACGACAGACCATCCTGTCTTTTGGAAGGGGTTTTTAGGTCTTATCAACTGTTATTATTATGACCAGCTGAAATCTAAGGGACAATATGCCACTGATAATTGTGAAATCAAAAATGACTCACATCGGATTAAATTTATTATTTCTCTTAAAGGTGGAGGAGGTCGCTTTCTTATCGGTTGTTGATGAGAACGACCATAGCAACAGAATTCGTTTATAATAAATCAGATTTTTTCCCTTCAATTTTTGAATCAAGTAGGAACTTTCACAAAAAGATATTTTTAGATAAAAATGTCTCCCGTATTTATTAAGATTAAATTTATTATACTTTATCGTGTTACGTGCTTAAATGAAACGATCTTCCTTAAAAGATATTTGATACAGTCTATTTTTTAAATGCATATAGAACTTTTCTTTCTTGCATATAACGAAACTATATTTCAGGTTTTAAATTTTTTTTCTGAGAAAATTTAAATTATTGAATTCCTCCTAACAATTTTTTATATTTTTTTTTTAATTTTAAAGCGATTTAATATCAAATAGAATGAATGAAAAGAATCGAATGAATACTGAATTATCCTCAAAGAATAGAATAAAAACTAAAATCAAATAGAATGATATATAATGAGTTTCCTTTATGGATTATAACTATAATCAATTCTTATATGCATGTTAAAAAATATTGCTTGCATATGACGAAAGTATATTACAGACTTTTCTTTTTTTTATTTGAGAAAATTTAATTACTTTTTGATATACCTTCACAATTTTTTTTTTCTTTAGGATTTAAAGTATATAATATAAAGATAAACTACAATATAAACTTTGAACTTTTACTATAAATATAGCGAATAAAATCAAATAGAATTAATAATATAAAGTAAAGATGTGTATAAGGTAACATACCAAACTCTGTAGCCCTAACAAGTTATTCCATGTACTTTATTTCTTATTTATTGCAAAGCATTTTAAAAGGTCTAATTCAAATCCCTGGTTTAAGTTATTTTCATTTAATAAAAATGTAACTATATTTAATAAAAATATATAAAAATTTTATCGATTTCAAGCATAAAGCTAATACAAATAAGAAGGAAAAAGTCAAATACTAAATCATTTAGTAACTGGTCCTACTTTTCGGAAGAAATAGGAAGAAGGTAAACGCATCGTTAATAACAGAGAGCTTTCTCTTTACATTTACGTTCTGTAAACGTTAACACTAACCTTATTTTCCGCTCCTTACCGCGCATGCTCAGAAATAGCGTTTCTCATCTTACAAATAGCGTAGGTACGTTTATTTTAGCAGTGGTCGGAAGTGGCGTGCTACAAGTAGCGAAACTACTCTAGTCGCTACTTTTTCCGTAGTTTGTAATGCACTGCACTATTTTTTATAAAGATAGTAGTTTGTAGCGATTCCTGGCAACTACTTTAAACGTCAGTTAAATTAAAAAAATAATTTTTTAAAAATTTCAAACGCAAAAAAAAAACTAAAAACAAATCTAATCTGATTGGTATAAATCCTTCTTGGGCCCGTCAACTTACGCAGTGAGAATGCCTCTGTGACAGAACGTTAATACGATCTATGTCTAATACTCAGAAAAATCGGTGCGAAATCCGTCGAATTGTTCTAGAGAAATTAAATTTTAAATATCTGACCTTTTTAAAATTTGATTTAACAGGAACTATAAAGTACGTTTTTGTATCTGATGTCGTAACTTAAAATGCCGTTAGCATTAATTAATTAGCAAATCACCCCTTTAAACCATTAAGAATGAGTCCTAGAACGTGAAGATCCGATTATTAAATCATATGTTATTCAGGGTGGCCCGTTTTTTTATTTTTGTTTTTTTTTTTTCGCATTATACTTTATTTCTTGGAGGACATAAAAAAGCATTGATCACTTATATCACAAATATTTGATAATTTCCTAGCATTTCTTAAATCTTCCCGTCGAGAAAAGCATAGAATTTGAAGGTTAAAAGAACAAATTCGTAAGAAGTGCTTTAGAATAAAAACAACTATTTCATGTAAACATGAATTAAAACTTCGTAGTATTTCCTCATATTTAATCAAGGCAATTTTTTATTCAAAATCATTTTGAATATAGGTGAGCATTAAGTTCTTCAGTTAAGTCTTCTAAAAGTAGCGAAGTAGTAACTACAATTCGAAAGTAGTTTGTAGTCGCTACATTTAAAAAAAGTAGTTGTAGTTAATTACAATTGTAATAAAGAAACTATATTTGCAGTTAACTACAACTGTAATAAAGTAGTTGTAGTTAACTACAATTGTAATAAAGGAACTGTACTTGCAGTTAACTACAATTGTAATAAAGTAACTGTACTTGCAGTTAACTACAATTGTAATAAAGTAACTGTAGTTGCAGTTAACCACTACTGTAAAAAAGTAGTTGTTGTTATCTACAAAGAAAATGCAGTTTTTTCCGGTCACTGATTTTAAGGTAAGTATTTTAAAAATGGAGACCAAAAAACGCCTACGTTGGTGTATAACAGACAAAATATTTCTCCCCAGAGAAGTTTTAGCTTGAATACGTATGAAATTCTGGAGCAATGGAAGAACGTACAAGAAAATTAAATCAATGCTACTGAAAGGAAATCTTTATTACGGAATTTATAGAACTATATCTGAACCAATTTGGAAGAGAATACAGGAATTTGTGAAAGTGAGTGCTTATATTTTTTGCATTTATATATGCTTATTATACTAAATGTACTCTTATATTTTCATTATGCTTTCTATAGCTAACTGCAATATATGTATACTATATGCAGGGCCCGTGCTAAGGATTCCAAATTATTAGCCAGTAAATTAGCCAAATATCAAAAGTATTCACCAATTTTCGAAAGTCTTCGCCAAATGCAAATCTTAAAAAATTTTTGTGATTTAATTTTTTCCCAACAATTTAACGGTAGTTTGGTTCAGGCTTATATTAATTGGATCCATTTCTAATTGGTTATGAGACGCATCTACAGAAAATTACTGTAATCGAAGAAAAAAATACGAATTTGATTAGAAACATTCATTTTGACGTAAGTTTGAGGATCGAGTTAAATATATATTTTTCTTTCCAGAGGAAAAAATCATTCGCCAATACTTTGACCAAAACAGGCTTTGTTAAGCCTAGTTCAAATTCGTCTTAATATTCTTTTTGCTAAGTGTATGTATGATTTTCATCATTTTATTTATCATTTTATTACTCATTTTATTACTCATTTTATTTTAAAAATTAGTGTATGTTTGCAACCTAAATCTCTAATTCTAACCTAATATTTACATGTAAAACTAACTTTACTGATTTTTAAGTGTATTATATTTTACTGTAATTTAATTTTAGTGTCTCTAACTAACAAACATGGTGGTCGGTGGCTACTTCATTTCACCAAGCAGTATAAAAGAACATTCTTGGTACAACAGCACCAGGAACTATGCTTGGATTTTGGTACAGGGGAACACTTCGTGGAACACCACTTAGATACATGAAATTATGTTTGTTTATTAAGATAAATTATCGGATTAATCTAAATAAGATCTGCTTTACTAAAAATGCATCCAATGAAACCCTCTCAAATTCTCAATTACCAAATGTGTGTTAATAAAATATTCATAGATTGACAAGTCTTATTTTATTATTTTATTTTAATAAAAATTATAGATAATTTACTTAATACAAAGACGGCAAAGAATTTTTAAAATGGTCTAGCTGTTATTATTGTAATTATATAGTACATTCTCGAATTATAGACCTAAATTTCATTTAATTCAAAATTCTTTTACAAATGCTTTGAATACACGAGTCAGCAGTGATTAGGTCATTTCCCTTTATACAGTACATTTCTATGAAGCAATTAAGTATCAAATAGTTTTTTGTTTGTAATATTTTTAAAAGTAAAAACATCAACAACATCGCTATCATCTGTTATAAGTCGGCTACTTTTGTACGCAGCAGAAAACAAATCAGCATCCTCTTAGTTTTTCAAGAATTGAAATCTCTGTCATCTTGTAAAACAACGTATTTAGAATGCTGATAGAATTATGTTGTTCAAAGGACGGAAGCACAAAGAAACGATTCGAACTTAATCGATTGTTTAGACTATTAGAAGTCTATATTTATGTTAAGAGAGGAAAATGAGTAATCAATTTAAAATAATCAAAGTAAACTAACACTGGATAAATAATGCTCTAGAATCATACACTTAGCATTTTTAGTTAGGATTTTTTCATTTTCTATCAACTTTTAAGCATCCATAAAACTCAATGTTTTGTATAAATCCATGATTTATTTTGAAATTCATAATGCTGATGATTTGATAATGTTCTTCTAATATTACTATATATAAAAATCTAATGATGGTGTCGCAGTTTTCCATTGTTGTCGGGGCATTTTCATTGGCCGGAAAATCACGTGGTAGGATCCTGTTTTTCTTCATTGATCTCATATTGTTTTGGTTGTCATCAGGATAAAATTAATAAAATTCATAAAGGCATTGTTTTTCTATAAATATTTTTGTATCCCTAATTTTCCTGTACTGCTATTATTACGCTTTTAATTCAAGAGTTTAAAACTATGAAAATTGTTTTTTTTTTTTTTGTTACTATTATAACTATAATTAAATTCTGAGCTATATTTTAAGATAAAGTTATTTAGAAAGGTGGTCTAATCTTATTGACCATTTTACCATTTTTGTGCAAATAACATTATACTGTTAAAAATTACAGTTAAAGCAATCTGTTAAATGATTTAGAACTTAAAGATCAGTTTCATGCACATTCGTGCCCAAATCGTGAGTGATTTTAACAGATTTCGTGTAAAGAGAATGCGAGTTCGTACACGAAGAAAAAAATTCTGGTAAAATTACTGTATTGTATGGTAGTTATATTCCCGGTAAAAAAAAAAAAAAAAAAAAAAAAAAAAAAAAAAAAAAAAAACAATTTAATTTCAGTAAATAAATTCAAAATATACGGTATTCAAACCATTCATTTAATAATTTTTCCGTTCTTAAGAAAACGGTTTTGGTGGAAATTTTGGTTTTCAAAATTATATAGCTCTTATTACACTGCTAAAAGTTTCATTCTAAAATTATGGTAAAATAACTGGCAGCTGTCTGTCCATATCCTATTAACCGTAAAGTTAGCGGTAAAGAAAATTTTTTCCCTTTATGGTTTTGAAACCATTTACAACAAAACTATACGGTTTTTTTTAACCATTTGCAACTAGCAATTTTCAAAAACGTAAAAAAAAAAATAATTATTATTATTTAATTAGACAAAGGTGCTCGGCTTTTCGTAAGGTAATGAGCATTAGAGAGTGCCGAACACTGGAAATTCTTCATGTGTTGAAGGGAATTGAGGAAATATTGTGGTGTCAACACTAGGATTCGAACTCCAGTTCTGCCGGTCATTAGAGTGGCAGATAAGCCCGCTCGGCTATGATATGTACGCTGTTGCAAAGAACTAAGTGGCTTCATTAGGTGGTTCTAGTTGGTGTGATAAAATTCTGGTTGTTTAACCGTATTAGGTGAAAGCAGTTAATAAACAGTTTTTCTCAAATTTAACAGTTTGATTTCCATTTTATTTATGGTTATTTGACTGTTTTGATTAAATATGGTAAAATAACCATTCAATAAATTGTTATTTATCCATTTTTTCCGAGAAATATCTAACTGTGCATCACACATTTAGTAAAAATACAAAACTGTAAAGTAAATTTAAATGAGCAATTTTTTTTAATGATAAAATTACCAAATTTCCTCACATAGTATAAAACCATTTTCTATAGCTAATTTTACCAAAATCATTATCAAAACACTTCGGTAGAAATTATCGAACTTTTTGGTGGTCGCATAGAGCCAGGTTCACGGAAAGTATTATCATATTCTGTTAGTTTTGATCATACATATTTATATATTACTCATATACTCATACTTATATATTCTCAGTATATGGCTTTAAAATAAAGCTGAGCTCACCCTGATATTAGACAAACTCGTTGTTTTGTATCCAGTGTCGAGTTCAAAATTACAAGTTTATGTAGGTGAAGATTAAAACTACATATCAAATGTATTAATCATTTATTGAACGATTAAGATAAAACAAAATTGTTTTGACAAGGTTATAAAAATATTGAATTACATTTTGAAGTTAACTAAATAAACTTCATTCATACGCTTTTGTTATGAATTTTAAGTAACTGTTTAACAATGTGAAAAAAAAGCATTATCAGCCTAAAATAATTCCGCAATAATTAATTAAAAAATTATTTCTTCTGTACCTTAGAATATACAGTTCTCAAGAAAAACGTTAAAGAAAACGTATATAAGCCTTCTATTGCCTCAGAAGAACAAAAATTGCTGTACACAAAAAAGTCGATAGGCTTTTTTATAGTTCATATGGAAGCTACAAGCGCTGATAAAAGTCCAGAGCATAGTCACCGTAGTTGCGCCCCAGGCTATAAGATATTAAGTTTCATTGTGAAGACGACAGCCTTATAAATAATGCAGTTCTCATTGTGCGATCTATATGATATCAGCTGGCAGGTAATCTCATGTGTTAGCTGTTATTATTAGTTTCGAAGAGAAGAATTATATAGATTTTTGTGGTGGCGTTTTTAAATTCGTTGTGAATCTGAGCGTTTATTGTGACTCTCAGTCATAAATCTTGTTATTATCTGTTGTGATGTTTTCATTTTCAATAATGACTGTATTTTAATGCTGCCTTTCGGAGGTCTTTCATGGCATTTATTACAAGAATTTTGCATGTTTTTTTTTTAATACTTTTCTTTTCTCCTTTCAATTTAAGAATCTTTCTACAAAATTTAAATCGTTATTTTTTTCTTTTTGGTAATAACTTTAAATTAGCAATAAAAAATTAAATTAAAACTAACCTTTTACAAAATTGTAAATATATTGCGTGAGAAAATTTCTACAAAATTGGCACAATCTAACGTATTGTTTGCAGACTTAAAGGATTAGTGTTACTTAGGAAAAAGGAGAAGAAATCTCAGATGGAAATAAATGTTCGACCTTTTAACTAAATTATTAGGAATCAGTGTAAAATTAATTACAAAAATGATAAAAAATCAGTTTTAGTGAATAAAATACTGAATTTTCAATTTTTTTTTATTTTTTTGTACTTAAATAATTGAAGGAAATTGAGTTAATTGTTGTTAATTAGTCTACAAATCATAAATTCGCTTTGAATTGTTAAGATAGTAACTTTTCAAGATATAATAATTGAATAACAATTTATTTAAATAAAATAGCACGTTACCTTATTTAAACTTCTTTTAAATTAAACAAAAGCAATTTTTTTGTTACAGACTAAATGTTTACGAAAAGAAATTTTCAATTTCACCAACAAAAAAAAATAAATGACGAAGAAAATTCCGAGTAGATTTAAACATGAAAAGAATATTACTGTATTTTTAAAAGTAATAAATTTAGATTAAAATTTAACTAAGATTTTTACTATTTTAAATCACATTAAACAACCGATAGAGCTTTTTTTATACAAAAATAAAAATTTTCACAACTAAAGAAAAAAAGAAGCCGTTATTCAAAAGAAGTTACGTGTTTGGAACCTTTTAAAAGTGTGTTACCCAGTTTAGGACACTTCAAATTAAGAATTTTCTTCATAAAACTTTTGTTAAAATGTATGCTTTAAGTAACTTTCAGAAAACTCTCATACTCATTGTTTATAATGAAGTTTTACTACCATTTTACAATTAAAACTTCGTTTTCGAATAAACTAATATAGTATTAAAATCTCATATTTTAATAATAACTCGTAATCAAATATTCTAATAGTCTTATCGCATATTGTACTGATAGTATCTAATTCTAACAACAAAGTATTAAACAACGTACAACAAAGTATGAACTAGAGTTGATCGAGATCAAAATGTAATAAAGCATGATCTCTGTTATGAATTTGTTAAATTATCTGGAATAGATTGCAATTCAGTAATTACTTTATCTCTCGTTTTATAATCAGTACATTTAAATTACGAATAAATTTAACCTATAAAATAAACATTAACACAAAAAATATGCAAACAATTATTTTTAAAAATTAGTCTAATTAAGCAGAGAAATTAGATTATAAAATTTACACCCTCAGAGGGCTAAATTTTTTGGGAAGAAAAAAAAGAATATTACGGAAAGCTGTCATAAAATAATATTAAGAAAGTCTGAAATCCAAAGAAATATAACAATTCTACATTTCATAATTTATCATTAACACGCTGAGTGCATTTTTATCATCTGATAATCTGATTAAAATAGTCAAATTTCATCCACTAGTAGAGTAATAGTTTTATTTTTTGTACTGAAGGTTAAAGAGTGAATTAGTTACGTTATTTAATATCTTGTCATCTTTATAGTTGATTGATTGCAAAAAATAACTTAAGAAAAAAAAAATTAAATTATAATGCTAAATATTATGTGATATTGATCGCGTAATAATAAAATTTATTGTGTAATAATTAATATTATATGAAATGCTTCTTAATATATAATATCATGTTTCAGACACTTATACTAAACCATATTATTTAGTCTATTTTTAAAATACCAATGATGTACGTATTAACTAAAGTAACTTCAGGCCATCACTTTATGGTGACTTATTAAAAATGTATAAAGTTTTATGAAACTCATAGAAATAAGTTGGTATTTCTTATTTCCAGTATTGGCTACCCATTATCCAGCTCAAGACTATCTGGGAATTTCACTCTCTCGTCTGATAAAAAAATTAGGAATAAAGGAACTCGTCACGTTAGTTGGACAAAGCAAGAATGGGGAATGTTAAAGTGGTCGCCAATGTATTTTGACTTTTTCTAGCCATACATTTTTGCATTTTTTTTATTAACTTTGAGTATTTTTGCATCAATTATTAATTTTGAAATGTGTAACATATATATACTTAGTTATATGAGGCAATGGGAAACAAACGGAAGAGGTTCCTATCCGGTCTACCAATCTTCCACTTTAGACCGGATAGTTGGGAGCCTACTATAATTTTCTTATTATTCACGGAGAAATTTACCATCTTATTCAAATATTACAGTTATAAGTTATTTATTTGCATTACACGTTTTATTTATGAAAGGCTGAGTCACTCTTGCTCGGTTTGAGAACAGAACCCCAGACCTGTGACAAGTGAGCGTGAACCGCAACCACTTGGCCACCCAGCTTCCCTTAATTAAAGGAACAAAATAAAAATTATCTAATGCAGTTTTTAAAAAAATTATATTTATAAATGTTTGTCAAAAGAATGAAAAAGTTTGATATGATATATTTTCTCTTAAATTAGTGCATTATCTTTCCAAAAGTTTAGTACTACCCAAGCCATAAACACAAAAGTTAAATTTCGATTAAGTGCTTTAACTTTTTACTCCAATTTCTATATCCTGATCCTTACTATTTATAAAGGAGAAAATATACTTGAAGCTTCGTGATACTCAAATACTTTATTACCCGACAAATTTGTTTATTGTATTAGTTTTTAAAATATTTTTTATGAAAGAAATCAAATTATCGAAGGTAAGGGAATAAAAGGATACTCTTCTTGCAAGAAGTAAGTCTATACAGTTAAATAAAACAAACACAAATTGTTAATGAAAGTTTAAAACTATAAAGGAGAAACTGAAAATAAAAACAAACATAGGTAGTTAATATATGTAGAAAGCAAGATTCAATTCTAAAAATTAAAACATGAACCCGTCATCATATTTTAAAAAATTAAAACATAAAAATTAACCCGTTAAAACAGTAAGAATTATTACAATTTCCACAAAAAGCAATTTCATCTCATCTTTTTTAAACTTCTTAGTTTTATTTTTATTGTCATTACTCAATATATTTAAAATGAATAATAAAAATTTGTAGTTAGTTATAAGAACTTTTTATACCCTTGCATTTAGGAAGAATGTAGTGAAAAATAGCACCTGAAATTATGAAACTATAAAAGAAAATTTCTCTACTAGAAAACTCATTTTTAGAGAAAAATAAATTACTAAAGAAAGTGAAAGCCTAAAAGAATAGCGGAGTAAAACAATACAGTCAATTTATAAAACTTTCTTGCAAAATGCTATTAACAAATCATCCTCACATAAAACAGCTCATAAATTATGAAAAGCTGCAATGACATGCAAGCCGTTAATACATGTGACTGTTATGTGCGAAGCCACTCGTTTCCACGGTTAATTTTCATTGTTAATGGTAATAAGTGTATCCACCTTTCCAAAATGAAGCGCCCCATTGGCTATTTCCAAAAAATCACGTGATTGCGTGCCCACGACTCCACCTGAACTGTGACCTACAACTATAAAATCAACTAGAAGCAGAATAAAAAAAAAAAATAAAAATCGAGGGTTGTCAGTCACGTTTTTACAATCAAAAACGAATCATGATCAGCGAGTGTAGAAAACTGATTCGCCCTCAGCTACCTTTTCTTACGACGTGAAAACAAATGTCCGGATGCCGAGAGAGATTGGAAGAAGCCCGGTGGAATTCCATCCACATTCGACCGATTCTTTCTTTTTCTGCCACTGACACGATTTAATTGCAGTTGTTCGAAAAATAGAATTTTTATGAAAATATTAACTCAAATTGTAACCGAAATTCTTTCTGACACATTTACTTTTCTTACTTAATGCAGTGTACTCTCAGGTGACACGATAATAATGGAGGGTGCGTAGCATTTTTAAAAAGTGCTCAAAGGTGCTTATTTTCGATTTACGTTTCGTAAAAGCTCTTAAAGGTGCTTTTTTCAGTGGAGGTTTGTAAAAAGTGCATAGGTTTCTATCTTTCAAAATAAATGAGATTTTTTTTGCCGTGTCGTTTGTCGTCATAAATTACAAAAAAAAAAGCATAATTTTTTTTCACAATTTTTCCTGCAATATTTATCAGAAACTAGTTATTTTATCATGATTAAAGTCTGAAAATGCTTTTGCATTTTGTTAACATTATATATATAAATATTATATAGATTATTTTAATATTTTATTGCTGCACATATTCCGATTATGAATTTTTTTCATTTTATTTATTTATTATTATTATTATTATTATTTTTTTTTTTTGAAATGCGATTAAAAATACTTCTAGTACTTAAAAAGTGTTTGTTTTTAGTTGAAAAATAGGGCAATGCACCCTGTAATAATAATCATTTAAAAATTATTTAATTTTTTAAGCATTTGTTTATTTTTAAAATTTGTGAAACATTTTTAAGCAAAATGGTTACGATATTTTTCTTTCTTAATGATCACTTTGCATACATTATTATAAATTTTGTATCACATTGAAACACGATATCCGGCGAATACGCTTAAACATTAATGTGATAACCAATTGAACAATACTATCGCTTATTAATTAATTTTCACACAACCACAATATCGAGTGAATTCTCATTGACTTTAACATGATAGCAAATTGAACCTTAATAAGAGACTCACACTTTATACTTAAACACTTGAGAGAAAACATGCTCAGCACATAACATGTTTAAAGATAACTCCTAAATAAAATTTCAGAAAATTCGCAAGGTATTAGGATTTAGAGCATCAATAATATGGTTCAAAGTTAAATTGTATCGACTGATTCTGAGAATCTGCGAATGGCCTCATTCTTCAGGTATTTGTGAAAAAATTCTTTTTTTTTTTTATTTCTCCTTTTTATTTCAATTGATTAAGAAGACTCAAGCACAGAACAAAATTACTTATTTTTTTAGTTTTGTGATATGCAAAATATGCTCCAATCAACAATCAAGCTATAATTTTTTTTTTTTTTTTTTTTTTTTTTTGCTCTTTTATTCTATTTTTCTTAAGGAAAATGTTTTAACTTCTTTATTGCATTAACAACTTACTTTAGTTTCTTAAAACAAAAGTCAACCCTAATATATATGTTTGTGAGCTTTTGAATACAAGTTTGATTTATTTTTAGGGTAATGACTGAATATTATGCTTAATATTAAATTTTCTTTTTGAAAAGCAATTGATATTATTACTTATGAGGTATTCAAGGTATATAAGGAAAATATAAAAGAATTTCATACATTTAGGCATATAAGTAATTGTATATTTGTCTTGTATATAAGGTAAAAAAAATTTCAATCAAAACCGACTGAAATTTTCTACACTTCATTTTGACAAAAGAAATTGCAGAGAGTAAAATTTTAAAATAAATACACTTTTCTATATATTGCATAACGTTTATTAGTAAATAAGTAAGTACGCTATAATTTCGGAAATTTATTGAATTTTTTCAAGTTTGTATCTTTTATGGTTGTGAGAAAAATTTAAGTAAAACTATTGAGTACAATGAAACAAAATATTGCACTCAGCATAATTTTTGTATGTAAGTTTGGAATTTAAACCAACAATATTTTATTTTGCTCTGAAAAAATTTATTTCATATTGATTTTAACTGCAAATTTTTTGTAAAAAAATTTGATGTGAATTCAACCTTAATATGATAATGAAAGATACAAAAATTCATCAAATCTCATTGTTTTATTGGTTCAAATTAAATAAATGTTTTGCATTAAATCTATCCAAAGTTATTTCAAAATTCACTTTCCATCATACACATCCATCGCTCTGTAGTGACAGAGATAATGAAGATAAAAACTATTCATCAAAAATAACGTTCGCGAATTTTAACCATTACAAAAAAACTGACTGGTATAAAAATCACAGAAAACGAACAAATTTTAAACAAATAATTCAAAAAGTCACAGAAAACCAACAGATAGGTTTGTTGTTGGGTAGAGTAATTTAAAATATTAGATTTTTATCCATATTTTTTTTTCTTAGACGGTTGTATTTTAAGTGTATAATTCAAATCATGAAAATTGAAATCTAATGACGAAAGTTCTAATATTCGATTAGAGATTAATTTCAAATTTCCAGGTCTTTCAATCTCTCTTATTTATTTGTCAATTAAGTTTCATAATTATATTAAATAGCTTAATTTGCATTTAAGAGTAATTAGTTTAATTGGGTAGCATCCAGAAAATTTTCTTTCCTTTCTGATTTTAAATGTAAAACACTGTAGATTATTTCAAAAACTTATTAGTTAATTTTATTTCAGTTTTTACTTATTATGCAATTTCAAAATTTTAAAACAGAATTGATTCTGATATTATTTATTTATAAAATTATTTATATATATTTTTAACTTTGATGAAAAAAAAATTTTGTAAATAAACAATATCTTTTTTCTTTTCTTTTTTTTTTTTTTTTTATATTCTTTTTTTATACAACAATATGTTGGGCCTATTTACAAATTGCACATTATGCATATTGTTGATGATCTCTTTCATATCATTCGAAATGCATATAAATGTGTGAGAAAAACACATACATTGATCTTCATTTCCTTGACCCTTTACAAATAAGAGGCCAGCTGGCGCCTAGCTCAAAGCATATATGACATGCTTCGGATGCTACTGTAACAACACAAAAAAAGGGAAATCAAAGAGCAAAAAAGTCCAAAAATGAATTTATGAATACATAACAAACGCAAACGAATTCTCATTCATACTCAGTTACCCACAATTTTGAAAAAGTCGCAAAACAGCATAATGTTCTGACAATAGAGCAACTTGGAATACGAACTGGGGAAGACGAGAGGAAGGGAGAGAACAAAAAAATTGTATTTCCGAACCGATCTGGAAGATGCAGAAGAAGGTTTGACGTTTTAGGGATGACCGATGAAGACGGATGACCCTCTGTCTGTCCTTCTGGGTCCCATTGGGGGTCTTCCAACCCCCATCTCAGTTCGTCAGGACACTTTTTCCTGTTCACTCGTCAGTCACCCAAGAGGACTCTGGCGATTTGTTCTGCAATGACACTTCAAGGGAAGAGATCGTAGCATCTCTGATGAATGCCGATTCATGGACAGATGTCGCGAGATTTATATAAAAAGAAGTTTTATCAAGGAAGTTGACATGGACAGTTGAGCAAAGGATTTTTTTTTTCTCTCTTATCATCTCTGTAATTTAGTTCTGAAATTTCTCAAGAAAAGGCTGTGGGAGAAAAACGGGTAGAGTTTCACAGCCTAGTTAGATTTTTTTTTCCATTTAGTTCCTCTTTGGTTTGAATTCTAGATCTAGTATATCATGCTTCCGCAGAACTTTTTTACAGAGCTATTGTTAGATATGTACAGGGCGCAAAATAAAAAGCGGACCACCCTGAATAACTTTTGATCTAATGATTGTATCTTCACGTTCTGGATTTGTCAATTTTACTTTTTGCGTATTTCAACATATCTCGAGAAATTTTTAAGCGAATTGAAAAATTTATGCACACAATTATAAAATTCGTTGTTCGAAATAAATTTTAGTAAATATGTATTATTTTTTATTATGATATTAAATGATAGTTGAAATACTTTTGAATTGTAAGGTATACAATTTTTTTTACATCATTTTAGACTGTGTAAGTATGTATCATGTAATCCATGATAAGTAATTATATAATAAATGGTATGCATGCATTGCTTGTCAAAATAAAAAATTTGAGCGAAATCGGTTGAATAGTTCCTGAGAAATCAAACTTTAAATATACGACTTTTTTAAAACGACAAGCTTTGAAGAATATAGTTGTTAGAAAAGGAAAAAAAATTGCATTTGCATTCGATATTCTTTTTTACTTTTTTTTTTAACTTAATTCTAATTATTAATGTATTTCGTGTCTTACAAATTAAAGGGGAAAAACTTACAAAAGAATCTTTTGAAGAGTACATCTCAGAAACATAATTTGGGCAAATTTTTTACTGTTACATACTCAGAATGTTATTTAATACTAAAAAACGAGAGAAAAAAAAAGAAATTCAGTAACTTATAAATGTATTTACATAAAATATCTTTATATTGCACCAATTATTGTTTAAAGAATATTTCCCGACATTATAAAAAGTACACAATCAGAAATTAAAAGTAATGCTACAATCATTACAAATATTATTTACAAATATCAATCAACTTTACAAATATTGACATCATTAAAACGTACAAAAACATTTATAAAAAGAAGAGTGTACTAGTAGATTGATTGCATCATATACCAAGCTTTTATTATAAGATAATTTACTAACAAAAAATCAAACGTAAAATTTAAAAGTTTAAAATGAAAGCTGATGTTTCCAAAAAGAAAAAGACAAGTATGTACATGCTATTTTTATAAAACTTGCAAAGGCAACAGAATGATATTTTCAATTGTAAATACACCATACAAAAGTCTATAAAATATTCAATGTTGCATCTAAAAAAACAATTAATATGTTTGTATATGCTTGTTTATTTTTCAAAGAAGCATATTTACTTGTTTCAAATTGAACAGTAAGGATTTACTCTTTAAGTTTCAAAGTTAATCTTTGTCTATCACATCAATTGATAATATAAACTTACATTGTCATGCAACGTATATAAAGATTAAAAATAGTGATACAAAATCGGATTATTTCTTTTGTTTAGTAATTTATTTGCCTTTACCACTATTTGCATATGATATCACCAGTTCAATAAAAGTCATAAAATGAATAATCATTATTCGAGATGGAGAATTGTCTTTGAATTGACAACTGTAAGCCAGGATTGATTCATGATGATGAATATATGATACAATCAGGTCGCCTTACAACAACAAAGAGCCATAAATTTTATAAATGTTGTAAGCTCGTATTCAAAAATGAATATCTTAGATAAACGATGTTACAGACCAAATTAAACTAATTACTGAACTCATAAATCTTTCCCCTATCGCTATGCTTGATAGATAGGATATGCATCTTTAGATAGTTAAGAAATTACTTTTTTGCTTAATCCATAATTAAGTTTGTTATTGTTAGAAATTTTTCAACTTTTCTAACACTAAATTAAAAAAAAGCTGTCCCATACAAATATTGATGATTTTAGCTATGCGTACTTACTAAGTTGAGAAAAAAAAATATGGTCAAAGCTACCAGAATATGATACAATTTAGCATGTTCCTTGCTCAATAGGAGCAGCAAATAGCTTGGCAGTTTTTATCGAAGCGCTTTGGTAATGATTTTGGTAAAATCAAAAATAATATATATATATATATATTAATATTAATATATATATTAATATATATATTAATATATATATTAATATTATAAACCCTTTCAAAAGAATATTTACAGTAAGCATTCCCTATCGTGAGCTTATTGCAAACTCCCTGAAAAAATCAGACCAATTGTGATATATTGTCTCACTAGGCTAAAAAATATCTGAGCTCAATGCTATAAAAGTGTTACGCTAATTAGAAAATCCTGAACTGAATTTTTCAATAATACTGGAATATTACAAAGCAGCAGTGAACGTTTGCAAAGACAGATTTTTAAGGAGGCGACTACCTTTGCCCTGTGATTCAAAATACTTAATCCGTCTCTATTTGTTAGAAGTAATTTCTAAAATAATTACAAGCTAAGAAACCATACCATATGTACGGGCATTTTGGTGCAAATGATGGGACTTTTACGCTTGACAATTTAAAACAAGATGTTACCGAGATACAATCCGATTAATCACCAAAACTGCCTTTACGATCGTGTAAAAGACGAAAGATTTACTTCGTTCTTCTAATAGCGTTCTTCTAATAGCAAATTACTCTCATATCGATGCATATCAAAAACTGCACCCGTGCGCCGCGCCTTTTCCAATTGATATTCAGGCAGAATCCACCTGAAACTGGCCAAAATTACGAGTCAGAAATCTCGCGATGCGATTTATTAGACGAAAAGAAGGAAAAAAACGGGAAAAAATAAAATAAATAACTAGCCCGATAAAAATAAAAGTAAATAAATAGCGAAATTTTTGCCATTGCCTCACCTTCGATGCGGCGGAATTTAAATGGTTTACCTCCGATGCGAAAGGTATAATTTAGAAATCGAAATCTGAATGGGCAAGAGGAAATCAATCAAGAATTAGGTTTCGAAAATGACATTGTGAGAAAAATACTCTATTATCGAAGCTGGGGAAATTCAAGTCAGTAGCTGGAATTATTATTTTTTCTTCTTTTATTGCTTACATGTTCGCTTAATTTTTTCTTTTCCTTGAGCAACACTATATCGTTATGTTTTTATAGATAATAGGTCGTTATTTATAAGCGAAAGAATATCAACAGATGACATGGCAATACAGATGATTTGACGGATGTTTGATTGAGTTCTGCAACTAATGGGACTACTTGTGCGGTTCAAACCGTGGGTAGAGAAATTAAATCTAGGGGTTGAATGCATATTTCATATCTTATATATTAGCAACAAAATTCGGAATTAGGTTTATTATTAGGTTTAATTTAAAATAAAACATTTTGTACATTTTTCTTTTATGTCTATAGCATTTGTTTTCATAGTTTGAATTTCCATATGATTTAAGAAAAAAAAATGAATCTGGATATTTTAGATTTAAGTTGCAAACTGAGAAATAGACATTTTTTATTAACATTATTTCAAAGGCTAACAGAAATGAATAAGAGTTTAAATATTTATAAATCATGGCTCTGCAACAAAAAACAGACCAAATAATTAATAAAAACGAGATGATATGGCTAAAGTCGTTTAAGTCTTTAACTTTTTGGGGTTTTGAGAGAAAAAAAAAAAACATAGCTTGAGTATACTGCCAAAAGTATGTTAACGTGGGCTCCCCCCCCCCCCCCCCAAGAAAGATTACAGACAAACGACTTAGGCAAATCATCTCACTTTTGCCAATTACTGATTTGATCACTTTTGACAGTGTAACCTCGAAATGATTATAATTATATTAATTGTTAGAAACGCAAGACTTAAACAAACTTAAGATGCAAATTTATACATTTTTCCTATTTGAATGCTGTCTCTATTTTAAAGCAATCAGTCTTAATAAAGCACAAAAAATACGATACATCTTCGGTCAAAATCCAACTCGAAGATATATTCTACCTCAAATACTTTTCGATATTATTTAAAAAAAATTATCATTAAGCAACCAGTCCATGGAATATTTATCAGCACCAATGTATAACTAAATAGTACTGAAATTTTGAATTAGAAGATTAGGAAACTCGTGGGTAAAATGAAACCAATCTATTTTTCAAATTAAACCAATCTTTATTTGAGAAACACGGCGAACCACAAAAACTATTCAATGTAAGTCAACTGTAAGGAAATTCTAATACACCATCCTTTCAACACTGAGAATGTCTTAATTCATTCTAGTGCTTGTGCTACGTAAAAGCAGTAGGTCAATTCTGTGAAAAGCAGACAGATGTAATGTTTGTTACCATTTTTTAAATGCTAGCAAAATATTTTTTTTTTTTTTTTTGTATTAAAAAAGAAAAAAGTTTGAACTTAACAATAAAGAACATTATATTAAACTAATTATATATTTTTTATGAATGGTTAACTTAAACTGTTACGATTCGTCGCTATGTCTGTCACACAAGTAATTATTATTATTATTATTTTTTAAAAATGTACTTTCTTTAAAGTTAGTAATTTTATTACTTCCTGTCTTTGAATAAAGTCGTGTTTTATAAAACTGAAATTTCTGAATTTAAATTATATGCCATTTTAGAGTAATTGATCATACTTTTGTCATGTTTGTAGCGACAAATTTTCATATTATTGATTAAAAATGCTTTTGCCCTAACAAAAATGTTTTAAGTTATTTTTCAATTTGAGAGGTGTATAAGGGGGGGGGAGGTTGCTAAACCGAATAATTTGTGAAGATAAATTTATGTTTAGTAGCTAAATTTGAGTAAAAAAAAATAAAAAGATATCTGATGTCGTGTATGTTTCCATGGAATTAACCAGTATACTATTTTATCCGAAGATTGTATCGCCTCATTCAAAAACCAATCAATTTTTACGTTAATCACTGTATTAAAATTTGATTTATTTTTACTTATTTTTTTTCAATTAAACTAAGTTTAATTTCAATTAAGTTTATTTAAACAAATCTCAAAAATATAATTCCGAACGAGTTTGTAAACCAAAGTCAAAACTGTCACTGACTAAAGTAAGCAAACAATTATATAAGTTGTTGACAGAAATGTTATGCATGCATCACAATAACATATCTATGAGCTCAGGGGATAAAGCCTTCACCTCCCAATGAGGTAACTCGGCTTCATACCCCAGAGATGGATGATCGTTACAAATTTCGCACCCTGCTCGCGCCGACCCAATACTGTAATATTCTCTTCTGTAAAATATTCTCTGTGGTAGACGGATAAGGGTTCGAGTCCCCTTGCCATCTGGCTAACCATGGAAATTTTTTTTCGTGGTTTTAATCTCTATGTAATGCAAATACGGGTTACTACCATCTAAAAAGTCTTCCTCAAAGGCAAATTCCCTTGTCTTCTGGATCGCATTCAAAATTGCAAGGCTACGGCGTTGAACATTGGTGGATGTAAACTAAATATTGGATCGGCAGGTCAACTGCGTGAATAAAATGAAGCAACATCACCATGAGAATTATGAGTATCATCAATTTATTCAACATTTCCACAGTAAATGTTGAAGCATTGTGGTATATTCAAAGCATCATTGATATTCACTAGACTTAGATATTCACTAGATTATTAAGATCCATCTTATCTTTGAATTATTATATACAGTCCCCAAAGAATTCACGAGCGAAATTCATTGGAAAGAGAGACCCACCTTAATTCCCACTAGACGAATTAAACGGCATTTAAAAAAAAAAAAGGTTTTCTTATCACAAGATTGCGATAGGCAGGTAGATTGGAATATAATACAACAACGAAATGACCATGTTCTTAAAATTATCGCATTTATGGCGATTATAGAAATTACATGTCATTATCGAGAGGTTCTGAGGCAGCCGATTCTAGCTTCTGATTGGTTCTGGGACCATTTCAATGCAGGTAACACCTGTTTTTCGACTTAAGGGTGGCGCATACTTCCATGCTCCAAATGCAATGTATGTAAGTACAATTTTATTAGGATCTCGCATCATGATCAGTAATTTACTTATCTGGTTGGGAAAACTCTTTCTAATGAAATATTCATAGATTTTTTTATACATACAATCATTATTTTTAATTGTGTTCTGTTGTAACTAAAACAGAGCTAAAAATTTGATTTTATAAATAAATGTAGTTTTTTTTTTTTTTTTTTTTTTTTTTCATTTTCATTTAAATCAACTATTACATTTAAGATTAAAAGTTTTTATATCTTTAAAAAAAATGAGGTAAGTATCAAAAAACTTTTAATCGTAATATCGGTATCTTGAACCACAATGCATTTTTGGAGTATACTTCCATGCTCCGAATGCAATGTATGTTAGTACAATTTTATTAGGATCTCGCATTAGGATCAGTAATTTGCTTATCTGGTTGGGAAAACTCTTTTTAATGAAATTAGATTTTTTTTTATACATAGAATCATTATTTTTAATTATGTCCTGTTGTAACTAAAGCAAAGTTAAAAATCGATTTTTTAATAAATATAGATTTTTTTCAATTTAATTTGAATCAACTATTAAATTCATGAATGAAAGTTTTTATATCTTTAAAAATTGAGGAGAATATCATAAAACTAAGTCCAACGTTGAACCATAATATCGGTATCTTGAACCACAATGCGGTGCAAATTTACTGCTTCCTCAATAAATTATGACCTCATATTAAATTACAGTATTATGTAAGCAAGTTTAAGAAGTATGATAATGTGTTTGAACTTAGCACCTTATTACGGTTGAAAAAAATTTGAATGATAACTCATTCCTGAATTTTTAAAAGTTTATTTATTGTTAACAAAAAAACATTTGATAACGCGAACTTGCGGTTTAAACCAGATGTTTTATTTAGTAATTCTTTTTTCAATTTAATTTTACTTAATTAAACCCTTCATATATTTAGTTTGATTCCAGATAAAGCCTCTACTAAAATAAAGGCATTAATAGTTAATTTTTATAATTTGCTTTAATTTCTAAAAAAAATGGATTTATAAAACTAAACCATCAGAACTTGTTGAACTATAATTTCTTTAAAATTTTCTGCAACCTTCATACGGTGCAAATTCAACCGTATTATTGGGCGAACTAAACCATTTAAAATTTGACTATAATTTTAGAATCTACTTGAACGGAATCACGATTCTATTTAGCACATTAATGAACATTACACATTAATTAACACATTACAACTCTGCGTCTTATGTTTTTTGACACCGATTATATGATTTGAAGTTGAACTCGTCTCACTATTCTCTGTCACTTAATTAAACTTTTTCCCGCTAAATTCTTGTTAACTAATTGTTATTTCCCTGTGTTCATTAATTGTTTCCCAGTTTCCCTTTAAACTGTTTGGAATTAAATGTAGTTTACACTAAACAATCTTCAAAGACATCCAAGTTCAGGGGAAAAATAATCCTGGAATATTTTCTTCAGCTTCATTAAACGAGAGGCAAACAACAATCTGAATATCTCTTTTTGTATGGAATGTATCCAGATAACAATTTAGTTTTGAATTGTTGTATACAAATGCCTTTTATGTTTCTTTTTTATTTTGAATTAGCTATTTCAACGAAAATTAGCGTTTTGTATTAAAATCTTATTAATTTCTTTTTGCTCTATATGAAATTCACTACGGTAAACTTGTTTTTGAGTATTGTTCCTTTCTTATCTCTGAGGCGGAGAAAAGTCAATGTTGTATATCAATTACACAATGAAGTATTTGTTAAAATCCCTATTTTTTTTCAAAGATATATTTCCATAAATGAAACAAAATAGAGAAAAGTTTTCCGCATTTGAACAATTTATACTAAAAAGTGTGCATACAATAATTGGAGGTGCAAAAGCGAGGAATTTGATATCCCGTCGAAATGCATTAAAAAAAAGTATGAGAAAAACTACCAAACTATAGTAAAATTTACCGTTTTTCTGACTCTTGGAATACCAAAAAGAACAGTCATTTTTACCAATATGCTTTGGTAATGATTTCATGAAAAATAACAATAAAATATTGTTTTAAAATGCGTGGTAAAATTTAGAAATTTTATCATTATATCTTAGAGCATGGCATAAAAACCATTTAATCTGATAAATATAGTTTTCAGTTTCATATTTTTACTAAATGTGTGATAATAAGAACTATAATTTTGAAAAGAAGAATTTCTTGTAACTCGTTGTGATATGAACGAAACTATTACCAAATAAATGGTTTAAATACCGTATATTTTGGTTTTATTACGAGAATTATATGTGCTCTCAGTTAACTATAGAATTTTTGCCGCTCTATAAATATTGTACATAATATAAAAAGTACATTGTATCCAAAGTACAAATTGTATCTTTTTCTTTAATATCATCACTTTAAATTCAAAACAAACTATAAGAATCTATTAAACATATTTTTAACATAACGATAAAGTATTTAACTTTGAAAATTACAAAATGAATAAATCTTTTCGTTATTTTCTAAAATTTAAAATTCTGAATCAAACTTCGAAATATTTTATCAAATGTTGTTTTTGTAGTACGTATTAAAGTTTTTATAGCTAATGTGACATCATAAAAAAATTTCTTTTTAAAATTCCGACACTGTATATTTTTTAATTTAAATTTTTTATTTGGAATTACTTCTTTTTTTTTGTATTTATAATTTAGCAAATGAATAGAAAAGGATGTTTTTCGTTAGGGGGGGAAAATGCGAAAAGTATTTATTGACGTCCGAACCCTTTTTTTAATTTTTTAGATAGCTTAATAAATTGTCATTTATTTCTTTGATGCTATTTCAGGATGGTATAATTTCTTATTTTTACTAAACCGAATTGTTTCTCTTTTTTAATACCTTCGCAAACATTTTAGCAAAAGCATTTTACACACAAAAGTATCTGAAATTTACAGGATTCCTCAACAAGCTTAAGAGAAAAAAAGGGGGGAGGGAATCTGATGAAAGAAATATCAGAGCTTCGAAAAAAAAAATGTCATGTGCATCAAAGAATGCAAAAAGAGAAAAACACCGTGAATTTACTTCTGAAAAAGTGAAAACTAAAGACATAAAAAAAAAGATTAAAAAAAATCACCGGCAGAGATATGCCAATTAATTACATTTCTTTGTTTTTGACATCCTGCGGTAGCAGATTATTGTAAGCAGCATCCCCCCACACTAAAAATTTGTTTTTTCTTTCATTTCTTTTGTTATTATTCCCTTTTTTTTGAGCCAGCAACTTCCTTTACTAAAGACCAAGAATCGAACTTGTCTATTGGAATTAATTAAAACGTCTGGAATCATTTATTTATTTTATTTTTTTTATTTTAGTTTCCCCCCTCCCCCTCTATCCTCCCCGTCTTTTTTATCATCGTCACACATTCAACCTGATTTGATATATTTATCCAACGTGCGTTAAAAGGAGGGCAGCAGTCGGTAAGTACCCTATCCAGTTTTCCCTGGTCTCATCACACAAAAGATCCACCGATGGACGCGTGTTCATATAAATATGGGGATGAGGATAAAAAAATATAAAAAACTTGTAGATGTTTTTGAATAGAATAGAGACGTAAAGATATTAAACGAACGAATAACGAAAAAAAAATATTAATTAATTTCAACTTCTCTACCGCTTTATGTTGGTATGATTGAAACGATATAAGAAAGAATTATCATTGAAAACAAAGACCAAAGAATTGAAGAGGGTTGCTATTATCAAAACGTTATGTGCAGGCATGTGTAGATGCGCAATCAATTTTTTTCATGCCATGGGGAGGGGCAAGAGTGCTTAAATACCAAAAGTAAAGCGCAATTATATCAAGGGGTGTGGCAGGGAATTAAGATACTAGAATAAAAAATATAAAAAAAGAATTATTAAAAACATCTCAATGTTCGTATGCCAATAATCAGAGTTAAAAGAACTTAAGAAAAATATTAAGGGATTAAATTTTTGCGCTAATACTGACAGTCTGTCAGCTAAAGCGCTTATTGGGCGGAAATAGTTTTTCAGGGGTTGTTTATTTTCTTTTCCTTTTGAGATGAATCCCTTTTGCCGAAAATGAATGCATTTTTTTTTCACATCTAAAATTTTTTTTAATTGTTTATTCTATTTACCTGTCTTTCGTTTTATTTCGTTTGTTAAGAAGAAATAGCTTAATTTTTTTTTTTTTAATATTTCTAATCCAAGTCAAGATTATCACATATCAAACAAAAAAAAATTAATTAAACGAGAAGAATGTTTTGTTTTTAAGACTTGAATTAATAAAAAAAAAAAGTTTTAGAGAGTACTTAGACATAATTCTTTTTGAAAATACAGATGATATACTAATCTACACCACAAATATCTTTTTAGAATAAGAAAGAAAATAAAAATTTTTTGCCAGAATTATAACTATATATCAAGTAGTTTTTTTTCATACAAAATATGAAACGATTATTATCTTTTAAGAAATTATATTAAATAAGTTTAATCTAAAAAAAATTATTCATTTGTTAGCCCAATATAAGATGTTAATCGTTTTTTTCCTCCCTCTTTTAAGCAAAATATAGTAGTGTCAAAAAAGAGTAAAAAAAGAAAATTCAAATTAAATGATAGTTAGCTCTTAAACTTCATTATAAAAAGAAAAAGAAAAAACTAAGAATTTAATAATTTTTTTTGCATATTTTTGCTGTTTTATGCATTTAATTCTTATTAAAATTAATAGATAAGCTTAAAACCATGTTTTTAGAGGCTATTCCTGCTGGAATGTACTGTTTGGTATATTTTCAGAAGTTGTTAATTTAAAAAAATACCGATATATTTCAAATGGATTGAAGTCTATAATGAAAACTAGCAAATGTGTTTATATTATTGTAGGAATTATCGCTCACTGTGTATAATTATGAAACTGATAATCCTTCTAAAGTTGAATTAACTATGCAAAAGAATTGAGTCCGATCCTTTTTTTTTACCATTCCACTCTTACTAGATCCTATTATTTACTATTTAGAAAAAAATTATGTTTAGTTTTAGTATTTTTTTGTTCCATTTGCTAAAAACATTTGTCTTAAACTGTCATAAAAAATTTGTATTTTCTACTAAATGCTTACATTTTTTATAAATACAATCCTATATACATAAAAATCAGCGAAACTGATTACAGGTTCTTGCTTTTCCCTTGAGCAAATAAATTACATTATATGATTCAGTTTTCTCACAATCAGATCCAGATTTATTTGGTTATAAAATTAATAAACGCATTATTTACCTCTAAAATATCCCTAGCTCAAAGGCATTTATACATTAAAAATATAAAATATTTATTTATAAAAGTATTGTTTTTATGCTTAGTACTCGTATCAACTTAGTAGTGATATTACTATTTATGATTTTTATTGTTATTGGACGTTTAACCTGTTTAACGAAATATTAGTCAATATAATAAAAAAATTTGCGAAATTTTAATTTAATACTTTCTAATTCGAATGTAAAATCAGTGTACGAATCAAAATAAAATTGATTGCGTAGTAATCGTTAGAGCGTGCACTGTAAAATAGTATGTTCAAAATGAACAAAAATAATAAAATGCATCATGTTTCTGGCTGTATGGTAATACCAAAAAGCTCGGTAATTTTTACCGAAGCCCTGTGGTAATGATTTCAGTAAAATTAGCAATTAAATGTGGTTTTATAAAATATGATAAACGTGGTAAAATTTAGTAATTTTTCTTGATATCCTAAAGCAGGGCATAAAAACCGTTTATTTGGTTACATTTATTTTTCAGTTTTTTTACTAAATATGTGGTAATAAGAACTATAAGTTTGAAAACCAGACTTTCCGGTAAATTGTTACAATAGGGATGGAAAAACTACCAAATGAATGGTTTAAATACCGCCTGTTTTGGTTTTCATGATCAGAATTAGACTTATTTTTATTCTCATTGCCATACAGTACAGTAATTTTACCAGAATTTTCTCTGCGTGGTGCTGTAGAAACGAGAAAGGGAGAAAAGTCCTTAATACAACATAAAAATGTTTAAACATGTACATTAATTTTAACAGCATCAAAGTGTTATCATTCTTCATTATTCTTTTTCAATTTTTAAGTAGAAGGGAAAAAAGCAATATTTTAAAGAAGCATTTTCTATAAATAAAGTTCTTTTTCGTTGTTGTTTTTAATAAAATAACAATATGTATACTATAGTCAATTATCAACGAATACTACAGATCAGTGAAAGCGGAACATAAGCCTGACTACGTCTAATAACTTAACTACAAGCAAGAAACTACGTATTATAATCTAATGTATGTAAGACCTACTTGTCAATGGGACCGTATATTGATGATGTTGCTGCCAGCTCATGATGCGGGATGTCTCGGCCAGCACTAAAACATCGCCTACAGTAGAAAAAAGAAAGAAAACGGAAAGCAGCAGATCAGTGAAGCAGCAGGCAAATAACACAAACAAAATCATAAAAAGTTTTCACATAAACAGAGAAACAAAATAAAAATCAAAAATTAAAAATACTACATGCAAACAAATGCTAGTTTAAGTTCTTCCCATCCTCATCAGCGATAATAATTAAGTGACTATCTACACATGACTTATACTGCATTATTAGACATTCTGGTGCATGTTGGGTTGAAGTTTGAACAAGAACATGACTCAATCTAATCTTTTATTAAGATAGCAGCTAGTATGCATTGCATTACAGTTCTTAATAACAATTTTATTTTCATGATACCATTGTTGAACCTTGGTTTTTATTAGAGCGTAATAATAAAATATTATATGCCATTAAATCGCTTAATAAATCAAAAGTAATTAGCAGATTTTCGGGAGTACAGAGTTAACTCTGCGAATGGTAAGTCTTAAATTTGATAATTAATTACTATTAGTTACTACAGTGCTTCAAAATATGGGTTTAGGCTATTAGCATTGATATCATTTAAATTTAAACTACTAGCATTGCAAAATGCCTCGTAATTTCAGATGTCCATTAACGTAATTAAACTGTTATAAGCAAGCTTTTTACTATCAGAAATATTTAAATGTGCTCGATCACAATTACACCACGCATTATCGTGCAAATCGGCTGTTCAACGTTGCGGCAAGTTGTTCGATACTATCGAGCAAAATTTTATTTGATTAAACGATGGTATAGTTGAACTTGAACCAAACATAATTCCTGTTAACACCTCATTAAGATTGCATCAATTTTGACCATATTATGGTTCATGGTAATAATATTAAAGTTCAAGGTCACAAATTTAATGGCTAGTAATTTATGATTAATTATGATTATGACTAGTAATTAAATTTCATCTCGCAATAGTTTGTATACTTAATTTATAATTTTATATTATAATTTTAAATACGTTATAATTTATAACTTTCCAATTGTTCTAATACAGTATTAATTTAAACACATCTCAGTAGTTGTCCTAAATACAACACTATTTAAGTATTCCAGAAAGAAATTTTGGCTAAGTATGTAATATAGATTCCATTAAATATGATTTTTCTTAATGTGCATTTCCTGTTCAATTAAATGAGACAATGGAAAGAACTTGAAGCAGCCATTCACAAGACATTCCATCATACATTCTATTCAAAAATGCATATTATTATATTTATCTATAAAGATCAGACTTGAAGAGAAAACAAACGATTTCCATGCCAAAAAATCTAGATCACAACGCACAGTGCACATGCGTAGAAGCTCATGCGCTGGCTTACTAGACATACACTTTCTTTTCTTTTCTAATTTTTTTTATCTTTTTATTTTTATTTTATTCATTTTATCGCTTTATTAAAAATGAAAACAGTCGTCAAAATTTTTAAAATTATTGTATTTTTTCAAATAATTACTTTTTAATCAATACTGCCAAATTATCAGCGAGGTAAATTATGAAAAATAAAAGCTTAGATAAATTGTTCATTTTCTTCAAAATTATTTGAGAAAAATAATAAAAATTGTTGCATAAATAGAGATAAAACATAAAAAAAATAATAACAACCTTTTATAACAAGCATTTATTTTAACTTCACTGCTTTGAAAAAATCTTAACAAAACTCATTTGTTATTTTCAAGGCAGGATGAATTACTCATTTAATACGTCTATTGATTTTAATAAACTTTAGAATCTAAACTTATAACTTTATGCATATAAAATAAGTCAAAATGTCAACAAATAACAAATGGAAATAAAATTTCGTATAAAGTAGTGACTTATAGAATGAAATAAAAAGCCGGCAGAGGACAAGCCTCTTTTACAGTAAGCAGAAGTAAAATCAGGCTAGTTGAGTAATTTTTCGCATGTTTTTAGATTAGCATAAAAAAAAATACGAACTGATTAAAATAAGCAATAAAATACTAGTCTCAATAGAAATACTGTAGGGTTTTCTAATTAGCCAAATGTATTATAAAATGGTGGTGACATATTTAAAAAGCTAGATTTTGAAATTGTCAAAAATAGTTGAAAAGTGCCTAAATCTTTACACTTTTCACAATTGAAATTTTATGAAACACAAATCTGAAAAATTCGAAAATTTAATACAGTTATTTAGCTAATAATATTTTTTTTTTTAGTAATAATATTTTTGCATAATTGTTTTTGCAAGGTTTGTAATGGGACGATTTTTGAAACTGGTTGCATAATTTGTACCACCTTTTTCCTAAATCGTACCAACCACTAAAAATATTGATTATTTATGATTAAGTGAATAAGTATACCATGAGCAACCCAAGGTAATTGCTTAATAGCAAAATAAGAAAGGTGAAGCTGTTACCGTTATTATAACAGAATTATGAGCCCTATAAAAAAATATACTAAATTACACTCTCCGATGTTTTCTTTCTCGAATAGGGATTTCCCGAATTACAATCGTTTCTGATTTCTATAATTCGTTTAATTATAAATAAATCTCAGTTTTATATAGCATAAATTGATATGGTATTATTCGGCAATCTAATATATCCATTTTTAAACATAATCTGAATACCTTAATTAACAAACTTCTCTTAGCTTAATCCAATATTTCTGAAGAAAACCAATAAACTTATTTTCTTTTCTATTGCAGCTCTTTTTTCAAGTCAACCCGTCACGAAATTTTTTGAGCCAAAAGACTATGGAAGCACATAAGTACTTTTTTCCCCGCTAAAAAGAAGGGAACAATGAAGAAAAAGAATCCATCCATCTTCCGTTACCTCCCCTTGTCTTAGCATGTGATAATTTTGTATTTGTTGTAAACTACAATTATTTGTATTCACAACCACCTTCAAACTGTTTACTATAAAGCATAATGCGTTTACAAAGAAAAGTCACACCTGCATTCACTTCATTATTTTCAAATAACAAAAATATCATTTATTACACTAATAACTTTTTTTTCATGAAAAAAAAGACTTAAGTGCTAATTTCGTTTTTTTATTTTTTATTATTATTTTTTTTTATTATTTTTTTTTTATTAATAAAAACATTTAGTCGGCAAAGAGTTATAAGAAATAATCAAATGTTAATTTGCTAAATAAATTTTTTGTATAGAAATTAGTGATATGAGCCTGTAAATTAATTATGTCTTTAATGTTATATTGACTTAAAATTGGAGTCAGATATGTGATGTAGTATTTTTATCAAAATTTAATTTTTTAAAAATGATGATTTGATTTTTAAGAACAATTTATATACGTTTCAATATTAAAAAACGCGATCTCAAGATTTTTAAGTAAGTTTTTAATTATAAAGTAGAGAGAAAAAATGTATATACTATAGTCGGCAAAGAGTTATAAGAAATAAACAAATGTTAATTTGATAAATAAATTTTTTGTGTAGAAATTAGTGATATGAACTTGTAAATTGTTTGATTGTTGATTGTCTTTGAATTGTTGATAAATTGGAGCTATAACAATTCTTTTAAAATCTATAAATATTTATATGTATGTGTGTGGCTACAGAAAAAAAAAGATTTTTTAAAGCTTTCCAACGTACTTTTAAATAGAAAATGAAAGACACCATGAGTTTCTAGGCCAAAATGAAAATTACATGTAAAATGAAAATTACATCAAGGCCAAAAGGAAAATAACAGAAAATGATAGACACATTGCGGTGAATTGTATACAACTAATTGCAAACTTTATCTTAATATTTCTTAATTCAGATTCGGGAGTTTATTTCCGTTATGAAGCTGTACTTCAGAATACAAATTGTTCTTCTCCAAATACAAAAGTAAAATCCATATTTAGTTTTGAATTCCAAATCGGGAAAAGAGCTTCCGGAAAGGAATGCCCTCTTCGAACACCCTCTCATAAATCCATTTGTCATCGCCGCGACCTCCTCAAACGATTAAACAGTTGTACTCAAATATTCCCGCTGTTTTTGGCTAATCAGCATCCCAGACTAATTAATGACGTCACGATCCTTGACGAGTGAGGTTTGCAAGTCACTGTTTGGTTTGTAGGAAAAGTTTTGTTTCATAAACAGATAATTTAACCGTAAAAATGTTTCCCATCTGCTACAGGAAACAAACTATTTCCTGTTCTTCGGTAATTTTAATCGCGATTTTTGGAGTAAATGCTCGAAGTTCCATCAATGCTGTGTCTTGGGTACTAAGTGAAAGGAGGTCAGAAGTCCAGTTCCTGGCTGCGGAAACGAAATAAAGGAACGCAATTGAAATTGTAATGAGTTACCCAAAATTGAAGTATTGGTAAGGTCTAAAGGTTATTTTTAGAAATTTTCCATATTCACAGTCAAATTTCGATATTAAATTGTTCCACAATTTTATGCATTACCCGGAATTGAAATGAGTTACCAAAACTCATAAAGGTTGAAACCAGTATTCATAAACTTTAAAAGTTGTAGTTAGAAATTTTCTTTATGTATAGTCCATAATTTCGCCTTAGTCTATATTTTCTTCCAGCTCTGACACTGCACACATCGTTTGATTAGGGTTAAAATTACGCGGCTTTCTTACAATAGCCGTTGAAAGATAGAGCCCTAAAGAGGGTGCTTGGCCATGATTGGGTAATTTATGCATGTAAGTTGTAAAGATTGCGTTGATTATTAAAAAATCTAAAAGAGCTGTTCTATAGAAGTTAAGCACAGGTTTTTATGAAAATTAAAATTCATTCAGGAACGAAAAAAAACTGCTTTCCAAAAAAATTTTATACCGAAAAAAGTTTTAAAAAAAGAGGGCAAGTCGGAGAAAAAAGATAATTTAGCAATTATTTTTTATAATTAAAAATACTTTCATAGAATATCACATTCACCATATTTTCGTTTTTAATAATAATTTGTTCAAAGAAATGATCAGTACTTCATCATTGTTGAGAATTCAGGTGATTTCTGTATTACTGCACAAAAACAAAAGTAAGTAAAATAAAAATGTATTAAAAATGTAATGTTTCTAAATAATTTAATGTAAAAAAAAAAAGAAAAAAAGAAAAAAAAAAGGAACAAAATAAGTCAAATTTAACTATCGTGAATAATTGTCTTACATTTATGCTGAAAGTAAAAGCAAACAATTATATTTTTTACAGCAAAAATCTTTTCCTATGAAATCCTAAAATAATTAGAATTAAATAGGAACAAGTTTTGACATTTTTCCCAAGCACATTCATTTCTTCATTAAAAAAACAAATGATTTCTAGATATATTCAATAATTCAGAACACTTCTTCAACTATTACTAAAAAGTTACGCAAACTCAAATTACAATTATGTTTAACAAGTCATTTTTTTTTTTTTTTTTACTTCAGTAATCTGTTTATTCCATTTTTAATTCTATCAGCCACAATTAAAATAAAAAGCAGGTGTAAAGCTGGCGGGGAAAAAGAAAGAAAATCGTAATGTTTTTCTATTGCAGTTTAATTTGTCGCTGAGAATGAAATTCCGGGTTGTTTTCGAATTATCTTTCAATGGAAAAGTGGTATAAAAAGAGTTAAAGCTAACTTAAATTGGTCCTGATTTTATATTTAAATGCGATTCGTAAAAATTACCTTTAATTTTACCTTTAATTTTCATTTTTATTTTAATTTTGAATTTTTCCTCTTATACTTGTTCATTAAAACTGAAATTAACTTGAGTTTTTAAAATTCATTAAACAATTCGATTCTTACAAAATAGTGGCTTCATTGCATTAATCATTGCTTTTATAAATCAACATAATATTTTTTTTCCGTATAATGAATGTTAGCATATACTTGCAGTAAATAACAATAGTTCTATTAATATTTTTCCACTTAGTTCTACTAAACATTAGTTCTAAAGACACTTAGTTCTAAAGACACTTAGTTCTAAAAACATATTAGAAAAATGCTAGAAGTGTTAGAAATTTTTTTTAAGTCTTCAGTAATGTGTACAAAGACATATATATTTAATAAACAAGACCTGAATATCACATACAGAATTTTTTGGGGTAATCGATTTGAAATAATTTTTCGTTTAATTTAGATAACTGGAAAAAGAGATCCTAATTCTTAATAATAATATATTACCTTTAAAAAAAATCATAGTGTGATAAAAAAAATAGGTTTCAAAATACTCTAATACTTAATTTTCGGAAACTTTGGGGACATAATTTACTTATTTTAATTTTTCACTGTTGATTAATGGCTAATTCACATTTAAGTGGCTTATAATGGGCGCCGAATATAACCAAATTCTTTACTATATATATTTACATATATATATGTAATACAAAAAGTATAATACTTTTGTATTAATAAAAGAATTAAATCTCTTTCGTTTTAATAAAATGTCTTTGTTAAAGAATAAGCGTAGAGAGATTCTATTTTGGGAAGTCAAGGCTAATAACATACGACTGAGTTATTTTTAGAATCTCTCCCCCTTTCACTTCCATATAAGGAAGCATGAAATGATTTTCCTTAATGCGTAAGGATACAAGAATGTCAACGACTGTGCCTGTTTACTCAAATCTGTGTTAGTATAAAAGCGAGAGCAATGCTTTTCGCATGGCTTTTCCATCATGTTGTGATCCTGGTAATTTGTTCCAGAATTGTCCGAAGTCTTGTCCACCCTCTCCCTTGTGGAGAGCGGATGTGGACTGTTATCGATACCAGCCTACTACCATTAATAAAGATGTTTTGAGTGTAACATGGCTTACGACTGCATTATTAAAGCTAAATACACCACTGATAACAGGGATTAAGCACTGTTATTACAAGCCGGCAGGATTCGAACCTGCGCGGGGAAACCCCAATGGATTTGAAATCCATTTAATTCTTTTAGAGAATGAAAGAGATTTAATTCTTTTATTAATACAAAAGTATTATACTTTTTGTATTACATATATATGGGGCAAAGGAACGAACGTGGATAGAATCACAGAGGAGAGGACGAACGAAATCTTCAACGTTAGGTAAATCGTTTGTTTATATGCTTTCCCTCCATATCCAGCTGCGTTTACCATATTTTTTTTTTGATTTATCAATACAGCACATTATTAATTGCATTACGTCATTAAATTACTTCTAATATAAGTCAAAATCTAAATTATCCAGTTATTTTGATTTTACTGGGTAAAAAAAAAAAAATTGATTAAATATTTTTTCCACAAAATATGATTTTGAAAATTTTGGATGTATTATTTTTTTCTCCTTTTACTTTTTTATTTCATTCGCTAACAAATCTAAAGAAAAACTTGAAATTTAAGAGCTTTCTTTTACACCATTTCTCCGAGTACTTTGGAATCGCACTTTTCTCACTTCACCCCTGCTTTTGTCATCTGATTATTTCTGTTTTTCTTAACTCATTTTCTTGATCTCCCCACACCTTCTTTCATCCCCCTCGTCCACCCCCGAAACTCTAGCGAAGCTTGAAAATGCGGTACCGTAGTGTGCAAGAAATACGTTAATCAATATTAATTACGTTCGTTTGTATTCGAAGCACATCTTCTGTATTTGCTCAAGCTTAGTCTCCTCTGACAGTTCTATAAAATAATGAAATTTTCTACTTAAGGTTCGTCTTTTGTTTTCTTACCGCTCAGCCAAGCGCTTTACTTTTCTTCTTCTATGTGCACACTTAAGACAAAAAAAAATACACACACATTTACACACACCCCCATTCGTCATGACCGCCATATCGCTTTACACGTTCAACCTTACGCCATTTTTTTCATTTTTTAATCTTTTCCAACTCTATTTGTGCGTTTTTTTATTATTCCGATTCTAAAAGCCTGAATTTTAGCATCCCCCTTTCCAGCTTAGATGCACACCCGCACCACCCTCCGCCAGTTTTTCTTATCATTTAAAAGCATCGTTCACTAAATACGCAAATGAATTTACATTTGTTCTTCAGATTGTTGCTTTTTTTTTAAAGTTCTTTTTCGAAAGAGCGATGAGTCTTTCTCGTTTTTTTCTTTAAGTCCACTTTATTTTCGGTTTTGTAGGTTTGACTATCCATTTGATTGATTTCAGTTGAAAAAGAATAAAAAAAAGGAATTTCATTATTCCTTTTTTCTTTTCTTTTCGGTTAAAGAGGGGGAAAGATAGCCAGAAAACAAATTTTTCCACGATTAATGTGAAATGTTTGATTTGTATGCATTAGTTGGTACTCTCATCTGAAAATTATAATTCGAATGTTAAAAGAGTACGGGAACTTTTTCTGTTTTTCCCTTTGCATATTTATAGCTCTAGTCGACGTTTAAAAAAAAGGATATACAAATGAAGTGCATTTATCAAAGGTGAAGTTATAATTTAAATAATGCTTTTTAGGCTGTGGAAGAAAATTAAATATTTTCTTCTAAAAACTTAAACAATTGTTACTGAAAGCTAATTATTCGTTTCAAGTATCAAAAATATTTCTGTTTTTTAACAATATTATGTAAGATAGTAGCCTAATTTTGGAGAAATTTTTTTTTACTGCGAAGTATGTAATATTAAAAATTATGCTTATAACTGTAAACTATTAAAGGTTATAATAAAAGGTTACTAACTTAAAATCCAATCTAAAAATCAAAAATATGTCAAATTGAGAAAAAACAAAATCACTTTTTTGACCAGTAAGGTAATTTAAAAAAAAATATGTAAATGAGAAATAAAGGTGTGAATAAAAAAAAATTTAATTATTGGTTGAAAGTATATGTTATTTTTAACACAATGAAATGCGTTATGATAAACCTCATTTTTTAAATTTTCCAAAAGAGCAATATTTTCGGAAAAAACACCATGGTTAGTTAGTAGGAAATAAAATATCCCTTTATTTTGTAGTATTAAACAAACGATATGAACAAATGACGTAAAGAAGACCAAGTCCCACTCCGAGTTGTCGTATCTATAATGATGATAATCATTGAACTGTTATCTAGTGCTAGTACTGTGATTTCTAAAGTACTCATAAAAAAACATTGAGAAACAGTGTAAAAATGCAACCATTGCAAAAAGCATAGCTTAGAGTCCTTTATATGTTCAATAAATTTTTTATATGGTTTTTTTCCCCGACGCGTTTAATTATATTATGAAAAGTAGTTAATAATTTTAAATTTATCAAAACATTATTGATATTACTTTTTAATTTGCCTTATTTTTTTATTGCTTATTTATTAACACTCAATAATCATGGATTTGAAATGTTTCAAACCTAATAAACACCTATTCCATAAAGCTACCTCCTTTATTATGAATTTCACACGAATACAGAAGCTTCTATAGACCAAAGGAAGAATGGTTTTAAAATTGCATTAAGATGAAGGGATGGTACACCCCTCACTCCGAATAAAGTATTGAAGTAGGAAACTTCTAACTCGGTTTTACGCGGCTCCCGACATAGACAAAAACATAAAACTCTTTCAAAGACGGTAATTTCACCCACCCACCCCATTTATTCTTTGTTTTCGAAATGAGTCACTGGAACATTCCAATGAAAGAATGCCATATCTACTTCTTTTCGAATTTCAGATGCTGAACAGTGATATAAGTCATCAGCTCTTTATAATTTTAATCTTGAGTACTTAAAACGTATTAAAACATAAGTTTTATTTTTTTTTTCTAAATTATTCACTGTTAAAATCATAAATCACGTTTCTTAAATAATGCGTGCAAATAAGTTATTTTTTAAAAATCAATCTAATTGAATGAATAAACGTTCAAATGATTACTGTGTTGGTAATTAATGCAGAAAACTTAATATGAACGTATCCCTCATTGCTTGATTGTTCAGAAACAATTGCTTATTTGTTCAGAAAAAGTACATTTCGACGTGTGATTAAAACATCTCCTGCACTAATTAATTAGTATAAAGTAGGTTTGTCTTTTTAGCCATACAGATTATATGTTAATATATTAAAATCTGTTTATAAAATCGAAAGTTATTCAGATATTTTTTTTTCTCGCTAAACTAATTTGTTTCTGTATTTTTGAAATGATACAATCAGCTCAACTCTTCCAGTTAGTTCTTCAAACACAATTAGTAAAAAGTTTGCTCCATGATTTTAAATACTTTTACTACATAGTAAAAAAGGAATTGGTTTAATTTTTCAAAGGCGGTGGAATAAAAATTGCGCCTCTTATTCTGGGAAAATAATATGCCTGTATCCCATATAAACCGTATAAAAAATTTTAAAATTTATCTTTACAACACTATATCAATGTAAAAACTGTTCTTCGCCAAATTGACTGATTAAATTTTCTTGCCCTTTCTTCCAAAAAGTATTTTTATTAAGAGATGAGGAAAATACTTGATTTTCTATATGCTTTTAATGAACTGTGTTAAAAACTATTAAAGGGTAATTTAACAACTTATGAGTGTTACGTTGGCAGAGTTTAAACTCATATAACTCAGTTGGAAGTTCTAATAATTTTTTTAAAGTAATTTTACTCTGATTTACCATAAGTTTGAAAACTTTCTATAAATTGAAAACTGTGTCTATTATGTTGTGTTCGTGAAAGGCAGTTTTTAACTGTTTAAAAAGTTTTAAATTTCTAAAAGTTTCTGATATTTTGATATTTGAGATATTTTCATTAGAACTATTTGATTTTTTCTTCTTTTAGGAATTGAATTATAGTCATTGAAAGTCTGCAAACTTGACATTCATAATTATTAGAATAGTGGATCTTTCCAAATGAAATGGACTAAGAATATGTTTATAGTTTCATTAATTAAAAAACGTAACCTGAAACACACTCGTATTTGAAGAAACAAAAGCTCAGAGTTTCTCTTAAGAGAAAGAAATTGGTTAAGTTATTTTTCAATTATGTTTTACTTTAAATAGGATTACGCACTTCATTTTTGATATTCATAAAACCAGGTTACACTACGAATGCTTAGCATAAGTATTTATAGTATGGGTTTCTAACGTGCATTTTACTGGATAAAAATTTACAGTCTCTCTGACTTACTGTTCAATAAAATAAAAACAAATATATGATATTTGTATAAAAAATTCCGGATTTAAATATTAAATTAATTCAGCGTGTTGCTAATATATTCATCAGCCCCATAAAGTTATTTCTTCCTTTTAGTTTAATTTTGCGTAGTTAATAGAAAAAGGGGGATGCAAATCAATAGTCACAATTATGTAAAATGTGTATTCATAAATAGCATAATATATAGACCAGTGGTCGGAAAAACTACATTTTCTCTGTAATTAACTACAGTTACTTTATTACAATTGTAGTTAACTACAACTACGACTTCTTTTTTTTAAATGTAGTGACTACAAACTACTTTCGAAATGTAGTTACTACTTCACTACTTTTAGAAGACATGCTTTACTGGTAAGCATAATTTACAATAATGTTCAAAATGGTTTGGAATAAAAATTGGCTTAGTTAAATATGAGAAGTTAATAAGAAATGTTAACTCATGTTTACATGATATAGTTTGTTATTCTTAAGCACTTTTTACGACTTTGTTCTTTTAACCTTCACACTCTATGTCTCTCTTCTCGACAATGAATATTATATTTAAGAAATGATAGTAAATTATCAAATATTTGGGAATTAAGTGATCTATGTTTTTTTATATTCTCCAAGAAATAAAGCACTGCGCGCAAAATAAACTTTATATATAATGAACGGATCTTTGCGTTCTAGGACTCAATCTTAATGGTTCAATTTCCAATGATTCCTTTGTTTACAAGTTTTGTAAGGATATTGAAAGAAATGAATAAAATAACTTAAGAATATGAAAGAATTAACTGCTGTTAACCAAAATGGAAAAAAAAAAAAAAGGACGAAATAAACTTGCTGCTCTGGATCATCAGACGTAGATTTTATTAAAGCTTCGCCACAGAAACAATCTCATGGCGTGCGTTGACGACCAGCAAAGGATTTGCACCAATCAAATTCAAAAAATATTTTGCGTTTGAACTTTGTTACTTTACGAAACATTAAGAGTAGTGGCTAGAAATCGCTACAAACTACTGTTTTTAGTAACACACTTCAAACTGCACTACTTTTTTTAAAAAAAGTAGCTCACTACACTACAAGCTACGAAAAAATGCAGCGACTACAGTTCGCTACTTGCAGCGCACTACTTCCGATCACTGATATATCCTATTGTTTAAAGGAAAGTATTAAAATAGTTTAAAGTAGAAATAGAACAGATAATTAAGAATTTACTTCCACAAAAAAAAGTATTTTATAATTTGCTATTTAAGAGTCAAAAGCAGTGGTTTTGTGCTCTTGACTCTTAAATAGCAAATTATAAAATAATTTTTTTTCTCTTTTCAATCTCTTTTTAAACTTGGCATTATGAAAAATAGATAATTAATAACTTTGGTCACACTTTCATATGCGAATGCACACTCTTGAATCATTGATGTTATTTAAAGGATGAACTCACACTCGTGAAACATTGATATTCGATGTACTTAATTTCTTCGAGGAATAATTGAGCATTAAACAATTAAAAATTTACAAGTATATGATAATTTTGCATTCTTAAATTAAATATTCGCTGTTGAAAAAGACATAAAAAGTTGAAAGCCAAATGAACCAATTCGAAAGAAGAAGAAAAAAATGTTTAGGAATAACAAGCCTGCTAATGTGAACGTGAATAAATATTTCTTTATTATTACCTTATATTTAAAGTAAACCAATTTCTAATTCAAAACTATTTTGAACTCAGGCATAAGTTAAGTTCTTCAGCAAAGATCGTCACCTTAAAGTAGTGAAGTAGTTGCTAAATTCCAAAGTAGTTTGTAATCACTACATTTAAAAAAAGTAGTTGTATTTAACTACATTTATAATAAAGTAGTTGTAATAGATTACAAAAATTATGCAGTTTTCCTAATCTGACCTCTTTACCTATATATATATAATGGGTCTGACGTTGAGCCACTTGTCCTCAACGGCATCCCAAAGGTAGGCCGCGGGAGTAGCCATCGGAATCGTGTTTCCGAAAAGGGGGATTGGTCTGTTTCATGGCGATTAGGTGGAAAACCCCTCTCCGTCTAAAACCCTTTTCTTCGCTCTATTGTGTCTAGTATGTTCTTCCTTTATCCCCCTCTATCATATTTTCAACCCTTTTCCCTACACACACACCTACGACATCTTTTCATTCAATCCTAGCGTGAAAAAGTGGGGGATAATATGGGACCTCGTATATAGGAAGAACTGTAATTTCAAGGTTGAAACTCAACTGATAATTTAATCCCACTGCAGTAGAACAGCAAAATTTATCACATGTATGATGTGAATATTTGAACATTATTAAATATTAATATTAATTAGTTTTTATTATTTGATTCAGTATATTTTAGAGTAATCGATGTTTAGTATTCAAACAACCGAGATTTTTCAATCTCCCATTAGGGGAAAAAAAAAAAAGCTTCTTTTCCCCTCCCTTCAATTTACATTTATATTGTTGATATTAATTTCCAAAATTTATCTTTTTATAATTGAAAAAAAAAAAAGTACCTAGCATTAAATTATCAAAAACGTTAAATGTCAAAACGTTTATAATTTTCTTGAAAGGTTTTTAATTTGTGTTGAAAGTTACTTAGTTTTTTAAATTTTTTATGAATCAGTTTTTAATGTATAGTTCAAAACGTTGATTATGAAAGGATGAAATATACACAATTTCAAAAACTTAACTATTATAATAGTTTAGTGTATCTACGTTAATAAATTACATTTGTCCACTTAATCAAATAAGGTTATTCAAACAATTCTCTCTATTCAGAGCTAATTTTTTATTTGAAACAAAAACAAAATAATAATAATAATTATAAAAAAGTTAAAGAAAATTTACTTATTTTGAAATAGTTCTCTAAGTTTAGAATAATACCGATAATAAAAGCTAAATTTTCTATACTATTGATTAATCTGAATGTTTTTGTAATGTAAAATATAAACAAAATATTTCTTAAAAATAAATATTTTATAGAATGTTTTAAAAGAGCAATTATAAAAACTAGAATAATTATTTTTATATATATGGTTGTAAAATTAGAATTATAAAAATGTGAAGCGTATTACGAAATAAAAAAATTGCTTTTTAAATTGAAATTATATTAAGTTGCTTAATGTAATTATATTTAAAATAAATTAAGCTGTTTGAGTTCAAACAATTTATGTATTAAAATACTGAATGTAATTAATTTTCAAATTTTTCTTTTCAATGAATGCTTATATATGTTAGGTTTCCGACTAAACATAACACTAAAGAATGATCACTAAAAGAAAGTTACTTTTTCTGACTTACGATTATAATTTTTTTTTACTCGTCACCTTTCACAAGCTTTACTTAAATACTTAATTTTAATCGTCCTATTTTTAGTTCTTACTTTTAAAAAAATCCTTATCAAATCCCTTATTAAATAACTCTTATTAATTCATTCCTTTTTTAATACAATAGAAAGTTATTTCTCCATTTTAATTTAAAGTTTAATTTAATAAAAGTTTTAAATGTGAATTAAAATAAAAAAAATTCGTTCGAGTGAATTTAATTTAATCTAATTTTGATCTAACGTATTTCTCCAATAATATTTAATCCTGACTTTGCCAATATCTAAACAAATTGAATTCAATCCAATAAAAAGCGAAAGAAATTATTTCCGGTCATAATTTGTTTTTGCAATAACATATTAGTTGTTAGATTTAGCAGTTGTAACCATTAAGTTAAGTTCGATATAGTTTGTGAGTATTTTTATTATGATGCTTCACTCCGATTTTATATATTCACTAAACGCCTAATAATTCTTTTCTTAATCTCTGATCACCTTGCAATTAAGCAAAAGATTTTACAAAAATCTTCTGCGATAATGTAATTTTTTTTTCTAATATTAAAAGTAACGCCGAGGAATTCGATCCGGTTGAATCTCGAGTGTATTTTCATGATAGTGTTTAACTTTTAAATCACGTATTCTCTAAACAACTAACATTTATTCAAACGAAAAGATCTTATAATCTTTATGAAAACATCTTAATAATAACAATAACCATCGAATTTGGTTAATTTTTATCTATAGGATGTTTTGTAATAGTAGTATTCAAACTTGATTCTACTTAATCTTCTGACAAGTCAGTCATCAACAAAAATTTACCTATTATTTTAACAACTAATCATACTAGAAAAAAAGAATAGTAAAGCATTTTATCAAAAAAATATTTCACGGGTTTTATTTTCCATTTTTCCCTAGCGAAAAAAGAAAGGAAAAAAAAAGACATCAGTGCAACCGTACCCATTTGTCGACTCTGGCTATCTGATTACTCCTCATTTTCAGCTCACCCCGAATTCAAGCAACCCTTCCCCAAACATTTTGCGTTTAAAAAAATAATAATAATATTGCAAGGTTATAAAAAAAAGGGGGCAAAACTCACCGCAATGAGTCATTGATTTTATCCTTTTATCTATTTTCACTGCAATGCCCAATGTCAATCCTTTCTTTCATTTGCACTGTTCTTTCAATTTTACCAATTCCAGAGTTCTTAACAATTCTGCGCGTAAGAAGAGTAAGAGGGAGGGAGACCTTATCTTCCCTCATCCCTTGACTCAGGGAAAGGGTTGGATTTGATTTAGATGAGAATGAGATGAAAGGGGTGTTTTCTTTTTCACTTTTTATGTTCTTTTGTCCCTTTTCGATATCTGCAGCAATTGGAACAATCGAATTTGGATGGGAGCTTTTGGGAAACGTAATTCTTACGCTATTCTGATTCCATTCCGGATTAACTTTTTACTGCAGGAATTGCTTTATGGAGTTATAGTTTGGAAGATGTTGCCTGATTTAAAATGTATCATCGTAAGTTTTATTTGAAATAAAAAATATTGCTTCATAAACGCTCTCTGAATGCTTATAACCATGCTCTTTAAAAAGAGAAATGTTTTTTTTTTTTAATTACTTGAATAAAGTTTTACATAATTTATAAAAGAATTGAAAATTATTTAAGGTGTATCACTATTTAATATGTATCACCTGATATAAAATGTTTAGAATGTAGCTAATCGTAAGTTTCATTTGATAAAAAGTTCTAGCTTTTTGAATTCATAAACTATGAAGATCTTAAGAAGAGTTCAAGTTTTACAGTTTTTAAAAGAAAGTAAAAAGTTACTAGTATCTCGCAACAAGTTATTCGACAAATCAAACACATCATTATGTGCAGCAGCCAGTATGACTGGAGGGGAATATATATAGGTACAATAATATTCTATTTTTATTTTAGCAAGATAAATTAAAAATAAAATATAAACGAATAATTTTTGATAATTTGAACTACACAATTTTTCAAAAAACACAATTATTTTTAATCCAGCATTTTGATAATATTGGCTAAATTAGACTTTATCTTAAAACGTTTTAATAGAGAGAATCAAGCTAGAGTTAACTAAACATCATTGGAGTTAACTAAATTATTTTGCTCTCTTGTACAAAATAATACTTGAATACATGTATTTCAACAAATATTTTTGTTTTATATAATAAAACTATTGATAAAATTTTAAAAAAAGATAGAATTCAATACTGTAGACCTATTTATATTACAAACCCTACATTTCAAGAAAACAATTCACACGACATTTGCAGAAATATTTTTCGTGTAAAATCATAGATATAAGCAAATGACTTAGTTGCTTATATCTATGATTAAACGAATTATTATCAGGTTTTTGTATCAAGAATTGCTTTACATGGCACTAAAACGCGCCAAATTGTATCATGATTGTGATTAATACTTGTAGTATACTCTGAAATTTTTCAGGCTGACGTGTTTTTAAAATTTTTTACCTCCGATGACTTTTTAAATTTGCTCTCTAAAAGACCGCTTCTTTCACTTCTATATACTTAACAAAATACAATAGTTTTGATAGTCCTAAATTGTAAAGTATTTTTAATTTTACAAATAATTTAGCTAATAAGTTCTCATGAGAACTAAAGATACCAAATTATCATTGATTCCATTTCATTTAAAAAAAATTAAAATTTAACAAATACTAAAATAGTTATTGAAGAGGTGCGACTGAAGTCCCTACAACAAAAGAACTTATAAAATATGTTATTATTTAAATATAATGTCTGTAAATAAGTATTTAAGCGGAATTTTTATGCTTTATTAAGAAAATTCAATTCAAAACAATACTTAACGTTTAATATTATCACTTAAGCTTTAAGGATAATAATACTAAACTTTTAAAGTCAAATTAACATTTACAATAACTATCATAAAATATAAAACATATAATATAACTTTTGTTCACTAAATAATATTTTATCTAATTCGTTTTATTTTATGTATTTAATTTACCAAAATAAATTATTCCTTGCAAATGTTTTTTAATATCGAAAGTAAAATTTTAAAGTTAAGTAAAAATTAATGAAAAGCTATAGAAAACTTAAAACTTATCAAAAATTGTATTTTGAAAATATTATTACTAAATATAATATTAATATAAAAATAGGAGTTTAAAATAGTTTTAATAAATATTTAAAAATTCAAAACAATTTTGTTAGAGACATCCAGCTAAGTTAATATAATAGAATAGTTAATAAAAAATGAAGCAAAAATATTTTATTAAAATATTTTACTGCAACAAATTAATATTATCATAAATAATCTTACTTCAAACGGATTGATTATTCAGTAAATGTGATTAGTATCAATTAATTAATTTAAGAAAAATGAAATAATATCCAAGTATATTTGCTTAAATGAAAGCAAAAAATGCTAGAACACCTTGAAATAAGAAAGATATCATCAGAAAGTATTACTATGCTCATTAAAATGAAATGCATATATAGTGGAAACCGATGCACTAAGAATTAGAATGAAACCAATAATTATAACACTAATCTACTTTTCCTCTATCACTGTCAATTCTAATTAATGTACAACTCAAACATATGAATCTGAGATAGCTCGTCGTCCTTGAAATTCATTAGAGAAAGAAAAAAAAAAAGGTTTTGATTTAGAGATAATAAGTAGCAATCAGAAAAACAAAACAGTCACGTAAACTGTCTTCAGTCCAGTAGATATAAAACAGCGTTGAAGCAAATAACATAAATCTTTATTTTAAAATGAAACAGAAGTTTAGAAAAATAACAGCAGATGCCCAAATTTATTCAAATAAAATTCACAGACATAAAGTGTAGACTAAATAAGCGGCTACTTAGATAATACTAGTTATTTCCATGTGTTTAATGTTATAAAAATTAATGTCTTAATTCATTTCAAGTCTATTTTCATATGGAAACAACTCTATAAAAGTTTTCAACTTATATTACATAAAAAAAAGATTTGTTTTTAATTAAATAGTAAAACTTATTTTGCATTCTAATGTTAACTTAGTAACAAATTACACAGTTGTCAACTGTTTTTTAAATTAATGTTTTATTTTAATTATGTCCTTTTTCGCTTCTACACATAACCAAAATTTATTCATTTTGTTTAATAAAAATTTATATAACTAAGAATAAATTAATTCACTTTCTAAGTCAATTTGCTTAGTGCAAAATTATACCATCATTATTGAATCCCAAAAAAGTGAGCAAACGAAGGAGCTTTGTAAAAGAATTTTAAAGCATTTTTGAGCTCAAACAAATTTTGTATCTTATTTTATAATTTTGTATTACCAATATTGTTACATGAAGTCCTATGCTTTTTAAAATTAATCTGTTTTGAATTCGAAATATTCTGAACGTGATTCATTAAATTACTGTAATAAATTTAATATCAGCTTTTCTTGCTTGCTTATAAGCAAAAGGTAATATGAAAGTGGTATAACGTTTTGGTTAAAATAATGAATATTGTAAAAAAAAAATAAGAAGGGGAGAATATTTTGAAATCGTTACTGAATTTATATTATTTTCATTCAAATAACAAAATCCTAAAAATCTCTTAAAATAAACTTAATTTTTAAACGTTAGAATAGAACTTTTGTCTTTTACTTTAAGTTTTGGAACAAAATATTGTTTATTTTGCAAAATTACAGTTCCTTTTCTGAATGAACTTCGTTTTTAGGGCCCAAATTTTATAGAAAATTAAGATTGAAAAGATTTCAAATATCCTTATATTAACCAAAGGAAAAAAAGAAACGTCAATGCGCATTTAACAAAATTTTCTGACAACTTTTATGTGTTAATATTTTATGGGAAATAAAAAAAAAAGGTTCAATACTTTTAAAATTAATGTCGCATTAAGGAAATTTATTTATGACTTGATTGAAAGCGAATTAGATTAAAAACTAAAGCTAAGAAGCAAAATTATTAGCTAAAAAGCAAGTTTAAAAATTAGCTAATAGGGAGAGTTATTAAAAAAAAAAATAACTGAAATAATCTTATCAGGATAATAGTTTGTATACTAATATTTTCGCATAAAAAATATATTTTATTTTTAAATTTTTTTTTAAGTAATTTGTTTCCAAAACTGTGAGTTTCAACTACTTTCTTCTTAACGCGTTACTTCGTAGTTCTTTCACTCTTGTTACCTGTACAAACCAAAAGTAATGGTGTACGTACTTTTACTTGCACTTCTTTACTTCTGAAGCTCTGTACTTTTAGTTGTACATTTTTTATTAGCTTTAAGATGAAAGTACCAAAACTTCCTAAGGAAATATCAGACGAAGTTTTCATGCCATATACTTTAACTTTTTTTTTATCCCAACAATCACAAAATGTTACGACTTGATTTTACTATACTTTATGATTACTTTATTTTTACTGTTTACTCCCATGTATTTCTGAACATTGAAATTTCTTAAACGTATATGGAATACAATTTTAAGGAAAAAATTACAGCACATCTGTCTTTTTTACAGTTCTAATTTTATTGCTCCAATTTTAACAAATCTAGCATTCGCAAACGGTTTGATTGGACTTGACAATATTTCTCTTTATCTGGTCATTATTAGTGGCTTATCGACTTGTATTTATTTTAATAGCATTAGAAAAAAAATTAAGCTGTTTCAATTTAACCAATTTATGCAATCAAATGTTGAATGTATTTAATTTTCAAATTTTTCATTCTAATAAATTCCTAAATATGATAGGTTTCTGTTTGAGCAATAAAAGAGAGTTACTTTTTCTGATTTACGCATGTAATTTTCCTACTCGCCATTTTTCCCAAGCTTTTCTTTAACAATACTAATTTTAATTTTTAGTCGTCATATTTCTTGGCTTAATTAAGAAAAAATTTCATTATCAAATTCCTTATCATTATTCCTTATCAAATTTCTTTCTTTCTTATCAAATAAATTAATTCTTACAAATTAATTCTGCTTATATTATAAATTATATTATAAATTAATTCTGCTTTAAGCCATATGAGGGATTTTTCCCTTAAAATAAGCCTTTTTTTTTTACATTTTAAATACAAACTTTGAGCCATTTTCCCATAATATCAAAGTACTAAAATCCACTATATTAACTATTCTTAACCTTTTCTTTGCGACGCTTAGCATCTTGAAGCCATTCCGGTTAACTTATTGTATCAGCCACAAGCAAAGGGTAAATAAGAAATTTGTAAAAATATTTTTTTAAAAGGTTTTATAGATTACAAAATATTGCTAGAAAACAATTTATAACCCCAAAATTTGTCATTTTTATGAATCATTTATAAATACATATGTAATTAAAAATTTTATTGAGAACAGAGAACTTATTTTCTCATTAAGCGTTTATTTAATAATAAATTTTACTTGGGACATTATGCCTAAATAAAGTAATCTACGTCAAATTAGTTTTCTGGTAAAAACGAATTTTTTTAAGGTGACATCCAGTCAAGTGTTTTTTCAAAGGAGCAATTTCATCACAGTTCTCGAAGGTAAAGTTTTTTTTATTTTTAATTAGTTCGAAAAAAGCATTAAAAAGTATTAGTAAAAAGTTAGATAATATTTTTACAAAATTAAGAAACTCTGCCTTCTTATTTTCATCAACTTTCCATGAAACATATGTTTCTTGCAATGTATAACTATTAAATTTTGAAGAAAAAAAATAACATGATAGAATATTAATAAAAATGAAATATTTCAAATTATAACTCTGGAAAACCTTACTTTTGACCCATCAAAATGTTCTAATGATTTATTTGTTCAAGATGTTTGTTGTTGCATTTATTGCCAGATGGTGTTTCTCATCATAAATAACTTCCAATGACTTTCGTCTTCATAAAAATTAATCATCTATGAGTAGACTCAACTATGAATTAATCTAATTTGTGTAATCTGTTTTAAAGTAATTTTTTCTTCTGATGATAATTAACATAGCGTTTAAGGGACCGAAATCAAACCGTCATTGACTCCTTTTTTCGTTCAGTTAGACGCTGTTTTTATTTCTTACTTTTGCGTTATTTTATATATAGAAAGAAAAAAAGTTTACAAATGTTAAAACAACAATTAGTTCTTTTTTTCTTTCAAATTTCATACTGTAAGTAAAGCTATGGATATTAAACAATAATATTGCTTGCAACATTTTTTAGCAAATGAATTGCATAAGACTGTCTGTAAAATTAAGAAATCCCTTTATTAATAAAGATTTTTTCTGATAACTATTTTTCTAACAAATTTAAAAACAATCTATTTAATTAGTGTGCCTTAAAACTTAAATATAATTATATAATTTTCTAGTGAAAATTACGCAAGCACCTGTAATAAAAACTGTGGAACAAAATGTAGTATTAATGTAACATATTTAATGTGTTTTAACTTTTACACACATTAAAATGTTTATTATCATTTTGATAAAAGTAACAAAAACGTATATTTTCTTTAAATGGATGTAAAAAAAATTTTTGTCTAATTTTAAAATAATTAACTCACATTTTATTGAAAGCGATTTTAGATCTTCAATATACTCTGGTTTCGACAACTTTTATAATACGACAATAAATAACTTTTTTTCCATCTTCAATAACTTTTTTGCCACTTTCTAAAACTAATCCTATTTGACTCGTCTTTCCATGATTCATAACACACAAAATCCTATTCCTAGTATTGTAAAAAATTTCCATTTTTTGTAAAAATTTTCGAAAGCTAGACTAAATAGATGAGCTTTAAATTTTATCTAACTATAAGTATGCACTTTTCTATAATTTAGAAAAAACCTATTTAAAAATTTAATTAAAATATTTCTTGAAAATACTTATTTTGCATCTAATAAAGTCTTCCAAAAAACGTTGTGAAAGCATAAAATTTTTACTGATAAATTTATTTTGACTAAATCTCACCCAATTTTTAAACAAAAGCTCACACTTAATTAATATAAATAATATAAGGAATACATACATATTTGAAAAGTCACATTTATTGTTACAGTAGGTTTAGAGAAAAGGAGCCTTTTATGTTGACATTAACAATATTCAGAAAAAGCTCCCGAAGAAACAAGTGCATACAAAAACAAATTTTCTTAAATTATAAAATTACTCTTTTATCTAACTTACTCTAAATCTAAACTTACTAAAAACTAAAACTATTTCATGATTGTCCAAATATGAAGTAAAAAATTTAAAATTATATTTGCGGTACCACATGAAGTAATACTTGCTGCGAGTCGTGACAAAATTTGCCCGCCCCAAATTGTGTTGTAACCTTAAATTATTTTCGACGATAGATATTTCTTTCAGCGACTTATAAACAATAAAATAATATAAATCAATTCACGCTTAAAGATAACAAAGCATTTAATTTTTAGCATTCACTTTACTTTGAAAATATCTTATATGATTCAGTTTCATAATTAAATATATACCCTTAAATTAGTAATATACCCGATTCATTCAAATATCTTCCTTCATTCAATAATTGATCAATATCATAATTCTTCCATCGTTTTTGATAAAATTTAGCGAATACTAGTTAAATAAAATGTAGGATATCTTTGTTTTAAATTTAACGACTCAGTATAACTAAGTCGGATATTTTTTTTTCTTTTGATTTCGAACATTCTTTATTTTCATTTGTTGTATATTATTTAAGTTTTAACAAACAAATTAACATAAAAAAAGGGTTTTAAGGCAGTTTTAAAAGTTTATAAGTGCAAAAAGTGTAATTAATAATCAAGTAAAAATTTAATCATTTAATAATCAAGTAAACGACTTATGTTAGCTATAAATTATGGCTCAATAATCACTACACTCTTATTAATTATTCAGAAAAAATTAATTTGCCATTATACAAATGTATTAATTTTATTTCTAAACTGAATTTCATTGTTTTTTTTCTTCAAAAAATCTATCTAATGCAAAGAGCTTTTAAGAATAATAAAAAAAAAAAATTTATACATTTCTTTATTATAGCATCATCGCACCTTTAGCAATTCTTTACCTTTCATTTGATACAAAGTCAAACACTTTCCTTCATTATAGTAAAAGAAAAATGACCTTCTAAATTAATCGATAGCAATTAAGGTACATAACATAAAGCTAATAATAATGTTTTGCATTTTTCACTTATATTAAATGTAAGGATTTCTTACCTGGCAGTTGTGCAGTCTTTGTAAAGAGCATCGAAATCTTTGCAAGACAACAATTTGCATCGATTAACGCCAGGTTGAATGGCTCCTAGACCCCTAAGGATCCGAACCTGCTCTACATTGCAAACAATAGGAGTTATGTCGAGTCGCTTGAGTTTTGTGTAAACAGTATGTAGACCACCCACCAGATGCTTCAAGAAAAGTTCGAAAGCCTGGGGCAAGCATAACAAATAGTCACCATGCACTAAAAAGGCTGCCACCTTTGCGCCCCGGTAGTCTATGAGACGACAATCGTTCGTTGTCATGTCGGCAGCGATACCCGGTGGGGATGAAGAGGGGTGAAGTGACCGGTGGTACCCCAAAGGTGGGTGCCCCATCTGTGGATGGCTCACCTGGTGGTGTGGCATGAGATTTTGTCCGCATGATCGAGGTAAACTAGGTGGCAATCCACCGTTGGGTTGGGAAGATGAAGCCTGGTAGGGCTTGGTGGTCACTAGGGACAATGCCGGACCTGGTGGACTTACGGAAGAACTACGACCTAAGGATGATCCTGGTGACCCCATTTGAGAAAGTCCGGTGACGTGTTGCTTGGGGCTCACCATCCCCCCGTTAGAAGAAGGGTTACCGTCTCCACCTCCAAGTGTCATATTGTCTAAGTTTGGTGGTGTCTGCAATGATCTTGGAGACGATGTCATGCCAGTGGTCGGGGATGACATCCCCTGACCCACATCCATACCTTTTTAACTGACCACCTAAAATCACCAGCAAGCGCACGTGGCGGTTTGGAAAGACGTTCCAGAGAAGAGACTTCACAACAACAACCGCGTGGTCAGCGTTGTTCTGCACACCCAAAACAAAACTACGCCCGCAAGGATGCGTTGTTCGCGTGGTTTAGACTGAGGAGCGGGGATGTTTGGGGTGAGAGTGAGAAGGATCAACCTCCGAAGTGGAGTTGCCGCCAATGGCAGGTCGCGAGGGGCGGACTTGTTGGATGATGACGTCATCGACACGCGAACCAAGCTTATAATTCCAGTTAGCCGTCGGTGTTTTTTGTTCTCTCTTTTCTGCCATCTTATTCTGATTTTTTACTACCCTCTTTTCTCTCTCTTCTCCCTTTTAGGGATTTTTTTTCCCCCTCCGAGATCATAGAAAATAGAGGAAGGATGCCGAAGAATGATGGGAAGTGGGTGTTTGTTGTCATCTCGAATGTTTGTCAGGAATAGGAGAATACTATTGGATTCCCTTCTCGGACGATTGTTTCATGCGGTAGATTTGGAGACAAAAACTTTTGAAAACATTTGTTTTGCACCAAGTTTTGTTTCCTTGCTCGCTAAACAGGGATAATATACATATTTTTTTAATTTTAGGAAATACATTTTTGATGAAATAATCGATAATTTTTTTATATTAATTTTCGAATTGTTGTCTGATATTATATTTTTAAATTTTATTTTCAGTTAATATTATTTCCGAGATAATAATAAATAAAAATAAAAATAGTTGAGTATGAAACAAAATTGATGAAAATTCTCTTTCTGAGAAACTTTGTACCATCACATTTTTGTCTAGAACACCCTTAGAAAAAAACCCGTTCAACGTTGCACCGTAATATAAATAACTCAAGCCATAATACGGCGTGAATTTGTAGCAATCTTAATATATGGTTAAAATGAGGACTTATTTCAGTCCAGACCATGCTTTCGTTCTAGTTGAATCAGATCAAGATTCAGGTCAAGATTTTAACGGTAATATGGTTTCCCATGCTCAATAATTTCTAAAAGAGTAACATAACATATCATTGCAGTTTCGTCAATTTTAAATCACACACATAAAGAAATTTAATTAACTTATTTACAGCTAACCTCACTTGTATTTATCCGTAACCTTAAAAAGATTGATGCTACATACATAAACATATACAACTATACGTTAGCTTTAATGAAACATTTCGCTATAGTAATTAAAATCAGTTAAAGAAAACTATATTGCATGTTTACATAATTTATCAAGCTAAACCACACATTAAAGGACGGGATTGCCTGTTTGGTAGGGCACTGGGCCCGCGTCCAAGTGGTGGTGGGCTCGATCCCCCCCGGCCGAAGACTCTCCGTGTAGTAAATGGTTAGTGATGCACGTTGAATCTGTCGAGTCGCTAAGTCCTCCATGTTCCCATAACAAATCAATACCTCTGGGGGTACTGATCCAGGAGTTTCCTTGTCTTCTGGATTGGTTCGAAATTACAAGGCTACGGAATTGAGCATTTGTAGTCGTAAACCTAAAATTGGGTAGGCTGTTCAACGACGGATATAAAAAAGAATATAAAAACCACTCATAAAAAGTTAGCATGAAATAAACTACATCCCCAATCGTTGATAAATAATGTAGTTAAGAGTTTTATTTTCAATCAAGTATTAGTCTCTGAAGAAGTTAAGAAAAACGCTCAATGCAGTTCGATTCATTGTGCAGTTTTGAATAATGAATAAATACAACAGCCAAGACTGTTATCCTGATTAAAAACGGAAAAGCGTTTCTCTATGAATTATCTATAACTTCAACTAACTATGTAGGAAACAAATTTATTTATAGCCATGCAAATTTATATCTATAATGATTTACAAGGTATTAAATGCATATTAATGCTTATTACATGGCTCGAAATAACCCTTGTGAAAGAAAGCAATATATATATATATATATATATATAATGTGTTGACTTCATAGACACATTAAATTGATAAACCCAAGTGTGAAAAAGGAATTCCTTTAAATTTCATCTTATATATTTAAATTCTCTCAATTCAGCTTTATTACACCATTCAATTGAGTTTTTTAATACAGCAACTATAAAATTAAATAAATTGCGTTTTTAAAAATTTCTCTAAAAAATGTATCATTGTAGTTATCTCAACATTTCATAACGCTGGTAATAATCCCAAATAACACGAGTAAAAACTTGTAAATACAAGGAAAAAAAATTATTATACCATTTTATATAAAATGTTAATTTTACTAATATCACTAAATAAATTCTTCATTGTAATTTTATTAAGATATAAAACATTCTAAACATTATGAAGAAGATATATTAAATTTTTTTTTAATGGTGTACAGGAATATGCGTTTAATTTTATAACAATTGCTACTAAATAAGTAAAGCAAAATTTGCATGAAAATAGGTTCGGAATTGAAAATGAATTTAAATAAACTGAACTAATTATTCACTCCACTACTGGGTTCCGTTTCCTCTAGGTGCTTTTGCATAAAATTAATCAACTTTCAACTTTACTTGGTGTAAATTTTCTGTAAACCATTTTTATTCATTCTCAAACTCTTTTAAGTTTTGTAGGGTATTTGTAAAATAGCATTCAAAATCCGGCATTTACCATCAGTTGTGCTTGAGACATTGCAGAAACTAATTTCACAATAAAAATAAAGTTTTCGGCAATTTTTCTGATATTTACTTGTTAATTTTAATAAATAGTGGTTTATAATTTGAGGAATAGTCATTTTCAATATCTATTCTGAAAACCTAGAATAATTTAGCATATTGGTACTTATATATTAAATATATTTTAAAACTTCTCAGTAGATTTTGGAAGTTACTTTTAATTCATTTTTAAATCAAATCCAATAAAACAACGCGTCGTGATCAATAAATGCGTGTCAAAAATTTTCATATTTCTGCATGCTTTCTGAAATGAAATTGTTTATTATAATTAGATAGAGTGAAATTAAAGTTAGAGTGCAAAATTAAAATAGAGTGTAAATTAAATAAAAATAAAGTGTAAAAGATTCCCTTACTCATGTTTTGAAAGGTTTCTATAGATTTTCTGAATAACTTTAAGTGCTACTTTACTTCCGAGAATCTAATTATTTCAAGAAATATGTAAAAATAATCGATTAATATTAATAAAATTTAAAATTACTTGTTTCTTTAAATATAATTTTAAATATTTTCCTTAAGTTTCACTAGTCTCTAAACAATAAAGTTTTATATTTAAAGATTTATATAGCCTGCATATAATACTTATCGAATTTGCATTAATTTAAATACGTTTTGATTTCATTTAAAGTTATACCTATTTTATAATATCTAATTTGAAACAAAAATAAAGTTATTCCAATTCAGAATCTTCTGAATGTTACCAATAAACACGAACAGCCAGCATTTATAATTATGTTATCCGGTAACGAATCTCGAATCAAGTTTAATTCAATGCAGACGATCTTTCAATTTCATGCAAACGGAACGGAACGGAACTAACGGAAGGGGAAACTGCTAACGGAAGGGGAAAATATTGTGAATAAAAAACGTCCACTTTAATAAAAATATTATCTTTATCAAGCTTTTTCTTTAAAAAATACTATATATAAATTAAAAAAAGAGTTACTTTTAAAAATTGAGAACTAGTTTTTAAAATTCAAACAATAAAATTTATTATATTGATTTTTGGAATGTTTTTTTGTAATTGTTTTGTTCTTATTTTCATTTAAAACAATCGCATTACTGCCGTTTATCATTTTTAAACGACATGAAAGTATTTAATAAGCATAATTGCATCTTTATTGCCAAACAATTGATTTTACTGTTTGTTTTTTAAACAAGATACACTGATTTTATCAAAATTTGTTCATTTAGTTAGAATTGATTGTGTTTAGATATAAATAAGTAAAGATGATAATAGTGGTAATATTTTCCTAACATTTTGCCTCTTGAATTTCTATTATTATCAAATTTCCTTTCAGTGTTTTTTTTTTTTTCTCGATAGTATTATTTTTTCCCATGTGAGTAAAAATAATACTATTGAAAACAATATAAAAATAGTATAAACATAGAAAATACCGAACGAATAAGATAATTCTGAGTATATAACGAAATGGAAATATATTCCAATTAAACAATGCCAAGTCTTTTGGCTTTCTTTTTCGATTTTTTTCTGAAGTGTTTTATACAATTAATTTTTAATAAATCAATAAAAGAAATAAATTTTTACATAAATTCTCGTCAACTATGTCGTAAAAACGGATAATATATAAACTCCTCACCTCCCCACCCCCAAGATAAAGAGGGAGAAAAATTTCATCTCTCTATTCTAAAAAAAAGTTTTTGCAGTTAATTTTGTCCCCTGAAAAACTTTTTAACTACGTGATGAAAATCTAAGATTAAGGAATCAATTCATTCAGAATCTTTCAGGGAAGACATTTAGGGCATTCAAATCTTTTACATAATTTTTAATTTTTATTTATTTTAGTTTTAAAGCACGATTTTGCAGTTAATAATGAAGAATAACCGCCGTTCACAACAGCCAATCACATGTCTGAAAACGGCAAGCTTAAAAAAGCGATTTACAAGTCTGAATTTTCTTTTTCAGAGATGCAACCAATCACAAAATAGTTAGAATTTCATTCTTCAGTTTTACAACATCTCAACTTATTTCGTATTGATATATTGATTAATCTGATTATTTGTTTTCTAAAACGTTAATTCGTAAGTTTAATCTGGTTTTAAATCTTAATTCGATTTGTTTATTTACAAGTAATGCCTAAAAAGAAAAGACCTAACATTACATTTCTTTGGGACAAAGTCTGTATTATTGTGATTATCATTTTTTTTAAACAAGTTTCATATTAAGATTATATCTGCACATTGATGTTAATTTCTGACAATTTTGGCTCATTTAGAGAACAAATAGGACATAGAAGGAACTGTAGTCAACGAAAAAAAGTGACATTGATATTGACACACTGCTTATTCTGCATTTAAGAAAATTAATTCTTTTCGATGATAACAGTTAATATTCAGTTTAATATTGAAATATATGAAATCAAAGCATTCTTGGTTTTGCGAAGCAATTCTCCGGGGGTTGGCGAGCGTCAGCGAGCAGGGGGCGGAGCCCTCTAGTTCTTTAAAAAAAGAAAACCCATAAAAATATATAGCTACTGTTAAATGACAAATCCATAAAATAAAAAATAAATATATGATTAAAATGTGATATAATTATAACAAAAATAGCAAAGTGTATGGCTCATTAAATATTGAAATGAATAACAAATCATAATTTAGTTAATATTCTTTAATATCAACTTTATAAAAAAAGATAATTAAATTGAAACGCAATTTATGAGACACAAATCATATGTGAAAGTCAAGTATTAGCTATATTCAAAAAATCATCAAAAGCCAAATATTCTTTATAACTTTTAGTAATTTAAAATTTCGTGCGATTTTTTAACATTCTAATATACTAATATATTTTTCAAGATTATCAAATGATTTTTGATATTTTTGCGGAGCGGAGGATTTAAAAAAAAATATAAAAGTTTTAATATAGTCACTTATGACTTCATTTTTAATTTATATATAATTGCTTTTATTTTAATTGCTATTCGCAGATTTATAATTTTATAGGAGGCATAAATTTATATCAAGACACCTTATATTTCAATAAAATATATAGAACATTGCATAAATATATCAAATACTTCAATAAATCTAAATCATTTATCAGTGCAATAAAATTTATTTTATTTATTTTCTTACATCCAAACAATTATAAAACAGCCTGAAATATTCTATAACTTAATAAAGGGAAGTTTATTATGAACACAAATTGCATTTTTTCTTACTTGTTAGGTGAGTTAAGAAATTTCATATAAAATTTTTACGTTACTTTCGGAATTCGCTGCAGTACTGGCCAAGTTATTTTAATTACTCCATTTTTTCCTCTAATTTCAAGTTTGCAGTTTGTAATGAGATTTGCTAGAAAATAACGTTTCACAAATTGTAATTATAAATAATTTTTTTATGTTTTCATGCGTACATACTCAGGTGAAATATGTAATTTTATAACAGAAACAAAAATTGTGTACCAGAAATTTTTGCACCATATAAGATTAACATATTTTTTAAAGCTATTTGGTAATGTTTTAAAGATGGTTTGTTTAAGCAATATTTTGATCAGGGTAATAAATCTAAATCGTAACAAAGAATTTTCTCTTTAACTAAGTTTCCATATCAATCTTAAATACGGAATTTATAAATAACATATTGAATTCATCACGCGTCAAACCAATGTCCTAATATGGGCAACAATGAGTTCTCTAGAATTCTTAAATAATGATTAAACATATGTTGTTGTTACTCATCCCCCTGGTGTAGATTTTCTTACACCAAGTCCTGCCTCCCGGATGCTCTTAAACAATATGAAATATATTTAAATAATAATGAATTCTTGTCTTATCTTACATCATCAAATTTTCTTAAAAACTTCAAATTTTCTTTCTAAAGATAGCAAATAAAAAATAAAAAAATCCAGATAATTTCCAATTTAGTTACGAAGATGCTTTACAAGGAGCATTATAGAAAAATAAGAGTTCTTACATAAAGAGTATTATTTTTTTCGTTGCAGAGCGAGAAAAGGGATATTCGAATAAAAATCAATAAATAGAAACACTCCTTTAAAAATGAGAAAGGTATTAGGATGGTGAACCCCAAAATTGGAGGGGGGGAGGAATTCTCATTACAAACTTTTATCTCATTTCCATATCATTTTTCTCACATGCCTCAAGAATCAAAGATACAACTTTTCCAACTTCTGAAAACTTGTGGGCGTTAACTGCGTTTACGTAAAATGAAGTACACTAAAAGGTAACGAGGAAAGAAAGACTGCAGTGTGTCTTCGGCTCAAATGCAATTTCATGTCTTCTCTTTAACCCAAAAGAATATCCTACACCCATCGTCTCATGATGATAATAATAATAATAGTCATAACACCAGGGCCCAATGTCCTGTGTAGTCCGTATAATCAAACCCAGTACCGAAAAGACAACCCACGTGTAGTGGGAGAGGCATTCGAGTATAAACATAAAAGCGCGCCAGTCCGAATTTAAAGGTATATACACACTGAAGATGATATATTCGTCATTATTCAAGCCTTTATTAACCCGAGTTTCTACGACGGACATATTAGCATAGATATATGTAGCCTCGACGTAAATTACGTTTTAGGGGGCAAGGGGCGGTGCAGGCACCGGGGCGCAAAAGAGGAAAGAGAGGGCATGCTCGGACGTCCGAGAGAGCGTGAAAGTCATTATGTAATACTTGGGGGGTGGGGGGTTGACGCGCTTCTTTGCCTCTCAGAATTATTAGGTAAAGGTAGAAAAGGGTGAAAGTGAGGAGGATTGAAGATGGTATGAATGGAGTGCGGCAAGTCTTAGGGGCGACATATTTGGAACATTATTAGAATCGTCTGATGGGTAGAATGTTTTTATTAGTTTTTTTGTGTATGTCTAATACTTTGCAGAATTTATATTCATGTTTTCTCTTACAGGAAAAGTTTTATGTAGATTAGTGTGCATCGTTACGTAGATATGCAGTCTGTATTTTTTTTTTTTTTTTTTTTTTTTTTTTCTGAGAAGAGGAGTTCAAAGGAGATGTTGGTTGGTGTTAATGCAGGAGTTAAAAGAGATGTAATGTAAAAAAAAATTAATTGTTTTCTCAACGATCTTAATTTTAAAATTAAAATTTGTTTAAACTGTTTTTATTTACTTATTCTTTCTTACAACGTTTTGGTAGTCACTTCTAATAAATTAACTTAATTAAAAAACAATTAAAAAGTTATAAATTAGGAATTTTTAATAATTTTTTTGCATCGATATTCAAAATAAAATTATAGGAATCTTCAACTTAAAAGACTCTGTGGTAATGCCGAGATTTTTATTATTATTTATATTTTAAGTACCATGTTTTGGCTATGCATCAAAAAGTAATAATTTGATTTGCCATGAGCTCTTATACAAAGTGTAAAATTTTATGAAGGCAATTTCTTATTTTTGAAATGAATTAGAATTTCGTAATTTGAAGCTGCTATGAATTATTTTAGGCCAAGTAATTTCTTATAAATATTCACAATACACGGAGGAAAAAATTTTGTCAAAATGATAGTGCTTGTATGATAATGGCATTCCTAGTGAAAAAAAAAAATAATAATTCTGGTAATAAAGCCACGTAAGCACTATTTAAACCTTTCATTGATAATTTTTCCGTTTACACAGTAAAGGTTTATCTGAAATTCTGCTTTTAATCATTGTAGTTTCAAAATTCAACTGAACAAGTGGTTTTTATTCCATGCATTAAGTTATGATAAATTCCCCGTATTTTACGAAATTTAACACCCTACAGCATGATAATAGAGCCATATTTAATTGTAAATTTCAACAAAGCTCCGAGCTTTTCAGCGTGTCCAATAGAGCTAAAAACACAATAAGTATTATCATATTCTGGGGAGTTTGACCACATTTTTTTCTTTGTCTAAGAATAAAAAATTATATAGATTTTGATATGACATTCATTTTAATATTACATTCATTTTATTGATAAATATTAATCATAGCAAAACAAAAGTAAGATCCCACACTGAGTAGTAAAAAAAAAGTTACATTTATTGAGTGTTAGAGAAAAAATACATTAAGCCCAGTTAAAAATCTTCTGTTTACTAATTTGTAATCTCCAAGATTTGAAAATCCCATCTGAAGATAAGCAATTACTTAATGCTATCTATATATTAAGCTTATATTTATCACTTTTGAAGGAGGAATATTCGATGCAAATTTTAGATTTCTGTTATTATGAGTACTGTTTACGCTCATTGTTGACTTTTTTTTTTATTAAATGCTTGCATAAAAATTAATGGAGTGGAAAAAGTTTTGGAAAAAAAAATCATAGTTTTCATAGCCATATATTTATTTTTGATGGAATAATTTCGATGGGATTTTGTCAATTCAATTGTGAACAGCGATTCAAGTATTAATAAGCATCTTAAAAAAAGAATTTGGATAGAATTTAAGAGTTTCTATTGCGAGCTCACTTCATAGTCATAAAAAATCATAGTTTTCATAGCCATATATTTATTTTCGATGGGATAATTTCGATGGGATTTTGTCAATTCAATTGTGAACAGCGATTCAAGTATATATAAGCCTCTTAAAAAAAGAATTTGGATAGAATTTAAGAGTTTCAATTGCGAGAACACTTACACACAATAATATCTACTTTAAAACTAAACTACCTAAACATTTAGTCGATGTAACATTTAAATTAATTAATTTTTTAATGCTATTTTTAAATTGCAATTGTGCAATAACGATAGAAATATAATATTAAAAACAAAATCATATTTTTATTATTCTGTTTTTTTATTTGAATTATAAGTAGTTATTAAATTAATTAAATTATTTAATAACTTTGTTATTTAAATTATTAGTAGTTATTAATCTTAGCTATTTAAACATTTATAAACGTATTAAAAACTACATCATTTCTTGCACAGGAAAAGATAACCAGCTATTGCTATCTCTTTTTACATTTTAACATTTGGTTTTAGCATCGAATAAACACAACGAAATGGTGAAACAAGATATACAGTATCAGGAAACATCAGAGAATGGAGCCATTTTTTTTTAAAAAAAAAAAAAGTTTAGTGTTGTTTACAAAAATAATAAATAGGTGTTAAAAATTATTTTTTTTAGACTTATATGTTTGGTGAAAAAAAAAATTTTAGACTCACCAAACTTATACACTAAGATTTTCTCGCAAGCTCAACATAAGTAATTAATACAATGGTATTGATCAACTGAATTATTAATGAAGCTTTTAACAATTTCGGAATTACTTTTACATTTAATTAATTTAAATGCTGAATTTTTTAAACAATATAATTTTATTAAGAGAAAGGAGATTTTGTTAATAAATGTTTAACTTATTAACAAAATCTCTATAATCTTGAATAAATTTTTAACTTGGAATTATTATCATACAATATTTTACTATCTTACGGGCAACTTGAATATGTGTTTATTAAATCAAAAATATTTACATAGATAACACACAATAAAAATACATAAATTAATTTTTATAGTTATTTTCTACATTCGTTATTTTTCAGTTATTACTACACACACTTTAATCAGAAAGAAATTCGATAGAACTAAGTGAATAGTAGCTCCAATTTCATAATCTAATTATTATTTTATAAAATTTATTTATTTGTGTTTATTTATTAAATTTGTATTTATTTGTTTAGTGCCTCCAACAATTTCTTCCTTATTTTGCTTAATTATTTTACTGCTACAAAAAAAATTGGTTTAAGTATGACCAGCAATATCTCTACCTTTTATAACCGCAGTTGAACAGCCGACCCAAATTCGGGCTTACGATTACCAATACTCACTGAGGAATTCGAACCAACCAGCCCGGATTCGTACCCGGTTCACCTCATAAGAAGGCAAGTGCTCTATCCCTTGAACCACCAATATCACTACCTTGAAACGTACCATAATACAGTGAAAATTTGCTATAACCATAATAAGGTATCAAATTGTATCATGTTTTTGATCAATTTAAATCATAGCACCATGTAAACAAGTTTAAAATGAACGATTCTTCAGCAAGATCAAGGTACAATAAATTTGAACGATATTAGAGTTCAGTACGTTTAAAAATTTCTAACATTGTACTACGAGACTTTAATAGATGAAATAGGTGCTATATAAAACCATTTAAATAAATTGTATAGCTTTGATTTTGTGGTTTTATTATCAGTAGAAAATAACTATGATTTCCATTCTAAAACTACGGTAAAATAACCGGCAGCTGTCTGTCTATCCAATTAACCGTAAAGTTTACGGTAAAGAATATTTTTTATCTTTACGTTTTTGAGATCATTTACAACTAATAAAGAATCGTAAAGAAATTCAAAAGAATTTCAAAACCGTAAAGAAATTTAATTGGAGACAGTTTAGCAGCTCTAGTGTGCTACCATCTTTGCGTGCATTAGAGTATCGCATTCAAATAGCCCATGCTCACAAATTGATGAGTGCAAGACACTGGAAAAAACTTTTTGTGTTGAAAGGAAAAGAGGTAATATTGTAGTGACAGACTGGATTCGAACCCCCGTTCTGTCGGTCATGACATAGACAGATTAGCCCTCTCCGTTATAATATGTATACAGTTACAAGAAACTAAGTGGTTTCACGAGAAGGGCCTAGATAATGGGATACAAATTCTTTAACCGTAATGGGTGAAAGCAGTTAATAAACTGTTTTTCTTACAGTTAACAATTTGAATATCATCTTATGTACGGTTTTTTTTTACTGTTTTGCGTGAATATATCAAAATAACAATTAAATATGTTATTTAACCAATTTTCCGAGACATTTCTAACAGTGTAGCATTGTTTTTAACATCGTACACTGATTAGTGAAGAAAAACATTCATATAAAAACATAACACTGATTTATAATTCAATCTTTGGATCTTCCAAATGAAAATCCAAAAGGATATTTCCGAACACAAAAGAATATTCTCTGTCACACACAGAGAGGGAAATAATAATTTTACGGTTTGTAAGCTTCCCTGAACCCTGTCGTCTAGCTTCCCCATTAATGCATTTAATAACTTTTGTCTCCCCTTTCCAGCCAAATGATCCACATAAATTTTCATCTTCTTTTTTCTTCTCATATGTTCTCCAAGGCAGACCATTAAGGGATTTTTTATTATCTCATCGGGAAATATTGTTCACAACATCGATTCTAGACCGACATTCAGAAATAGCGTTTAATTAAAGCAATAATAATACCAGTGGGTTAGATATGTTAGTGAGACATATAATATGCAAATCAGCAGTAATATCCCCTCTCTAATAATACTCACCAAAAGGCGGAAAACTCTAAGTTAATCTGAGAAGGACAACATGAAGGGAAGTGTAAGAATGGTATTATTCCCCTTCTCTGCCTTTATATTGTTAATTTTGAAAAGAGAAGAGATAACTAAACCTCAAGACGCGCACGCCTCAGATACTTATGGGTTGGACAAGAATGATGATAATATGTCCAGATGAAATACAGACTTTCAAAGATTTGTTTGCTTTGTTTCCACAGAACACGCCATTTCTATTTAAGGCTATTTCAGTTTATATCCTAATGAAATTAGAATGATAAAAGCTGCGTATTGTTGGAATTATTTCGCATTAGCGAAACTCTTTATTTGAATTGAAAATAGCAAAAAAATAGCTGAATTTTCAACTAAATACTTAATAAATATATTGTTCGTCTGTAAAATTTTTAACTCATACTAACGTACAATTTATAACACATTAAACAATTATTTCATTAAATTACGTTAATTTTAAACTATTTGAAGTAGCTGAAAACTATAACAAGTGGAACCGTATTATCTTGCAAGTTAATATTTTTTAACTTGCAAGATAATATGATTTTTTCCCCATTATAATTACTTAATAATATGGTTCAACGTGAATTTAAACATGGTTAGTTCAATTTAGCACCCTTTAGAGATTGAAGCAGAATTACGTAGTAATATTGTTCTAAGTACGAATATTATGACTAAACGTAGTACCGGAAAAAAGGGAAAAATCTTAGTACCGATTTTAAATTAATTTATTATTTTATTTATTTTATTCTACTTTAATGAGATCTTAACTAATTTTATATTATTTTATCAAATTTTATATCATTTAAGCTAAAAATAATTTTTTTTTTAAATTCAGATAATAGTTCAGAATTTTTATAATAATTACTTGCAATTTATTCCATACGATTTAATTTCTTAAAAAAATAATACGTAAACATAAATTTCTTTGCCAAATCTACTAAAAAGAGTGAAATATCTTTACATCATCTAAACAAATTTATTATTATTTTTTTTTAATTTAGATAATAGTTTAGAATTCTTATAATAATTTCTTGCAATATATTCCTTACTATTTCCTTTTTTATTTTTTAAAAAAAATTTACTGCTTAAACAAAGATTTTATTTGCCAATCTACTAAAAAGTGTGTTCTGATGTCTTAGCTTTTAAGAAATAACATTAAAGATACAAACTTTACGTTTCGATTGCTCTTAAAAATAAAAAAAGAAGAATGAATCAAAGAAATAAATGACGTAAAAACATGAAAATGAAAGCAGTTTCTATTGTATTTTGCAACAGCAAAGGAGCTATCAAGCATATAAGGAACAATATTAAACGTCAATAAACATTTAGGTTTGTTCTTTAAAGAAAGGAGGATGAAAAAAAATGACGTTTAAGTTATGGTCTCAACACATTTCTATGAAATGTATTAACATAATTTCTTGGTTCTAATGAATTAAAATAAATAAATGGTTCTTTCTTACTTCTTTTTCCATAAATGCCCTCTGTATCTGTGTTTTCTTGAATACCAATGTGGCATAAGACTATTCATATTCAGCTCAAACGTAGAATAACATTCGTTATTTGAAGAAAAAAAATGGGTTCTTTTCATACTCTTCATTATTACTCTCACTTTTCCCTTTCGATTTATAATTTGCAAATACGTTCACGCGCTCTCTGAAGCAGAATAGAAAGGCATTAATAATTTTCTTTAAGCAGCAGCGGGACCCATCTTTTAAAACTGCAACCCCTTATTCTTCCCTTTACAGCATGGGGTACAAAAATTAAGTCATTAACAGCAGTAATGATCATTGTTAATGTCGGCGCCGAACAAACGCGAATCGTCGTTTCTTCTCTTCACTTCGTTTCGTCTTTTATTTATTTATCATTTTGCTTTTTTTTCCATCGTCTGTTCTTCTTCTAATTCCATAGTTATCGTCTGCACTTTCACACCGCGCCGTCTTAACTCATAAATGATGCGTTGATCTTTTGTTTTCAACGGCAATTTATTTTTCCGTTAGAATTCCGCTGATTCGAGCTTGTTTCTATTTTCTGTTGTTTTCAATCGGTATTCCTTTCAGTTTGCTGACTTCTTCTAAAATATTGTTTGTTTTAGTCAATCTATTATTTTAATTGTTTTGTGACAAAGTTCGACAACATTTTTTTCTTTGTTTAACTTCGAATGTTTGACAAAAGCTCTTTTGTTATCAGTCTGTTTGTTTTGGATACCTTGTAATTATGGGGACCGTCAGCTTAATAAAATTTTATGGTCATTAAAACAAATAAGATTCTGTTACTCAAATAACACAAAAGAAGCACAATTTTCGTATAAAACTAAACACGGCGGAAAAAAAATTGTTTTCACACCGACACTATAAAGCTAGTATTTTTTTTTTTTTTTTTCATTTCTTAAAAACTCCCAAAGCATAATAACATTTTTTATTAAAAGCATCACAAATGTTTGTAGAAATTTCTTTGTGAATGATCTTATATTTCTTTTAAAAATAGGAAGTAAAAGTAAATTAATAAATTAGTAATTTTAGCAAATATCGGAAATCTTAATGGGATGTCAAGTGAACTGCAATTGACGTAATGTGGGACCTGGTTGGTTGTTGAAACATGGCATCTTTTTACGTTAGAAACTGTTCTTTCCATTCTATTTCGAATAAGCCAAGCCCGTCAAGTATCAATTCTCTTAAGTGACACATTCTAAATTCTTTCACAAAGATTCTTTCTGAAAGATTTCAATTCTTTCACTATCTATATACGCAGAGACTTAATACAAAGACAGGTACGAAGCCATGTGGAACATAAACAAACTAATTATGCATCGAAGTTGCCTGGTACACAAAACAAAAATATATAAAATACATAAACAAATAATAAAACTAAGTTAAATAAAAGAAGTAGACAAGAAAAAATTATATTTCAACTTATTCGATGTGCGACACGGCTCTGCATTTATTAAATTATCGTTCATTAATATTCTAACTTATGTAGAAAAACTTATATTAATCTTAATACACCATTTTACTCATAAAGATTAGATGGTGCTAACGTCATAGGTCACATATAGGAGGTCTTTTTCTTGAAGTGCAAGTACAGAATTAAAAATTTTAAACAGACATGTTAAATATTACTAAAAATGTTCGATATCCATGAATAAATTTTAATATCCAAATAAATTGGCTATTTTTTTTTAACATTAAAGCTACTGTAGAAACTAACGCTCTAAAGACAGATTCTGCCATAAACTCCTTGTTATGCTGTTAAATTCCATTATTACATGGTGTGCAAATCATGTATATACCATTCCATGGGAATACTCCCAAAAATGAACAGAATCGAAGCAAATATTATATTATTATCAGAGGACAGGGAAATTCTTTCAATTTTTATTTAAAATGTAATAAAAGTAAATTTTTCGAAAAATTACTAAATCAAAAGTATAAATTTGCACTAAAAATACAGTTTTAAAAAAATCAAATATAATCTAAAATTCTGTTTTAATTTATAGTTATTTATAATGTTATAAAGTGCATTACTTTAGTTAACAAATTTTTTTAAGGAATACAGGACAATGTCACTAAACCTTAAAAAAAATGTTCTTCTAGGGAATACTGGGTGGCACCTACTCTTAACTTCATCATTTTAGGGAATACCGGCTATTATCCACGAGTTACACTTGCCCGGCATTCACTACTCAGATGAAAGAAGCAGAGACGGAGTTACGATTTCTCCCTAGCTTTACTTCTTCACACTCTATATTCTTTGACTCAGATGTTTTTGGATCGGAATCGGATATAAAATATAGTTGAAATATTAAAATATTGATTAATAAATTAATATCAAACAGGATCGAAAAATATTTTGGACATTCACAAAAAGGGACTTGTTGTTAACATCCCCTGCTGAAAGTCGACAATCATCGATTTCGGTTTTTCACAGTGAAATATATACAGTAGGGAACAATAGTTTCGGGCCGAAATGCTTTTGTGTTCTAACTTTTTCAGTGAGCAAAATTTCTTAATGATGTAAATTAGTAATTTGCAGCTTAAGTCACCGTACTTGGAAAACAACTAATAATAGACTTTTAAATGCTTAATTTAACTAACACCAAACGAATATTTGAAAAATTGAAATCAAAAGTTTTGAGGAGGTCTAGCACAGTTCGTGTTTTAAATTCTAAACTAAAATATGAGCGATGATTTCTCACACAAAAGTGCTCCTATAACTCAATGGTTAGAGCAAAAATATTCTTCGCATAATATGTGGGTTTGAATCCACTTCTTGCTTTTCAAAATAATGCTTTCGTTGTTATATTTCTATAAAAAACTATATGCAAATGGTTTTATACTTTCGATAACTTTGCGTAGATATGGAAATTAGCTTTGCGTATTCTTATGTACCTAGAATGTTCTAGAATATGCGATGTTTCATATATACCATAAAGCTGGGATACCATTCCGCTGGGTTGCTTGCTGCGTGTGAAACCAACTTACGGCCACATCATTATGTGCGAAACTGGTTAATCCTTAAGTTGGTTCATTAGAATTCTATTGCCTAAGTAAAAATGTTGGTGTTTATTTTATCAATTTCAGTATGAAGTCAGGGGAAAATACGGCCACTTGTTTTTTGGTTATTAAAGAAGCCGAGAAGAAAATTTCAGATTCTGCTATCGCCAACAAGCTTGAATAACCAAAATCAATTATCAGCCACATAGCAAAGACGTGGAAGGATGACAGAAGAGTGCACCATCTTCCAAGATCAGGAGCCCCAAGAAAAAATGACTCGACGCCAAGACTTGTTAATCCGGAGATAGTCGATTACTGACCCAAACGAGCGTTAATCGGATATGCAAGGAGATGACCCCCGAACATGGACTCGCAGTAAATATACACGACATAAAGCGTGGTAAGAATGCAGCTGAATTGTGATCACGGGTTCCTAAAAAATATCGTCCCATCCGGACAAATAATAGGATGATCCGATTTAGATTTACGAAGGAGTATGAGGCATCGACAACTGAAGATTGAAAGAAATTCCTTTGGAGTGATAAATCCAAATTCAATTTATATGGAAGTGTCAACATATGTTTTATTCGTGGTTCAAGAGACACCAGAAGGGATTCGCGGTTCCAACGACCAACAGTAAAACACGGAAATGGATATGTAATGGTCTGCGGAGATTTCCATCATAATGGCGTCATCCCCTTCGTACACATCGATGAGTCTATGGATCATTATGTTTAGAAAAACATTTTAAAAGTTCATATGGTACTTTTTGCTTCTAAAAAGATCCCTTGTTGTTTGATGTTTCAGCAGTATAATGATCCTAAGCACAGCTCCAAAATCGTGTCAAGTTGATTTTCGATTAAGAAGGTTAAAACTTAACAGGCCGAATCTATTTCTTTACCTGAATCCAATAAAACACCTTTGAGAATTCAATGGAAGAGTTTTGGGGCACGGAAGCATCTTTCAAAGATAGAACTCCTTTAGAATCGTCAGTCGGGCTGGACGAAAATCTCACTCTAGAAAAACTCATTAATTTCATGCTCAGATGGTATGCGCCTGTCATCAAATCAAAAGGATACGTAACAAAGAATTTAAAATTTGCTACATTTTCCTATCTTAAGATAATGAATTTCAATTAAAGTTTAGAAAAACTGAACTGTCGAAAAACTTTTGATTATAATTTTTCAAATTCTCGTTTGGTGTTTTCTTATAACTAGCGATGAACAGCCCACAAAATCTTTTGGGTTTGCGATTGTTAATGTTCAACTCCTTAGCCTTGTAATTTTGAACCCAATCCAGAAGACAAGGGAACTTTTGGGTCAAGTATTGGAAACTTTTTGATGGAACTCACCCGTATTTGCTTTACATAGAGAGAAAAACTACGAAAACCGGTTAGTCGGACTCTAACCTGTGATTTGTCTACCAAGCCCGATGCGGAATTCGTATCGACTAGCCATCGCTGGGATTCAAACCCGGTTCATTGGAAGGCGAACACTATATCCTCTGAGCCATCACGGCTCCTAGTTTGGTGTTTGTAAAATTTATAATTTTCATGTCTATAATTAGTTTCTACGATGACTAAAGCTACAAATTTACATCCTTTAGAAATTTTGCTTACAGAAAAAGTTAGTAATGGAAAACTTATCGTCTCAAAACCTTTGCGTCCCACTGTATACGGTTTTTCGTTGCAAGTGATACAACAAAATTAAAATCATGTAAACAGTTCAGAAATCAATACAACGCATGCCACTTAGGTCATCCTAAATTTTTAATTAAGGTCTTCGAGTCATGTGAAATAAAAAGCTGACAGATCCTCAAATCCATCTTCATCGAATCCTTTCCAATTGTAATACATTTGGCGCTCAGGTGAATTGTAAGACTTTGCATTACTACAATTATAGGAACAAATGAATTACTATTGCGCGTAAACAAATCATGATATGAATTCAATCTGACGTAACTTTAAAACTAGTATAGATTTCGATCTAAAATGAAATTTTGAGTATATGTTACCTTAATATTTTTCAATATTTTGAACTTCTGCGTATTTCACCATGTCTTGAGAACTTTTTAAGTGAATTGAAAAGTTTTTGAGCAAAGTTAAAAAATTTATACAAACATAAGTCCATGCAAAATGTGACTCTTAGTAAATATTTATTATTTTTTTGTTATTTTATTTAAAAATCATCGGAAAAATTTTAAATTGTTGAGAATATAATTTTTTACATCATTTTAAAAAATATAAGTTTGCGCGACAAAATTAGCAAGTTGAGTGATCGAATTTTGAATATGATCAAATTGAGCGAATAGTCTCTGAGAAATTAAATTTTAAATTTACTACTCTTTTATATTTATTATTTATCTCTCCCTCACCAACATTCATAAGAAAGTCGACATTTATTGTGCATCGATGGTGAATGTTAAATAAAAATTTTTTGTTAAATATCGTTGTTCCGCCCTTTCAGTGGAAAATTTAGCGGATATTTAGCGATGGAAAAATTGTACAGAAAAAATAATTGGAGTTGAATTCTTTTATTCAAAATTAACCACTAAATGTCTACAGCTACCGGTAATGATTACGTAAAATACTGAATTTTGAAAATTCATAAAAGCGACAAGTTGAATGTTGACATTTACCGAAAAAAAAATTATGTTTACCGAATTTCAGATCTATTCGGCAACATATCTACTTCGCAAAACAAAATAATCTTATAAAGTATTCTTAACATAATTTCAGAATTACTTTCAGAAATTCATAAATTCAGAAAACTTTTATTAACTAAAAAATATCGCACAAGTGACTTCCAGGCTAAAATTCGGTGTTCTAGAATTTTTGGTCTTTCATAAAAAATATTCTGAAAAAATATATTTGACTTCTCGTAACTTTTCGATCTTACATTTAAAGTGACACTTTCAAAATCAGGAATCATACCGATATTTTTCTAAGCAGAATAAAGTTTATAAAAAGTAATAAAAAAAATTTCATAATACCTTGGAGCATGGTAAAAAAAACCATTTCAGTTAAAATTACTTTTCAATTTGTTTTCTAGATGTGTGGAGATAAGAACTATAATTCTGAACATCAGAATTTTCGTTAAATCGTTACCGTATGAACGGAAAAATTGCCAAACGAAGAGTTTAAATATCATATATTTTGGTGTTATTAAGCAAAATTATTTTTAAAAAAACAGAAATGCTCGTACCATGCAGTACAGTTATTAGAATTATTTTCTTCGTGTAGAATAAAACTGTTAATTTACGTTTAAAAAAAAACATTTCAGAATTTTAAAGAGAATCCGAGAATTTGTTCAGAATTTTTAACACAATACATTTTTCTCCGCGCACAAAAAAGAATTAAATAACTTTTACTTTTAAAAAACAAAGCTGTCTGTCTGCAGTAAAAACGTTAAAGCTTATCTCGGATGTTTTACGTAATTTCTTAATTATTTCGATTTCATTTCATTTCAAAAGAATCACCTACTAAATTTATTAAAAGAATTCAAACTGTAAGTTAGAAGCCCACATTAATTTTATGTGGGCCTCTAACTTACAAATTAATTTTATGACATGGATTTTTGTTTAATTTTATGACATGAAATATTTATTATTATATCACTTTATTTCTAGCAGCAATTCTACTCAGCAGAAATTGTGGCAAAAATGGATGAAAAAGAAAACGAACACGAACGAAAACAAAGTTAATTTACCACAATTACAAAGTTTATATATATATATATATATATATATTAAAAATGTGATTAAAGAAGCAGAAAATGAATGAAATGTTTTTGGAGAAATATTTACAGCAATTTAATAAGCGTTCCTTTCATTTATAATGTAAAAATAAAAACATATTACCATTTATAACATACGAAACATATTGACGAAAGAAACATATTAACATGAATATTTTAAACCATTTGTAAGTTTTCTTATATAAATATTTTGGAAACATAAATAGAAAATGGTAGGTTGCATTAAATGACAGGAAAAAATGTATCACCATTTATATTTATATGAAATCTCACACAATCTGTGTGCATATACCATTTAATAAAATAAAAAAAACGTATTGAGAGAGAAAAACCGCAAAAATCAATTATTATTTAGTGGTTTATAGAGAGTTTGAGACTTTGTGGTTTACTGGTTATTTTTTAAAAATATACAGCCTTAAAAATGTGATAGAAATTAACTGAAATATTAGTTGACCGGGATATTTAGAACTAATTCCAACCATGTAGGTTTATAAAATTTCAGGGGGGAGGAACTGAAAAAAAATGTGTTTACCAGTATTAATCATCACACAGTCGGCGGTGTTTTTACACCTTTCAGTCTTTGAGCAAAATAGATTGTAACCTTTAAGTCTGAAAATGCGATAAAATAGATAAATTTTATTTTATAATAGAGCCGCGATGGCTCCAGGGATAGATAGTTAGCCTTCCATTGAGGTGAAACGGGTTCGAATACCAGTGATAGCTGGTCGATACGAATTCCGCAGCCAGCTCGCACCGACCACAGTACAGACGTGACATTTCATCAGTGGTAGACAGATCATGGGTTAGAGTCTCCTTACCATCAGGCTAACCGTGGAAGGTTCTCGTGGTCTTCCTCTCCATGTAACGTAAATGTGGGTTAGTTCCATCAAAAGTCCTCCACGAAAATTTTCTCAATACCTGATCCAGGAGTTCCCTTGTCTTCTGTATTGGGCTCAAAACTACCAGACATTAATAGTCGTAGTTGAACATTAGTAATCGTAAACCCAAACATTGGGTTGATTGTTCAGCGACAGTTATAAAATGTGAATAGCAATGTGATTAGCTTAGTCAATATTCAATTCCTATAACCTTGTAATTCTGAACGAGACAAGGGGACTCCTGGTCCAAATATCAGGAATACGTTGCACATGTGAAGGACTTTCTTTTTGAAATTCACCCTCTTTTTTTGTGTTACATAAAGAGGAAAAACTTACCACTGTTACTCCGACGACAAGGGCTATCCGTGCATCATGGAGGATATTTAAAACAGTGATGTAATCGGTAAGAGCAAAAAACAGTATTCAGATATGTAAGATTCGAACTCTCAATTGGAGGCTCTATTCTCTGAACAATCCTGGTTGAGTATAGACAGATTAAATAAATTAAGGATTTTAAAATTACTTCTTCACAGTGCCAATCAGAAATTTATCACTTGCTTCCTTTGGACTACTTTCACGTATTCCTTGCACATTTTGATTTGAGCACTCAATTCTCTTTCATTCATTTCAACATGCATTTCATTTCAACGAAAATTAGAGCAAATCGATGAAAGGAGAACTCATTACTCCACATTCATTCAAAGATTGTTTGGTTATAATTCATCCTTACGGACTCACAAATTAAACTCGTCTTACGGATTGCAAAGTTAAAATTAACTACAAAAAATAATATGATGATCAATATCCATGTTAAGATATTAAAAGTAGGCAAATGAAGGAGCCTTTTAAAGGGCAACTATACGAGAATACATTAGCCCCATGTTCAATTATAAACATGCGTTTAATAACAATTATTGTAAATAAGAGAATTCGGTTTTCAGATCAAAATCACTCTAAGATCAAAATTCATAGAAATAAATTAGGATTAATGAGAAAAATTCATGGAAAAAAGAAATCAAAAATGTCGGTAAGAACCAAAAGATTAAATAATAATAATTAAATTCACCAACAGGATCGAAAGATTTAGAGCACAAGATAAAGTCAAAACGTGATAAACCATAAATATTATTATTTTTTAATATTTTCGACGGTAGACCATAGAAAACAAAAAAATGATAATAAAAATATACTTAAACTCGCAATTAATCGATTGTACCATCAGTAATAAATCGTTTAAAATTAATTTTCTTATTAAGACGTAATAATATTATTAAAAAAATATTCAAGCATACAAATTTGAAAACAATTGCAAACATGAACCATTTGTATAATAAAATATTCGGCTCAAGAAATTGTGTCTTGATATTTTTCTTCTTTTCCTATTATTTTCTTAACTATTATTATTTCCTTTTTAAAATTGAGAATTGAGGCACTTTTTGAAAAGCAGACGATTTTTTAAGAAGCTCAATAAATATTTGAAATTTGAATTGAAAAATAATTTCACGTTTATTACGAAAATCGTAAGTGAGTTAGTTCTATTTACATTAGAGGAATCGGGTAAAAAACTTTTTACCATTTCTCGTATAAAAGTTGTTTTTCTGCAATACATACTCAAACAACTAATAACTGAATTTATATTTTCACAGTAAGTGGAATTTAATCTTGAAACTTACAACTTTAATAGTCTTGTAAAAAGTAGACCTTTTCTTCCAAAATATTAATACCTATAGGAATTCTTTTTATTAAAAGCTTTGTTACGTTATTATAAATGATACATGAAAACTTCCCTCATTAAATTCTTCCCTTTTTAAGAGAAATAGGGATAATTTTAGGGGAATAATTGAATTTCTTCTAGACAGGCAAGTGAGACATTATTACATATGCATATATTTTAAGCTGAATCGATTAAAACCAAACACGTAAAATATTGTAAAAATATCATAGTGTGAAAATGATTTTTCAGATTATTTATATAATAATAATATTAATTAATGTTCCGTAACATTAATTTTGCTGGTAAGAAAATTTCGGTTTCTAATAGTTAACAGAAGAAATGGATATTGTTTATTAAATTTCATAAATAATTTCAGGATTCAGAATTAAATTGTTTAATTTATTTTGAAAATAAATTATAGATTGCAGGAGCAAAATCTCCCTTTTTTAACATCTTTTTTTATTTTTTAACTTTATATGATGCTTTTTTATTTTAAAAAATTGTGAAGAATCGCGACAAGTGTGGAGGAAAAAATATCCGTATTGCTTTTAGTGGAACTTTCTCCTTCTTACATGCATGAAGGTGAATACTAATGGCAGTTTAAAAAGTTTTTACTGCTGCCATCTATTAGTGGAGCGAAGAAGTAAAACAAAACTTAATGGGAATTACATTACATAAGGCTCCTTTTTTTGGATTTTTCTTCCTTCATGTTAACCAGCGAAGAATTACATGAACTCATTTTTTTAATGTATTAAGTAACAAGTCAATATTTTGGATCAATTAGTTTTTGTTTGATTTATTAATTGAAATTTGTTCTATGGAACTTAGTTACTAAATATTATTTTTAAAACTTTTCAAAGCTAGAATCGAAACATTAATAATATCATAGACTAGTAAGTTATAAAGAAAACATTAATGCAGTGCCCGCCAGTTTGTAAAATCCCTGATTATTATCAGAAGAAACAAACTTTTTTTTCATTTTTTAATCGCATTAAGGAAATAGTGAAGAAAATCAAAATTATATTGAGTGTCTTTAACCAAATTAATATTAAAATCAAACTAAAATAGTTGCAGTAACAGTCACTAAGATTTATTAGAAATCAAATATTTTATTTTTACGTAAACTTTTTAGTGAATTCTTTTGAACACCTATACTCTTTATGTCGGAAAAAAAATGAAGAAATACTATCATCTCCAATGAGAAAGTTGATATTCGGTAATTGGAATAATAACTTTTATGAGATCATAATAAATGGTGTGTTGTTTATTAAAATAATTTTTGGGTCAAATATCCATCATTGAACAAGTAAATGACATAGCATGATCCTCAATGAGCAGTGTTGCAAGGCGCCGATAATCGTTCACCCTCAGATGGCGTTGTGAAATCCCCTAAAAAATTTTTAAAAAAAAATCGAAATTTTTATATTAACGTATAAGTATTTCAAAAATAATACAAACGTTAAATATTGTATGAAAACGTTGATTTAATACTCTTTAATATTTTACTATCAACAAATTAATCATTTTTACATTTCAATCGTTACATTATCTTTAATTTCTATACTAAAATATTTAAGATACTTTTTTCAATACTTCTTGACTGGCACATTTTTTTCATAAATATTTTATTATCAATGATATAGTCTTTTTCATATTTTAATTCTAAGATTATGCTTAAATTTCCGATAAAATATCCAAAATATTTTCGTCAATACTTTCTGATTTGTATATGTGTTCGCTGTTAAGCATTTTTAACATAGAAAAAGCGCAAAATAGCATCAGCTGTAGTTATAGACATTATATTTCTCAATTTGTCTTTAATAATATTTAATATGGAGAAACATCTCTCCACAGCTGCATTTGAAAACGCAATACTTAATAAAGCTAAAACAAGAGTCGAAATATGTTTGAATTGATTTTCATATTACCATCTCACACATTCAGTTATAAAATTTGATATAAGAACGTAACCAAAATGAAACAAGTAAAATTCACAAATAACCCTAAAATAAACCCCTAAAAACAAATTCCCCTAAAATACTCACTGAAGATAAAAAAAAAAATCCCCTTAAATTTAGGGGGAAAACTCCTAATCTGGCAGCACTGTCAATAAGCTATAAGAAGATGCAGATAACTTGAACTTTTATCACATTGAACATGTAAAAGTTGTTACCTGTTTATTACTTCTGAATATTAGTTTATTATATTATATTATATTATATTATATTATATTATATTATATTATATTATATTATATTATATTATATTATATTATATTATATTATATTATATTATATTATATTATATTATATTATATTATATTATATTATATTATATTATATTATATTATATTATATTATATTATATTATATTATATTATATTATATTATATTACATTACATTACATTACATTGTATTGTATAATATTATATTATATAATATAATATTCTAATTATATTATATTATATTATATTCATAAATTAAATTATTTATTTTCGTTAAAACGATAATCTCGCTACAACAACAGTTTCATCTACTATTGCGATTAGTTGTCATAACGGACATTTACTGTATTTAAAATTGCAAAGCAATATTGAAGATTAACTTTTAGTGCTAATCTTAAGTAATTTCTTGGCAATCAAACATTAAAATTCTTTGTGTTGTAACCAATAAATAAGAAAAATCAATTTAATTAATATGAATTATAATATAAACTCAAATGAAATTTATAATCTTCAAATTTAGCGGAATTATATGATATGTGGAAACTGCAATTCATGTGATACGCTTGTTTGGTATACGGGTAAATGACCATTAAACCCCGACTAAATGACTACATTCAAAAAAATTGTTATGCAACAAAACTGAAACAATTTTAAAACTCATTTTTAGAGGGGAAAAAAAGATGTCAGCAGAAATTGGTTTAGGTAAATACTGTTTTATTCCAATAAAATTGGAAAGTTAATTTTTATGGTGAAGTATTAGTCAAATCGTGGAAGCAGTTTCTTGGGTCCTGCCCAGGCCCCAAACTTTAAACAGACTGCTCATGTCAGATTTGTGCCTTTCAGTGTTTAATTCTGTGTCCTTGTAGTTTTGAACCCAACTCAAAAAACGAATGAATTCTTGGATCAAATCAACGCCGAAGAAAATAACCTGTATTTGCGTTAAAAAGACAGGAAAAACATAAGAACCTGTCTGGCCCAATGGAGTTGTAAGCCATGAATCTTTCCACTGGGGATATTTTACGTCAATACTGTTATCGGTGAGAGCCGGGGCAGTATTCGAATCGAATAGATATCGCTTGGACTCGAACCTGGGTCCCCTTAATGGGAAGCAAGCCCTTTATCTCTTGATTCCCTCCAGGTATCTTTATTCTAATTTATTTCCAATATAGCTGATCTAATTCCAAAAAGAAACGGTCGTCAAATTATAACGGTAAATAATAAATGACACAGTGAATTTTCAAACATTTGTAACAATTTTATAAATGGAATTTTAAAAATGACAATATACAAGTGTATGTTACCGAGAATGATCGAAATCAAGAGAATGTCGACTTTCACCGGTGAATGTCAACAATCACATAGTCGCTTTGGTGAATGTCCGGAATATTTGTTATATCCGATTGGATATTGATTTATTCATTGATATTATTATATTTATTCGATATTTTAATATCTGTTGAGGATAGATTATGAGAAACATCAGTGTATGGTATGCCGGGCAGTGGCACTTAACTAGACCTAGTATATATTTCTGACATTAACCAAAACGACTATGTAATTGTCAACATTCACCGGTGGAAGTCAGCAACCACCAATTTCTATAATTAATAGTAACATATTTGCACAAAAAGAGAGTATAAGTGTTTATTTTCAAAAATTAAATTATCCATCATTTTAATGTAACTCATACAATTGAATAATTAATAATTTCTCAAAACCAGGGTAATATAAAAGTTTTACAGAGATCAATTTAATATCACAAAACCAATAGTTGTCTTAAACAGTTAATGGTCCGGATATTTTGGCGATCATTCTGAATTTTATATTCCTTTTCAAAAACATTGTTTCGTTAATCATCTCAATCCGACGTAAGTTATGGTGATTTTACTGTAAACTGAAAGTAAATGAAACTGAACTCATTGATTAAAATTTAATTGCATATGAAACTCTGGATTCTAAGAATGGCCTTCGCTTTGGGATTATAACTAAGTAATCGACTTTCGTGCACATCAATAAAGTTTAATCGGATTTTCCATCCTCCAATTCTGATTTACATTTGGGGAACTGAGTGTAAATTATTTTCATTTTAAGTACTTTAGACATTGATCAAATTAATAATTGATGCCCAGCAATAGTTTTAAATCGTTATTGGCGAATTGTGTGGGATATATTTGTCGTTAAAATAATTTAAAATATTGAGCTATTTTGAAGCAGAATGTTCTAAAAATTCAAGCACTCAACAGTCATGTTCATTGCATTCAAATATAATAAAAAATAAGAACGTTTTCATGTAATTTAACGACATGACATATTTTATTATAATCGAATTTTCTTAAACCGAAAGTTTTTCAATCGAAGTTTTTAGATCAAAAGTCAGTGTTGAGTATATTATTTACTTAGTACATATAATTTACACTTGTTATTTATGTGGTATAATGCATCCACATACCTTAGCAACTTTAAACTAAAATTATATGACAATGGCATTAAAATTTCATCTTATTACGGGCCTTGAACAGCCTTTCAGATTGCATTTTCGACTATCTTTCGGTATACTGAACTGGTCTAACTTGTAAAATTGAACCCAATCCAAAAAATCAAGGAAAATTTTGGATCAAGCAAAGATGTAAATTTGTTTTCGTATTTGACTTTTTGATGTAAACGACCCACTTTATGGTGAGAAAAACAAAAGAAGCCACCAATAGCTAACCACTTTAAAAATCACATCATTCATCATGACCGATCATATTAAATATACCCCATTATTGATCGTTAGTAACAGTTGAACACATCGAAAACTTAAAACATTTTTTACTATTTTTAAAAAAAGGAAATTTGCAAAGAAATGATTAAAATGTTCAAAAGTGGATCAAGCACAGAACGGAAAATTTTCGATACAGAGTAGCACTTACAAAAGGAAAAAGCAAGATTACTTTCAACTTTACGTCGTTTTAATTTGTAACCTAATTGAAAAGCCTTACTAGCAAAGATAAGGCGACACATACAAAGCAAACTTTTAGATTTGAAAAAAAAGAAAAAACATTTGAAAAGCTTTATCTTTGTTTTTTTGATGCTCTATTTTTTATTCTAATCTAACACTTTAATCAACCATCTCAGGAACCTTGAAGTATTTTCGTTTCAATATCTTGGGATGAGTAATTTTTTCTTATTGTCAGCCCACTCGTAAGCAAGAATTTCCTTTCTCTAGAGTTTTTCTTTATAGGTTATGTTTACCAAACTTTAAAATACCGTTAAAAAAATATGTAAAAACAATTGTTATTAAGAGGAATATTTCGACATTAACCTAGATTTTATCACGTAGCTATTGCAATATTCGTCAGCAATAGAAAAGTGTGGAAGTCAACAATTTACTCATATGAAGTATGCAAAAACTCCAGTGTTTCCAGTGGTAAAATTTTTATATTATTTAAAACCATTAAAATACCATTAAATAGGGTACACACTGTTTTATGAGCCAAAAAATACCCATATGTCTCTTGTTTGTGCTGTAAAAAAATTTACAATGTTTTTAGACTAAAGTAAACCCTCAAAACTCAAAGATTGACAAAAGCAAAAAAAAAAAAAAATTTTTTTACCACTTCTTAGTCTTACATCTTAAGACCTACACTCCCAATTGAAATTTAATCAGATGTTCTTATCATATGCCATATATTAATAACTGTGCTCTTGGTGAATGCTGACCAATAATAAATCAAATACATCTGTGCTTATAAAAGTAAAAGTAATATTTCGATATTACGCTTTTGATAAATATAATTTATTAGAAAATGTCTCGAAATTAGGATTTAAGGAAGGGGAAAAAGTTTTGTTTGAACATATAGAAAGTATAACACCTCCATAAAAATCAATGAACAGCTTCGAAGATAAGAAAACTTTTAAAAATATTCAGAATAGAAATTAGTTTGATTAACTACTTAGAAGCTGTTCGCTTAATTCAACAAAACATTACTTTCTTGGCGGTAGAGTAACTGTTACAGTTAAAAGGACAAGTTATACGACCGTAACTAATTATGAATGCCCTTTTATTCAGAAATTCTACCTGACTCTCTGGATAGACTTTGAAAGTATCTTCATCAGGCAACAGAGGCATTCCAACATTGTCCAAACAAAAGATGATCCAGCAGAAGATCTCGTCATCCGGATCTGGCAACAAGAGAGAAAGATCGTAAAAATAGCGGGACTATGTTTTCATCTTCCTAAGGGAAATTCGAACAAAGTTGTGTTTGCTCTTGTCCGCTTCCGAATATTTGCATATTAACTGGTGGGATGAGAAGCAAAAGGCAGAGCGGCAATAATTAGGCAAAGTAAAATGAAAATAACTTCCACAAACTTCTCTCCCCGATATTGTGTACATTTCGTTAATAAGAAATGTTGCTTTTAATAAAGGCAAAAGTCTTGTTCGATATTTGTGTAAGATATTAGAAATAAACTGAAAAGAACACGGAACCCAAGCCAGAAACTCTAGGTCCGATGCTTGGTTCTAATGACACGTGTTACCGAGCCTTAAGTATCTGTAATTAAATAAAATGTTTTGTGTTTTGTATGTTTTGATGAAAATTCGATCCAGCTCTTCTACTTGTGGTAATATCTGGAACTTGGCGAAAATTTTATTACGCGGAGAATTAAGAGTGTAAAAGAAAAAGAGAGCGTTTATTTAAATGAGCCTCTTCCAACGAGAATTGTCTTCCACTGTGGATATGTAAATGTGTCATTTGCTTTGCTGAAATTGTCATCGTGGGAGACGGTATTAGGTTACAATAAGCAGCTAAGCGAATTGTGATTGAAGTGAAGGGAAGAGAAGAAAAAAACTGTTTTAATGTTCACGTTATTTGTTGAGATCTCGGTTTCATCGAATTAAGTGAGTGGTTGGGGTAGATTCGATATCGAATTTCTTTTCGTTTTGTGTGTTCTTTCCCCATTTTAGTATCCTTTGTCTCTGCTTCTGTATGCAAGGGAATTGTAAAAGCACGAGAAATTCGAAACTACCATTTGCTCCATGCATTTTAATTGATTCAGTTGGAGAAAGAGGAAAGAATTATTTTTATCTTCATCCTCTTAAGATTAATTTTTACATTATGGGATAGAGAGTGGTTTAATTAAGTAGCATAATAAGGCTCCTCTATGTTGACTTATTCGGAACAATTTTTCGTTAAAATAAATAAATTCGTTAAAAGGATTTTAAAAACAGCACGTTAAAAAATTTAAAATTTTTGCACTTAATAAAGATTATAATTAATTAATTATTTATAAAATTGTTTATTAATTTGATAATTATTATTTTTTTTAATTTATAACTATCCAAAAAAATTTAATAATTTAAAAAAATCATTTTGATAAATTTTTAAAAAGTAACAAACATTACCATCGTCAGAAATTTTGAAACAAACTCTGCGAAAAATGGATGCTCAAATTTCACGAAACTTTCTTCGTTATGACGAAACCGTTTCCTGGTATATGCTCCAAGCAAAAAAATTTTCAAAATGACGAAATAACTATCGTCACTTCTGCAAGGAAACGAATTTTATCAAAATTTTAAAAAAATATTTCGTCATTTTTTCCAAAAAAAAAAAAAAAAAAAAAAATTGCAGCCTTTAATAATAATCACTTCTCTAAAAATCACTTTATCGTGGGGACCATATAGGTAAATCAATGTCGCCAAATAACACAAGAGGAACAGATAGATAAATTACACATATGTTCAAATCCAGGATATTCCTGGTACAAGACCAACTCTTTGACCACCATAGAGTTCGGTCGATTTGATACGCTATTTTATTTTCAACCGTCTTGTCATTTCCCTCCCATTCTAATTAATAATCGTCATTCTAATTAATAATCTCCCACAATGCACTGCGATGAGATTCCTAGTTGAGGAAACATTTTCGTCATGTATTTGAGAGTTCGCGTTTGGTCACAAATCACGTGATTTTGTGACGAAATGATTATCAAAATTAATGAAATACAGCTCAAGTATTGCTGAATCGTCAGAAGCGAAAGCTTTAAGAATGTATTGAGATTTAATACTGTTTGAATTTGCTACAATCTAAATAAGAAGTCAAACTAAACTATATTATTGCGCAAATGGTATTATGGTTCATTTTGAACGTTAACACTTAATTGGGTTTAAAGTGTCTTCCATTTTTATTCTCCAAAATTTGAATTTCTTCATTAAAATACATCATTACTAGCAAACTAAGTAAGTTATGTATTGTTTTCAAAACTATAGTTAAACTTTTCTTTTTTTAACATTAATTTTAAATGAATACGAAGGAATTGAATCGAATGAATTACTATCAATCAGAATGGATCAGTGAATATTTATAAAATATTCCAACTGCGGAAATTGTGAAAGACACAAAAGTGTTTCTAAAATATTTACAGAAGTATTCTGATTAGTTTTTTTTTTTTTTTTTTTTTTAAGTAGAATTTTAGATTTCAACCTATAACATGAGATAACAGATAAGGCATAAAATTTAGAAAGTTGGAAAAAATCATGCTAGATCCAAATTTTCAACATCTAAACGCTAAATGTGCTTGCAAATTATCTTCAGAGCATGAGTAAGTGAATGTATAGGATAGTATGTTGTGTTGTTTCTAATACCACTTGCCAATACCTGAAAGAGTATGAACCGAGTGGTGAAACCTAGCGAATTTAAGACTGAGAGTGCGTTTCTTGTTTTTTGGTGGCGTAATCTATGGCCAAGAATAAGACTTCAACCACACACACGTCACTGTCCGTTTTATTGGGTGAACCCATTCATACATCCATTCATTCATCCACAGATCGTATTTTTGACCTGAATCAGCAAATCTATCTCCTATTCAGTATCCCCAGAGGTATGAGTTGTTATAGGAACATGAAGGACTTTGTGACCAGACAGATTTAACGTACACTAGTCACCATTTACTACACGGGGAGTCTTCGCTCTGTGGGAATCGAACTCACAACCCCTTAGACATGAGCCCAAGAGATCGTGAGTTCGATAATATAATCGATTTCAATAAATGAGGGGAAAATTCTAAAAAATTGAAAATATTAGGTTTTCTCATATTTAGCAAGATGTTTTGTACAAGGCCTCGCGAAGTCTAACGACTGCTCTGGCAACGTGAAAAAGAAAAATCTCTTTTGTCTGTACTCATCTTTCCAGTGAATGACTAAAGACTTTGAGTGAATCACGGCCATATCGTGAAGGTCATAGGTTTCCAATATGAACACTACCATCCTTATTGGGAGCTGGGACTGTCTTATTTGAGAATTTGTATTACAGAAAAAGATAATTTTAAATATCAAGTGCACTTTGAAATACTCTATTTCATTTGTTTTGTATTCTAAAACTAATGCATATTTAATTCTGCCTACATTAAAAGTTATTAAAAAGTGATTAAAAGTTATTAAAGCAATTATTAATTTAGCACTTTATTAAGAAAAGCATTACTAATTAATTGAAGTATAGGAAAGACAACAATTTGCTTGATGTTTTACGCTGAAATGTTTTAACACTATAATGTATACAATGATTTTTTTTTCAAGTTCAAACTATTTTTATTCTTCTAATTTTTAGCAAAATATTTAAATCATTTTTTCCTTTATCATGAATATAATGTAACGAAAAAATGATGAATAAGTCTATAATGACCCAACTTTTTTGCAAGATATAGCAAACTCAATTAGATTTTAAATTCATCTACCCGTAACTTAATATTTTATAATAAGAATTCGGTAGTATTCACATTATGTTGAAGGATCATGAAATTCTTATGAAATTAAAATTATTTATATTCTACTTCCGTATAAACATGGGTACAATTTCATCCAAACAGCTGTTATATTCTTTAATTTAATCAATTTTGTTGTTTATGGGAGATTTAAGGTATTTAAACTTTCTTCACACGCTTTTAAACTTCAAATTTCCTACAATTAGTTCATATACGAGGGCTGTTTTTTAAGTTGGGGCAGTATGAAAATAAAAACTAGATGAAAGAAAATTTTCAAGAAGCAAATTTATTTTCAGATTCTACATACATTTCTCTATTTTTTCCAGCATAGTTGCCAAGTTTGTTTAAGCACTTATCATACCTTATAACTAGATTTAGAATACCCTCTTTATACAAACTTGCCGCCTGCTCCGTTAACCAAGAGGTCACGGCCGTTTTCACGTATTTCTTCATCGTTGTAGTGATTGCCATCAAAATTATGTTTGAAATATCGGAAAAGATGAAATAACTCAGCACAAGGTTTGGGCTGTAGAGGGGGATGGTCCAAAATTTCCCAATCCATACAGACCAATAAAGCTGGGATTTAAAGCTGCGGAGAGAGTCATCGTCATAGAGTAGCAAAATTCCCTGTCAGCAGGGCAGGGAATTTTGCTACTTTACAAAACAGCCAGTAAATGTTTTTGTTTTTTTATTTCCTATGAGCTGCACAATCAGTCTTCCCTATGAGCAGACCTAGTGCGTTCTCCAGGAGTGGTATTCACTCTTTCAGGACCACCACAATGGGTGAGGTACCGTTGGCCATGTTAATTTGGACGTCTAGTTTCTGCCACACTAGATGGCAGCACCGAGATTCTATTTGGATGCTAAAGTGCACTAGGAATTTAATTTTGCCGGAAATGCCAAGAGCCAATAAGGCACTCCAGGGATCTTTTACACGCCGCATAATCATACGACTTGGCCGCTGAGGATTTTCTGCATCCCGAAAATCCAGTGTCTGGGCCGGGGATCGAACCCGCTGACTTGGGCTCAGAAGGCCGACGACAAACCAGCTGCACCATCCAGCCACGCCAGTAAATGTATTCAGCCGACAAGTTTTTTGCGATTGAAAACGTATCACTGACCGTATATTGTGCGTGGCGGGCAATTTGTTGCATTTAAATATTTTAAAGACACAGAACTGACCATTGAGTTTACCTACACTATTGTTCCCAAGGAATACCGGGACACGACACAAGCATTCGTTGCGACGTACGCGTCACACAATAAAACGGCCATTACTTAAAAAACAACCTTGGTATTGTATTTTGTTGAAATAATTTATAAACTGTAATATTTAGTTGATTGTTTTAATTAAATTAAAAAAGTGTTACAATGAATTTATTTCTTAGCCAACATGTTTAATTTTTACGTCAGGGCTACTTTAATAAAAAAATGGTTAAATAAAAGTTAACATTTATATAAATTCGTTGGTCAGTAAAAAATTTCAACACAATAACAATCTACATATATATTTCTCTTATCGGCACCAAAAATAAGCCTCATTACAACTTCCTGAATGGCAACGTTAGAAAATCGACCAATGATTGCATCCATAGACATAAAGGCATCTTCCATAGACATCCATAGACATCTTCAATTTTATTAAAATAATAAAAACATAATTAATGAAAGCTAATAAAATATAAATGCATATTCTTACAAATATGCGCAAGCAATAAAGAATTTTCAATTCAGAAAACAATTTAATGTTTTAAATTTTTTTTTTAACGAATTATCATTCTTTTAAAAAGCAATAACAAAAAATCAATCTATATATATATATTTCTCTTACACGGCACCAAAAAAAAGCCTCATTACAACTTCCCGAATGGCAACGTTAGAAAATCGACCAATGATTGCATCTAAAAATGTCACATGCCAAATCTAGCTGAGGTGGCTCAACATATAGCGCTTTTAAAAACGGAAACAATAAACAGAGTGAGCATTATCAGGTTGTTCAATTCAGCTGCGGCAAAAATAAAAATAAACAACTTAAACAATAAAAATGCTGTTGCCAGCCATAGAATTTTTTGAAAGTTAACTTAGCAACATAAATCAAAATTATGATACCTGAGCGTTTGACGTAACAAATCCTTCAATTCTATAAGTGTTGTATCGCCAAATGCCCAAATTAACAATTGCAATTTCAAATTAATATTGAAATGTACAGGTTTAGAATTTTCTACAGTGAAAAGTTTTCGGAACTTCAGTATTCAAAAAAGTATACAAAAGCTAGACGTTAAGAACGTACCCAATGAGCGAGCAAAGCGAGCATTGGATTGCGAAGCAATCCGAAATGAACTGCGAAAGCAGTTTCGGGGGTTGGTGAGCGCCAGCGAGCAGGGAGCGAAGCTTCCTAGTATATAATAATATGAATAAATGTGTATCATAACAAAAATGTTAAAAAAAATTTTAAAAAAAAACAAACTTTTTTTTTGTTATTTGCATTGATGAACCCTGTTAAACGAAACTACCCAGAATTCTCAGTTAACGTGAAAACTGGATGGTAACACAATGTGACTGATTAACAAGAACAAATTTTAATTAATTAATACAATAAGAAACGAAAATATTTTAAGGGAACTTCTCTTGTGTTTAATTATGAAGAGGTTTTCAGCAGCAAATGCGGAATCTTCCCTGAGAATCTTCAATTTAATTAATCCACACTCAAGCAGACTTTTTTTTTTTTTTATCGAACTACTACTCGTTTGCTGTTAGACAGTTCAATCAGTGAAATTGAAATGCATTTGTGCGTAGTTCTATTTCATATCCATTCATTAGTAATCCTGTTTTTCTTTTTCTTTTTAGAACAAATGATTCATTTTCATTTCATCAAGCGCTTTTGATGGAGTCATTACCTGTGATACATCTGCCAGTGAGGGAGGGAGGGGTAAGTAAAAGCTGCAAAATATGTATAATCTTCAACAACCAAACGATATCGTCACGGGCCAAGCGCCAACAATATTAAGCCGAAAGTCACCCAACTTCTTTTAATTAAAGAAATTTTCCACCCCTATGCATCGCTTTTTTTTTTTTTTTTTCCTTTCCCAATCTTCCCTCGCGTCTCTTTTTTCATTTTCTTGGGGAAAAAATGCTTAATGAGTCCCTCTTATCCCTAATGCGAACATAACAAATGAAAAGTATTTGATATATCTCGCTTTAGATATGGCGCATGTGCAGTACTTTTTTCTTCCTGGAAATAAGCGAAAAAAAATGTAAAGCACGTCTATCTGTATATTTATAATTATTCTTATGCCCTCTAATTCAGCGACAGAGAACTTTCAAAGCCGAAATAATTTTCCATCTTGATTTTTACCACTCGGATTTTTTTTTTTTCATTCATTATTCATATCTTTTTGCCCACCACCTACACCACCGGTGGCCATTAGGTTGAAGTAGAAGTAGTTGTTGCAAAGCTGGTTGAGAGAAATCACCCGGGCACCCCCCTGCAAATGAGTTGAGAGAATTTTTGTCTATATATGTATATTTCGATCGTTTATTACTGATGATCCCCTTCCTTGAGCCAGAAATGGCTACGAGAAATTAAATTCTCAAGGGAGGAATTTTTGAAATATCGTTTGCGATTTCTACGGATAGTTTATTTGTTCTAAACGCATTAATCTGACAGGAAAAGTTTGAGAATTTCTTCAGAGTGATTTGCAATTTTTTTTTCTGTTTAATCTTCATATTTTTTTTTTCGGCGAATAAAAAGTGAGTAAGAAATTTATGAGACAGTTTTTTTTTTATTTATCTCCGATCTCTATGATTACAGTTGAATTTTTTATTTCATTGACTTAATCACCTTACGTCCTAACTGAAAATTTTATTTTAATAGGATAATTGCTATTAATCCATTGATGTTCTTACATTACATGCAATTCAGAAAAAGAATTTTTTTATGCTCTTTTTTTTATATTGAGGCTTAAAAATCGTAACACATCTTTGGAGTAATTTTTGACATAAAAAACTTTATTTGCTAGTGTGAATTGGTAGGTGAAAAAATACACGCACTAAAAAAATCATTAAAATTTTTTTTTAGTTAAGTAGCAAATCTATTTGGAAAAAATGGCAATCTGTTTTTTTTTTTTTTTTTGTACTTGCAGAAAAACTCAGGAATAAGAGATCTGTCTCAGTCATGTAATCGGATCAACGTTTTTTTTTTTTTTTTTTTTTTTTTTTTTTTTTTTTAAGTCTGTTAAAGTCCGACACTTACAAACGCTCCATCGTTGATTCAACAATTTAAATTATTTAATGATTAGGCTTCAACGAAAATGCTCAAGCAAATTCAAGCACTATTCAGATTTGTTAAATGTTTCTTTTAGGACGAATCTTTTTTTAATTTCTAAATATATTGAAGTAATATGTAAAGTGTTGTACTTCCATTAATAATTTTAGCAAAACATGAATTGTACATTTTATTATGTTCCAGTAATATTTTATTTTGTTCATATTTCTCTATGCCGTATTACATTTATTTGGAATTTTCATAAAAATTCTTGAAATTACGCTTGATTTGAAAATAATCAAGAATTAAATTTCTAGGAGTACTCCATGAAAACGATGACACTAGGTACGGAAATTAAAAGTACAAAACTGGTTTAATACATTAGTTATTTTGCTTTTAACTCTCTTATTTTTATTCGATCTCGAACCAAACTTTCGTTTTTGCCGTTATTATTAGTATCATAGTTAGTCTATTTTAACATTTAAAAAAAAACATACTCTGCAATAGTTCTTTTCAGCAGAGCGAAACTCATTATTCAGAAATAAGCACCGTTTTTATTCAAACTTTTCAATCCAAATCTTTCTGGCATTAGAGAATTTCTTACAAATTTCATTTCTAATATCGATTAGGAAAACGTCAGTGTAGGGAATACCGGGAGATGGCTCTTTACCTTTAAGTACATTAACAGAGGGAACGCCGTGAAAGTGTATATTAGGCAATAACCCTATACCTTAACAATCAGTAGGTTAGGGAATACGCAGCAAGTATATAATGAGCAATGGTCCACATATTTTGAACGGTTTATTATCCTAGCTAAGTCAGTAATTATTCAGAATACTCACAATTTTGGTGAATGTGATGAAAAATGCATATTAATCACATTGCCCAGTGCTCTCTAAATTAATAATTTTTAATATTAAGGTCCATTGCACGATACATGTTTGCGCGTTTTTCCCTAAATTGATATTTTTTTGTAAAATTCAAGAGCTATTTCCTGGCAAATACTTGTCCAGTATTCCTTTCACTGACACTCCTAAGTATAAGAATTTGTAATCAGAGCAAGAATACGGTAATCTTGGAGTTTGAAGGCTGGTCTGAAAATGGCACTGGTTTCTGAAAAAATGCGAATTTAAAACCTTTTGTAATAAAAATATTTTCATTTTTCATACGGAAATTAATCCAGTCCAAGAAGAAGTCCAGTCCTTTTATCCAAGAAGAAAAATACACATTTCATTCGATTTGAATTATACTTTAAATATGTAAACGCATTTTTTTTACTGAAAACAATGAAAAGAAATGTAATGAGCTTTTGAATATTTTTAGTCACATCAATTGTACAAAGTGCATTATATTGTATTTTAATCTAATTGAAGTAAAAGGTGCGAAATTAGTGTTATTCAGTTTTTACCCACTTATGCGTTTTCAGAGTAATGTTTTTGGTTAAAATCCCGAATTTCCAAAAAATCCCTTGGATAGTTATCAAAAGAGTTATCAAGTAACATTCATTTAAATTCAAAAATCTATGAAAGTCTGTTTCCTTGCTCATATTAATTGAATTCTCTTAAACTGTTTTAATTAATTCAAATCTCTAGAATCTATGAAAGTTCTATGACTCGTACTATTTGGCCAAGAACTCTAGTTTCTGAAAACGGTATCGAATGAAATTATCCTTAAGGATCTCTGAATTTTAAAATTCAAGAGCCCGGAAAAGATTTATTTTTCGTTCTGGATCAGATTGACTGGTTAATTCAAAACTATTTCTTGAACGACGCCCGGTGGCTGAGTGGTAGCGCTTCGTGCTCCCGTGCCACAGGTCCTGGGTTCGATCCTCGGGCTGGGCAAGGTTGACTCAGCCTTTCATCCCTTCAGTGGGTCGATAAATGATTACCAAGCATGCTTGGGAACTAAACACTGGGGGTTCCACGTTCGGCTGATCACTTGACCGGAACATCTGCTACTGCACCCCAGAGCCCAAGGTCAAGAAAACTGAGATGGGCACCCTTGGCCCTTTATGGTCTGTCACGCCACTGAGTTTAGTTTATTTCTTGAACAGAGCGATCAATAAATCTCTCGCACCTACCGCTTTTACCTCCTAGACAAGTTATTACCATCAAATCTGAAGCTGGGGCTCTCTGTGGTAAATAGTGGGAAAACCCAGCAGTTCTTTTTAAAATTTCATTTTAAATTTCTATTTTAAATTTGCTAACAGCTTGTACACCTGGACTTACTTTGCAAGTCCTCGCAGCAAGTCCGTGAATTGCTCCAATAGTGTGTTAAAAGCAGCGTGCAATCCATGAGCTGTTCCGGCTCAAGAACCGGTTAAAAGTCTTATCTCGCCTTCTGGTTCATATTGTTCCGTTACAAATACTAGTATTCTTAATATTTTCCATGTCTTTTACACCAATCTGTGAGTTCAATAAAATTCATTTTGCTATTACACAGAAACACATTTCAAACAACCAATCACAGAGTGGGTTCCGTTCATATGACTTTTCCTAATTTATTTTTTAATTTCGATAATTAAGGTGGCCATGAATGCTGTGGGATCGCGTTTTCTACCTTGTAAGGAAATTTTAGTATTTTGAAGTTTTTTCTCAGGAAACATTAGGCAAAATAATTGTGTAGGGAAAACGACTGTTATTAATTTAACAATCTATTATTATTAAATTTAACAATCGGAATGATCCGTGGATGTGAGCGCCATTGACTGGATTACTCTTGACTGGTACACCCTAAACAGATGTCTTAAGGTTATTGCTTGGTATATATTTTGCCCAATTTACCCTGCCCTGGTGAATTTTTAAAGTTAAGTGTCACTACCCGGCATACCCAACACTGATGTTTTAAGATTAAGTGTTCGGATTAATTCCTAGGAAACATAGCCGTTGTCAAAAGGCGGCAGAATAATCGTGGAGGTATTTTACCAAAGATTGGAGCAATACAGGGTTGCAAAAAACCCGGGTGGGTTTTTCTGGGTTTTATTGGGCTTTTCTGGGTCTTATTGGGCTTTTCATGTTTTATTGTTGTTTTTCTCAAAAGAGAAGGCAAGGATAAGTACCTTATTTTAAAAAAGCTTATTTTAATGCTAATAATTAAGTTTAATTTTATGAATTGACTTAACATATAGGTAATTAAAGTGTAATTAATACCAATAAATTGGTGCAAAAGTCTGAATAAAGTTTCTTCTGACATCACGATATAAAATGTTATATGTATTCACATACATCACCCATTTAAAACTTATTTTAACAAAGGATTACTTTTTATTTATATTTAAATCTTAAAAATGTTTTAGGAATTTTTTTTGCATAGAAAGCGATTCAAAGGCACTGACTAATCAATGGCCATACAGTCAAATCAAGCCAGCAAGGTGACTCTCCAGTCTCCAAACGCAGTTTCTTCACCATAGGTTCATTTTCTTAGGCTAGACTACATATATATTTCAATATAATAGCTCCTTACTATAATAAATGATAAAAAAAATCACCTTTAGTAAAACCCAGTAAAACCCACTTCATAGTGGGTAGGTGGGTTCTTTGCAACCCTGGCAATAGTTAACACTGCCTTTCTTTGGATAGCATGCGATCAATAAATATTGCATCCTATAGACTTAAATCTCAGGAACTTATAAAAGTTATATTCTGCTGTCTCTTTCATGCGGCCATGTTAAGAACAAGTATTCTCAAGAATTACTTTTGATAAAATAAATAAATGAATGTCCCAAATTTTCATAAACCTTACAAAAATATTAAATTTAGTTATGTTTACGTTTAAGTTGAACCATAGTATAATTTCATCAAGTTTAAGAGACATGATAATTAGGTACAATTTTAATTATTTAGGTTGCTTCAAAATTTTACTCAGGGTAAACTTTGATTATATAGTTCTTGTTAGTATTTAATCTCCCAATTTATCAGAAGAAGGATTGCTCTTTTTCACACGTTTTTGTTAGTGAATGAGTAGCTGATATATGTTGAGATAACCACATTGAGTAATAGAAATTTTTTTAAAAGGTTTAAAATTTAAAACAACAAAAATCCTCTTAAAACTCTTAAATTTTGAAGGGCGAAATATGAAATGGTTACGAAATATACATAATGTAATTTTATCTATAGTTAATGCATTAATTTTCATTTAAAATTTTTAATCTATTACGCCCGATTAATGCCAACATTAAGATTTTCGCTCAATTACAATTTCTGAAAGAATACTCCGTTTGAGCGACAGACAATACTTCCTGCTGTTTATTAAGACCTTAAAATCTTTCAGTAGAGCGAACAGCTCTGTTCACTACTCAAAAGACGACTACAGAGCGATGAGGAGTGAAAGAAAAGTAGAAAAGTGAGAGAAGGAGCAACAGGGACCTCCCGGATTCTCATTAATCATCCGGGAACTGTCAGTCCTTCCCTGGATATTTGCAAATCGCTTAAATCCCCATCCGTCTTGCATAGGGTAGGGGAGTGTAAAGATAGATGCTATGGGGATTTTGATTTGCTTGCTTCCATGCTATAAGAATAAGATACGTAGTTGCTAGCTGTTTGTATGACGTTTTAAATATAAATCACAAATTTTTGAATATTTTTAAAAATTTATATGAAGTAGCAGTACATGAACAGTTCCTTTATTTGCGAACTTCATCCATCGATGTTCTCTCATGAAAAAGTTTTCAAAAAAATGTTGGCAGGAGATCAAAAAAAAAAACAAAAAAAAAAAACATTTTCTGTTTTAATAACTATACATTTTCAGCTCTACTGATCCTATTCTTTCTTTAAGATGAAAGTTTTATTAAATATTAAAATTTTTAAACAAATATTCTTTGTGTTATTTTGATGTTTATGATAAAGATTTTTTTAGGCTTCGATGTATCCTAAAAATTATTTATTTCTGTCATTGTAGGAAATGCCAGCATTCTTTTCATCACTTTTCATTGTATAGAATGACTGGCGTTTTTAGGGGAAGCCTGAAACATGAATATTATTGTGTACTTTAACTAGCCATTCTATAGAATGTTTGAAGGTTTTTTCGTACTTATTTTTTAGATCAGTTATGTAATATCTTAAAAATTAAGCAAAAAAACGTCGCACGAAGCAAAAATAATGGTAGAAGAATGGGCACAGCTTATTTTATGTAAATTGAATAGCCTTTGCACTGAAAAGAGAGGCTGTGGCAACAGCAATGACTGCTTAGCAGAACCTTTTTTTTATAACCGTCGTTGAACAGCCGACCCAATTTTGAGTTTACGGCTTCAAATGTTAAACTCCGTAGACTTGTAATTTTGAACCCAATACAGAAGGCAAGGAAACTCCTGAATGAAGTATTGGGAGAAATTTGCTTTCGTGGAGGAACCCGCATTTGCGTTGTATGGAGAAGAAAACCATGAAAACCTCCCACGATTAGTTCATGACAAGAGGACTCTAACCCATGATCCGTCTACCATCGAGGATACTTTACATTAGCACTGAGGTCAGTGCGAGCAGGATGTGTAATTCGTATCGACCATCCATGGCTGGGATTCGAATCCGGTTTACCTCATTGGGAGGTGAACGCTCTATCTTCTTTGTTCAAATTTGGAATAAACTTTCTACCAACGTATACCCAGCAGACAATGTAAATTCATGCCATCCATTGACCTAGAACGAACATTGGACTAGAACGAAACCCTAACGGAAAGATTTCAAAATTTATTGGAAAGCACGAACATTAATGAACACTTAATGTTCAGACGGTTATTAAATTGTCTTCTTTTGACTATTTTTGTTCCTTTTCAAATTCTAAATTGTTTATTGTTCACTTTTGATAATTTATTGTTAACTATTAATTGTTTTTCCTTCTCCTCTAAGACGCAATGGACAGTCATAATTATGCTTATTAATTTCCTAATAAAGCCTTATCGAAAACATATAATTTCAGTTCTGTAAACAAGAACCTTCCCCAGTGTTCCACAGTTCATTGTGTATTTCAACAGTGAGGAATGATCTATCTTAAGGAATCAAAACTGCAACCATTAATTTGCCCTAATTGGATTTTTTAAAAAAGTTATTTTGCTTTATTCATAGGTATCACAAAGTATATCCTATTTTCATTTGGGTAATAAGTGAAACATTGATAATTTAAATCTCTACCCGTCAATTTCAGTGATTCCATACAATGTTTCGACATTCCCTTGAATGTTGGATTTCACTAACTGATAGTAACATATACTTCAAACATTTTAACAAACTCCATATATAAATGCAATGTTCTTGCTACATATGGTTTTATTTCTGATTTTAATGCGCAAAATTTTGTCAGTCGACAAGATATGAAAGTATCATAAATCAATCCAGTTAACAAACAAAGTTAAAATAAGCAGAATGACATATCAAATTTAGAACACTGGGAAAAGATTTTAAGAGAAAGTACTAGTTTAATTCATTTCTTTTGAATTGAAAACAAACTTTAATTAAAGAGCATGATCAGAAATATAGGACAGAGTAAAAGTTTTTAACCTCTACTAATTCTGGATTGAGATATAACATTTAGTTTACTAAATATTAACATTAAAAAATAGAGATCGTAGATGGATAGCTGAATGGTTAAAAGTATAGGATGCAGAATCTAATCCTACCGGAGACAGTTTAGAATTCCCATGTCTTTAAATTATGAAGAACAATTTTATTTGAAGTTATATATGACTAAAAACTATTTTATAAATTCAGTTAACTATTAAAAATTTTACTTATTAAGTTCGAATGTTTTATCATTTATTTGTATTTTATAATTAGAATGCTTTTTCTTAAAAAATATTACCAACAAGTTTGACTGCTTTTCTGTCATTCCTTTTTTAAATAATAAAATAATTTTATTTTAAAAAAGCCGTAAAGTGTAATTAAATTTACTCTAAATTAATTATATAATTTTCTATATTAGTACTATATTATTTATATTAATTATAAATTAATTTACTTTAAAATTAAGATTCTGATTGCAGTTTTCTTTATTTATTTTTAAATGGAATTGGATTAAAGTTTTATTTCTACCTATTTAAGTAAAAAAAATTTAAGAAAAAGTAATTTAAATTAATTTTAATTTAATTTAAATTTAAATTTATTTCAATTGCAACACAAAACAAAAAATACCTTCTTAGGAGAAAAATTTAAAAAATCTCTTCAAGTGTTTTCATATACAATTTCAAACTAAAAAATTTAAATTATTTGTTTATATATATACAAAAAAATTTTAGGCATGAAAAGAATTTAAAATTAACTGATAAACTTTCTTTCATAATTGATGAATGGGTGATTCTTTTTAAACATGACAATTCGGACCAAAACATTTCTTCAAAATTAAAGTCTTCAAAATAATCTAAAAATTTTTTTGTATACTTCTTTAGTTACACTTATTAATATCTTACAGACAGCAGTGTAGTTTATTGACATTTTCTCGAAAAAAAAAAAAAAAAAAATAGAACACCAAATATTAAATGCCAGCAAAATGACATATTAGCTTAGAAGTTTATAAAGCAGTCATTTTAAGTTAATAGTAAGTAACTCAACTTAAGCCTTTATGTTATATGGACCATAAATTGCTTAAATTAGTTCTTTTTATCCACTGTAGAAAGAAACAAAAAATTTTTTGTTGCTGATATGTACAGAATAAAATTGTGTACAATAATCAATCATTAAATAAATAAATAACTTTGATTAGATCCAAGCATATTACAATCATACATAAACTTGGTATTAGGTTATAATTTGCTTTCCCTCCTTACAGTATTAGCAGTTTAAAAAAATTTATGGTAACACTTCAATGTCCTGGCATTCATAAGCCAGGATAATGACAAATTCGCCATTTTATAGCATATAAATTTAATTTAATATTTTGGCCTAAGACGTTTATATACTGCAGAATACAACAGGATTTCTTACAATAACTCAGATAAATCTATGTAGTTTATGTTATTAATGATTTCAAGAAGCCAAGAAAATGACAACACAAAAACCTACTCACCTTGAAAAAATTTTTGAAATAAATTTTGAACCAGAAAATTGGTTCTTTATTCATGCAACAAGACATGCTCATATAGGAGGGTATCTAATCAATCTATTAACATAAGATATTGATTGCTGGCTCTATCCATTTTGGTTATAAACCACTAAATAAAAGTAGCCAGGAAAATGACAGATTTTCTTGAGACAAACTAATTAGTGACAGAAAAAATTAATTTAAACGAAGTTTTTGTAAATAATACCCTCTGCGCATATTCTAGAAATGCTTACACCGGTTGAGATAAAAAAAAATAGATATTGAAACATTTATGGGAAGTTTTGAATCTAGTTATTATTGGAAACATTGTTTGGGACAAACCAGGAAAATGACATTTTGATATTCAATTAAATTTTTTAAGTATACAAAACAGTCAATGCTAGTGCAAAGTTATTTTAAAATGCTAACAGCAATGCTGTTTATTAATTTTTTTTTTAAAAAGTTATTTTAGTATTATAGTATTAGATCTTGGAGCAAGGGACAGTGAATTGTCATATTTCGTGAGAATCACCCGTATTCCAATCAAAAGGTAAGATGAAATATTCTTCAGTTTAAAAATAATGAAAATTCGAAAGAAAATTCAATAAATATGTTTTTTAGGGTAAATGACTCTGAAAATTATATTTTTGCATGTCATAAATTTTTTAAAGTTGTTACTCAAATTTATAAGAAGATAGTGCATTTGTTCTTTTCTACAACCAGAATTAAACTAAACTACGTTACCTAACTGTTACGATGAGATTAAGCATATTATTTAGTTTTGAATAAATATAATTTATTAATTTAATTAAATTTTGGCTCGCTGCATGAAAAGCCAACTCGATCCTAAATAATTGCTTAGTCTACTCCCAAACCCCGCCTTACGCAGGTGAAACTATTTCTGATTGTAAAACAGCAATGAATATATACATCCTTTCAAAAGTCCCAGTAATGCTGAATGTCAAAGTTTAGTAAACTAAGAAGATATAAATTACACGTGAAAACAACTTTTACGTCATTCGCTCATAAATTTTCTCCTTTAATTTATAAAACCTATTAACAAAATAAGAAAATTTCTAAGTTTGAGAAAAACTACATAGTCTGGGAAAAATAGTTGTAAAATTAGATAAAAATTAAAGAAATTATTGAGTTTGAGAGCTTGCGGAAGTTAATTCGAAGGGACGTAACTGTGAAACTTTATTTCCTTCAATTTGCCTGCCAATACAAAATGCTCTGTATCGTCCTTATTTATATACGATAAAATTGAGATTGAAAAAAAATTTATAATTTAGATTAATTGTTAATCCTTAATAAGAATCTGAGTTTTTTTATTTTCACCTAATTATCAAAATTATAACTTGTAATTTGTAATAATTTTATTTACACTAACTGTTTTTGCGAAGATTCAAATTTAAAGAAATCGAAAAATAGTTTGCAAAAAAAATTAAAAATTTTTAAAAACTACCATTTTTTTAAGTAAAAAAAAAATAAATAAAAAGAAAGAAAGAAAAGAAGTAGTTAATTGCATTTAATGAAATTCATTCAGCTAATACTTTTTTAAATCGTGTTTTTTTTCTTCCAATGTGTTTCTACCATGCAGGAGTTTTCTTCCTTTTTTTCAGGGTGTAACCCTCTCCGGAGGAAAGATATACAATAAAATTATCTTAGCCGTTTTGGATATAGGGAGAGAGTGCTCGTCTTAAAATGAGCAGAACCGGGTTCAAATCCCAGTGATGGCTGGTCGATAAGAATTCCACACCCGGCTCGCACTGACCACAGTGCTGACATGAAATATCCTTAATGGTAGATGGACCATGGGTTAGAGCCCTCTTGCCGTTAGGCTAACCGTGGGAGGTTTTCCAAAATATGTAACAAAAATGCGGGTTAGTTTCATCAAAAAAGTCCTCCACGGGAGCAAATTTTTACCGTCTATACATAAAAATAATGTTTCTGCTTTTTTTTTAATATAGTTTTGGTAATGAAATTAACATACACGGTATTTAAACCATTTATTTGGTAATTTTTCCGTTTGTATGGTAAATGTCTACCAGAACTTCTGCTTTTCAAAAATATACATGTTATATCCACAAATGTATTAAAAATAAGAAATTGAAAAGTATAGTTTTGTGTATAGTTTTTAAGCCATGCTGGAAGGTAATATGATAAAACTACCAGCATGGTAATAAAACCATATTTTATAGTAAAATTAGTAGTATAATCATAGATAATTAACGAATTTGAGTGAAATTGAGTTAAATGTAATACTAATATGAAATTCCAAATGTCTTAAATTGGAATAGAAACACTGAGTACAAAAAAAATTCTGGGACAATTACCGTCTATATAACGAAATAATATTTCGGCTTTTTTTTAAAAAAACAAACAAACATAATTTTGGTAATAAAATTAAAATACACGGTATTTAATCTGTTTATTTGGTTATGGTAAATGTCTACCGGAAATTCTGCTTTTCAAAATTATACATAATGTATCCAAAAATTTAGTAAAATTACGAAATTGAAAAGTAATCTTATATACAGTTTTCATGCCATGCTAGAAGGTATTATGATAAAATTACTAGCATGGTAATAAATTTATATCTAAAGTAAAATTAATAGTAAGATCATGGATAATTAACGAATTTGAGTGAAATTGAATTAAATGTAATGTGAATTTTCAACCAAATGTCTTGAATTCCTAAATTAAAATAGAAACACTGAGTACAAAATTCTGGGACAATTACCATCTATGTATGGAAATAATATTTCTGTTTTTTTTTCCTATAAAAAACATAATTGTGGAAAATCAAATATTTAGTTAATATTTAAACCAATTATTTAGTATTTTTTTCTATTTGCATGGTAAATGTTTTTCCGGATATTCTGCTTTTCAAACTACATGTAATATTCAAACATTTAGTAAAAATACGAAACGAAAAAGTAAACTTAAAGAAAGTTTTTATGCTATGCTAGAAGTTATTATGATAAAATTACCAGCATGGTAATAAAACTATATTTAATAGTAAAATTTACTGAAGCTCAGTATCAAAACGCTTCGTTAAAAATAACCGGTGTTTGTATAAAGCTAGAAACCACGTTCTGTTAGTTTTACTGTTAGTCTGTTTTACCACGTTCTGTTAGTTTTACTGTTAGTCTGTTTTACCACGTTCTGTTAGTTTTACTGTTAGTCTGTTTTACCACGTTCTGTTAGTTTTACTGTTAGTCTGTTTTACAACGTTCTGTTAGTTTTGACCATACTTCTTTTTTTCGGTGAATATTCTATATGTGAGATAGCAGTATACCATAGTCTATAACAACTACTTTTTTGTATTTATTTTTGCGTTTTAGATTTTTTTAATTACTGAACTCCTGAAAATATTCATAAGTACATTTAGAGAGCTCAACTTTAAATTAATAACGATAAAAAGTATGTTTATATTTATACTACGTCTGAAACAAAAACCCAACACCATTATATTATTTTTTTATAGTTCTTTAATTTTAAATATAATTTTCTCTTGGAATGAAATTTAATATTACAGTTTATGTGCCCAACAGGATATCTATCGAAATTTTTGTTTTGAATATTAATTAATGTACTATATTGTAAGCAAAATTAATTCATCTTAATTTCAAGTATATCGATACCATGAAATTTAAAATGAAACTTTTCTAAAAATAGATTTCCCGACACTTAATAGAGTAGTTTTATAAAAGAAATGCAGAAGTTTATTAAAAGCATTTTAAATGTATGCCAGTTTTCCTGCTTTGGCATCTTCCAGTTTTTTATCTTAAAAAAAAAGAGTCCTTTTTAATAGCCTATCCATAGCTAAAACCAAGTGTCATTAAGGCTCGACGTTCATTTTTCCTGATGAATATGTTACTTTATTGCTTAAAGCAGTATACCTGAAAAATATTTCAGTTCTCCCATCAAACTTTTTACTCTTGTTTCAATTTTTTTCTTCTTTTTTTGGACGGTCAAACATGCTTGGATTACAGAAGAGTAATTAAAGCCGTATCTGTTGCCAGGTTTTGAAACCAAAACTTGCTCTTTTTCCCTCCCGCTCTCCCTCTTTTCGCACTTGGAATGGGAAAGGCAGCAGACGATAGCTAATATCTGAGACAAATGACATGAATTATGCATGAGTTTTTTGGCAACACCACAACCCGTCAAAACTTTCACTATTTAAAAACCTTTTCTTTCCTGCAATCTCCGAGTAAAAGAAGTCGCAATAATAATAAACACAAAAATAAAAATTAAATAATGAAAAAAATGTTTCTTAATTAAGCACGACCGCAAATGAGAAATCTATGGAAACATTAAGGTAATAAGGTTGCGTCGCCCTCTGTCTCCGAATCTTATACCTTTTTTTTTTCCTCTCTCTTTTACTTCTGCAGCTTTGACGTTGAATTTTTTAATGAATACGCTTGCTAAGTAAAGAGGTTATTAGAAAAAACTGAGGATAACATTGGTAATTATTACTTTGAGACGGTCTTATTAGATTTCTCCTCAGGTTTTTGTTACCGCAAATATATTGCATAAACCCCCGTCTTGAAGTTCGAATGTCAGAATGCGAGATCATGCATACGGAAACTGGAAATGTAAAGACAGAATAGATTTTTCTAATTGCAATTTTTTTCTTAATTTTTTTTAGAAAAGTATTTATTAATATGACTTACTAATGAAGTGACTATATCTATAGCATAGTAATTGAATATTTTAAAATGATCTTTTATTTTTTTATTGGTAATAGTTAAATTTTTGCTTATTTTAGACGTATTTCAAACGTTAGTAATGGAACTTATTTAATCTTTAATAAGTTAGGGAGTTTCTTTTGTAACCGAAGTTATAAACAGCTGACCCAATTTTGAGTTCACGACTACAATGTTCAATACCATTGTAATTTCGAACCCAATCCAGAAGACAAGGGAACTTCTGGATCAAGTATTAGGGGAAATTACTACTGAGGATATTTACGTCGGCACTGGGTGCGGAATTTGTTTCGACAAGCCATCTCATATTTGGACTCACAAAAATTTTCAAAAATTTAGTTCTATTTATAATTAGTAAAAAATATTTATAATTAGTAATTCTAAAAATTTTGTAAATTTAATTATAATAGTTTGTAAAAAGTTTTGGAAGAAGTGTTACCGGACTAGAGACAGTGGGTTAATAAAATCCATTACTACTAACTCAAAAAAATTATCAAACGTAATAAGATTTCCATTCTCAATATAACGATTCTAGAACTTCTATATTGCCATTGTAAAATTTATCATCAATGAATTTTATAAAAAAGTATTTAGATTTTATTCAAAATAACATTTTTAATGATGTCGTACTTTTGAAATTAAAAGTATGAACATTTTTTAGAGTTAACCATATAGAATTTTATAAGGAAACTTTTAGTTTTTTTTTTTTTATAATTGACATTTTTAATGATGTCGCACTTTTGAAATTAAAGGTATGAATATTTTTTTAAAGCTAAACATATAGATTTCTGAAATATTTTACAAAAATAATTTATCAAAATGTTTGAAATTCACTTTTAACAAATGATAATTTATCACCGAAATAATAACCTACTCTAAAATATTATTTTTTTTTATATAATTTTAACTTTTTTTGATGCAAATTGCATTAGTATATTAATTTATTTTCAGTTACATCAAATATTTTGTATCAAACAAGATTCTTAACATTTTGTATACTTGATTATTGGTTGGGGAAACTTTTCTTTCCCCCATTTTCTCCCCGTAGTTTTTTCTCAATGGAAATATATATTATTTTGAAGAGGAAAAAAATAAATGATCTCAAAAATTCACATTCAATTTTTTAGAATTAATCAATGCAATGTTAATTCCTTTCTCCATGGCTATGAAATATAAAACATTATATTAAAATGAAAAAAAGAAAATAACTTGAAATTTACGAATGAAGCTACTGTAATAACACCAAAAATTCTCCAAGAAATGAAAATAATTTTGAAATAATGAGGCTATTAAAATGTTAATTGATAAGAAAAACTTTTTTGGAGAAACTTCATTGCTTCGGGGCACTTTAATTTGTGAGAAAAAATATCTCAAATATTTGTTGATTTCAGTTAATGGATGCCCTGAGTTATTTACTATATTGTTATCATTATTTTTTTTAATTTAAAATTTCACCATTCCAACCATTTTTAGTACTAGTATTTTTAAATTTTCAGAGATTAGTTTTTAAAATTTCACCATTTTAATCATATTTATAATCAGCTTGTTGTAAGATTAACCATAATTGTGCTTAGTATAAGTTTGTTTAAAGTTTCTCAATAATAATGATTTTACAGTAAATTAATTTGTTAAAAATTTCGCAATTGATTGTTTTAAGATTTTATCCTTTCATTCGTTTCAGTATTAGTCTGTTTAAATTTTTGGCACTCATTGTTAAAATTATTACCATTCTTTGTTACAATTCACCTTTTTAATTATTTTTAGTATTATATTATTTAAACGTTCAGAACTTCAATCATTTTTAGAGTAAGTATGAAGTTTTTTACAGTTTGGTGTCTTCATTTTAATCATTTGTTGCATTAGTTCATTTAAAACTTCTCCCTAACGATCATTTTTACAATTCGTTTGTTAAAAATTTTACCATTCGTTGTTATAAAATTTTGTCATTTCTATCAATTTTAATGTTATATTGTTTCAATCTTCACCATTTCAATCATTTTTAGAATTTGTCTGTTTCAAATTTAAGCATTCAGAGTTAAAAGTTATACTATTTTAATTATTTTTAACCTAGTTTGTAGTACATTTAACTATTTTATTATTTTCTTTGTATCAATTTGTTTAGAATTTTGAAAAAGCAATCATTTTTAAAATAAGTTTGTATAAGACTTTGTCATCGCTTGTTTTAAAACTTCCTCATTTCAATCATATTTCGTGTTAGTCTGTTTAAATTTTTAGCATTCATTGTTTAAAAGTCGATAACTTGCTGTTTAAAATTTCACCATTTCAATCATTTTTAGTCTTATATTGTTTAAACTTTCACCATTTAACCCATCAGATAATCATAGAATATTTATTGATATAAAAACATATATTTTATATCAATAATTCAATAATAATTCAATCAATAATAAATTATATCAATAATTTAAAACAAATTTCAAACTATACATTGTAATGCGTAAATTGTTGCAGTTTTACACATTACAATGTATTGTTTGAAATTTGGAAAAATATTAAACTAAGATATCGCTGATATAAAAAGGTTCTATATTGAAACTTATTGTAATCGTAAAAATTTATCTTATTTTAGCCTGATTACGTGCTATCATGATTGAATTTGAATGAAAACACGATTAAACTTAACAACTTATAATGGTTATAAAACGTTTGTGTGTCATTATGACAAAGTATTAAACAGATTCTTCAGAACTTGAGTGTATATGTATATAGAAACATACATATATTAACTACATAAATATTGAAATAAAATAAGATTTAAAATAAATTGAATAAATTTTTTTAATTCAAAATAAACAACAAGTGAAAAATTAAGAGAAAACAAATTTGAATAGGGAAATTTGACGTAAATGGGGAAAAAATCTTATGCATAAAATGTAAAGTTACGACGAAATACGGAAAATAAAGGGAAAAAAACTAAAAACTACGGTAGCCAAGAGTAAAAAAGAAAAATAGTTAAAGATGAAAAAACAAAACTATATTATTGGCCAAAAAGTAAGTATAATTCAGAATCTCACGAAAATTGAACTCTAAAGTAAAACTTTCACCTGTAGAATTATCACACCTCTAATTTACCTGTAGCATTTTTTTCAAGAATAATATGCAAACCAGATCTAAAAAAAAGCCACCAGATGAAATCATAGTAAGGCACAAAGGCAAGAGTCTTAGAGGGGGTATAAAAAATGGTGGCAAAGAAATAAAATTGTTCACAAGTGTTTTGTAAACACCTCGGTGCCATAACCGAATAGTGATGACTAAGGCCCGGATTTTGATGACATTTGCATTTTTGGACATTTTTTGTCCTTTATAGTATTTTTTTAGATAGATTTATAAGGCATTTTTCTTTAAATTTTGGGACATATTTTGCATTTTAAAGCATTTTTTAAATTTTTTGTTAATTTTTTCCAATTTTTATTATTTTTTATCATTTTTCATTATTACACTGGCTTCCAAACAATGAAGAAAATCTCTAGGATATTAACAGGTGAAGCAACATCTTTTCAAATTGAAGAAGAATTGTCAGTAAGTGAGACCGTCTTTTTCAAGAACGCACCAATAACATCAGTCGACGTTGAAAGAAGCTTCTTCAGGTATAAAAATTAACTTTCAGACAAGAAACGCTCGTTTACATTTCAAAATATTAAAAAAAAATTAATAATCCAATGTAATTCTGATATTTAATAATATTATGAGATGGAAGTTGTTATATTCATTAAAGTTTCTATACAAAATTAAAATGTTTTGGAGTCAATATATTTTCCTTTTTTTTGTTATTTTAGGATATAAAACATATTTTTCAAACTTTAATGAACGTAGAACAAGTATTGCATTGCTTTATATTTTTTGAAATGACTCATAATAATTTTAAAGAGTAAAAAAATTTTTTAGTTCAATATTTTTACTTTATTTAAATTATGTCATAAGGCGTTTTTAGCGCATTTTTTTCATTTTTTAAGGGCATTTTTTGCACTTTTAAAGGGCATTTTTTGCACTTTTTAAGGGCATTAATTGAGATTTTTTTAGGTCATCAAAATCCGGGCTCTAGTGATGAAACAGAAAACGCTTGTGGATGATTTTTTTGCATGTTAGCAACATCAGCTGTCGGGAATGTGGGCGTACTCTGATGGATACATCCCAGGAACTTGGAATCGCACAAAGTTTCATTCCCTAGGCTTGGGTGATGATGTAAATGTCTGTAGACGTTCACGTATAGATTGTACCCGAGTTACAATGCCAAATGAAGACCGGGATTTGGCAGCAACTTCCAAAAGATACTAACGGCATCCTATCTGTCCCGTCAGCAATCTGCAGCTACGTGTACTACAGATTCAAAGCAAGTGCACAGATGTTTTGAAAATATTGATCTATATGCGCCACTGTTCCACTCACGTCAACTCATTTTTGCCAGCGATTAGCTTGGAGTAGAAAACATGCTATATAGAGATGATCGCAGTGGTCTTACGTGATGTTATCTGACGAGTCCAGGTTTAGTCTAATTTATGTCGGACTTTCATATGGAAAACTCCAGGTACCCTTTGACCACCAGGGCATTTAACGACATCAATACTGTGGTCCAGAATTGCTCGTTTGAAATGGAATTGTACTATGATTTAGAACAGATATGCGTGTTGAAGTAAGAATCATGGTAGGCAAAATTTATCGGGATATCATTCTGGAACAAAATATACGTTTGTTTAGGGGAGTCAAGGGCTCAGAATTTGCTTTTAAGGATGACAACGCACGTCTTTACCCAGCTGACATCATAAACGAATGCCTTCAATCTGAAGATAACCGTATATGGAATGGCCAGCATTCTCACCTGATTTGTAAACGGTAAAGTATGTGTGAAACACGCTTGACCTACAATCTCATCCTACAAGTGTATCGCAACTTCGGAGAACATTGCTTGCTAAGTGGAGTTATCTTCTGCAATATCAGCTCGATAATTTGATACCTTACTAAAGTCTCCATATTCAAATATTTCTTTGACACACATGTTTTAGAAAACTTTCAAGCAGGTCAACATAAAGTTTGGCTGTAGACATTAATTTCATAATAATTAATTGATCTCTAAGAAAAATTCTCTTATATTGATGGATTTCTTACATAGATGAGTAGCTTCAGAACCCCAATTAACAGCAAGTCTTGCAGATTTAAAAAAAAAATTAAAAACGAAACTTAAATCTGAGAATGATGTTAGATATCAATTTATTAATTCACTAAGTCAATCTATTAAACTTAAAAATAAACTCGTTTTCTATGAAATGCTAAGTCTACAATCACAAGAAAAATGTTTGCTTTTATAACTATGCAAGTATGCAGTCATTATTAAATTACACAACATTAAAAATTCATTAAGATTTAAACTTTCTCTTGCTTTTTTTTTTGTTGTTATTCCGCGCATAAAGTTTCCAAAACATTTCACTTTTAATCTCAATATTCGTGAAAGCGAAAACAAGTTATGAAAAAATGCAGAGAAAAACATTCATAAGTGCTATTAGAGAAGAACCCCATTAAAAGAGAACTGCCCGGGCAAATTGTTCTACTCACTCAGTTTAACATTTCAATTGCTGAAAGATTCAACTTCAACTTTACGAACGAAATTCAGTAAAAATACAAGAGCAGAAGAAAAAAAAAACGTTTAAAACATTTAAAGAGTTGAAACTATCTTCTGGAAATGTTGCTAAAGCAAAACAGTTGAGGAAAAAAAAGTATAAAATTAACGAAATAAAATCTAGATAAGGGCTGAGGTATGAAGAAACTGAGATTTTAAGCAGGGAATTATTCATCACAGCCTTATGTAAATACAATTACTTCTTTACATTTGCATAATGTAAAGCTCGCCAGCAAAAGACGCAACAAAAGTACTTGCAATGGCAGCTGGGAAACGAAAGCACATCAAAAAAATAATAAAATAAATGAAGTTGAAAACGAGATAAAAAAATAAAGTAAAAATTCCCTTTTCAAATTTACACAATACAGTCATTAGGACAAAACAACTTTCAAGGTTTAGTCTTAGTTCTTCTTATATATTACAGTGGACTGTTATGACGAAGCAGAAAAAAATTAACGTGAATTCACAGTTGTAAAGATTTACCCGTTAATATATGACATATTTTTGCTTTCCTGTTTTTTCTTTTTTTTTCTTGGGTTAGTAAAGGGATGTTTAATTTATTCTATCTTATTAATGCCGGCAGAGCTTCTAGCAGAGTTATGTTACTACATTTTTAGTAAAAAAAAATTAGAGGAAACAAAATACTGTTTGCTAAAGACTTAATTCAGCACTAATTTACAGTTTTAATTGCCGAAAGTAATGTTTTGAATTAATTTTGGGTTTTTATGATGGTTTACCTTTCCTTTTCATCTTGTATTTAAATGAAGTTGTCTAGCTTTTTTTAGAATTATTATTCACAATAAATAAAATTAATTTTCCTGCGTTTCAATTTAATCTATTGAAAGCGACATTTTCTTTATATTAAAAATGAATTATTGTAAAAAAAAAAATAATACCAAGCACACAAATTAAGAAACTTTGATTATTCTAGTTTCATAAATAACCCTTCTTTCATTCGAATCGAACAGGATCGTAAAATACAACTTTTTTAACTGGTGCAATGCAATCATCAAAAGAATAACTCCAGAGAAAGTACAAAACATGAAATGAAAAGATTTTATTTAATTTTTCGGAAGTCTTAATGAAAATAACAAATTCTCAAACTTACAAAAGCAATAATGGGAGGAGGATGAGAAAATATGACTTTAGAAATGAAATAATTTTATTTTTAACTGTGTCTCCATTCGAAAAGAAAAATCGGGAAAATATTTTTATTTTATTTAGGAATAATTAGTTTTTACAAGAATTCTTTTGATAAAAGATTCGTATTTTATTATGTTAGCTCATCGTTTCCTTTTCAGATCTTAGAAAAATAAAATTTGAAAGAAAAAAATGCTTGCTGTAAATAATGAAAACGAAACGAGGAAAACTACAGAATCTTTATATTTGAATACAAACAAAAATACCTGTTAATCACTGAATATTTCGTTGGTGGTATACAAATTTAAATGAAATAAAGGATAAGTTTCGTTTTCTTTCCTGAGGAAAAAAAAAATTATGTTTTTTACTTTCAAAACCTTTTAAATAACGAAAAATATAACGAACTTTTTATTATTTCTTGAAGCATTATTTTTAGAATTGATGCGAAAATTAAATAATCAGTTTATAAAAAAATTAAAAATTAGAAGTTTTGGACTTACGAAAAGCTTTTAATGATATTGTATGCAGGGCGATTGCGAGTCTTTCGGTTAAGTTTTATATCTTGTTAATGGAATAGCAATTTTACCTTATTTTAGTTCCAAAGTCGCTGTAAATATGTAAGAAGTTGGTAAAATTAATTTTTAATTTAAATTTTGTAAAATTTGAAATAAATTATGTAAGAAAACTGAAATGTAAAATTAAATTAAATTTTATAGCAGATACTTTTTTTAATAAGATTTTTTTCATATATGTATCGAAATTATAGATAAGTTAATATTCTTATCATAACATGGCATAATCACTTTCATAATTTTTAACCAAGTGGGAACTAGTTAAAAATTAGTATGGTCGAAAGCAGGGTCCACTTTAAGCATTCGCCAACTCGCCAAATACGATAAAATTTTTAATTTGGCGAATAAAATTGTGTTTTGCCGAATGATTTTTTCGACTGGAAAGAAACTAAAATTACGTCAAAAAGAATTTTTCTAAACAAATCAGTATTCTTTATTCGATTGTGGAGTAACTACCACTTTAAATATTATATACCAATTCAGTAGTATATAAGACTTGTTAACTCGATTCTATTTTGAGGTACCTTTTGATAGATGAAGGTTGACATCATAGATAATTAATTCCCCTTCAATGGTGACCTGCAGACGTGATATGAACTTGCAAGAATCGATGGTTGGTCCACATTAAACAGTTGATTTGCTTAAAATAGAGCTCTCGAATAAAAAAAATCCATTGAAGTAAATAAAAATTTCCTGGTCAATTTAAAATCAAAAATTTATCAAAATTGAAGAAAAAAATGAGCGAACTGCTTCAGCTTAAAAGACATTCACCCTCACAATGCACAAACGATAAAAAGTTTTAATTACAAAAGCAAACAAGGAATGAGTGATACGAGGCGGATAAATTAACGAACTTAAAGGGAAGTAATTTTCTTGTAAAATATCCTTAGAACTATTTAGAGAATAATCCAATTATATTTCAATCTTCTATAGATAAATAGATAAGAAAAATTCACATTTAGTTGATAAACTGCGATTTAAACTTTCAAAGAAGTTTTCGCTATTACAAAAGAACAAACGATCGCTAAAGAATAAAACGTTTCTGATTCATTTCATGTGTTTTAAAACCAAACGATACTTTAATTCATGGAATAAATTGAAAGACTTCCCAATTTCGAAGTTCAAACAAATTGCCAATAACAACTCGCACCTATAAAGCAAAAGAAATCTAAAAGAAAAAAAATCACATTTTCAGAAGCTATTTAATTTTTTTGAGCATAAACTTTAACTGCTGTTGTAACTGTTTTATATAACTGAAGCAGAAAAATCAATATGTTTCGAAATCTGAGGTAAACTCGGTAATATTTACGCAAATTTCACAAAGACAATGGGTTCAATATGGAAGAAAGAGTACGAATTTTTTTTTTTAAATAGGTAAACTTTTCTTTATATTTATCACGTGATTGTCATATCTCCCCGCCTGAAATACCAAGAAACGGAAAGCGTGCTAATATAGTGTTTTCTTTCTAAATGTAATGTTTAAAGATGGCTACTTAGAAAGCGGTACAGATGGAAGAGAAAACGGCGAATGCGATGTTTCGAAGGGGGGGGGGATTGAATTCCATATTTATTGAATTTATTTAGATTGAAAAAGGGATAAAAGTGGCGGATTATAAATATTTGATAGAGACTCGAAATATGTTGAATACATTGAATTTTTATTTGTATCACGATGAATTGTTGTGAAATACTTAAATGTGTGCATAGCTGTTTCGTAAGACGCAAAGCATTGCATGATGATTTGATTTTCATGATTTCTTCAGCAGTGATCATTCAAATATTTTCTTTCTTTTTTCTTTCTTTTTTTTCTGATATTTCATTCAAAAATGTAAATTGCATGTTTCATGTAATCTTTTGCTAACAATGATAATAATAATAAAAAATTTCGATAATTTGAAATCGTAGTTAATATTATTTCTTAATGAAATTAAAAAATAATGCTACAAGTTTTAACTTTTTTGATGAAAAATAAAAAGTTTCGATAAATTAATAAATAACCTATGATAAATTTTAAAGAATAAAGTAAAACAAGGCACAAATGAATCTTTTCCTTTTGTGTTCCACTTTTTCAAATTTTTCACAATGTGACACCACCTGCAAGTGACGTAGTGTGAGTATCTGGATCCTTATTGGCTGTTAAAACGTGGCATTTGTTTGGCAATTGTTCTTTCCATTCTATTTCGAGTAAGCCAAGCCCGTCAAGTATAAATTCTGTTCAGAGACACATTATAATTCTTTCACAGAGATTCTTTCTGAAAGATTTCAATTTTTTTACTATATATTCACACACAAACTTAACACAAAGACATGCACGAACCCATGTTATTAATTTCTTTAAAAAATTAAAATTTTTATCTTGAATACGTTACCAAATTGTATTCATTCCGCAAAACAAGAACAAAAACATTGTTAGCTATAAAAGGTTACGGTAATTTAAAGCTTTTCATCTTAATGAAAAACCTCAAACTGAACAGTTAAAACTTTTCCATTATTTAATAACTAAAAATATTCCATTGTTTAGGGTAGAATAACAAATTCCAATTCTTGTATTTAATTAATATTTATATAACTAAAAAAATTTTGTTAAATGAGAACTCAAATGAGAAATCGTTTGAAACTATTTTTTGTACAAATAAGTTAAACGAGATTTTTTCATTTGTATTATTTATCGCTCATTTTTCAAATTGCCTACAATTCTGTTCTGTTTAAACTTACATTTTTTTTATACAAATTTACATAATTTATGTTCCTGCTACCGAAATGAAGTGAACGATATTTATGTATACTTATTTCAAGACTAAAAAAACTAAATACATTAAAAATTCGGCCAGATTTGCGAGCGATACCTTCCTTTTCAGTTAATAATTTTGTTAAAATGATTCTTTGTGTCATTTACACTTTAAATTAACATATAACACTTTTATTAATTTTCCGAAGATTAAATTTTTTAAGTGTCAGTGCCTTAACCTCTGGCTCTTTTTTTAAGTGTTTGCAATTTAATATGAAATTTTCGAAAAAAAAATTGTTCTTTCAATTTGAGCAGGTATTTCTTCTGAGTACCTATAAACAATGCTATCTTCTACTACTTTTTATAAATTGTTTTGTTTTAATAAATAGGTTTTAAAATTTCCGATTTAGTTAGTATCAAGAAGTATTTTTGAAGATTACTACGAATTAATCAGATGAAAAGATTAGAAGAATTGAATATGTCAGAAACAACCGTTTGCCATCATCTTTATATTCTCTTCAAAGAAATGTTTTTAAAAAAAATACCATTCTTTTTATTTTCGTTGTGAAAAAAAATCGTTTTAATTAAAAAAAATTCTTTTACAAAAAAATTTGTCCTTCCTATTTATCTCGTATAGGGCTTTAATTATTCCCTTTACACTTTCCTTCTCAATTAACCCCCTCCAACCCCTTCAGATTGAGACAAAAAAAATCTTTATGAAATAATAAAGTGCTTGAACTCAAACAAAAGAGTCTGCCTGTGGCGTACTGCACCATCCCTTGACTCAGAACCGCAAAAGCATGGTATAGAGAAAAAGTATAATACCTATTGTCTTAGCGAAATTAAAAGCTATTGTTTTATCGTTGCGCGCCATCGTTAATTTTTAGCAACGACACCCCCTCTTCTATTTTGATTTTTGATCGCTTCCGTAGTCTTCCACAAATTGGAGAATTTTTCCAGAAAAAAATATTTTTCAGATTTCCTGTTCTTCTTGTTTTAAACATTTTTATTTAGTGCAAATTTGTTTACATCAATCTGTCAACGCCTTAAGACAGACTGACAGTGGTTTTTTTTTTTCCCCAAAAAAAGAAATTCCACGTATAAGTAAATATAGAAAAAAATTCAAAATGAACTTTGAAACTTAATAGAGAGCTTTTTCTCGATTCCAGGTAATTCGATGTAGCTCGTGGTGGTTATTTTTAATACAGTTCTTTTACGGTGAAATTAAAAGCAAAATTCATGCTAATATTAAAAATCTAATGTTATAAATGAAATCATGGCTGCGGAAAAATGGGCTCAATTTCGAATCCAGTTGGTTTGAATTTAGGTCTTACAGTTTAAAAGATGTATCTTATTTTCTGAAACATTATTTATATTTTCTGAAACATCATTTATATTATCTGCAAACAATTTGTTTTTCAACTCAAATAATTTTTGCGAGGTTTAATTCATAACAAAAATACTAAATTTAATTGAAATAGATTATGTAAACATTAATATTAATTCTTTCGTAAGGATTCGCTTAATAATTTTAATTGATTTTAAGTTGGAATTAGAATAAGAATCAGTCTCTCTGGAAAGTGAAAAATCGGAATCAGATTCGAACATTCGATTTTGATTCCGAGAGTGGCTTTCATAAAATTCAAGATTCTGAAACAGAGTCGAACATAGTAATTTATTATTACACAGCTTTTACTAAACCTTTATTAAGATTATAAAAGTGTTTCTACATTTAAAAATTTAAAATATGTCGGTTTCTAAAAGTTTAAGTATTTCAAAATTATAATGGCCCATTCATTTTAAATGAACTCCTATTTAAATAAAACCACTTTTTGGTGCATATTATTTACTGTTTTATTTAATTGATTTTGGTAACTTTAGCGTGATATTGTTTTTATCTATTTTTATTAAAGATAAAAAGATATCTTACATATCGTATGATCTAAGTATTACACGATACAAATATGTATATATATATTTTTTTTTTTTTTGAAATATTTTGCGTATGTAACTCTTTTGATATATTTTAATTAAATTCCGTTAACTTAAGATTAAAATTTAATAAGTTTTGACAATAAAATCTAGATAAATTTCACGAGATTCTCAAGAAGAGTCTACCAGGGCTAAGAGAATAGAATGGCTGGTTCACTCCTTTGAAGAAACTCTCGCCGCGCCAAACCTCTGATTTTCTCCAGTGACGTCACAGTGGCGCGAAGCTTGCATTTTTACTTCAAGAACGGAGCGTTCGGTCTAACTAGCTCTAAATGATATTGGAGCATTCCTTTTTGTGACATATTCCAAGACATTTGTTGTTTTATAAAATGATTTTCCTCAGTTTATTGCAGTGAATTTACAAAAATTTAAAACTATTAATGAAATGCCAGTTTGCGCGATTGCAACTTGCAAAACTTCTGAAAGAAACACAAAAGGAAAAAATATAATTTTCCACGTGTTCCCTAAAGTAAACGAACAACTATGTAAAGAGTGGATTCAACGAATTGCAAACGAAATGACACGGTTAATATAAAACAGCAATGCGTTTATTCTATCGCTAAGAACCTTTATAAAAATTCACCATCTAAATAGAAACCGCCTCGTTACTTTAAAAAGAAAGGCAGGCGAAAAAATTACAAATGGATAAAGTCAAAGAAAATTAAAGCGTAAATAAAAAGTATAAATAAAATATGTAGTATATAGTTAAAATTCCCCTAATTTCATAACATATACATTTTAATGTAGTTATTCTAAATATTTATGATTTTTTTAATAATATTCTCTTAAATTTAAATATCTATAAATTATATTATCTAAAATTTAAATATCTATAAACAATTGTAAAATTTCAAATATCATTATGAACCTAAATTATTATTTTGTTTCAGTAATTAGCGTTTAAGGTTGATGTTTCCTAATGATTAAGTGTGAACAAATTGCTATTAACAGCATATTTTAAAATCAGGATTCTAAATTTACCCCCAACTTATCAAATCAAAGATTATGTAGATAAAAAAGTGTCGATATATGCTTATCTTAATAATTAAAGTTAAAACTAAACTTTTTAAAATAAAGTATTTATAGTGTCATTTTCGCCAACTAGTAAAATATTTTTATAAGTTTTAAATGGTATTTTTTTAATATAATGGCCAAGAAAGTTTTTGTTGAACTATGTTTATGAACGGAAAAAATGTGTTAATTATGTAAAGTTTGAAATCAGAAACATTAACCAGAAAAAGTCTAACTTATTTTTACACAGAGAAAGATGCAAAGTTATCATAGTATCTTTGCTAGCGATCACCAAGATTTGTGTATGCAGTGACGGCATGAGGAAAGAAATCGTAGCTTTAGCTCTAAGAGCGGAATGAACTAGCCCGAAACTCATCATTGCAAATTCAATTTCATTTCTACATTAGTAATTTAACATGACATGGACATGAGAGGGACCAATTAGCCTTCTCGACTATAATTTGTATCCAGCTGCTAGAAACTAAGTGACTGTATTAGGTGGACCTAGTTGCTGCATTAAAATTCAGGTTGTTTATCGGTATTAGCTGAAAGGAGTTAATAAACGGTTTTTCTCACAGTTAACAGTTTGATTACCATCTTATTAATGGTTATTCTACTGTTTTGTTTGCATATGGTAAAAAGCAGTTAAATAAATATTTATCTAACCACTTTTTTCGGGAAATTCCTAACAATGTAAACTATGAAGTCACTGCGAAATTTTCCTTATAAAATATCAGATTGAGAACAATTTATAACGGGATTATTTTCCCTTTCCCTAACAAAAATTAATCTTGCCATTATTTGTTCGTAATTAGATATTTTAAAAACAAATAAATTTTTCCATAGTTCATAGAAAAAATTTCGTAGTTTACCTTTGGCTTATTTAAACTCATATTTTTTATACCTTGAACGTGTAATTGAAAGATAGTTATCTATGAAGGGTCCCCTTAAGGATAAATTAGAAAAAACTAAACCTTGTTGAACTGGTTAGTTTTATTTTTAAAAATTAAATAGATAATAATAAAATAGTTTTAAAGTTATTAAGAGAATTTAACTGCTATATTGGAATACATTAGTAATAAACTATAAAATCTTAAGGATTATATGAAATTTCTGTGAGCACACAAACAAACTATTTTTGTAAACTTTTTCTCTGAAACCAATCTTTCAATTCGAGCCCCATTTCAATATTCATATTGTTGGTTGATTATGAAACTAATGTTTTACAAATGTTTCTTAGAATTGAATTTATTAATATGAATGGAAATTTTCTTTTTGGAATAATATTCATCATTTTGAATTCGAAATTCTTAAGAGAAAGGAGCAAAAAAAATTCCATGATTAACTGGATCCTTTTCGTATAACTTATTCAACACTCTTCTGAACAAAAATAGGGAAATTCTTTTTCCCTTCCCAATTAGATGGAATAAGATAGGGGGAATGTCGAAATGAATAATATTGGAGAACTCTTTTAACCCTTTTGGGGTTGAGAAAATATTTGTGAATTTTCAAAAACCTTCAACTTGAGTTCAACCCTTTACTTCTTCAACTTTATAATTGAGAGCGAAAGCATTTGTTTTAACTTGGTTACGGGTATAATTATGCAAAACGAATCATCAGCATTTCTTCTATTCATCAGATCGCAAGGCGCCAACGCAATCCCCCCCCCCTCAAAGTGTAAAAAACTGGCGAGTTCGGCGAGTTTTCATCATTTATTAGCAATTCTTTGCTTTTACACTTTTAGGCTTCGTTCTAGTTGGGGAGGGAGGGAGTTTGGTTCTTGAGGGGGTGTGTCTGTGACGTTTCGGATGGTCATCTTTATGTTTCTCTCCGAAACTTACAGAAAAGTATATTTTTTTAGGTATTCTGTTTCGAAGTTAAATGTCTTCAATTATGGCGTCGTTCGTAAAATTATTCTTCTGCAAGAAATCCCATTTTCTGGAATTCTTTCCGTTTTGTTCGTACTGATTCGTGCCTTAGCGAAGCTCTGTAATCCTAATGGAGAGAAATAGGCTCTTTTTTTTCTCACACTTGGCGAGGGAGATGATATTCGTGCATAGGCATTGTAGAATGGATTGGCAGAAAGAAGGATGGTTTTGGCAAAAACGAAGTGCCTAATAATTGTATTGTTTCTGCCAGAGGGAAAAGAGGAAAACGTATTTATGCTGTGATTTATGTGCGGGGGGAGTTTTCTTTCAAAAATTTCCTGAAAATAAAGTCCTGTAATGTTCAGTTTTCTCATTCCAGCAATTTCTAAGCTTTGTTTCCTAAATATATACTTCAGAAAAAAAAACAAAATTTTCCTAGTTTTTAGTTTTTTACATTTTAAAAGAGAAATATTTACATATTTTAAAATAAAGTATGAAGTTTAGTTAAAAGTATATAAAATATTCTTCAGATTTCGTCACTTTTTAGGCTGTATTTTACTCTTATTTAAAGTTCTTATGTATTTTTTAATAGTCTTCGTTTTTTAAGAAGCATAAATCAGATAAATTATCTAAGTACAAAAAGTGCGATAGTTATCTTCTACAAATAGATGTTTCACTACAAAACTCATATTCTTTTGTTGCATGAAGATTCTAGAGCTTTTTTAAAAATTAAAATCATATTTTAAAGAGGAAAAATAAAACTTAGAGTAGTGTTACTCCATTGTTAATCATTTGATTCATAGGTGAAAAATTAAAAACACTTGTATATTTCAAAATAAAAGTTTGAAATGCAAAGTAGATAAATTTTTACATTATTTTAAACTGCATTTTTAGAGGTAAAATCAAAATTTGAAGTGATTTGGTTAAATAATACTAAAGAAAATAAAATTTTAAAATTTAAATTTTTCATGCTCAGAAATTGTTGTTCAGATTTTGTTCAGAATTTTGGATTTTATTTTGTGAAATTTTTAATTTACGTAATGTTTAAATTTACTTTAAAGTTTTAAACCTTGTAATTCAAAAATAGTTCAACTATTATTAATAATTAATGAAAATATTAAAAAGTTACAAAGAAAGATTTTTTTGTTCATTTATTTTTTTATTAACTAGTTTTATAATTGCGTGCAAAAAATTGTAGGGGTAACTTAAATAGATTCTAAATATAAGCAAAATTAAAAATAAGCATAGAGAAGAAAAAACTAACCCTATTGATTTTTTCTTTACAATTGGTGCCATATTTCCCCAAATTCGGGGTGAAAAATCTGAATATGTGGTAACAATAGTTTATTTGTTCAGAAAAAGTGCATTTCTACATATGATTAAAAAGTCTTCTGAACTTATTATTTCGTATAATAAGTTCAGATCATATGTATAAACATGTAATTAATGTGTAATCTGAACCGTACAGATTACACGTTGGTTACATATTCTCCCGATTTAGAGGTGAAAAATACGACTACTTGGAAACAGTTGCTTATTTGTTCAGAAAAAGTACATTGCTATGTGTGATTAAAATTTCTCTTACACTAATTAATTAGTTTAATGCAGGTCCGTCCTTTGAACTTTACAGATTACATGATATCTCAAAATCTGTTTATTAAATCGAAAGTTATTCAGGTATTTTTTTTTCGCTTAACCAATTTGTTTCTGTAATTGTGAAATGCTACAATTAGTTAAATTCTTCTAGTTAGTTCTTCAAACACAATTGGTAAAAAGTTTGCTTCATGATTTTATATGTTTTTAGTACATAATACAAAAGAATTGGTTTATACCCTTTCAAGGGCGGGAGAATAAGACTTGTTCCATTTATTTTCGACAATAATATACCCGTATTAACCGTATATTAACTGTAAAAACTGTTCTTTACAACCGTATATAAACCGTAAAAACTGTTTTTTGTCTAATCCCCTGACTAAATTTTCTTGCCCTTTCTTCCAAAAAGTATTTTCATTAAGAAATTGTAGAAATTATGTGATTTTTTAAATGCATTTAATGAACTGCGTTTAAAATCTATTAAAGCAGGGATGAGCAACACGCGCCCCGTTAAACTTGTTTATGCGGCCCGCCAAGCATTATCAAGCATGAATTTATTTTATCGACTTTCTCCCATCGTATTGTAATAAAATTAATTATAATAAAATGGTAATGCATACTGAACCGAAACAATTTTTTGTGACGAGTTACTCACTTGTCGGCGGCTTGTTCAAAGATGAAATACGAACGCGTCTGTGCTTGTGTTTGCTTATGTGGCGGCAGCACTTGCAACCACCTCTGTGTCAGGGGCAAAAAAGAGTATACAACTTAAAAAGCGAAATTGCGAACGTGTTCATGGATATGAAGGGGCCTTTCCTCATTTTGGTAATAAAAAATGGATGTGTGATTTTGGGTTTCTTATCGACACGAGTCATCATCTCAATGATCTTAATGTGGAACTTCAAGGCAAAGGACAGTTTATTCACAATTTGTATGATAAAATTCAGGGCTTTGAGCGCAAATTAAAATTGTGGAAACAGCATCTTTTGCAGAATAATGTGTCTCACTTTCCACGTTTAGAAAAAGAAAACGTTACTACTTCTCAAAAATACGCACAATATATAGACGTTTTAATCACGAAATTTCAATTAAGATTTCAAATGTTCTAAGCTGAGAAGACAGCGGTTTCCATGAAAATGTTTTCCTCGCCATTTAATATCGATGTGGATACAGTTCCCGAATATTTTCAAATGTAAGTGATTGACAGGGAGAATAATACCGATTTTAAAAAAATGTATTTTTCTCAGTAAACATCGAAAATTTTTATAAATCGTATGTGAGCCCTGAGAAATTTCCGCTTTTGACGAAAAATGCAAAGCAAATGATGTCTCTGTTCGGAAGTACGTATGTTTGCGAACTATTATTTTCAACCATGAAATTAATCAAAAATGACCACCGATCAAGAGTGAGTGATGCACGATTAGAAAGCTGCGTAACGTGTAGCTACCTCATCAATTCCGGCTGATATTGATCAGCTTGAATTTTAAAAAAAACAGTGCCAAATTTCTCATTAAAAATTTCAAGTAAATTCGTTTTATTGTTGTTTACTTGCTTGTTTTTATTTTGCATTAAAAATTGTATAAGAAATCTTTACTTTTTTTAAAATTTTATATTTTTTTATTCTAATGGTCATTATAAATAAAGTTTTGTAAATTATGAATAAGTGTTACTTTATGTGCGGCCCGCCAGAAAATTTTAAAATTTTAATTGGCGCGTTGATTAAAAAGATTGCTCACCCCTGTATTAAAGGGTAATTTAACCACTTATGAATGTTATGTTGGCAAAGTTTAAACGAATGTAGCTCAGTTGGAAGTTCTAATAATTTTTTTAAAGAACTTTTGATACCAAAGACATTTACTCTGATTTTCAACAACTTTCATAAGTTTGAAAATTTTCTAAAAATTAAAAACTATGTTTTACGGACGAAACACATTCTGTTGCTTTCGCTACAGACAGTTTGTAACTTTTTAAAAAGTTTTAAATTTCTAAAAGTTTCTGAAACTTGGAGTAAGTGTAAATGGCAACAAGAGATATTTTTATTAGAATTGTCTGATTTTTTTGTAATGAGTTATATTCATTTTAAGTCTACGAACTTGACATTCATAAACATTGGAATAGTGGAACATTCCAAATAAAATGCATTTATAATCTCTATGTTTATATTTTCATTAATTACCTAACTTAACCTGGAACACACTCGTATTTGAAGAAACGAAAGCTCGATAAACTCAAAGTTTCTCTTAAAAGAAAGAAATCAGTTAAATTATTTTTCAATAATGTTTTACTTTAAATAGGATTACGCACTTTATTTTTGATATTCATAAAACCATGTTAAATAACGAATGCGTAACATAAGTGTCTATAATATGGGTTTCTAATGTACAATTTACGGGATAAAAATTTACCGTCTCTCTGGCTTACTTTCCAATAAAATAAAAATAAATATATGATATTTGTATTAAAAATTCAAGATTTAAATATTAAATTAATTCAGCGTGTTGCTATTATACTTTAAACTTGCTTAGAAAAATAAACAACGAAAAAAAAAGCTTCCCCAAGCACTGTCATATTGCCTGCATATTTCATTTCATCATTAAGTAAAAATGTTTCCAAAAAAATCATCATTATCTATTAATATCAATTACAAAGCCTGATCGCCAAGCATTTTTGAGTCAAAATTGGTGGAATGAAAGATGAGTTTCGAAATTCATCATGTCAAATAGGAAAAATAGCTCACTTCATTTAAAACTGTGTTCACACTTAATTGCATTTAACAACATTTTAAGAAATGAGGTAAAAATCGTTTTCTGTCATTATGTTTTTAACACTATTCTATTTCGAACGTTGCCGAATTCAAAGACGCAGTATGAATGTTTAATGGCATTTTCGTAAGTGGTTCTTATTTCTTCTTTTGAAATGCCACCAGCGATGTGTTTATAACTGGGATGGGAGTAGAAAAAAAGAAGAAAAAATGGTAGCGCGAAACTAGACGCAGAAGTTTTGAGAAAAGGTTGTAATTAGATTGTTGATAGCGTAACAGTGGTGGCTTTCACGGAAAATAAAACTATCGCTTCACAATTCACTTAATAAAAATCACATTTTTAATGGCCTCTTAAGTCGGCGAGACATTAATCAGTGAAACTATGCGAAAGAGGTGTCAAGCTTCAATAAAAGTTGATGAAACACAACTGTCAAATATTTTGGAAAAATAAAAATATGTTATTAAATTCAATGCCATGATATATATATATATATATTTTTTTTTTGTGGAAGAAAAAGGAATCCTTTAGAATTTTAAAGAGTAAAAATTCTGTAACATGCCTTAAAATTTTATTTTTAGCTTCCCTAAATTTTAAGTTTATTTGGTCAGTTTAAATGTTAAAATTTTTAAGATGGACTGAACATTTAGTTTCTGGAGTAGTAAGAATTTTTTTAGTTTTAAGAATATTTTTAAATGTTGTTCAGTGATATATATGATAGATTTTCATAATTACTGTTTTAATAATGTACGCTATATTACTATTCGAAGTAATAAGATATTTCGTTGTTTTTATTTGCACAATATGTCATAATGATTTTAATTTTATGTAATGTAAAAAAAATTCTTGAAAAATGAAATATTAATCTGAACTTTCGAAAACTTAGAGCTTGTTTTAAAAAAGCCAACAGACTAAGACATTAAAACTTAACTTTTTTTAATTTTAAAAATACGTTTTGTTATCTGAACAGTAAATTTTTTTCTACAATGTTAGAGCGTCTTTTCTATGAATCAGTGCAGAATATTTTTTTAAAGATTTAATACACATTTAATTGTATTAATACGCATTTAATGGTATATTTTTAAAAAAAAAAAAAATTATTTCATGTAATTAGCATTTTTGTTTTCTTTGTAAAATTTAACATACTGTAATATCAAATTTTTTATTATCACATTTAGGAACGCTCGAAAGAATATTTTAAACAATGCCGAAAAAGAATCAAAGTATTCGGGAAAAACACTAATAGTGATGAATTATCTTGTTTTAAAGAAAGCATTTAAGCATTAGGCATCTTTCATAACAGGTATGAAAAATAATTTTTTGTTCATTTTCAAACTAAATCTTTTCTATATTTAATAATTTTTGTACAGTGCTACCATTATTAATATGCAATGGAATAAATATTTTTTTTAACCCAATGTGGTCACTAGAATTCCCATTTTAAATTCAATGCATTTTGGATTAGTCACGTTTAAGCAAGTGTATTCGAAAAACTGTTTACATAAGAAATACAGAATGCGAGATTCCGTCTTAACAAAAAATAGCTCCTTGTGTTTGGGCTAATCAAAAGAGGGGGGGTGGGAGAATAGAAGATAGAACAAAAAATTATTTTTACGTGCTTCAGAAAAATTTAATCAAATTCCAAAAGAGAAGAGCAGTTTTTCAGTAAATAATATAATCTGCACACTATTTTGCGTTTAGTCTGTCTGTATTTGCTTAAGAAATTAAAATAGTATTGGCTTCACGATAGAGTAAAAAGAAATAGGATTGGAGATATATTTTACGGCCGATTCTGGCTGGCGCCAATCTCGGGTGGTTGCAAAAGAACCAATGGAAAAGTGCCAAACGATTCGGAAAGTAAAGCAGCGGGGAAAAAAAAAGAGTACAAAGAAATCTATTCTCGCCTTAAGTCTTTTGTGTCGTAAAAGGGGCAAAACAATTACTGAGGTCCGAACCGAAATACGAACCGGGTACCGATTTCTTGGGTGTTATAAAAAGAGTGATCCTAATATCGGGTTCTCAGTTCCCTGTTTATTGCCCCAAGTAATGAAGTTCGTGTTTGTGGTACTACGGATTTCACCCACTCGTCCTTCGATATTTTCTTTGCGACCTCTATTTCAAAGGGGTTGTCATAGTAATGAAAGTTCGAAAAGATTTCGATCTTCAATATATATTCAGATTACATTAAGACAAAATTACATTAAGAATTTTGATTTTATATCAAAAAGGAATTTTTCTGCTGTTTCTCTAACTGATATAAGGGGTTCTCAGGTATGATGAATTTTCTTGTGTTGTGGTAAAATTTCTTTTCCTCTTTTGAGGTATAGTCTTTTGATAGTAAAAATACAGTAAAATTCAGCATTCATACTTTCAAAGAATTCAAATAATATTAATAATAATTTTTTTTTTTTTTTTTTTTTTTTTTTTACTATCCATCTTTCGATATTCTAATAATTTACAATCTGCAGAATAATTTGTATCCCAGAAGTAAAACACATATACTTCGTTTAACTCAAATAAATAAATGAACTATAAATTAAGAGCATGTTAAAATTAATTCTGAATATACTTTTTGTATTTAAAAATATTATTTTAAACTTAAAAAAAAAGAAAGGTAATTTAGTCAGAAAACGATTCTGAAGCTCACAACTTTTCGGAATAGTTATCAGTTAATAGTTTCCAGTTTAAACATTCCTTACTACTTAGTATCTAGAAGCAAAATAATAAAAAACAATTGTGTGATTCAAAGAGAAATATATCTTTTTTCATTTATTTATTATTATTTTTATTTCAGATAAAAGAAAATTTTTATTCTTACAATTCTTTTACTATGCATTTATAGATTTTAATTTATTTTTGGAAATAAACAAAAAAAAATTTACTTTGGCAGCATTTTCGTTTGAAATCTTTTTTTATCGATTTTGAGTTGGATTTATTTTTAACAGAGTTATGAACTTTGTTACACTTAAAAAGATGATCCTACATTGTATTACTTTAGATAACTATTATTATTATTTTATTTACTAAAAATGGTTGAATTTTCTGTCAGCAATACAGTTTATTCTAAAATGCCCTTTTTTTTACTTTAACATAATTGAAAAGCAACAACTAAATTTCGCTTTCAAATGAACTTTTTAAAAACTTTATTTAAAGTTATCGATAAAATTTCTAATATAGTGTTAGAAATTATTACTCTGCGTTACAAATATTTTAGTGTAGTATCAACTGAAAATTTTTTATTTAAAATTAAATAAGTGTCGCAAAGGGCATATATTAGATGATATAACAGTAATTTTTCAAGTATGATTGTTAATGTTTTAAACAATGTTATAATCAAATTATTGTTGCCAACCAGTGCAATAGAGTACAATTCTTTAAATACTTTAACAATAAAAATATTTAAAGTTGTTTCAGTGTCGTTCTGAGATAGCGAAATATTTGAAATTCTGTGCGCCACTGAATGGGCTTAATATAGTAAAATAAGTCCCGGAATCAAAATCTTGAAAAAGTAATGGCGAATTTATTTTCAAGGGTAGTGAATATTTTCTCATTTTAGCTACCACTTCAATTTCAGAACTTCATTTCAAGAAACTTCAAACTTAAATTCCATTCTTGTGTTTGAGTTTATAAATAAATCATGCAAACAATTCGGATAGTTTCATTCTTTTTTAAATCTCTTTAAAAACTAATAAGTAGAGCCCGGATTTTGGTGCCCTAAAAAATCTCAACTAATGTCCTTAAAAAGTGTAAAAAATGCCCTTAAAAAGTGCAAAAAATGCCTTTAAAAAGTGCAAAAAATGCTCTAAAAATGCGAAAATTGCGCTAAAAATGCCTTATGACATGACTTATATAAAGTAAATGTTTTACTCTTAAAAATTATTATGAGATATTTAAAAAAATATAAAGCGATGCAATACTTGTTCTACGTTCATTAAAGTTTGAAAAATATGTTTTATATCCTAAAATAACAAAAAAAAAGGAAAATGTATTGACTCCAGAACATTTTCATTTTGAATAGAAACTTTAATGGATATAACAATTTCAATCTCATAATATTATTAAATATCAGAATTACATTGGATTATTAAATGATTTTTGATATTTTGAAGTGTAAACGAGTATCTCTTGTCTAAAAGTAAATTTTTATACCTGGAAAAGCTTCTCACAACGTCTACTGATGTTATTGGTGCGTGCTTGAAAAAGACGGTCTCACTTACTGATAATTTTTCAATTTGAAAAGATGTTGCTTCACCTGTTTATATCCTAGAGATTTTCTTCATTGTTTGGAAGCCAGTGTTCTTCTCCAAAACTTTGTTCAATTTAGCTGCTACACTTTGTGCTATCTTTCCCCTTGCTTTTTGCAACACTTGACTCACTACTTCAATATAATTTATTGCATCGCAAAGTTCCAATTCTTGTTTCTCCAAGCTTGCAATTGTAGAGGATACAATAGCAAAGTTAGACTTGATAAATGATAAGTTTCCTTCGATTTCATCAGAAGCCAACACGTTTTGCGCTATCTTAATTCATGCAGCATCTTCTGAATCGAGACAAATTATAAGAAAAAATCTTGCATTTCATGTAATAAAAATGCCCCAAAAAATAATAAAAATTGGAAAAATTTAACAAAAAACTTTAAAAATGCTTAAAAATGCAAACTACGCCCCAAAATTTGAAAAAAATGCCCTATAAATCTAAAAAAATGCTCTAAAGGACAAAAAATGTCCAAAAATGCAAAAAATGCAAATGTCATCAAAATCCGGGCCTTACTAATAAGTGATTACTCCAATTTTTTTAAAATTATAAATACTGTTTTTGTGGTGATTCATTATTTTCCATTAATCTCACCATGATTTTTACAATAAATAAACAATGTTATGAACTGTGAACAATAATTGTTTCCAAAAAATGATTCTATTCAAACGCGTTTTCCATTAGAAATATGTGTCCAACCCACTGTTTGTACATAACCCCTTCTTTGCAAGTTTGGACAAGTTATTGCTACAGACAGCGAAAACGAAAGCAACTCCCGAAATAATAAGGCGAGAGTCGTAAAAATGACCCCAACGCTTGGACACTAAGAATTCGCTTGGGAACTGACCGATCACTTTTTGTGTCAGCTGTTGTATTCGTAGGAAAACCTCATCAAAAGGCAGCTACAGATGGCAGAAATGTATACACCTTTTCCATTCCCGTTTTCCCGGAACTCATTTCCCGGATTTTAGTTCCCACTTATTTCTACAGTTAGGTGTATTGAAAGATTTTATTCAGAAATGAACTGAGATAAATCTATTTTGGTCTGATGCTCTTTGATGGAATGGTAGTTATCTAATATTTATGGGAAAAGTTTTTTTTTTTTCATTGGATAAAAAAAAATTCTAATTTGTTTGAATACTCTGATGCTCTTTGATGAAATGGTAGTTATCTAATATTTATAGGGAAAGTTTTTTTTTTCATTGGATAAAAACATGCAAAATATTTGAGAGTTGTTTTTTTTTTTTTTTTTTTTTTTTTTTTTTTTTTTTAGTGGGAAAATATAACACTAATTTAGTTATTATTTTAAAAGCTCATTTATGTTTTTAAATATTTAAGGTAATTGTCCATTTTATAGTCTAGACAGTTTTTTTCAGTATATTACATATAGTTTATTAATATTAAAGTTTTGATTAGAGTTTAAATACTTTCAAGCAGCGATGTTTTTTTATTTTCCTTGGGGAAAATGTTTTTGAAAAACTCCTTTAAAAAACAGAAATTATCAAATTGTTTCGAAGTTACCTCTCTTGTTTATAAATGATACATAGCCTCAAATCTTCCAGTGAATTGCCGACATTATTAGTTGGCACTGCCTGAACAACAATAAACAGATTTTAGTGGACGAAGGTTCTAAATGACATTCTTGAAATTTGAGATTTCGTTAAGAAAGATCAGATTTTAGTCTTATTTAACTAGGCATTGTTGATGTGCTTTGATCAACTTTAAAATTCGCAGGTCACCTTGGATGAAAATCTTGGAGTATTTTGGAACTGGAAGAAATCTTTAAGTACTACGTTTGTCAACAGACCTTTGTAGCTTTAACTAAGTTATTGTAACTTTAATTTTAACAAGTAAGAATGCTTCTCTTTTGGCAGTAAATAAAAATGCGAACGCAATGACGTGAACAGTTTAAACTAGTGTTATAGATTTGTAGATTTTGCCAATGTATAGTATTTAAAACTAAGTTACTCATAGTCAATAAAATGTCATTTTGAATCTTCATTCTTACGTCATATCACTTTCTCCAAAAAAAATCTAATTTTTATTTAAGATATGTAAGCTATGTAGTTGAATACGGAATACAATACCTTACTTGTCTGCACAGTAGGGGAGAGTGGGGTCAATTGTAACATTTTTTACTTAACTATTTTTAACTAACAAAAAATCCAATATATTATTAGTATTAATTGACAGACGAGTAAAGTAGACTATCCTCTAGTAGAAAAAAAAATACCTTATTTTAAATGTTATTATATTAGTTATTAACAATTTTTGACTGTCGTGCACTTGTTACAATTATCCCCCCTTACGGGGGTCAATTGTAACAGCTCATAAATTCAACTAAAACATAGTTAATTATACATATTATCATAGTTGTGATATAATTTTTTATTGATCAAAATAGTGGTGATATTTTAGGAGTAAAAATAATAATGAGCAGAGACCTAAAGGGTTAAACTTTTAACTTTAAGTGGTTAAAAATTTTAATTTATGCTGGGAAAAGTGACAAATAAAATAATGCACATGCAACATAATATAAATGATATAAGAAACTATTGCTGGCTCTTAAAGAGTTAAGTAATGGTTTGTAAACATAAGATTATTTATTTTCAGCTGTTACATTCGTCCCTTTACTTATTGTTACAATCGTCCCCAAGTCGCCATTTCAGCTTCATTTGTTAAAAACAATGCTAGTTAATTAACAAAACTAATCTTTTTTTTTGAAATGTTAATTTAGGTGTCCACTTACATATTCGGTTAATAATTTTTATTTGTTTAAACAAAATTACTTTGTTACACAATAATATTCTAATACCAAAAAAAGTACTTACGTAGCGTGGAAATATCTTTTGTGATGTAACTCTTTCAAAAGTACATAAAAATGGTTGCCAGCAGGGGTATATACGTAGATTTATTAAATACACCTTGTGCGCCACCTAGGAACCAAATCTAGAACCCGACACTCGAAATTTTTGCTCTGTTACAATCGTACCCTGTTACAATTGCCCCACTCTCCCCTAACCATTTAAGTTTTCTCCCGAAAATCGTTATTTCCCGGTATTGTTTCCAAAAAAATTTTTTCATTCTGAATCTGTTTACATCAAAATCATGTTGATAGGACTAACAGTTTTGAAGTTATGAGATCTCAAGAATTAAAATTTCACATTTTCTTATTGATTTCAGCGCTTAAAGCCTTTATAATATTGCGCTTTTTGTTATATTAATTTATTTTGGATTTTATCAGATTTAGCTTAAAAAGTACAACAACTCCTTACGTCATTTCAAAATTTGTAACTTTTATACTTGAAACCTTTATAATCTCTAAAACTTTTAAGCTATTAGATACGTCAATTTGGTTTTAGACTCATATAGTTTAGTGTAAAAAGATACATAGGTTATAGTATCGTATTTGTTTAGATAAAGTTTCAAACAAGTGAACAGATATAATCAGAAAATGTACTTTTTTTACTTGCTAAAATCCCTTGTAATTTTTCAACTGTAGTGAGTATTTACGTGTCCCCCTTTCGATTCACTCTTTTCTTCAGTTAATTTAAAATAGAATCTTAAGCTCACCTGGGAGAAAGGGACAAACTTTAGTTTATCGTATTTAACCCGAACTATAATTTTTAAAATAAGCCTTTCTTTCCTCTAAATAGTTCAATAAGGAATTTTTTTGCTTATTCACTGGCCTGTTACTGTATCGGTTAATCTCAAACACCGACCTAAATTTTCGATAATTAGGCCAATAATTATCTATTACCGATAATTAGGTTGAATCTATGAAATGCAATGGCTTTTTTGCAGGTGTATTGAAATGCTGGAATGGACTATTTTTGCTTTTAAGATTTAACTTAAAAATTGCATTCGTTTTCCGAAACAGAATGCCAGTAATATTCCTGGACGATTTTTTTCTCCTTATTTCACGAAAGTTGGGGATGCCTTTCCATCTGTCCAAACTGTGCCCTGCATAATGACAGTATCCAAAATATTTTTTGTTATTTCCATTATCCAAGGCTACAGAAGACATTCATCAGAAGACGCTACATCAGGAGACCAATATAAAAAATAAAAAAAATAGCGTGAAAGGAAAAAGAGTATACAAATATAATATGTTTGGATATGTTAGAAACTTTTCTGGACCATAACCAGTCGTTTTAATGAATATGGCTTTGTTATATCATAAACAATTTATCGTTCATAAAAGTTATTTCGTTTGTATTCTTCCTTGCGGAGGATGAGAGTCGTGATGTTCTTTTGGAATCCTCTAGATCAACGGTTCCCAAACTTATTTGTTGTTTGGACCATCATATTTCTAAAACCCCCACCAGTATCACGCTGTCCTTGACCCACTTCACTGTGGGCCAGAAGACTATGATCTTTGGCCAAAAGTAAAAAATTAATCTTTCAACTAAAATATGGGTAGACAGTTTTAATATATCCCAAATTAAGTATTCATAATCATTCCAAACTTTTTGGTACGACGAGAGTACAATTTAATGAAAAATATGTTAAAAAATTGCTTTAAATGTAACTTTTAAATTTTTATTTCAGAAATATATATAGGAATTTCACCTTACTGTTTCATTTTTATCAGAGTAATTAGTATTAAATTATAGTACAATTCTTCAATTTGTTGGATTAGTTAATACTCTTGACAAACTCATAGTTTATATCTTATCATTTGACACTTTACAATGTTTAAATGACTTTCGAAAACTAGTTCCGAAAAGTTCTACGAGGTAACTAGCTAAACTTTTTTTTTGTTGTCTTCTTTGATGTTTCTACTTTCGAAAAAACCTGTCCCATTTTGCCCGTATTGCAAAGGTGGACTAAATATACCGAAATCAAAAATTATGTTGTTGTTTTTTTCATGTTTTCGCGTTATTTTGTATAGATATTCATATAAACTGTTATAATTGTTCTAAATGAAGTTTATTTATTGTGAAAATTTCACCTTACCATCTGAAATGTTTGTTTTACACATTACCACACATTTAATCCGGTATGTATTTGCAGGAGCGAGCATCAAAGCAAAAAAAAAAAAAAAGAAATTTTTGCTGCTGAGGTCATAGCTGTATTGGATTTGCCTAAAATTCCACAAACAAATTGCGATACAGAATTACAAGATGAAGATGGAGTAGAAAATTGGACGGAATCAACTCTTTCAACGGAATATTCAGATAATATAGAGTTAACAGGTTCTGAAAACGATTATTTTATAACCATTTTTTTCGAACGCGATTATTACGATAGCTCTTTTCTCTGCTTGAATAAATGCTTTTTGTCACATCGCAACTCTAAAGTGTTGTTTTAAATGTTTTTCAATTCTAAAACGCTATATTTACGATAAGTCGCATTCCTCCGAAATTTGTTGTATTTTTAGTAAACGGTTTAATACAGAAAGCCTTCTCACGATTGATACATATTAGAAATCAAATCGATTCATGTATGAAAGACATTTAAAAAAATCAAAAGTCATTTCACTTTATTTATTAAAATTTAATATGCAAAATATTCATTTTTATCTTAGCTATCTTAGTTTTTTTCTTCATCATTTCATAAATGAATGATTTAGTTATCGCACTATCAAGCAATTAGTTTACAAAAAAGATTAAAAAATTGGAAAGCATTTAATTTTTTTCCCCTTCGTGCATTAAAAAAGATAAAAATCAAAGTTTCACATTTTGTTCTGCGTAAATATGAAGCGACTTTAACAAGAAACGCGCAGTCTCAATTATTATGCAACGTAATAAAAACTAAGAGCACTTCCACGGCTGAAGACCAGCTACAAGCAATTACAGGAGAGAAGAGATACGGTTTGCAAAAATTTTTATGCTGCAAACTTTCATTTTGCAGCAAAACACACCTGATGGTTCTCCTTTAATTAAACACAACGTTCCATACACACTTCTTCGATGGTGCCTCTCTAAAAAGGTAATACAATTAAAAATATTCTCCAGCAGTTAAAAGGCATCTAGTCGCCAAAACTGAAGTTTTCATAAAAATTTTTCCTCGCCAAAACCTTTTGCGTTTTAATTGAGCTACGCAGATTGCAAGAACAGGAATTAATAAGTGGTGAAAAAAATACCTCAACGCAATACGCTTTGCCAATCACCAAATATTAATGTCCAGCAGATCCGCTACAGGATATATATGTATGCATCCATATATATGGCTCTAATGGTCTAGGTAATTAAAATAATGGAACTTAGTGGCAGGAGATTTGAAGATTATTAGAAAACCTTAGTTGGCAGCATGGCGAGTTATGGGGTGGACGGAGAAAGTGAGGGGTTTTGCGAACGGATTGTCTGTATTCGAAGGGTGAGTGGGGGTGTTTTATTAGAGTAATTAATATAAGCTAACGGTCATAACGTAGCTCGGGTTTCCTGAAATTTCACCGTGTTTCCGGTAAAACAGCACATTGTGTTTTTGGCGGTGTAATTGGCGTCTGTCCCATCAAACTGGTCGTTTATCTGAAGTACCTGCCGCCAAAGCTCTTAGAAATCTCAGAAAAAGTGGTACATGTCTGTTCATATTTATTATCTTTAACTTTATAATTTGAAGATTACTCCATAAATTAAAATTTTGAATTTTTCTGCTTACTTATTTCGCCATTGGTGTATGATTTAATTTAGAAAATATATATCGACCGTTTCGAAGCTGAAGTTTATTAAATCTTTTCCCGAGATTGAAACTTAAACTTATTAAAATAATTACAAATTTTCACTTGTTCTTAAATTATCTGAGTCAATTACGATAATAATAGGTTATATTTCACCAACCACCATCTTCATTTTAATGTTTCTCTAGACTTGACCCGGAATCCGCAATTTACCTGATGTTCTCAATGGTGGTGGCAACTAATTTAATAATGACCAAAACTGAGGAAGATATTAGATTAAGCAAAACAGACCTCCTTTAAAATATAGTTACTTAAATTTCATCTCTTTAAATGATTATATTGATTTCTCTCTATATACTTTGTGCGGAACTTTGTACTACTTTTATACATAATATAAAGACATAATGGCATAAAATCGTTTCTTATAGCTGTCAGTTTATTCTTATTGAACAGAAAATCACAATGAATGTTTCTTCAATTAAAAAAAAAAGTTTCAACATTTCTTTATTTGTCAGCTGCATAAAATTAATAAAATTTTATAAAAGTGTTTTTTACTTGTAAAGTTTTTTTTTCATTGTTAAACATTATTTATCTGTAATACTTGGATAATGGGAGTCTTAAAACTAAAAGCTGTAGTTCTTTATTATAAAGTAATCTTATGATATTGCCTTAATACGCAAAGTCTTATAATAAGGATATTTAAAATAGTATTTCACTTATTAACGCTTTACAATAATCAAACTATGAATAAGTTGATTTTACTCGTATAATCAGTTTTCTAAAGCAAAACACAACACGAATAAAGCAGAAATGAAAGTACATAAATGGACGTACTATAGTTTCAGTTCTATACACAAGAACCTACCTAAGTGTCTAAACACCAAATGATCAGCCATCATTTAGTGTTTAGACACTCAAGAAGGTTCATATTTAGAGAACTGGAGCTATATTATGCTCATTTATGTACTTTTATTTGTGTTTTATTCACACTGTTTTCTTCTTTTGTCTACATAGCACAAAGCACATAGCTAAACTGGCTAACCTTTTGTTGAAAAAGCTTTATGTAAAACTATATCCAGCTAATATGTGAAGTGAAAATAATAAATACTAATAAAACAATAAAACATTAATAGGAATTAAGTTTTTACATTATAAGCTCTTGGGCGAAAAACACTTAACGAATTTTAAAAGTATCCAAAAATATAATACGAATTTATAAATCAAAATTGTATAGGAATTTGCAATAATAACCGGGCAAAAATGAATAGGTTTAAATTTTATTAAATTTATGATGTTCCTCTAGCTTCCCAGTGATTCCCAAAGTGGTCTGTATTGATCCCCAGAGGCCGACGACAACCTGCACGGGGTCCATGTCAGTAAACAAAAAATTGGGGGTCCATGAAATGAAAATGGGAGTCACCGATAGTGGATCTCATGTAAGCACGTCATGACTTTAATTTTGGCATTTCATGAATAGAATAATCAACATACACTGATAGTACCTATTTACTTACAATATACTACCTTATAATATAAAGACATATATCTATCTACATAATTTAAAAAGTATCTATGAAGTAAAAATTTTATTAAAATTTAAGTTATTAGGATTATTTTCTGATGTATAAAACTGGGTTCCTTGGGTCATTCATCCACTTTTCCTTCGGGGTTAATATCTTCCTTACCTGTACTATGCATGATTCTTTATCGCCTTACGAGATCATCGCCAACTAAACCAATTATTTTTATTTTTTGAAATGACAGATGCTATTTAGGCAAAGTATGAAAAAATCGTCCTGATGAGGTTATTATGTATATGATGTGCATGTTACTGCGAATGACCGAAATTGGTGGTTATTGACTTTCACCGGTGAATGTTGACAATCAAATTAGTCGCTTTGGTGAATGTCCGAAATATTTATTACATCCGATTTAATATTAATTTATTCGTGGATATAATTACATTTATTCGATATTTTAATACTTACTGATGGTAGATTAGAAGAAACATCAGTGTTTGGAGTATCGGGCAAATATATACCGGGCAATGGCACTTGACTTTAAAAAAATATCAGTGTAGGGTATACCGGGCATATGTATACCGGGCAGTGGCACTTGACCTTAAAAAAACATCAGTGTAGGGTATACCGGGCAGTGGCACTTGACCTTAAAAAATATCAGTGTAGGGTATACCGGGCAAATGTATACCGGGCAACGGCACTTGACCTTAAAAAAACATCAGTGTAGGATATACCAGGCAAATGTATACCGGGCAATGGCACTTAACCAGACCTAGTATGACTTGACCTTTGGTAAATGTCCGAAATATATACTAGGTCTAGTGCCACTTTTGCTATAGCTTAAATATTTAAAAAAAATTAAACAAAGCGTTTGAATCAATTTTAAACTGATAATGAAATTATTGCTTTAAAATTAAAAAAAAAATAATAATAAAAACTGCGCCAGATAAGAGTAATTGAAGTAGTTGCTTTATACAGCACATGTGCGGAAAATTTTTTTTAAAAAAATTATCCAGGTGCATCTAAAAGTGGATGAATATCCCATGACACCATAAAACTGAATTATTATAAACTAGCAGTTGCCTACAGCTCCGCCCGCTTACGTTTTTATTTTCTCTGCGTGTAAGTTTTTATTTTGTAACAAAATTTTTTTTTTCGTGATCAATTAATTTGAATTTAATTAATAAATGTATATAATTAACATGTGTTTTTTCTTAAGTTTTTCACACTAAATTTCACTACAGTTAGAAATTGAAATCTTTCACAGTGTGTAGCACTATACCAGCTGTCAAAAATACATTTGAAGTTGATGAATTTACAAAAAATCAATATCAGGTAAATAGGTGTCTACCCAAAACCAAAAAAGATGACAAGGGGTCTACGAGACTAAAAAGTTCAGGATCCACTGCTCTAGACTCGCCTCAGTTTTAATTTGAGTAAAAAAAATTTTAATTTATTTGAGGGCAAATTTTGAGCTTATTCTGCTTTAGCATTTTACCAGGTTTAATTATTGGATTATTAGTTGGATAATAATAATTATTAGATTATTAATCGTATCTAAATGAAATTTAAGGTTCAAATTACAATTATGATTAGAAATTCGTGTATTTAAAACTACAACAAAAATCAAGACTACAATTATACTTAAAATTACTTATATGCATTATTACTCTTCATTGTAGTTAACTATTACCTATAATTATCTTCATAATTATAGTCGTAAACTGCGATTGCATAAAATCACGAATACATCTGTGAGCGTGTTCTATAATTACTTGCTATCAGTTCTACAGCTCTGAAAAATATCAGAAAACTATTCATGAATTCTCTATATGGAAAATGATAGTCAGGGAATTATTCCATAGAATTAAGCTGAAATCATGATAGACATGGCATTAAAACTGGAAATTCACGGAATTTAGATAACATATTCATTGTATCAGGCCTTTTGAGGAGAAAAAAAAATGCGTTTTCTTCTCTATGTTATGAAATGAGGTTTATTTATTTATTATTTTTTTTTAAATTTCCACGAAGGCGAAAACGTTCCAATCCTTGACCAAGAACATTCTTTGGTTTTGTAAAACGAATAAATAAAATCAATGGTTCTGATACATTTTATTTCACGTCTTTTGAAATTCCAAGAGACGGTGAGACGAATCACCAGCTTTTAAATAATTTAAAATTATGTAATATTTCAATAAAAAACAGTAATTATTATGGTGTGGTAAATATCTACAGAAAATAACATCACAAACTTAATAAGAATAAGACGATTTTTTTTTAAAAAAAAGAGCTTTATTTATGTTAAATTATAAATTAGAAAAAATATTTGAAAATATTTTTTAATTATTTTATAAATAAACCATAAAGTATAATATGTAAAATATGAAATCAACTTATTCCATTTGAGTTCAGAATCGCTCGGAAATCCGAAGGAACAATTCCCTTTTTCTTTCTTTACCTTTTTAAAGTAAGTTATGTTCTACATTCCCCCCCCCCTTCCCGTTCGATTCTCACTCCTAACTCTAAATTACATGATTGGTCGAAATGGATGGGGATTATGACTTCTTTCCTCCCGCACATCTTCATTTTCTTCCCTTTTTTCCCTCTCCCCAAATTTACGTAAACAACCATAGTTTGAATTATAATTTATATTGAAATTTTGACTCTGATAAAAGTTTCCCCCCGTCGCGTAACTGCTAATTGCCCGATGGAAATTTTTTCCCTTCAACTTTTTAATTTAATGAAGGTTGATGGGATAAAAATAAAGCAACAAAAGAGTTAAAGTCCTCACTGGAGAGCAAGCGGAATTATCACTTCTCGGTTTTACTTATGCCTTCTTTTTTTTCGAAGTGTAATTTCCAATTTATGTTTAAAATTTCGCTTCTCCTCCTAATAAATTGTCAAAACCCGCATAACAACGGAAACAGCAGCTTTATTTGATTTTTTTTTTTTTTTTTACTTCTCCCTCTTCCCTTTGGAATGGAGTTTTCAATAAACATTATTCTCCAAGACTCAACTTGGAAGAAACTCTATAAACATAAGAACAAAATTTTAATGATCATTCTATTGAAGATATTGATGAATATGTGAATGAAAAGGACAAGCTCGTTTATGTTTTTCGCTTTCACAATAGAAAAGGTTCGGCCCAAAAATGTGTTATTCTGAGAGACAAAAGACATCATTAACACCGCCAAATACGCCAAAGAAAAAGAAGTTATTCTTTGAAACCTGCATAATCTGTGTAGAAACTCGAAGGAAAAAACACAATGTAGGGCTCTCATTCAAACCATAACAGTTTTTATTTATTTTTTTTTTCTTAATCTAAGAAAATACCTCCATTCTTTGGGTTTTAATGGTGAAATGTTGCCATAAAATTTAGAATTCGCTTTTTCTTTCGGTTCCAATAAATAATTAGAAGACTCATTATGTGTAAATGATTTTTAAGGTAATGCTTATGTTTTGTGGTATTAAAGAAAGTGTATTGTTTTTCATTTTTGTATAGAATTAAAATAATCTTATCTAACGTCATTAAAACTATCTTTATTTAATAAAAACAAAATAACTTAATTTCATAGAGATTCTTTTACAAATACAAATAAGAAAAACTCAGAAAATCAATGATATTTTTTTTTAAAAAATAGAATCACTTCTTATTAAGCTTAATTTTTTTTTTTTTTGTGTTAAAATTAATCGAATGATGAAAAAAAATCGATGCATTTTTAAAAAAAACATAAAAATGGTTTCATATTCTTAAATCGAAAAAAAAAAAATGAAATCGAAAAACAAATAAATTAGAGTTGAGCCCGAAATGAAAGAAAGGATGAGGCAGAAGGCCTATTTTTACTCCAAGGTCCGAAAAATGTTTAAAGAAAATTTGCCTGGAAAACAGATTTTCTACCACAAAACTGATAAAATCGAACTCCAAGATGCTAATGTTAATGCTTCTGAGCGCACTGTTGGAATAAAATAAGAAGATTTTATGGCCTGTCACCTGGAAACCCAAGTTAACAGCTGCAATGGAACCAAAGCGTTTGAAGTGGGCCAAACAATGGCGTGATAAAGACTTCTAGTGATCCGTTGGTAAAATTTCATCACATTTAATATCATTTTCTGTAAAATAAAGAAAGACCAGCACAGATGTTTTTTTTTCTTCCTATTTTTGAACCGGTTTGCTTCAGCGATGAATGCACATTTAAAACTTTGCAAAATAAAGTTCTGTTTGCGCGTCGTCGTCATGGAGAAAAGCTTTATCCTGACTGTGTCGTCTACAAAAGTGATGATCTGGTCAGTCATCAGCGAAAAGGGTACTGGATATATGCATGTGGTAAAAGGTATAATGATGCAAGATCAGTACAAGGAAGATTTACAAAATCGGTTTATTCCGCAGCTCTCAGAGAATGGTTTCCAAATGGGAAACTATTCATTTTTAGGCAAGATGGGGCTACCTGCCACACAGCACGGTCTGTTAAAGCTATTTTGGAAGAGCAAAATATCCCTCTGTTGGATTGGCCGGGTAATAACCCTGATATGAACCCAATTGAAAACGTGTGGGAGCAAATGAAGAGAGAGTGTTTTGTGAATTCTGGGAGGGGGGTCAGTAGTTACGAATATGAAATCAGATTTGCAAAATTCTATGGAGTGCATGAGTTCGATGCAAAATTCAATATCTTGGTAAAGAAGAATTATATTGAAATGTATCTTACAAACTCTTATCGTAACAGTTTGATGAATGAGTACCTTTTTTTCGGGATTCATCCTTGAAATATAATATCAATTTTAAAAATTTAAATGCAGAGATAAGAGTTTTTATTATTATTGAAAATGAGTTTTTAATGAAATGCATTTAAAATTAAGTTTAAACTGTGAAATCAATTGGGATTTAAAATAAAATATCCTTTTAGGTAAAATGGGTTAAGTATTAAATACTGTAAATATCGTGTATGAATTTAAAAATTTTCTTATCGTGCATATTGTATGTTAAATAATCAAGTTTTATTAATGTTTCTTGTAAAGAAAGTCTTATAAGTAGTATATTTTCAAAAATCAATTTCATTTCCCTCATATTTTTCGTAAATATCATAAACAGCTGTGAATATTCTTCAATTTCTGTAATCATTAAAAAAAATTCTTTTTTTTGAAACCGACTTTTATCAAGATAAGATTTTTACTATATCCTGTTGATGGAGAATCAAAATTTATTATCTAGATTGGACATATATATTCTGATTGATGATTATAATCATTCAATTTTTTTTCTATCTGGAATCAGTTTTTGAAATAAGATATGAATGGAATCATTCAATCAGTATTGGAAGTACAGTGCGCAAAAAAATAAACTTAATAATAATAGACTGTAAATAATAAACTGCCTAATTAACTTTTGATCTAATTCTAGAACTAAATCTTAATGGTTTAAGGGGGTGACCTCAAATGTGCTAATTATTTAGTGCAGACAATATTTTAAGTTACGAGAATAAAAATTCAGACATTCTCTGAATAAACATACCTATTGTGTGACGCATTCGGATTTCTACTTCCCAAAATATAGGGGGTAGCCATTCTCTGGGAAGTATGATCCCAATAGTTTGGTCAGGATAATGGTCCAAAGTTTCGACTCCTTGATGTTAATTTTACTTTTTGCTTATTTCACTTGCGAACACTTTTAAATGATTTAAAATAGTGAGATTTTTTAAAAATTCGATTTCTCAGGAACTATTCAACCGATTTTGCTCACATTTTGTATATTGTCATTTAAAATTGCATTCTTTCAAATGAAGTAGCAATTTGTATAACTTACAATTAAAAACTTTTTGATTTTTACTAAATAAAATAATAAAAAATGAAAAATATTTGTTAAAAGTTATATTTTGCATGGGATTATCTTTGGATAAACGAATTTTATAATTGTGCGCAAAAAAACTTTCAATTCGCTTAAAAAGTTCTCTAGATGTTGTGAAACACAAAAAGTAAAATCAACATTAAGGAGTCCAAACTTTGGACCATTCTCCTGACCAAACTATTGGGATCATCCCAGATTGCGGTTATTCCCTATAGTTTGGGAGTTAGAAATCCAAATCCGTCGAATAAAAGGTATATTTATTCAGAGAAAGTACGTTTTTGTGTCTGATTTCGTAACTTAAAATATCGTCAGCACTAATTAATTACCATAATTGAGATCATCCCCTCCAACTATTAAAATTGAATCTTAGGTTGCGTTTTAAAAAAAAGAAAAGTTTGCGTTTTAAAAATAAATCAGATTAACTTTTAAAACTTTTCTTTCTATTAACTTCAAGATAAATTGAATTAGCCCCTTACCCATTTGTTTTTCAATGCATGCGAGTTTTACAGGCACAATCGAAATTCGCGTAAAACGGAGTATATTTTTAAATTTTTATTTGTAATATGTTTTTGCACAAATGTTAGCAGCTAACCGTTTTTGTTTCTCATTTATTTATTTTCTTTACAAGAACACAGCAATTTTATAACTGTCGAAGTAGACTGAAATTTTTGAATTCAGCAAAGTTTCTAAAATATCAGAAATTGAAATACATGCTTTTGAAGAGTTAATATTAGCAAATTAAATTCAAATTTTATGTATTTTACTTACATATTTGCACTCGTTAAATCCAATATTTTAAAAAGGTAAAATATATTTGCTGTAAAAAATTAAATTTGCTTTGAAAATTTCGATAAAAAAGTTAATATTTGATTTTATCCTCAGTTCTTGATAATTTAAAAATAACTTAAATCAGACGATCTTAAATCAATTTTAAGAAGAAAAAGTCTACTTAATTTTTTTGTATTTATGTTTCTATGATCATTTTTAATAACTTTTTTCTTAACATTTGGTCAACCGTTTTCCGATTTAGGCCACAGGGTGTTTATCAACAGAAATGAAATTTTCGTGTCAACCACTGAATAATAATACTAATAAAAAATTTACTGCACAAATAAGCACCGCTATTTTTCTTTCTTTTTTGCATGATATAAGCGTTTCTGCACAAGACACATACAGTTTTAAAATTTTCATTTGCAACCAACACTTTTGAACTCAATAATGTTTCAAAAAAATCAGAAATTGAAATACATGTTTTAAAAAAATCTATAAATGCAATTAAAATGCAAATTTTATTTAGTCTACTTACATATTTATGTTAAACAAAATGTTTTAATAAGGCCCAAAAAAAGAAAGAAAAAGAGAAAAGCGTAAACATATCCAAAATATTAACACCTGTTTTTTCCCTTTCGTTCGTAATGATGAAAAAGTACAAGTTCAGATAGTTAGTCAAGTATGAAAGGCCAACATAAAATATTTACTCCGTGTTTGTAATGTTCTTTGGTCTTCAATAAAGAGCTATGATCAAGAAAAAAACTTTAATAACTGTTTTTTTTTTCTTTAAATTTTGATCAGCTTTTTTCATTTTTGATCACAATGTAATCACCTTATAAGAATACTTAAGCTAAAATTAAAAGAAACATTGTGTAATGAAATTAATTAATTTAAATTTTGTTATTACTTTTAATTATTATTTAAATATTTTTACAAAATAAATGTCCTTAGTGAAGCACATTTCTCCCACTTCTTTTCTTACATCTTTTTTTGAATATATATATATATATATATATATATATATATATATATATATATATATATATATATATATATATATATATATATATATATATATATATATATATATATATATATATATATATATATATATATGTATATAAGTTCAAAATTAAGAAAAAACAAAGGTAAATTACAGACAAATTAATTCGTTAATTTGTATAACTTTTCCATGTGCAAATCCATTTCGGGCAAATCCTTGGTCAAAATTATTTACTAAAAAATTCCATTACTTAGAAATTTCTTTACTAATTTATACAATTTTTCCATGCGCAAATCCATTTCGGGCAAATCCGTGGCTAAAATTATTTACTAAAATAAGTTGTTTTTTTTATTTTTTATTTGTAAATTTATATAATTTTTCCATGTGCAAATCCATTTCGGGCAAATTCGTGGCTAAAATTATTTGCTAATAAATTTCTTTGTTAAATTATACAATTTTTCCATGTGCAAATCCATTTCGGGCAAATCCGTGGCTAAAATTATTTACTAAAAACATTTCTTTGTAAATTTATATAATTTTTCCATGTGCAAATCCATTTCGGGCAAATCCGTGGCTAAAATTATGTGCAAAACTGGCAATTCATGTTTCTTTCTCTTTTCAAATTCAATTTTTTTCTTAAATAAATATTTATTTTCTAAAATTATTTATAGTCAACTTCTTTAAATTATCTAGTATAATACTACCTTGCGCACATCCATTTTCTGGCCCATCTTTGGTAACTAACAAATCAAACGCACTTCAGTAATGCAGCAAGAACACACTTTAAACTCCTCTAATTACGCTCAATTTGCGCTTTTGTTTTCATATTTTGCAATCTGGCAATCTTGTTACAAAAAAATTTTAAATCATTCTTGAAAAATTTTCCGTTCATGTAAGTTCATTTTATTTCGTTACTCGCGTTATAGATTTTGCTTTATTCTGCTCTTTCTTTATATTTTATTTTCTGTTTTTACGTGTTATTATTACTTATTGTGTTTAATTTTATTTGTCGTAATGTTTGTAAAAAAAATTTTGAGTGCTTCTCACACTATTGTATTGATATATTTTGCTTTGACTATATTGATACAATATTAGAAAGCACTCTTTTTTACGGATATAATCTTTGGGGCTGATGAAAACATTATATCTTTTATTTTCCGGATTTTAAAAAAACTTAATCCTTTTTTTTTTTTTAATTAATTCTTTTTCTTTCCCCAGTTGCTTGTTATTTTATTATTATTTTTTTCTTTTTACCCCTTCTTTCGTTTGTCTGTAATTTACCTTTGTTTTTTCTTCATTTCGAACTTATCTTATGAGTTCTATTTACTAGCAGCTTATGCGCAATTATTGAAACTTATTGTTTTCTTAATTTTTTTCATGTTTTTTTGCTTATATATATATATATATATATATATATATATATATATATATATATATATATATATATATATATATATATATATATATATATATATATATATATATATATATATATATATATATAAAATTTGGCTTTGTTATTTATTACTCTAGCACGTTTCTGTAAATTATGCTGTCGACACTGACACTGTACAATAGACTGACACTTTAATTGTGTAATATGTCCCAATTAAAGGCTCTATTTTTCTAGATTAGGATTTGCCTCATGATTAAATTGTGACATTAGTAGTTGGGAAATAAAATGAGTTTAAACAATATTATAACTTTAATATCTTATAGCTTAAACTGGTTTCAAAAAATTATAGTACCTTCATTAAGAAGCTAGCAAAAGTTTGTAATAAATAATTTTGTTCGTCTTAAAAAAATACATTTTCTAAAGCAAGGATATTGAATCTGAAGCTTATAAATTATTTTTTTTTTTAAATCAAATCTTTTTTTTCAAATGATGATAATTATTTAACTAATAGATAATATAGCGCACAAAAATTAAAATGTAGAGATGTTTATAACACCCAATCGGTAACAGATCCGCAGTGTCAAAAAGTAATGCCCATTTCTTTGATCCTGTTTTGCATTGCTCATCATTACTTTATTTTAATCACCAATAACAATTCAATGCAATATTCCATAAATTCCGTCAACCCCGCTGTCTCTCTTTTCTATTTTATTAATTCTTCAGCACCATGAACTAAAATAAATCACTTTCTTCTCTTCTTTAATATAGAAGCATTTCCATCTAATTGCAATAACATTAATAATAAAATGGGCCCTCCCTTACCCACCCCCCAAGGGACAGAGAAAACTATAAAAGCGCAAAATGCATTGTGAATGTCACTTAGGGGCATTAACCACTAAAAATGGCGAACAAGGCATGGAAAAATTTGCATAATGTTATACTTCGTCTGAAAAGGGGTGAGGGTAGAAATTCATCTAGAAAGAGGCTATTTCAATAAGTACTGCTCGTAAATCGTTCGGATTAGGGTACTGTTCGGATCAAAAACATTTTTCTCTCTTTTCTGATGCCTTTGGTGCAGAAATTTGAGATTAATCCGTTTTCTCTGATTTACCGTGGATTGGATTTTAATCCAAGCATTCAGATATGAAAAGGGAAAAGTCCCTAAAATATATGGAAAAGAGGGGGGTCGCTCCATTCAAAGACAAAAGGGAAAATGATGCCATCGTCAAAGTACTTAGCCTTTTGTGCTTTTACTGCAGGAATGGTTCATTTATTTCTGTTTAATTGGACTACTTCTGCGAAGTTCTTGAAAAGACGTCAGATTTTATTACTGCTTTTCATAGCCAGATTTGGAATATGAATAGTTTGCTTATAAGCAAAGTGAAGATTTATAAGTTTGAATTCAATAAATTGCAGTTGAAATACTATTTTGCATTGAAGAAATGTAAAACTTCTATCGTATTCTACCAATAAATCATGAAATTTTGAATAGTTATTACAAATTTAAAGTTTTCAAAACAAATGATTTAAAAACTCGTATACCACCTGTGATCAAATTTTTAAATATTTATTTTAATTTTTTTTGTTTTATTTATTTATTAAAAATTTTTTTTATATATGTATTACTGAAATATGCTCAAGAATCCAAACATTATAACCACCTTTTTAGTAACGCGTTGTGACCACTTTGGTATTCAAAAATACTGCATCTCTCCTTAGACTATATGCTACAAGTTCTTGGAATACAGCTAGAGACAGATAGTACAAATATATATGTAATAAAAGGGCTAAAATGCCTTTTATCAGTGTTTTAGTTAGCTTAAATGATGCAGTCGTAAGCCATCATACGTTCTAAAATGGTTTATTAACGGTAGGTTGGTATTGATAACAGTCCACATCCGCTCTCCACAAGGGAGGGGGTGGACAAGACTTCGGACAATTCTGGAACAACTTATCAGGATCACAACATGATGAAAAGAACATGCGAAAACCATTGCTCCCGCATTTTATACGAACACATATTGGAGTAAAAAGGCACAGTCTTTGACATACTTGTATCCTTACGCATTAAGGAAAAATCATTTACTGCTTCCTTATATGGAAGTGAAAAGGGGGAGAGATTCTAAAAATAACTCAATCGTATGTTATTAGCCTTGAATTCCCAAAATAGAATCTCTCTACGCTTATTCTTTACCAAAGACATTTTATGAAAACGAAAGAGTTTTAATTCTTTTATTAATACAAAAGTATTATAATTTTTGTATTACATATATATAGTACACTCTCGATTATCCGGTTTGCTCATTATCCGTGCTCATTCCGAGATAAAGAGAAACATTTTCAAGATTAAAAGAATTTGATTCATGAAAATATAACACTGCCAAATTTTTGGAAGCAATATTCGTTATTGGATTGCAGTAAATGGAATATCAGCAGCATGGTCAAAGGTAAAATCGTCTATACGTTATTACGATCGTGGAGAAAGTTCATACGTCTTGTTAAACAATCGTCCTCAGATATTCAAGAAGAATATGATAATAGTATTCTTGAACAAGAAAAAGAAATCGAAGATTTCGAAATTCTTGAAGAAGAAAATTTAGAAGATTGGCTTCAAGGTGATGCATGTGAGCCTGGCTTCCACTATTTGACAGATGAAGATATCGACAGATTTGACAGATGAAGGGGTCAAGGAGTTGTACCCGTATCAGAAAGATCCCTTGTTCAAATCACGCTTCTGGCATAGATGTATTTTGTTTTTTTGCTTTCTTCTTATGTTGTTGGGAAAACGATGATCCACCTATATGATGCCTGTGAAATATGGATCAACGATACCACCTCAAATACAATAAAATAATCAATACTGCGTGGTATTCTTTGTTTTTAAGAAGAAGAAAAAGACAAAATATTTCCTTAATTTTGACGAAGTTTGTTTCCATCAAAGAAGTGACGATGGTTATTTTGTCACGTTGACAGAATGTTAGGTCGGAGCATATACCAGGAAACGGTTTCGTCAAAAACGAAGGAAGTTTCGCAAAATTCGAGTACCATTTTATACAGCGCACAATTAAAAATCAGAAAAAAAATTAATAATAAATAATTAAATAATAGCAAAGATTTAATTACGGATAGATTTTTAATAAGATTATTAAAAAATAATAATTAATAACAAGGATGAGCTTTCAGATGATAATATTGAAAAAAATATTTTTTCATTTCAAAGGCAAAAGAAAAATCTGCTCATGCTGTCATAATATGCAGTGCTGAAGTTTCAAATTTCAAAAATAGCAGATTACATAATTTTAAAAATTTTTACGCGCTAAGTAATTGTGAAAAAAAATATAGAATCAAAATTTAATCAAATGATATTATAGCTTTCTTTTAAAAAAATAATTAAGATGAATAAGAAGAAACTGCTGTTTATTAACGAATCAGCAGTAAAAAAAAAAAAAAAAAGATTTATAATTCGCACAGAATAAATGACTTAATTGAAAACTCATATTAGTACAGTTAAGAAAGATAAATATCTTTGACTATAAAGTAACACTATAAATTTTAATTTAATAAACCAAGCAATTATCTTCATAGAATTTCTTTTCTGATTTATGGACAAATCTTAAACAATATCAATTCATAATACGAGTTAAGTCTAAATTATATCCATAAAATAAAACCATCAGCCGTAAAACGTTTTCCATCTTAAGAGACACTTTCTTCGAGTCATAATTCAAACCTCAATCGAAATTTCATTGCCTAAAATGAAATGAGCTCCCTCTTATTCCAATGCAAAAGGAAAAAAAATAGTGAAGTACAATGATAAAATATTAAAAAGAAACGGAGAAAATTCTCGTAATGCCCTGGATCATAAATTAAAAAAGTGAAAGGGAAAATTATTATTCTTTTTCTTGTTATTTTGGCAACTGCAAAGTAACTCGACAGCCAGATGCGAGAAAATATTCGGCCATCTTACTCTCCAATATGTTTCTAATGAGTGATCTTTTGACAAATTCAATGGACTCTGGAATTATAGCCATGAGTTTCTGTTGCAACAGCCTACCCTTTTGATGTACCGTTGCAGGAGTTGAATATAGTCGAGAATTGAGAAGAAAAGTGGCTTATACTATTTTACTTATTTGCTGAAGATTTTCATGGCATAGAAAAGAATGAGAAAAAGCTATACTTTAATTTATGATTTATGTTATGTAAGATTTATGTTATTTGCTATTTGTAGATATTATTAAACTCATTAATGTACGAGAAAACCAGCACAAAATAATTATGCAAAATCAGTACAATTAGTCGAAACAAAAAACCCATTAATTAAATAGTGCAGGGTGTTCTCTAATGACCACTCTATAACAATAGTTTTTATATTCTTACCAAAAATCAAGTCCCCGTGACTGACCATTTAAGTGTCTCAACTGATAATTTGAAAGCAAGAAAAAAGAAACAAGTGACGAAATTTTATTTAGGTTTCCAAATTATTTTTATGTATCTTCTTTTATATCTATATTTTATTACGTATCTAAATTTTTTTATCTATTTATAGTACCACCGGAATATTTGCTTCTACACCCTAATGCCTTAAGTTTAGAAAACAGAGATAAGTACAGTAGGCTTTGGCCCTCCATGGACTGTCGAGCCACCCAGATGCGTTTAGTGCAGTTTAGATCCTTCTGAGATCTAAGAAAATTCTAGACTAATTTCTAATCCTCTGTAGCAGAGTCGCGAAGGCTCAGAAGATAGAGCGTTTGCCCTTCAACGATGTGAACCCGGTTCGAATCCTAGCGGTGGCTGGTTGATACGAATTCTGCTCCCGATTCGCACCGACTACAGTGTTGACGTAAAATATCCTCTGTGGTAGACGGATCATAGGTTAGAATCCCCTTGACATCGGGCTGACTATAGGAAGTTTTCGTGGTTTCCCTTTCCATGCGAGTTAGTTCCCTCTGAAAATTCTTCAACGAAGGCTAGTTAGTATGACCAGGAATTTTTTCGTCCTCAGGTTCGGGTTCACAATTGCAAGACTACACAGTTGAACATCGATAGACGGAAACGCAGAATTGAGTCGGCTGTTCAACGCTGGTTTTAAAATAAAATAAAAGTTCTCTGTATTTGACTTCGAATAAATGAAACTGATCATTGGCATGAATAAGAAATTCTTGTGAAATAATTATCACATCGGATCATCCAATATTCGAAATTACTCACGTTCGAACTAAACTTAAAAAAAAAAAAAAAAAGAATCTTATTTTTTAAATGAATATTTCTTCACCCTATTTCGCTTTTTTAAGCTTTTCTTCCATTTTAATACAATTACTGAACCAATTTCGTTTTGGTTTTTTAAATGTTATAATCCTTTCTAATAATATAAATTATAAAGAATTCTGAAACATAGGAACTCATTATTAGAAATACTAGTCATAGGTAGTTGTGAAAAGAAACAACAGATTATATTGACTTAGACGATTTTTCTACTCAGTTTTCCTAAAATTCGGAAACTCTGCTAAATAACGGCCGTATTAAATGAAAAGACCAAGACAAAGTTAGGGTAATAAAAATGGCGGGAATAATATCAAGGTAGAGTTGAGTTGAATTCTAGTAGAAGCAGGCATTTCCCCTCCTTTATTGAAGTTCGGAGGTACCACTTCGCCTTCAGTTTATTTTTAAGGTAGCAGAATTTATGTCGCGTAGGTTCGATTGAAATGATTTCCAGAGTAATGTGAATATTTCGGTTTCTTCTTTTTTTTATATTCATAACACAGGTTGTTTGTTACTTTTATCTCTCAACATATTTTCTACTGTGTTGAAACGTCAGATAATAAATAAAATGTGACAGAATTAAAGTTAAAAAAAAATTCCAAGATACACTGCATTTTTAAGCTTAATTTTCTTTCGTTCTTGCTTCATTTTTTTTTAGAACATGAATATATTTTCTTAATGAATTCCTTTTCAGATGCGATAGACGATAAATATAACATCATTTACTTATAACAATGATATATAATATATGTATCTATTTATCCATGACAATAAAAGGACAAATTTTGAATGTGTGTGTCTGTCTTATAATTCTAGAACCGTTTTATGCTAGAGTCTTATAATTCGGACTGTAGTGTAAGGGGAAACTTTAATACCTGTCCTAATAATCATTCAAAAATTTCAATTAGACCGTTAGAGTTGCATTTGAAAAATGGATATTTTATATAGGTTTAATATTAGGCAGTGTTATAAATTAAACTGCAAACAAAACTATTTCCTTATGTTACAAATTTGTATGACATAACATCAGTAATGTTTGCTAGCTTACAGCTCTGTTTGATTAAAACCTAGTTTCAAAGAGATTTTATTGCACACAACTGTATTAAAATATTTAAATACAGTTGTGTTGGTCATTTGGCTTGGTTGCTTTTAAAGTTTGTATGTTGTGCAAGATAGTTTTGATAGGCGACTAAGCTGGTCGTCAAAGATGGCTAGTACTGAAATATAGTTCAAAATTATTATGTGATTTAAGTAAAGACATGAGACGAAAATATTGTTTTTTTGTTTGCTAATATGAACTGTTTACACTCGGTTCGCACCGACCGCAATGCTGGTGTAAAAATATCCTCAATGGTAGACGGATCATGGCTTAGAGTCCCCTTGCCGTCAGGCTAACCGTGGAAGGTTTTCATGGTTTTCCTCTACATGTTCCGCAAATTCGGGTAGGTTCCATCTAAAATTCCTCCACGAAGGCAAATTTCTCCCAATGCTTGATCCAGGAGTTCCCTTGTCTTCTGGAGTGGGTTCAAAATTACAAGGCAACAGAGTTGAACATTATTAGTCATAAACCCAAAATATTAGATCGACTGTTCAACGACGGTTAGAAAATAAAATATGAACTGCTCGCTCTTAATCTTTCATTCCTGCTCAACTTATAGCTCAGCCTTTCTTTGTCAAAGCTAGAAGAGAAATTTTCTCGTCTTTTGGGGGATATTCGCTTTAGTCTTTTATATAATACGTGGGGGGCGCAAACTCAGCTCGTTTTGCTCACGAAACACTGGAACTGCTTTCGAATTGCTTCGCTTGCTCATTAAGAACATTTATCTTCTAGTCTAGCCTTGTATATATGCGAACACTCATTTTAGACTCTTTTCACTTCTTTAGACTCTTAATACTCTTTATATTCTTTCCTCCCCGTCTAGATCTATGTCTAAGTTGAGTAAGTGGCCTCACAAATGAGATCCCATCTGCAGAAGATCGAAAATTGTGATAGCATATCTTTGGATCATCCTCAATGATGTTTCCCACACCGTCGCCAATAACCCATTGTGTAGCTCTAGTGTGGGACGCAAATAAAGTACCTGCCTATATTACAATTCGAAAGCCGATGCATATTGGCATGATTAGTTACATATACTCATAAGTCATTCATAGCTATTGTTTGTTTTTTTTTTCTTCATGTTAATGACAGCTCGTTTACATGATATTTTAATTTTAGTTCTCTATTGGCAACGAGAAAGAGAAATTTCAGCAGTTTTTTTTTCATCAATATGCGCATTAGTTTTTTATACAATAAGATAGATTATTGATTAATTGATTATAATTTTTAGAGCTGTTTTATAATATCAAATTTATAAAATAAATCAAAAAAATAATTATACTTATAAAGAAAACATTCTTTGTTAATATAAAAGGAAAAAAAAAAATATTGAACACGACTCCATTTTTAAAACCAAGAATAAACTTTAAAGTGTTACATATATTTTTCTTAATTAGAGAACTTGGGCTGTCAAAGTGATGATAAATTACTTTCCATTCTAATTTTTCCTCTTTTTTTCCCTTCTATTTTCCCTTTCGATTCTTAGCAATATTTTTGCGTGAGTGTTTATTCTTTCTTTGCCAGAGCATTTGAGCATACATTTTATACGCTTTTTTTCCAACTTTCATTTCTGCTGGATGCGCTTTTATTCTTCGTACAAAGAAATCTGATGCATAATGCAGTTTATTTGAGAAGACGAGTTTGCTGAACCATTGCAATGTTTGAGGTTTTCTTCACGGCATTTGTTTGTTTATTTTCAATAGGAAAAAAAAGGGGTGTTCTGTTTTGGGGTTTTAAATAAAATGCTAACTGCATCGGACAGACTTATTATTCATTTGCGAGGAATTGAGAATTAAGGTCTTAATGTTATGGCATCTTGTTATTTTGATGTCATTACCAGAGAAAGAAATTACCAATTCATTCGAAGTTTTTTTTTTCTTCTTTTGTTTCATTTATTAGAATAATTTCATTTGATTTTCATGTTTCTTATATTAATGTTAAGAAACGTTTTAAAAGAAAAAAGAAATCTCATGAAATGTATTCGGTTTTGACTATTATGTAAAACAGTATTTTACTATAACTTAAAAACTTATCAATGTTATCGCATTTTAAATTAGTTTTTTATTTGAATGTTCCATAAAGAAGTGGAAAACATTTTATTGCTAAAAACTGTAGCTTGTTAGTTTAGATGATAAAAATTCGAGTTTGTAATTATGTTTGTATGCTCTAATGAACAATGAAATATTTTATGTCAGAATGGTTTCGATATCTCGTCGAATAATTAATTAAAATTTACCTTTTTTTTAAATATTAACTAAAAATCTTTTTTTAATTTTTATTTAAAACTTAATGAAACATTCAATTATAGACTAAGGAAAAAAGTATGTTCGAAGATACCAGAATATGATACAATTTACAGTGTTGCTGGATCTATGAGAACACCAAAAAGCTCGGTAATTTTAACCGAAGCACTTTTGGTGATGACTTTTGATAAAATTATGAATAATTATGATGAATGAAATATGGTTTTATAATAGTGATAAAATTTGGTGAATGTGGTAAAATGTTGTAATTTTATCATGGCATGGCATAAAAATCATTTATTCGCTTAGTTTTACTTTTCAGTTTCGTATTTGTTACTAAATATATGGTAATAAGAGCTATAAATTTGAAGTCCAGAATTTCTGGTGAATCAATACTATATGAGTGTTTAAATACCGTATATTTTGGTTTGAATACTGTATATTTTAAAGAGAAAAAGTAACAAAAAGGGATTCTAACTTCCAACCGATTTCCTGAGAATGTTTTCCAGATTGCGTCTACTCCCCCACCCCCATATTTTGAGGATCTTAAATTCGAAACTGTCGGAAAACGTGTGTATTTATTCAAAAAAAAAAAAAAAAAGGTGCTCTTCTTGTGTCTGATTTTGTAACTTAAAATATCTCATGCACTTATTAATTAGCGAACATTAGGTTATACTCTCGAACCATTGAATCCAAGTATGGAATAACCCAAACATTAGATTAAAAGTTTTTAATTTTGCGCTCTTTACGTTGTAGATATCTCTTAAAACTTAGTTTCATATTTTTCTCCATCACATCATTGTTTAATGATCGGCACAGCAAAGGCACGTCACCAGCTAAAGAAACAGCCCCGAAAGAAATAGGTTTCTTCCAGCCCGACAGAATGATCTTTTTCAAAAAAAAAAAAAAAAAATTATAAAGAAATGAAATACTTTTTTAAACATTTTATATGTACAATTTAGTTTGAATTAGGTTATAATTACATTTAAATATAAGTATAATTATAGTGTATTTAAATATCATAATAAAATTTTATTAATACTACTCTATTAACCAATCAAATACACTACTACTTTACCATACATTGAATTCTCAATTAGAAACAGAATAATACTGTTAAGTATGAATACTCAAACCGTCTCTTAAACATTATTATTCACAAATTATAAAATTCTATGAAAAACCTAAATAATTAATAAGAAAATAGCTGTTCTTTTAAAAGAATTGATGTGAAAAACTTCTTCCAATTTAAGCTATTGTTATTGGTTATTTTTAGTTTCTTCCAGTGACCTGGATTCGAAATGTCAACCCTAGATCGGCATTGCCTTGATAATGGGCGTCTGTTTAGAGAGCTCGATTTTTCAAAAATGTCGATTTTTTTCCCTCTTAATTTTTAAAACCAATGCATTTTTTCTATTGTAAAGTGTATCTTTCTACTTCTGTTTTTTGGGATTACTCTCTCATTCATCTTAGAGCGTTCAGGCCGCATTCCCCTTAGCTTTACCTATTGTACACATCTTAAGATGTATTACCATTATTAGTAATTAAGGCTGAAGATTATGTCACTGATTTATTTTTACCAAGTAGTTACTTAAATGTAAATTGTAATTGTAATAGAACCTTAAATGTAATTTGTGTCGTTGTACTCGCATGTTGTTGAATTTAATTTTAAATCGGAATAATTCTAAAATGAACAAATAAATAATTGGAGAGCTTAGTAATACTTTTGAAAAACTCGAAATTCTCGATGACTTAATCTTAATCATTTTTTAACAAAACAACATTAATTTATTTTACCAAGTCTTTAAATTTTGTAGATTTCAGTGGATAAAAGAACTAAATGACATTATCGGAATGAAAACAGTTCCCTGATGTATTTGCATTACATAAAATATGAACTTGGACCTTGCATTCCAAGCGTTAGCTTAAAAATAATGTTTTATTTTTGGTAGCACATTGAAATGTTTTGGGGGAACGCATTGCCACGAGAAATTTAAATGAGATTTGATGAGATGACAATTTAACAATTCTATTATTGATTCTGTTCTTGCTTAACTCATTAGACCCAAACTACTTTTTTTCTTCTTATTCTTACTGTGAACTTATATTCATTCACTCTTCAGTTTGCTACACGGCTAATATCTTGTCCGGTTTGAGGTTAAAGTCATTCTTTGACCTGTAAACGAACTTAAATTTAAGCCCCTTAAAGATACAATCAGTATTAAATAATCTCTGGGATATTTACCCTACGATATTGACGTTGACTTTGTACAAACCAAATGTATCATAAAACTTAGATTAAGATAACACGAGTGATAATCCCATCATCGAGATAAATTATTTTGTGCTGCCCATTGTTGGAACCTTGTTTATTAATTTAACTTTGATATAAATAATCTCTGGGATATTTACCCTACGATATTGACGTTGACTGCGTTGTACAAACCAATTGTATCACAAAATTTAGATTAAGATAACACGAGTGATAATCCCCTCATCGAGATAAATTATGTTGTGTTGCACATTGTTGGAACCTTAGTCATAATTTAGTTTGATATTGACAAAATTCATTCCCCCCCCCCTGTCACAACAATCCATCTTGATACTCTAGAATTCCGTTTCGTTCATATGAATGTCGATTCCTTAGTTAATGATATGAGTTGTTAAGCTTTCCTACATACAGCTTGGAAATGCTTTCCATCCTAATTTGATACTTTCGAACACCGTTGTTTCTCTTGGCCACATTTATTTCATTTTTCCTTATTTCGTTGATAATTTTGCTTTTTTTCCCTTCAAATCTGTTTAGCTTCCTCATTAACTGCTATTGGATTTTAAGAATAAGCGTTTTTGTTTTGAATACTCAAAACAAGCTGATCTTTTGCACCTTAATAATCTTTAAAACAAAATAAATTTTTCCATTATGAAGTAAATTTAACGCCAAAGATTACTGTTTCGCCAAAGAAAACAGGAGGAGAAGAACTAAAAGCAAGATTAATCTAAGTTTCTTATTGTCAACGTATAAACATAAAAGATATTTTTCATAAATTTACTAAAATATCAATTAGAGACTTGATCCACTCCTATATTTTACTAAAACATTCTAAAATGGGTACAAGTTTATGAAATAAGCGTTATTTTAATCGAAAAAGAATCCTGCAGCTTGAAAATTTTTCTTTCCCTTCGTGCTTTTACTGATTTTCAACTATGCAAATTAGTGTAATGAATTAAATAATGTTATAATTAAAACTAACTTATCTTTCTCATCTGATATCATCTCAACTCCACTCCAACTAAAATAGAATTTTCTTTTAAGAACTATTCGCTTCATTAGTATAGAAGAGTAATTCCTAATTAATGGCGTAAAATTATGATGAAAGAAAAACAAGCGAAAATGGCAAAAAGAAAGAAATGGTTCTGGTGATTAAGAATCATTTCGTACAACTTATTCCGCGCACATTAAGAAACCTTACAGTAAAATAATACGACTGCTATTTGGAAATGTCTTAATTTTCCCCAGTGGAGTTAATCGTGGGGAAAATGCAGAGAATTTAATGAAATGTGTAATGCCTAACAATTGTTTTAACTTTCAATCGGTTCTTGCAAACCTTTTTTTTCTTTTTCTTCAATTCGTACAACAAATAATTAAATGTAACTTATGAATAAGTTGTTGCTCTCATTTGCCCCTTCTTCTTAAAAGGAAGTGGACAGAATATTAACAAGCGGGAATTTATTTTTATGTATTTTTAAATAATGGCCATTTGCATCGACTTCGAATGCTCTTCCCTAATGTTCCGAATGCATTTTTCCAGCGAAATAAAAGAAAGAAAATCCAAAGAATATCATCGATGATTACGAATTTAGATAAATGCTTGGCTATATTTCCTTAATTTAATAATCTTTTGGCTTGGTCTCTTTTTTTTTTTACGGCTATATGCCGTAATTAAATATAAGGCTCTGAACTTCACGTTGCAAAGATGTCTTTTAAAAGCTCTGAATATGCAATTCGTTTAAAATGTTTACTTTTAACTTTTAGTTTTTTAATTACTTAATAAACTTTTAACATTTTTATAAATTTCAACCTAGTCTTAAATGACTTCTGGTTATTAAAATATTTTTATTTCAAACAAAAATTTTACCAAAAAAAAAAAGTCATTAAAAACCACTTAAAGTTATCTTCTTCAATTAAATGAGCATTTTTAAACAAACCTCTAATTATAGGATTTTTATAATCATGTCTTCATCAAAGTATATTTCAGTGTTATACAATGGAAAACAACTTAATTATTTATGTTGTAATTATTATTAAAAAATGTATACGATGATTGCTTGTAATTGGATGCAAACAACAGAATTAATATTTAGAGTAGCATGTACTGTTGTGGTACTTTTGGTTACGGCAGTGGTTCCCTTCTGCGTTTACACCATGTACCCTCTAGAAGAACTACAATTTTTGAGCACCACTTGTGTTTCTGATTACCACCAGTTAATAATCGCTGTATTTTTATGTGCTAATATGAAGAAATTCCATGTGCACTCGGGTTCAAATTTTAAATACATCTAAATCATGTTTATCTAGACTAGCTTTTATAATACAAGTTGATCCGAATTTAATGTAATTTATATTAAATAAAACTTTTTTATTATATATTAGAATTAAAATCCTTACCTGCATGTATGTCATAGGTTAATTCAAAAATCGGAGCCATCACCATTATTTTGCAATTGATAAATCTCACAGTATTGCTTGACATTTTTAGGTTTATTGCAGTCAACCAACAGACCTCGGAGATAGTTATAAAATTTACATATCTATTGCTTGCTCAAATAGCCATTTTTTATACCAGCTTATAACGATGAGCCCAGTAAAAAAAGATAATTGCAATGCATTTAAAAACAAGTTCATATTTAAGTGATAAATTAAGTAGCTTTTATTGATACTATGTACACTAGTGCTCAAAATTCAGAGAACTTTCAAATTTTGTCGATAAATTTCTAGAACTATTGGGTATATTTTTATGAAGTCTGATTTGAAGTTAGACTGATATAGTACAATAAATATATAAATAAATAAGGTTATGAATAGATACATAAATATAAAAATTAAAAATAAATGTTTTCACGACGACCGTGATAAACAGCCAAATCGTATCATAAAGCCAGCTAAAAGTAGCAAATTAAGAGTAACCTTACACGCTTTCACTATCGGTTCCATTTAGACTTCATTTTTTCCAACTGAAACAATGGAAAAAAATTTTGATGATTTTTAATTTATCCAGGAGTGAGGATGATGCCGTTTCGTTTTTTCAGGAAAAAGAGGTACAACCTCGCTATTGAGTATGTGTAAATGAACACGAAATGAAACTCTCTGTAAAAGAAAGTTTGAGGAGGTGCAATGTGAAAAGATGTCCACTAAAAGAGCCATTTTTATGTTAGGAACAAAAGGCAAAGAGGCACGGCACGTCCTCTTCTAGAGTCTTATCTTGCAGAATTCGTGTGACAAAAATCTTATGGCAAAGACAAACCTTTTGATTTAATATTGAAAGCAATCCCGGAGATATGGAAGCCGCAAACTAAATGCGAATAATTCTGGCTTGAAGTTATTCTCGGCGTCGTTCTAACAGCAGTCGCTATGGAAATCAAGCAGTACCGTTTGAGTTTACCCGAGTAATTGACTTAATTTTTATTAATGTATCATATTTTGAAGTTTTTTACTTATTTAAACATTTTCTTATTTTACAATGCTTTAAAATTAAAATTTAAAGTTAATGACCTGATAACTGCTATAGTATATTTCAGTATAAGTGAAGACTCACGCGTGCGTCGAATTTGCGTAATGCTTATAGATAGGATCACTGTAAAAATTATGTGGTCTGCACGCCAAAACGTTGGGGGGAAAATAAAAAGAAATCCTGCTGTATTGCATTTTTTCTTAATCGTGGGTTTAGGGATAAATATTTGTATTGAAATTAATTTATATTTAAATAGATTAAGGCTCAAAATATGTTTGACAAAATATGTGAATAATCAGAAACAAACTGCTCAAAAGTTGTTTAAATGCCTTAATTTCAAAAATTTTGCCAACAGTCCGAATTACTAACTTTACTTCCTCTCAATAAAAACATTCACATATTTTACAAAGGAGTATTTCAAGATACATAAGAATATGTTGAGCCCGAACTGTTGCGATTTCACTAAAGGTTTTTTTCAAGGACTCAGCCGTTAGATGAAATGATGTTTTTTTGAAAATAATATGCTATTTTTATAACTGCTGTGAGTTTGCAACTGTTATTCATGACTGTTAAGTCAAGTCTAGCCAATCTAAAGCCAGCGCTGTCTATGCTTATTTAGAAAATGGCGAAAAACATCAACAAGGAGAAAAGTCATAGTTTTGTGAAAATGAAAAGCGTATGTGGTCTAATTTTTTAATATTTAAAAACTTACTTCAATGCTGCATTACTTGAGCTCATAAAAATTTGCAAAATAGAATAGTGATTTTGACAATTTCAATCTAAGTGGAAAAATGCCGCCAAATTGCCGATTTTTAAAAAAAGTTTCATAACTTTCAAAATATTTAAGTCATTTGTCTGTTTTAAAGCCCAAGTAATTCTTCATGGCAAAATTATTTATATAGATTAAAATAATCACATTGCTTCAAGTGTAAGGCACTTCAAGTGTAAGGCACTTAAACTATGGTTTTTTTTCTATATTCCTTGGCGACAGAGCTTCGAAAAACAGTGTTAACAAGGAAATAAGCCAAGCCTTTTTTTTTTATCCCGACTTGTACTTAGCAAATCACTGAAATTTTTACACCTTATAAATTTTAAATTTTTTTCTGCGTATGGAGAGGATGCATAGTTGAAAGTACCGCTTGTGTTGATTATACTAAATTAAAAAATGATGACTTCAAAGTCACGCCTCGTTCTGCCGTTTAGTGGAGTTTGATTAACCAGCTTTTGAGTAAAAATTTGCGTCAAACGACAGATGAACTGGCAGAAAAAATAAAATACTCAAAGATATAAGAAAGGCGGAAACTTTATTTCCCAACCTTATTAATAAAACAAATACTAATTTAAAAATTTTAAAGACATTTTGAACTTATCAAATATATTTCCATGTGCACTAAATTTTATTCTATAATATGTTTAATAATATGTGACGTAAGGAAATTATTTATTTATATTCTTTTCTGATATTCTATATATTATATGATTCTCTATAAATTACAAATAATTTTAAAAATTCCTTTCTTCGTCCTTGTATTTAAAAATTCATCATTGTAACAAAAATGATTATACATAATTAAATAATCTAAATAACACTTTTTAATCTTAATTATTTTACTTTTAATTAGTTCTAAATAAATTGAGTGTAGCTTGCTTAAATTAACAAAAAAGGTAGTTTACTTTAGTGAAGCATTTAAGAAAAAAGGAGCATTTTTGCTCGTAAAAATTAACCGTGTTTTTCTTTTATTCTAATTTATGTAAATTAAAGCGAAACAAATTTTAGAAAAATATTAACCTTAAAAATTCAAAACATAGTTAACATCTTACTTCTCAAAAGTAAACAGTAAACACATTTATTTCTTTTAGCGATCGTTATCATAAAACGAAGTCTGTTTTTTTCTTTCACTTTTTGTTCACCCAATCACTTTACTTTTTTGGAATAAATTTTCAGAAGTCACTGATCTGAGGATCATCCCTTGAAAATAAGCTCTTATCAGGAAATTTCTTTAATGTAAAGATGAAGAGAAATTTCTTTTTCCCTTTATGGTGATTCATAATATTTAAAAAGCTAAATTTAATATTTCCTCTCCTATGCATCAAAGACCCATTAAAGAAAACGATAAAGTAATAAAACTGTTGGCAACACCAAAGAGAGTTAGAATTCTTCTTCCTTTTCTTATTAGTATTATTTTTAAAGATGTTCTTCTAAATAAATGAACTTAAGAGCGAGGTTTCGAAATGAAGTTATGAATTGGTTCGCCGATCTGGTGTTTCCCTACTTAAGATAATCGTTATCAAACCCCGATAAATTTTTTTTTTTCTGTTCTAGAATAAGAACTTTTATCATAAGGCCCAGCGCGAAGAGCCAGCCCTCAATTCTTCATGCTTAGAATTCGTAATTACCGAAATTGTTTTGCTCCTAAAATTTGCATTTTCATGAGTTACCGGTTTTCATTTTGTTCCAAAACCTCTTGGTGCAATTAGAGACAATGAAGTTTCGAACAAAAAGAGGGGAAATGAGTGCGTGAAAAATGAACGAGTTCGTAAATAGAGTTGCGCTATCAAAACGTGATAAGAGAATCTAGTGTGCACAATAAACTAAAAAAAAATTTAACACTTTAGTTCTTAAACAATATTGAGCTCTAAGATAATTGTCACATTACAAGCATTATTACGTAAACAATAATAAATGTATAAAAAAAATTCAGTTTTAATTCGAATTAACAAACAGCTGTCACGAAAAAAAAAATCGCAATGATTAAGGTTCATTTTAAACTTGTATCGTAAAAAAGTCTGACTTAATCTCTCCTAATATTTTCATATTCTACTTATTTTTAACTGTTCGTCACAATTATTAAGGTTCATTTTAAACTTGTATCAGCATATTTATTGCAAAAGGATATGAGTTAAACCAACACCTCCTAGATAATAGCAGGCCTCAGCACGGGTTACCATAAATATCCTTTAGTAGTCCAAACGTAATGACATATTTCGTATTTTCAACCACTGCGCAGCTTAGTACCCCTAACGAAATGACATCTTTCTTATTTTTCATCTACTGCGCAGTTAACTTCGTTAGATAGGACTACTAAATTTATCCGTGCTGAGGCCTTCCTTCTTCTAGGAGGTGTTGGTTAAACTCGCTTTGCATTTTCTTATTGAATTTGTTAAGTGTTTACCACAATTATTAAGGTTAATTTTAAACTTTGCATCAGTATATCTATTGTAAAATAGTTAGAATTAAAATCACTTTAGATTTTCACATTGAATTTGTATTGAAATGTTCTTCATATTAAGGTTCATTTTAAACTTAAGCAAAAAAGTTTAAATTAAAATTACTTATATTTTCATTTTGTACTTGTTAATAAGTATTCATGAGTGTAAATTATTACACTTTGCTAATAATCAGTACTCTTGTCTTCAAAATAACACCAAATAGTGTCTTTAAAGTGTTTGATTTAAAACAACGAAATTTTTACACCTTAGCAAAAACTTTGTTAGCAGAAAGCTTACTCTTAAAGTTTTAATACACTCAAAACGAGTTACGTAAAAATACGTTTTTGAATTTTTGCAATCCATACAGAAGTTGTGTTAGCAAAAGTGATAGCAAAACTACTTTGTTTCCTCTCTGTTTTTCACAGAAATTATCCAGTGTGATTTTCATAAACATAAATTATTCGGTATATATGTAATCAGTAATACAATCGCTGAGTTTTTTTTTATTTATTTTTTAATTCAAGGTGTAACTATAGAGACAAGTTTGTTCCTGCTTTTATGAAATCTTGCCTACCACTTGTGATTACACATTGCATACGGGCAACTTTTCCAATTACGACGAACAATTGTAGTACTGATTACATAGATACTGAATCATTTATGTTTGCGGTATTCACTAATTGATAATTTCTTTGAAAAGCAGAGCTAAAAAGAAGTAGTTTTGCTACCACTTTTTAAACATTTGTATGGATTACAGAAATTTCAAAAATGTATTTTTACGTGATCCGCATGCTATGTGTTAATGTCCTCGTATATGAAAAATATGGCTTTGAGAAATCAAAATGAAAGTTTTAAGAAAGCTTATACAGTATACTCTCGAACTTTGATGTCTCAAAAACCTTGTTATGTCAAAAAAAATATTTTTCCCCTTGACATTATATGTCCACCTACTGTTAGTTTGAATTCTTATGTCGGAGAGTATATTCTGAAACCTTGTTATGTCGAATTCGTTTCGAAATAGAAACTGAGTTTTTTCGGAAAATCGCCATATAAGTGTATGGTAAACCAATTATTTTCTATTTAATGCATAGTTATTTTTGTCCTTACTCTTTAAAAATAAAATTGGCATTGTTATATTTAGACTTATTGCCAATCATCATTACATATTTATTAGTAGTTATTCTTATGTTTCATGACTTAAATTTTTAAAGTGATATTTTAGAATATACTTTTCTACTTTTTGGAACATATTTAGTTCTGAACTTGTTAGCACGAAAACTCGCTATATCGAAAATCTTTTATCGTCCCTTTAATTTTGAGATGTCGAGAGTATAGTGTGTTTCATCCACACTCCCGCCGTTATAAAATAATAATAATAATAATCTTTCTATTCCCTTTGTGTTTTAGTTTGCGTTTAATATCTTCTACGAGTAATGTATAAATTTCTCTTCGTTGATTTTATGAATCGACATGTATTTCATAATCTCCGTTAGCAAGCTAAAAGGTATTTGAACAGCTGTTACATACAAACATTATCATACGAAAGAAACAGATAAATGAAAAGATTGGTTTGTGATGTCAATGTATTAGGGATATATATGTTACGGTTAAAGAAATAAATCCGGTTATTTTTAATACTAAACGGTCAATATAAATAATAACCTATTCTTTTGGTCTAAGAGAGAAATATCGGAAATTATTCACTTTAACCGGTTACTATTAATAATAACCAATGAAGTTTGGTCAATGTGACTCAACTGTTTATAAAACATTGGGACTTGGGAGTGCCTCTTTGTATATGTGTTAGGTTAAAGTGATAAATCCGGTTATTATTAGTACTAACCGGGCAAAACTAACAATAACCTCTGGTTTTGGTCAAAGTGAGAAATAAAAAGGGGAGATTTCCGTATCCTGATCTGCCGCAGAGTAATCGCAGAAACAAAAGAAATCACAGAAAAAAATCACAGAAAGGGACCAACTCGAAGAGTTATAACTCGTATAGTTTGTCTAAGATAAGAACTCCTCCCGCCACAAAGTATGACGCCGTTTGGTGCTATGGAAACAAGAATGGCGCATTTTAAGGAGGGTAGCTTCACTTTAGGACTAACACAATCGATCAAAGAGATTACCCTTTCTCTCGTCGATCCAACCCGAAACCACTCCAAAACAGAGACCCCGTACCCCTACTTGAAAAAATCATGCCTCGTTACTATAGTGACCGCCACAGGTACAGACGAATGTCTGGAGGAGTTCTTGTTTTAGACAAACTATACCCACCCACCCCCCGGTAAACATCAACATGATTATTATTTTTTTTTTTTTTTAATTTTCCAGTTTAAAATTAATTTTGCGATTTGGCGATCGTAGTTGGCGTGGCAGATGATACGGAAATACCCCTCATAAAAATGCGAAAGAATGACATTGATTGGCATTGGTTGAGTGCCTATACATCCGTACAACTGTTATGAAGAAATTCCTTTGAAATGCTTTTTAATTACGGTAACATTAAGTTATCAAAATTTGTTTTGCATATTTTTTTGCGTTCGGCATATAACTTTTACCTAATTAATTTTACAAATAACAATAATTATTAAAACATATTTAGCAATAAATTCTACATGAAGAAAAAAAGAAAAAAACTTTTCCTATTTCAAGTTTACCAAAAAACAGTGGTTAGTGCTTCTTTTACTGCTTATAACACGCGTATTCATATTTATTAACTTTAAAGAAACCTTTCATTTTAAATCCTGAAATCTTATTTCAGTTTAATGTAATAATTATGCCAACAATCGATTTACCAGTGATAGAATGTAGGCAACAGCGTATTCTACTAAGTTAGATTATTTTAATGGTTATGAAATTAAGTTTCCATCATTCATTACAAAATGTTTTAACTGACTGAAAATATCTGTAAAAAGCCTAATTCTGATTTTTTCAATTTTTTAAATTAATATTAACCATCATAAAGTCATCCAGCAATTAATTATGTTTTTATTTAGTTTTGCAATTATTAGTGTTGCCAGATGCTAGGACACATTTCAAAGAGGACCAATTTAACAGCGAGCGAAGCGAGCTTGGTTTGCTAAGCAAACGATATGAGCTTGCGTTATAATCTTTTGGGAATTAGTTAGCGAGTCGTACCACAGATTTATTAGTCATCTTTAAATTACTTGAAAGTTCCTCTTTAGGATTATAATTTATAATCAAATTACATCGGTTAAAAGTTACTGCAAAAATACTTCCAAAAAAATCAAATAATTTATTGAAATTTTTTTTTAATTAAAATTTTTATTTAAAATATAAAAAATACGAAGAAAAAAAAAGAAAACCCTTCTCTGGTTCAACTCAAAATTTCTAGTAACTAATAAACTTCTTTTTTCCAATGTCCACCTGATTGACACTTGTCATTCAAGCACCAGTAGAGCAGATTAGTTGACCACACTTTCCGAGGCACCATATTAGGTGAACCAACGTTGCTTCGTGAATATAAGAGAAGAAAAAATAGAGCATTTTTGATATAAAACGTTTTCATCATGTTTTAATTAAGGATAGAGGGATAATATTTATGAAGTTGAAAAAAATTAGAATGGAGATCCATTTAGTTAAGCAAAACATTTATTATTTTTATTGACGTCATATTCTAATAAGTAAAGAAGGAATATTAATTATAGGCCCACTTATATAGTTAGCTATGGTAGATGAATTAGTCAAATTATTTGTAGCATTAGACATCAATAATTTATCAAATGATAGTTAGTTTGTACTGATAATTTAAAAATCAATTTCAAATAACCAATTACGCTTAATTTTTTATTCTCTAAATTACTTTAATTAAAAATTAATTAATATTGCAATTATTGACAATAAAAAGTTTCCTGAATCTTCAAAATCATATTCAAATCATACTAAGAAAACACGCCAAAAAAAAGATACTTTAATCTAAATAATCAACATCTTAATTTAAACAATTTGCATTTTAAATACAAAAGATCGAAACAACGAATTAATTTCCTTTGCAACACTCAAATATTTAACAACCAATTAGCAAACAACCTTTTTAATTCATTATTTCTGCACAAATGGTTGAAATGTGTGACAAAAAAACGTGAATGGAATCGGAATCCGTGAATAAAAAAGAGAATTAATAAAATCTGACTTTGTGATATTCCAATTAAAAGTGGTAATAAGAGAAAAGAGATTTTATACCGACCTTTCAGATTCCTTTTCCGGTTCGACAATTAACATTTTAAATTTACAATTCCAATCTCGACGATCACACAATTTTTACTTTTTGGGAGATTTTTTTATTGTATTATTATTCTTCTCCTTCGCTTTGTTGATCCACTTCTTAATTACCTCTCACACATTCTCTCATTGCTCTTCTTCCCTCCCTTCCCCACCCACGCCTCTTGAATGGTTACGCTGTTTGATATAATGGTTCAAGTCAGACTTTTTTTTCTGTCAGTAGGTTTCCAAAGTTATTTCTATTATTCTTATTCCATTTGATCATTATTTTTTTTAAAAAGTTTATTTAAACTAAGCATTGCGATTGCTTTACTTATTTATTTATTTTGTCAAAGGAACAGTGAAAAAAGTCTAGTGGTGTGACTTGACAAAAACGAAATGTTTTAGAAAAATAAATACGTATAGTGAAACACACTATTCATTAGCTGGCGTTTTAATTACTCAGTTAATTATCAATTATAAATTAATTAATAAAGAATTTAACTAACAACCTATCTATTTATTTTTGTAACCGTCTGTTTATTTATATATTTTTATTTATTTATCAATCTATATATTTATCTATCAAATTATATAGCTGTCAATTTATTTATTTACGTACTTTTTATATGCTAATCTATCTATTACTCTCAGTGTTTCACAAAAGATAAAAGTACCTCTCTATCAAATTATGTATTTTTCGACCTACGTAACTATCTACCAATGTATTCATCTATCTTGCTATTTATTTATTTATCAATTCATCTATTAATTTATCAATTTATCAGTCAGTTTATTCATTTATCTATTTATCTATTTTTCTATTTATTTATGTGTCTATCTCAATATTATTCTATGTAATTCTCTATCGATAAATCTTTGTACTTATCTATCTATCAATATTAGAGTCTATTTAGTTATATATTTATTCATTTCTTTTTGTAAAGGTAGTTAATGGCAGGATTTAAGCTAGACCCAAAAAAGCCGGACGGCTAACTCATAAACGATTTAAGACTGTACATGAGGTAGGATTTAGACAACAATACGTAACCTTTTAAGTTTTTTCCAAACCTCAAACAATAGTTAGCTTGCATAGCAGAATGTAACAGAACAAGCAGAATATAACAGCTTGAGTTGCTTTGACAATTATATGAATTATTAAATAATCTATAAATTATTTTAGTTCTGTTATACATGATATCCAAAAATTACATGGAAAACTTGTAAAACCAATCAACTTTAAATAAAACTTAACTCAAGCAAACAGAGTCTTGATTTTTTTGAGTAGATCTCCGTGGTAAAAATAATTCATAATTTATCCGTTATTTAATTAACTAATACATTATTTAGTTAACTAAAACTTTCTCTATACAATTTTTCTTCTCTCCTCTATACTAGTACAAAGATAAAATGATAATATAAACTATCAAAAATGGTAGCATTTTTAATATTCTTCTCTAAAAGCTAAAGTGACGATGAAAGAAATCCTTTTTGGAAAGAAAAATTATAATTGTTTGTATGTTTACATTAACATTGATAAATTTTATACATTTTTTTAACAGTCATTTTTACAATTATCAAGAATATTAAAAGGTTATTTTATTTATGAGAAACAGTAAAAGACTTTCGCAACAGCTAGATGGTGGCCAAGAGGATTATGGAAGTTGAAGCTCCTTAGTTTCGAGACTAACGGCATGATTGTGGCAAATATTGTCAGCATTGCTTGCTGATATTATTTATATGACCCATAATCTTGAAAACCTAATTCATCTGTAAAATTGGAGTTCTCTACTGAATTCATTTCCCGAAATTAGGTAAGATGTTTATTTATTAACCAGATTTTTATTTTATTTTATAACCGTCGTTTAACGTTATAATCGTCATTTTGGTTTACGACTACTAATGTTCAACTCCGTAGCCTTATAATTTTGAACTCGATCCAGAAGACAAGGGAACTCCTGGATCAAGTAGTGGGAGAAATTTGACTTCTCGGAGAACTCTTTGATGGAACTAACCCGCATTTGCGTTACATGAAGGGGAAAAACCATGAAAACTTAACACGGTTAGCATGACGGCAAAGGGTCTCTAACCTGTGATCCGTCTACCATTGAAGATATTTTACGTCAGAACTGTGGTCGGTGCGAGCCGGGTGCGGAATTCGTACCGAACAGCCATCGCAAGGATTCGAACCCGGTTCACCTCATTGGAAGGTGAATGCTCTATCCCCTGAGCCACTTACTCTGAGCCAGATTTAATCCAAGTAATCTATTTAATATGCTCTGTCAAAAAATAAGTAATTTACAGTATAATTTTACTAAGGCCCGCTTTTCAAGCAACAAACGCTAAAGTTACATGCATTTAAGTAATTAGTGCATTACTGTAGCGTACTAGAAGTTCTTTACTCGCTGAGTCCGTTTATACCTGCAGGATGTTCAAATTTAAGCGAAACAAAACGTTTTTTCACTGTCTAATTCCCTCAAGCGAAAGCTTGTCTATGACGTCATGAGAAAATGCTTTATTTTCGATGCTAATTAATTAATATTTGCTCACTTATGACATAGCGTGCTTTATTTTCTGTGTTAATAAGTGAGCTCCGTCCCTGTTTTCCGACACTCACCAAACCTTAAAAAATGCTATATGATTCCATCCACGAACTAAATTCACTTCTCTCACTACTAACACGCACCCATTTTAAATTTGACTATATATAAATCTTAATTTGTCAGATCATCTAAAAACATATCAATGCTTTTTTGTTTTTAAATTTTAGCATTAAACTTGAATTCAACGAAACGTAAAAAGTAATTATAATTTTCACAAAACCTCCTTAAAAAACAACATTGGTTACAATAGTTGTAGACACTTAGAATCACAACAAAAATAATTGCAGACGCTTAGCAAAAGAAATAGTTGCAGACAGTTTGCAACAGAAATAGTTGTAGCCACTAAGCAACAAAAGTATCTGCCGGCACTTGGAGACAGAAAATGCATTGCAACTGAATTGTTTTTAAAAATGATTGCGAATTAAAAAAATGTTATTAAAAATGTTGCTCTTAATAAACATTCAAAAGAAATTTGAAAAACACAATGATATATTCCGGGATTTGGAGCTATCATTAATTTGCTCTTCCTGAGTACTTTTTGTTATAATTTTCAAATATTTTGTTATAATGTGTGTTAATATACAGGGTGTTTATAAGTCCCGGACCCATTTTGATGTTTAATAACTCATAAAATAATAAAGATAGATTAAAATTAATAACATAAATGGTTAGATAGACTCAAAAAGTTTCATGACCCTTGTCAATGAACTTCCACGTGTGCCCCCTTCGTCACACGGAGAATATCAAGGCGATAGTCAATTTCACGCCAGGTTGCGGCAAGCATGTCGGCATCCACAGGGGCTATAGCGGTTGTAATTCTGGCTTTTAGGTCATCAATGCTCGACACGATCCTCCTGTAAACATAGTTCGTTATAAATCCCCAAAGAAAAAAGTCCAGCGGCGCTATATCAGGTGGTCTGGGTGGCCGAGGAATTGGACCTTCTCGCCCAATCCATCTTCCTGGAAAATGGTCATTCAAAGAACTACGAACGATGATACCCCAATGAGGTGGTGCACCTTCTTGTTGCAAAAAGACATGTGGTTGAAGCTCTTCTAGTTGTGGAAATACGAAGTTTTCCAACATGTCTACGATTGATGAGACCGTCTTTTCTGTAAAAAAGAAATGCCCAAATGACTCGGTCGTGCATTAGTACACACCACACATTAACCTTTGGGTAATCCCTTTGTGCGTCACAGTATTCATGGGGGTTTTCAGATCCCCGTATGCGCACATTATGGCGCACATTATGATCCCCGTGTACATAGTTGCCAAAAACAAAAGAGAGAAAAATGCAATTATTACGCAGACGATATTTAGAAAAGTACAGATATTTAGACTGGAAAATGAAATTTTCTGAAATTAACCACGCGCACAGACGATATTTACAAAAGTAAAGATATTCAAACCTGAAAAGGAAAATATATGAGTTATTCCATCAATAAATGCCATAAGTTTGCTTATATCTTCATTATTTTATGAGTTATTAAACATCAAAATGGGTCCGGGACTTTATAAACACCCTGTATATAATTTGTTATAATATTTTGCTACAATATGTACTAATATTCTTTTTTTAGCTGTAATTGAAGCACCAAAAAGACAAACGTCTTAATTGGTATACTAGTGAGTTTTTTGAAAATCAGTATAGAAATATCAGGAGGCTGTTTACAAAACATATTTAAGCCATACTAGCCATGCTGCAACAATCAACAAACATGTTGAAACCAAGATGGCAAATCTAATAATCATAACCTAGCAGGGCCCGGATAGCCTGGTCGGTTGGGCGCTGGGCCCATGCCCAAGAGGTCGTGGGTTCGATCCTCGCCGGCCGAAGAATCTCCGTGTAGTGAATGGCGACTGATGCACGTTAAATCTGTCGAGTCTCAAAGTCCTCCATGTTCCCATAACAAATAAATACCTCTGGGGGTACTAATCCAGGAGTTTCCTTGTCTTCTGGATTTGTTCAAAATTACAAGGCTACGGAGTTGAACATTAGTAGTCGTAAACCCATGAAATTGGATCGGCTGTTCAACGACGGTTATAAAATAAAATAAAATCATAACCTAGCAAAACGATATGAAATTAGTACAAAGTGCCCTAACCGAATACGCTAGCTAAACATTTTAAAATCTAGAAATAATTTATTTATTTATTTATTTTTTTTTTTTGGTTTTAGGATTCGGTGTTCAGAGTGTCACTTAACACCTTCGACATTCAGGAATTTTTCAAAAATAGTCAATCAACATTTAAAAACCTCTATATATTTGCAAGCCGACTATATTGCAAGCCGACTATATTGACTATATTTGCAAGCGAAAATTGCATCAAACTCTTAAAAAAAATTAAAATCCGTTTTATGCATATTAACTAACAGTCAAATATATTTGTTGTAGGATGAAGTCAAATACGTGCGTAGAAAATTTTTTATTACTTCCCTAAATATAAATGCCAGATGCGTAAATACGTATAAGTAAACACTATTATTTTTTTTTCATAGAACCTTAATAAGTTATAAACTGTAAGTCTTGAAGCCATGTCCGTGGTCCTTTTTCGATTCAATTAATAAAAGAATACATTGAAAAACTTTTGACTAGATAGCTATGTTTAAAGTTTCTTTTTCATTTTATCTCTTCTCCTTCCCTGAGTAAGATCCAAATGTCCACCATTGTTTTTCTTATTCTTCAATGCGGAAGACGATCACTTATAACACTTAATCATAAAAATCAAAAAGATCTTCCATAATTAATACTAAAAGGAATCGTAGAAAATGTTAAATATTTCGTATCGATGTATTTTCTTAATGAATACATTTATCTTTTCTTAATGAATAAATTTATCTATAAATTTTCTTAGAAAAATGAAATGTTTTAAAAATTTCAGATGCTTAGTTACGATGTCTAATGTGAATTTTATCAGTTATGAACAATTTTGTATGAGTCTTCTTTTGAATTAATCAATGAATGTTCTTCGTAAGTGGCAGGTGAAGACCAAGAAAGAAAAACTCTTTATGCCCATTTTTCGCAAAAATGACGATTGGATCGCCATCTGTTGCATATTGAGAATTATTATATATTTTGAAAAATCAAAAACGTTAAAACTCGGATATTCCTGAGAGTTATTACACAGTGAATGTGGGTTGTACCGATAGAAAAAAGTATAGTACTCTGTAAAGTAAAGTAAGTAAAGTAAAGTATAGTACTCTGGCCATATCAGAAGACATATTTAATATACCCTAAGTATTATGAAGACTTAAAAATCTTTTTAATACCAGAGATAAAACATTAGACAAATGTCTTAAATAGGTTGTTAAGATTGAATGATATTTCAACAAAATTGAATTGACGTCATAGGTTCATGTTTTTGACTATCGGTGGACGTATGACCGTGAACGTATGCTATTAACTTATGACCCCTTTTACCTGAATTTTTTTTTTAAATAGTGTATCAAGCTTTGACAACTTGAAAATGTCTTAACAGATGCAAACTGTAAAAAAGCTTTATTGCTGACAAAAACATTTTATAGTTAAAAAACTGAGGAACTGTTTTAACAAGTCCAATCTGGGAAGGAAATTTTTTTTTTCTTCAGATTTCTTATTTAGAATTTAATTTCTATTAGTTAAACTGTGGTTGACAGCTATTTGAAAGTTGATGCTATTTTTTATCAAAATAATTCATTTAAAAACAATAGTTCGCAGGAAGGGAAATTATTAAATCATTAAGGAAGCGGTAAATTTATTTTTGTAGATTTTTTAGTATCGTTTTTATTGTTCTTTTTATTTAATAATGAAAATGAAAAGAGCTTAAAGAGATTGTTTAAAGATTTTATACATTCTCACAATGTAAAAAAGAAAATAACCTTTTACTTGTTGAATTCTCACTTTGTAATCATGATAAAAATATATTTATGATAAACGTTGTTTTACATTTGTATTTTAATTAAACTGATATTTTCTTCTGTTTGTTCCAATTTGGTTTAAAAGCTCAACAATTGTGTGATTTTAGATTTAAGTACAGGTTATTATATAATAAATATATTTTTTGATATACATGTTAAAGGCAAAATAAGAAATCTGGCAATGTTTACTAATCAACAGATAAAATATGAAATATTACCTGAATGAAAACTTTATTCTCTTCAGAAATAAACAAATAAGAAATAACAGTCGACATATTTCCATCGCATCCCAAGCAAGTGCCCATTTTTAAAACTTGCCAGACGTGAAAGTAAAAAAGCAAAAATGATCAGAAATAAAAACGGTAAGTTGCCAATGAAAAATGAAAGAATAAAAGAGCAAAACAATTAACAAAACACGAAAAATACACAGAAGCCGAAAGAGAAAAAAAATCCAAAAAATTCCAAAAATATCACAGTTTATTTAAAGTATGAAATGATTAAACATTTCTCATATCGCGTAGGTAATAAAGCCTAATGACAAACACCAGAGCATAAAGCATAATTATTTCATAGTTTAAATTAAACAACTAACAAAACAGTTTAAATAAAACAACGTGAATTAAACAGAAATAACGATACACAAATGGACGAGCTATAGTTTTGGTTCTATAAACAAGAACCTTCTTCAGTTTCGAAACACAAAATGAGTGTAGACCCTGAGTTTTTCCTCAGTTTATAAAGATTTTACGTTTAATTGTGCATTATTTACGTTGATATTGTTTTATTCGCCAGTAGCTGAAAGTACATCCTATTCCTCATTCAAAACAGCATAATTTTGATTCATTACTATTACCGTCGTTGAACAGCAGACCCAGTTTTAAGTTTACGACTACTAATTTTCAGCTCTGTAGCTTTATAAATTTGAACCAAATCCAGAAGACAAGGGAACTCCTAGTTTAAGTAATAAGAGAAATGGCCTTCGAGGAAGAAATTTTGATGGAACTAACGTGCATTTGCGTTACGTGGAGAGGAAAATCTCCAAAACTTTACACAGTTAGGCTGACGGCAAGAGGACTCTAACCCATGGTCCGTCTACCACTATTGAGGATATTTTACGTCAGCTCTGTGGTAAATGTAAGGCAGGTGCGGAATTCGTATCTACCAGCCATGTTTGGGATTCAAACCGGATCACCTCACAAATCATGAAAAACCACAACACTCACAACCCGGCTGGGATGCGAACCCTCTATCCCCTGAGCCACCACGGCTCAATTTATTACGACAATTTCTTGGTACAACCAATTGATTTGTAATTATTATTACAAACAAATGTACGACATATAATTGTTACTAGTTTACGTCATACATTATTAAATATAATAGAATTAAGTGGAACGATAATCTAACAGGGATGTGTGGATCATTGCCCGTTATTCCCGTCCCTGATGTTTTTCCTAATTGAATGTTATTAATAAAAATCAATAAGCTGAATAAAGTAAAATTTATGTTACTTAAAAATTTGATTTATTGGATAAAGAAAATGTTACTTTTCTTTGGTCATCAACTCTGTAATATTTAAAAAAATAAATAAAACGAAGAAAAAAATTAAAAACCAGTTTTTTTCACCCTGATTCTTATAATTTATACTTTGACCAATGAGCATTTCCCATTTGTATGCAGTGCCTAAAGCATATAAGAATTATCTTACATTGAATAAAAGCGCGAGACATTGTACGCATTGCCTTGATTTCACTTCATTCATATATACAAATATCTTGCACTTCTTAATAATAAATGCTGGCAAATATATAAATGAGTTAGAAATATAGGGCAAACTAAACTGTCGTCAGCAACTTCAGAACGACTAAATATAACAAATGGTGATTAAAATATTTTATTCCAATCTCCTCTCGATCACCACTTTCTTTGTCGAAAATGTACCTTTTATGAATTTTATTATTGTTTTTTAATAATTATATTCTGAAAAAAAACTTTATTTCACACTTGTTTCTTAAATCTTTCTTTATTTTAAAAATAATCACGTAATTTTTACCATATATTGAGATATGCTTTAAAGTAGTCTTACATTATAAATATCAACAGTTCTTTTAATCATTCAAATTTCAGTTCAATTTTTAAAAAGAGTGATCACCATTAAAATTGCAATTTCTTGCCACTGACCAGTTACGAAATCTGCTTAATTTGCTCTATAGTTTTGCCATATAATTTTGAACTTTTTATTTGAAATGGACATATTCTGCAAATGAAACGATGGTTTTTATAAAGTTGAAATCAAAATATGGTCATACTCCATTGCAATTTAAGAAAAGACCATTGCGGAATAGCATTTATGTAATCATCCGCGACTGCATATAGTTCCGTTTTATTTTATTTTCAAATTATGCAAATATGCTTTCAAAGCAATATAAAAAACTTCAAAATATAAACACGTCAGACAGAAATTTACCTCTATTAAGAAAAATACCGTTTCGTAGTCTTACTGGAATCGTAGACTTGGCGACATATTTTGCTAAATAGGGAGAATATTCGTTCTTGAAAAAGAAACAACTATATGACGGGGCAAGAGTACTGAATTTGATTGAACCACTAAAAATGGTGCGTCTCCTGACATGCCCTTAACATATCAAATACGATATAAAGAATTTTACCTTTTGTTTCACTGTAGAAGAAAATCGTTTGCAAGTAACATTATTTATTCTTTCATCGGTTTCTTTAAATGCGAACAGGAAGGAGAATATCTGTTACAACTTTTAGATATAATTTATATTAATTCTTATAACTTATTAGTTTATTATATTAATTAAGTTTTGTTTTCCTTATTGAAAGTAAGCAATATGAAGGCTAGGCAACTTCGTTTCTAGAGTTGGCGATGTTGATATTCGTTCACGCTGAGAGCTTGGCATCCATTTGGCATGTACTTAGAGGCAAACAGGCTCTCTTTAGAGGGATAATGATTTTTTTTCTAACTTGCGACAAAGTATAGGATTATTTTGTAATCATTTTATTATATTTATATCTTTCTGAATTCGGCGTAATTTGATCCTGTTGTTTTCAAAAGTAATATTTTTAGTTTTCCATCAGAAGCAAATTATCTGCGTTCAAATATTAATGATGTTTCACTCTCATTTGTCAAAATTTTTAATTACAATGAAAAATTAAATGAAAGGTCAAAAATGTGATTTAAGTTACATTTCTGATTATTTCATGGCAAATATATTTCTAATTATTTCAGTCTAGGGGATTTGTTTCATATGACGCAAAATATTTTACAAAATTTAAAAAATACTACAAATAAAAATTTATTTTTCTTTCGTGCAATAATCCATACATAATAATAAACGCGGCTGTGTGTGTATCTGTCTGTAATCACAATATATCGCCCCAGAAGCCTCGCCCAGGCACGAAACTCGGCACATAATTGTGTTTTGACATAATGAAGAAGTATTTTTTTTCTTTTTCAAAAATTTGGATTAGTTTTTTAGTTATCAGTCATTTTGTAAGAAAATCTATGCTTTTTCGTCTTCAAAGAGCCATATTCAAAAAACTATTAAAAAATGCATATACTTTTCTCCACTCTTATAAATGTATGCTAATGCGAACCTTACAATTGAAATATTAATTTTCGACAACTTAAACCAATAATATACGAAGGAATTAATAATTTAATTGTAAGGTTCGCATTAGTTTACATTTATCAAAGTGGAGAAAAGTTTAACTTTTGTATTAAAAATGTGGCAACATATTCGATACGTAAATAGAACGCTTCGCTTTGATATGTTTGTCTCTGTTCATAATTGTTATAATAAGTTTTTCTCCTTCTTTCCACGCTCTATTTTTTTTTCTTCAGCGAAGGCGATAATTTAATATATTATCCCCATCATATCTTCAGACAATCCGTTTCAGTTTAAACGACTTCAGTTTCCTGTTCGACTTAGTTTTGCGATGAGTATAAATAAATCTCAGGGACAATCTTTAAAAGTCGTTGGTCTTGACTTGCAGAAGCCTTGCTTTTCACATGGACAGCTTTATGTTGGCTGCTCAAGAGTTGGTGTTAAAAAGAACTTATATTTATTGGCACCAAATGGAAAAACTAAAAATATTGTTTATAAAGAAGTTTTACAAGAATAGGAAGAATTATATACTAGTATGCTGACTGACACAAGTTTTATTTTATTGCTGTTTCTTAAATATGTTATTAACTGCGTTTTAATTTTCAGCTTTTGGCCAATGATGATTTCAAAAGCAACTTTTGTATGCTTTTACAATTTCTAAGGGCCTTTTTTTAAAAAAAAAAAAAAAAAACAAGTCTCCACCTGATAGTTATATTATAGGTTAGGTTACCATAGGCCTTAGGGTACCATAGCAAAGTTACATCTTCAAACATCCTCAAGAGCTGCAGCATCTGCAGCAGAACTGGATATGAAGACAAAATTGCAGGACAGGAAGGAACACTTTAATTGTCCACTAATCTTCAGATTTCTTGCTATGTTTTAAAAAACTTTATTTGTGAAAACCTTTAGCGTGGCGGGCAGCTGGCCGCCTTAAGCAGCTAGTTAAAAATAATTTAAAAAATAAATATAATTAATTGCATTTTTTAAAAATATTTTTTATAGCATTTATGATTTTTCTTTTTTCTCAGCTAGCTAAATAAGATCGTATTTACTGCATTTATTAAAATCTCGGATCTCATGAAGCGCAGTTTATTAGGACGTCAAGTTGATGATCCAAAGATACCGGGTTCGATCCAGGTCATGACATAGGTTAAAATGAACATTTTTTCTCAAACAAAAGCAATGAGACCATCTATAGCTGTAAAACTTAGCAAATAATTATAAAAGCAGTTTAATAAAATACTTTGTTTTAACCTCTTTTTACACATAATGATAAATACGATTAATTTTTTAAGCTTTTTGAAATTGTACAATAATTTAATTTGTAAATAAAGTGGAATGGCATTCATTTTTATTCGATATTAAAATAGTTTTTTGTGTTGTTCTAAAAATGCCTACTTTAATGTAAGGACATCCATCAAGATTAAGGACAGACAATTCCAAGTAGCGATCAGATGATAGTGAGTGGATTTGGCGTACCGACTTATGCCGATATCCCTCAGAATGATTGTCATATATAGCGTTACTCGGAAGGCCCTGCCAATTAATGCTATGCAAATTCGTCGCCGTAATTGTATCTGCATTTGGAGATGATGGATAACTTTATATGCAAATTAAGTTTCCGGTTCTTACCAATGAGGTAAAAGCGTGAAAGCATGAAAAAGGGGTCTCTTTTGCAAGACAAGCCAGCGTGTTTGGAATACTATTTTAATTTCTTTTTCTCCGATATTTATAACTGCAACCGCTTGGGATATTAGTCGGGGGCTGCGTAAAACAAAACGCCAGGGTGATAATAGGGAATTATTATTACTTTTTCTTCAAGAGCGTGGTTCGTTTATATGTGAACTACTTAAGAGTGATTGCGTTTAATGTAAGGATAAGACCACGCTTGTGCTTTATTAACTCCCAAGATCTTGAAAAGAAAGTGATTATGAGTTTTTTTTTTTTAATTTTATTCATTTATTTGGACGAATAGGATGAATACCTGTTTTGCTTGAGTTTCAAAAGTAGATGGTGCAAGATACATTTTTCTTGCTTTAAATCAATGGAACGAGAGAAAAAAGTAATTAACATGTGAATGCTTTTCAGAAGAAATTCTTAATTTTTGTTGCTACTATGATACTATTAGTAAACCCAACATTCCCATTCCCTAAAATTAAGAGTTAGAAACATTTTGAATTCAATGGTAAAATTTACGGTAAAACCATTTTTTACCACCCAGCCGAAAAAATACCCACAACCCTCCTGTCAAGTGTCATGGTCACAATCAAAGGTCGTCAAGACGGAGACTTAAACCTACTGGAAATCCAAAAAATTTAAAATTTTATTTTGCTTTGACACTATTAATTTTATTATTTAAATAATTACAAACAATGCTTGCTACGCGTCATAATTAATATTCTACTGTTCATAAACTTAGCATAAAAGTTACATTATTAAATTTAATACGTTTTAATAACCAACTAATTTTTCACTAATAATATTGACAGCAAAAAAACATTAATGTAAAATTGACCAATAATAGAGCTGTTTTTTTTATTTCTTTTGTGTTCGCAATACATTTAAATTAAAAACTTGAATTAAAAAGTAATTTTATTACTTTTTATGCTTTTAAATTTGAAAAAATGTAAATTTTTTTCCATAAAAATAAACTATTTGATTTGTTTGGTGAAATTCTAATGAGCAGTAGTAAAAAACAAATTTCTGAAAATTAAATAAAAATTCAGGTTCTTTAAACATTTTAATGTTTATTTTTCTGGCTGCATACTCCTCCTGAAAAAGTGGGTAGTCGTGCCAACTTTCCAAAATTCTTCAGTCCATTGTTAGATTTTGTAGAGATTTTATTGAAGAAATACAAAAGAGTATTGAGAAATTAGCAATAAATGCTAATACGAAAATAGCATTTTATAGATTCAATTTTTTTCAAATATTCCCATCCCTTCAAACTTATACTTAATGAAAAATTTAATTAAAAAAGTCTTTTTTTTTCATTTCTATTTTAAACAAACCAAAACTAGGCACTGCAAGCCAGTTTTATATTAATAGTTCTATATAAAGATCTTTGTAAAAAATATAACAAGTAATTAAACTGTAATTTTCAATCTTGTCTTTGTACATAAATACAATCTAAAAACATGAAAACAGTATTTTTTTCTTTTAATTATTCAAAATTATTATGTACTTAAAGCACTGTGTCATATGTCATCTGAGTTTGCGCAATATAATTATTTATTTTAATATTTATGTTTATAATTTTAAAAATACAAAGAATTATTGCATTTCAAATATGTTTAAATAACTTTCTATCGAATATTTTCAGTTTTTTCAATATTTATAATGATTTGTTTGTCATCAATTAAATTTAAAAATAATGAAAAAGTTGGCAATAATACATTTGCTATTAATAGTTAAAATTAGACGCCTCTAAGTATCCTACTCTTTAATATTTGGTAATTAGATCAAAATGTAATAATTATTTCAATAAATATTTTGCTTACAAATACAATGTTTAAAATAGTATTTTTTTCTAAAATTAACGCTTAGCATCTCGGAAATAAACTATTCAATAATATTCTAAAACAAAAATAATAAATTTGTTCTGCAATGCGATACTATTCTTTACTCTTATTGTTCCTAACAATTAGCTTTAAATTATAAATTCCGTTCAAAAATACTCATAAAATGTATATAAATTAAATTAAACCATAACTCAAAAAAAAAAAATAATTCGCTAATTATTTATTAACTTAATCCATTTTTAAAACTAAAGTATAAAAATTCAAATATAAAAAATATAGAAATCACTTTTAAAAGCGATAAATGCTCTGAAGAACAACAAGAAAGTGCAATCAGTCATACAGCATATTTTACTTGAAAATAGCATTATCTTCCAATACTAATTAACGACTCAAAAAATATTGTTATTATTAACGTGCACAGAATTGTTAAAAGTTTGAAAAAGAAAGAAAATAGCGCAAATCTAAGCATGTAAACAAAAATATTGAAGAACACAAAAGGTAAAGAGTAAACCTACGGAACGAAAAAAAAATGGCGCATAATAATCCGGAATTGATGAAAACTACGGTAATTTGGGTAACAAAACTTTTGGACGCTTGACTCATTAACGCAACACCGCAAGAAACGCTGCCTTTTGTTTTATCCCTCTAAAAGATACGTTGCATATATTTCATTAGTCTTAAGTCCTTAACTTTCTTGAGAACGAACCTTAATAAGGTTTTTCGCAAAAAGAGAGGTGGAATTTTTAACCGGCTTCGCAATTAGCAAACCTGCGCCAGATTTTCTCCGTAACAAAGTTGCCTTTCACTTTATTAAGAAGTAAAAAGTTTTTTGAACGTTTTTACTGAGGTGGCTTTTCGCATACTTGAAAGGCAATTGGCGGTATCGCCTTTTTGGACGAAATCTCTCCTTACGTTAAAAAGGGGTGCATGATATCACAGATGGTGCGTGAATTGCAGGTACGTAATTTGTAAATTGCTTTGATGAATGTTACTCGAAAAAAGAATTATTATATTATTAGCTGTTTCGAACGCAAGCAAATCGTCGAATAAAATAATTTATTCTAACGCTGCTAATTGTTAAAAGAATAATTTTTTGCAATGTTTTATGTTAATGGATTTAGAACAATATCGTTGCTATTAACTTCAGTTTGAACCTTGGCAATAATGTACAGGACTGCAATATTGAAATTTATAGATTTTATAATAATTTAAAAACTTGTAGCCAAAAAATTTTCTAAAAAAGATACCAAAAAATTTTTTCTATTTTTTTTACTACGTTCTTAGTAACTCAATTCGTGTTTGTAACTAAAGGATTCCATAAATTAGAATTTCGACCATTTTTCCATTGGTAAGCGAGCATAAAAATGTCTAGTAGAGCTTTGTCCTGGATGACAATTTAAATTACAATCATTTTCTTGCCATTATTAGTAGAATTTATTGTCCTTTTATCGCCTAATTGATTGATCGTCACTCAATATTCTAACTTTTTTTCAAAGCTATCTAGATAATTCAACTTTTAACTCGATCTCTTTTATGATTTGTATTTACAAGATAACTTCCATCAAAACGGTGCAAGTTATAACACATAATTACATTTTATCAAGATTCAATAGTGCTTTTAATACTAGAAATTAATTTTTTTTGAATATTTGCATATTGTGACTAAAATTTTTTTTAAATTTTAAAACAATGCATAGCATAAACACATAGTACAAATTATTATCCGTATTTATTATAAAAATAAAATTCTCAAGCAAATATGAAAATATTACTGCCTGTAATATATTATAAATGTTCAAATTCCCTCTTGTCATGGTTAATAGAATTTCTAGTTACACCATTTCTAAATATCGTCTTTTAAAGATCTAATGAGGAATCGAACACTCGTACTTAAAAATTATAAAGCTCTACTAATAAACCACTCTGTGGCCTAGATAGCATGGTAGGACGTTGGGTTCATGTTCGTGAGAAAGAGAGTTCGAATCTAACCGGCCGAAGAATCCCCACGTGAAGAGTGCAAGTTGAATCTGTCATTCTCACAATGTCCTACAGGTTCCCATAACAAATCAATACCTCGAGTAGTGGTGGCTCAGGGGGTAGATCGTTCGCCTTCTAATGATGTGAACCGAGTTCGAATCCCACCGATAGCTTGTCGATACGAATTCCGCACTCTGCTCGCACCGACCACAATGCCGAAGTAAAATATCCTCAGTGGTTGACGGATCATGGTTAGAGTCCCCTTGTCTTTAGGCTAACCGTGGAAGGTTTTTGTGGTTTTCCTCTCCATGTAACGCAAATACAGGTTATTTCTGTCAAAAAGTCCTCCACAAAGGCAAATTTCACCCAATACTTTATTCGGGACTTCGTTTGTCTTCTGGATTGGGTTCAAAATTACAAGGTTAGGTGAGTTTAAAATTAGTAGTTGTAAACCCAAAATTGGGTCGGCTGTTCAACGATGGTAATAAAATAAAATACGTCTGAGGAAAGTGATCCTGGAGTTCCTTTGTCTTCTGGATTGGGTTCAAAATTACTAGGCTACGGAGTTGAAAATTGGTAGCCGTAAACTCAAATTTTTGGATGTTCAAGGACGGTTATAATAACCCCCTTTACGGTTGATGCAAGATTTGTGTAGAAATGTTTAGTTTTTTATGTATGAACAGACTCTCTCAGAGATTAGATAATTTTTATAACAAAGCATAGTTTAACATCATAGGTGTAACGAGATAGACTGCCTTACATAGGTCACAAGGCATTCAGACTTTTTTTACTTAGATCAAACTAAACCTCGAAAATCTATATAGGCTTTTTTGGAGTACTTATTGTAAAACTACAAATCCTTACACTCACAAAAATAGACCCAACGTTGATACATAAAATCTGTACCTTGATCTATAACATTGTCTAGTTTTCCTGCTGCCTCAATTCGGCGTTAAACTGAATCCTAATATCATTGAGTTTCTTAATATAGACCCTACTACAATTTCAGTCAGATCCTGATATCGTAAAACTAATTATACTTATAATTTTTCTACTATGTGTAAATTTAAAACTGTATATCGTTGAGTTTTATAATATACGCCCTAATACCGTTTAATTTAAACCTAGTATCGTACTGCTAAGTATATATTAGTATATGTTAATATGAAGTATATGGTAAGTTATTTGACTTATCAATTAACATATTTATCCGACTAAATTTAGCTTCATATATTATGGTTATAGCTTATTTCTTCGATATTATGTGTAGACTTTCTCCAAACATTTCACATTGTACAAAAACAACTTGTGATTAAAAAAAGAAAAAAAAAAATTGAAGTGAAATTAAACACTCTCGTGTGATGGAAATCTCATAACGGGGTGATAGTTTGTTTAAAACCAGATTGAATTATTTATTTTCAATTTTTAACAGAGGGTCGGTACTTCCCGACAAACGCCCAGAAGCGTTGTGGTATCGGATTCAAATCCAGACGTAACCGTGAATGTATCTTTGTGCTGTCTTTCTCTAATTTGTGCTTACCTTTCTTCAACTCAACAAGGTCCCACATTAGGCTGATCGTAAAGACACGGTTCTCAGCAGAACGCCGAAGTCAAACATCACTGGCTGCGGTCAGTAAGCGGTTGGGTGACCACTTCGATCTGCCTCACAGGGACCGAGGGTAAGCGGTATCGGTCCCCATTTAACTATTCTATCGTATCACTTTGCTCGCAGGTCGTCGGGTTACCAAGGCGAATGAACCTTGGTAACCTGCAGAGGATCGAAATTGCGATGGCGTGTCTTTGGATCATCCCCAAGAATGCTTCCCAGACCGTCGCCAATAGCCCATTGTGCAGCTCTAGAACGACGTAACGAAGGTACCTACTGATCAACTTAACAAGGGTTTTTAAACCGTACAAGACTGCATGTGTATGTGTCAAAATAAGCAAATAAAAATAATTAAATAAATATATCTAAAGTTATGACAGGATTCGAATCTCCTTACTTCTACGACTGTTGTAACAACCTGACAATTAAGCTACTGATATAGTTTGTCCTTGTTCAGATATTTGTATATTTCTAAATACAAACTTTCTCTTAATTTTAAAGTCTGGTAGGTTGTATCTTAATAGCTAACATATAAACAAAAAAAGTAATTGACAAAAAGAGCTAACAAGCGTTTCCAAATAAAATAATGGTTATAAAACTAACCATTTATGCTTTATCTCAAATTATATTGAAAGTGTTAAAATTACCGGGGGTTAAAATTACCGAAGAGATTTAGATGGAATAGTGATCTTTTACTAAAGTTTAAACGCATGAAACTTAACGCTGGAAGATGTTACAGCGTGCTGCGACATTTAAATATATAGATTATATTGCTTAAATAACTAGATAAACAGACTACGTGACTAGATAAACAGACTACGAAATCTATTGGCTGGATCACTAGATTTTCAGACCATTCATCTTACTTAGAAATTCAGTATTGACTGATGTGTCTCATAGAATATCGTTTCTACAAACTGATTCCCTATATCTTCAGACTATTCAATTTACTTTGAAATTTCAAAGAGTCTGCAGAGCATCATAGAATACTATATCTATTGTGTGTTTCAAATCTTCAAGCTATTTGATTTACTTTATAAGTCTAGAGTCTGAAGAGCATCATGGATCATTATATCTATTGTGCGTATCAAATCTTCAGGCCGTCAGGTTACCGAAACAGGGGAACCATCCCCTCTGCTGAGAATCAAAACTGCCTTGGGATGTCTGAAGATCATCCTCAGGGATGTTTCCCAGACAATAGGCCATAGTGCATAATCCAGTCAATAGCCCATAGTGCACAGTCCAGTCAATAGTCCATAGTGCACAATCCAGTCAATAGCCCATAGTACAACGTAAATAAAGATCGTTAATTGCAGCAGATCCAATTGATCCAGATCCTCGAATAATTGCAGCAGATCCAATTTTCGTGATACTTTGCTTAGATATTTGAATTATAAGTAAGTAGCACGTTATTTCGACTATAAGACGTTTAACTTCTTTATACCATATAAATCACTTAAATCAAGTGGCTGTGTGTCTTAAATGGCATAATATTCAGACTACGCCTCATAGATCACTATATTTATTGGATATACCAGAAGATCTTCAAACAACTTGCTTCAATTCTGAATTCAAAAAGTTTTGAGATATTTGCCTCTCAGAAAAAATCTAAGAAAAATTGAATTTGATGAATTTTCCTTTGTTTTAGTAGTTTAATTAAGCACTGTTGCATAATACTCATTCAACCAAACATTTCACTGAGAATACCATTTTTCTCGAAATTTTTTTTTCTCTTACAAGGAAAAGATTTCTACGGTATCCCCCATTACAAAAACACCTTTAAGTCATTAGAACGGACTCTCGACTCGGATCGAAAGAGCTTCTGTTTACCTCTTCCCAATGATTGATCACACGCACGTCCTTCTGTTACACATGTACACCTTCGAATAATTAAAGCAGGGCCCACTTTTCGAAATAAGAACGAGAAGGAAAAAAAATTGTTGCCTTAAAATAAATATCGAAGATATATATAAGCACAAGTATCCTTTTACAGTACATTTTCCTATAAGGCCGGTGTCTTTTCATGATTACAATAGGGATAGGAATTTAAACGCCTTTTCTGCAAAGTGGGTGGGGGGAGGTGCTTGATGAGAAGTGTGAAAAAAGTTTGACACTTTGGTGATTAATGACTGTAAAAGGGGGTGGGGACTGATTTTCTAAAAGAGGGGAGGGGTGGCAAACGACAGGAATTTAAAAGAGACAACGTAGATAAAGCAGGGATGCAGAACCTCTCCCTTGGTGTGACATGTGTTGAAATTCGAGCGAAAGATAATGATAGGGAAGATGGGCTTGACAAGTCTTCCGGATTTAGTAATTTGAAACAATTTGAAGCGCTTTGATTGGATGGCTGAGGGAAAACGTAGGGAAAATATTTTTATTACAATAGAAAACTTCCCTTTTTCGGGAAGAAAAAACTTGCATAATTGACAGGGAATATGATGTGGAGAACTGTGATTTTTTTAAGGAAAAAATTTCTTCGTCGTCAAGTGTTTGCTAGTTTTAGGGATTATGTGGAAGTTTTTGTTTTTTAGCTATATTTCCATAAATTTAAGACTTCAATGATATCCATCGTTTGTGTGTGATTTTTTTTTTCTCTCGCTGAACTTTTAAGCTGCCAAATTTCTCAGATGGCTGGATTAGAATTTTTTTTTTCTGAATAAACTTTAGGATTAGATCATCTGAATTGCTGAAAGATTAATGAAAAGTATCTTGGTGTCAGATCTTAAAACGGTAACAAGGAAAAGAATTAGGATACTGTGTGAGTAACAACGTCGCAGTTTGTCGAAAACTTATTAAATGAAGTCCTTATTGGGTTGACTTAAAATATGTTTCTTTTCCTTGGACACAAAGCTAATTTTCTATACTAAACTGAACGATAATTCATTTAAATAGTGCATATATGTTCAATCAAAATACGATTTCACCATTGAAATCTGGTAAACGAGGAAGTGTGAAACCGACGTTTTGTTCAAGCACATATTTTCAAACTGATGAGACACAAGTTTGAACAAAACATTTCAAACCCTAGTTCATCTGAGAAGATTACTTGCTTCTTTAATTAACAATTTCAGACACAAGTAAGGGTAAATTACGTCAGAACACGAACTTATAAATTAAACAATCTTATCTTTTTAATATATTAAGTACGTTTAAACTATTTCCAATTAAAGCAAGATTGTTTTCCAATTAAACAGAATTAGTGATTCCACACCGTTACTTCAAAATTAATTTGTTTTCATTTAAAGAAAAAACATTTGAAGAGTATTCACCCAAATTTAAAAGACGCATGTTACGATCAAAAATAGAAGCAAATTCAAATAGAAAAATACATAAAACTCTCGTGATAATTAGTTTCTAAATGCCTTTAATAACATAATGTATCCTTACTTAGTTGATAGCATAATAAAAACATTTAATCAAAATATGCTTTAAAGCGTATTTCGTTCACCGAAACTTACAAACTAACAATATCTGACACAACATTAATACCTGTAAATAGTATTATATAAAAAAAGTACACAATTCTGCAACAAGAATACAATACAATATTAAATCTCAAATAATAAATCTTGAAAAAAAAAGCATGCTTTAAAGAACAAACGGATTAACAACTAAATTAACTTTAAACTCTATTTATTATAAATATTATTGTTGTTGTTGTTAAAAACATAAAAGACTAATATACATTTGTTAAAAATATCTTCCATCAGAACATGAGAAAATAATCTGTAAAATACTTTTTCCCCAATACAGATTTTCTCCTTTAAGTTACTGGGGAGAAAAGCGACTTGCTCGGCAGGTAAGCAAATGAATCGCTTCAACTCACTCTGGATAGACTTGCCTTATCCTTTTTCACCGTTTTCTACCCAGCCGTTTAACACACTTTTTTACCAAATGATAGCTGTCATTGGAGAATATATATATATATATATATATATATATATATATATATATATATATATATATATATATATATATATATATATATATATATATATATATATATATATATATATATATATATATATATATATATATATATATATATATATATATGCTCTAAGGATTTCAAATTATTAGCCAGTAAATTTGCCAAATATCAAAAGTTTTTCCCAAATTTTCGAAAGTCTTCTCCTAATGCAAATCTTTTTCCAATAGTTTTTAAAACTATTTTACGACAGTTTGTTACAGGCTTATATTATTTGGACCCAATTCTAAACGGTTAAGTGGCGCATCTACCGAAAATTTTTGCAATCAAATTAAAAATCATGATTTGTTTAGGAAAATTCATTTTCTTTTCGTATCTTTTTTTAATTCAAATTAAACTCCAACTAAAAATCTAGTTCAAAAATCTAAAGTCGATATGACAAAATGAATTTAATGCAGTTCTCAATAATGTTTTTGTCGGCGAAAAGCTGTAGCTTTTTTACTAAATAATACTACTAATATAATAAACTGAACCAAGTCCTTTTCAAGTTTAACCATAATAATAACATTTTAGAAAGATTATTTTACACCACGATAATAAGGTTTAACTTTTAATCCACTGACGGTTCCGCACCTAAAGAATGTTTTAGCCCGCAGTCTTCTCCGCATAGCAAAACCGATTTTTCCATGTTGTTAAATAGTAAAATAGTGTCTTGGGGAGCATCATTCTCTTAATTTTGCCCATTTGCAAAACCACCAGTGGGTTGAACAAACTATTTTTCATTCATAATGAACAATAAAGAAAACAGCAGTACAAATTAAAGTAAATTTTAACATGCCATCTGAAATCTGATTTCAAGTTACATTTTTAAAAAAATCAGTTCCACTTTGAGTCCTACTGACAGTATCTTGAACCATATTATGGTTCTAATTTTCTGAAACCTTAATTAAGGTGTTAAATTGTACCACATTTCTGTCTAAGTTGAACCATAGTATTGTGTAACCCAGTTTCATAAGTACGATAATATGGTTCAGCTTAGCACCACATTAAAAAATCGCAGATAATTTGAACCATATTTTAGTACAAAACGTTTTAAAGCTTCTTAACAAGATTTTTTTATATGATACAGTTTAAAATTCTAGAAATCAAGACTGGGAAAACAAATTTTGAAACTTACATTTCTAAAATTGTATATTTAAAAGACAAATTTCGCTGCTTTTCAAGTTAAAGCCTAAATTTCTAAGGATAATTTCATTCAGAAAACCAAATTGTGAACCCTATTTTGGTTTACAATGTTCTGAAACTTCTTATTAGTGTATTTTATATGATAGATTTTCCAGATTCGAAAAATCAAGACTGGGTAAAAATTGTTTTATAAAACTTAAATTTCTAAAATAATGTAACAAAATTCGCTGCATTTCAAATTGACCCCTGAATTTTTAAAAATATTTTCTTTCAAAAAACCAAATTGTGCACCATATTTTGGTTTACGACATTCTAAAACCTCTTAATAGTGTTTTTTATATGATGCAATTCAAGATGCTAAAAATCAAGACTGGAAAAACAATTTTTGAAACTTAGTTCTAAAATGGTGTATTTAAAGAACAAAATTCGCTGCATTTCAAATTAATCCTTAAATTTCTAAAGATAATTTCTTTCAGAAAACCAAATCGCTCTTATTGATTGCAGAATTAAATAACGCGTTGGGGAAGAAAAATTAAAATCTAGAATTACTCAGCTTTAACAAACGCATACCATTTCACATAAGCTGTTTTTTAATGCTCTAAGTGAAATAAAAAAGAAAGAGAGTTGGCTGGAATAAAAATTTTCTAAGTAGGTTTGGCAACCTTAATAACGCCACTGAGATTAACATTCAAAAAACCCCTTCATTTATTCCGGTATGTTTTTTATATCCCCTTCCACTATCACAACCACCTCTTATGCTTTTCTGCATATTCCACCACTAATCCTGGTTGTGCGAAAACAACGGTAAATCTACAATGCAATTATTTATTCAAAATGATAAATATTAATGAGAAACTCAAAAAGCGACTCATGTTGAACAGAAAACCACGTGCTTATAATGCTAATGACCAAAAATCTACATCTGTTTCCCCTGACTGTTAAAATACTAGTTTTTTCTCCCCTTGTCTCTATTTAGCAAAGTTTTTATTGGAAGAATAATATTTCTAATTTGTAAATTCTCTTTTAGAATAAAACATCAAAAGATAAGGTATATCGATCATTAGTTTCAGCAAATCTTAAAAAAAGAGCTCTTATTAAATCTAGGATGACCTTTTCCATTCTATTTCAGAATTAAAATCCCAATATATTAATTTCTGCTTCAAAAATTGTTTGAAAACAAATTAAATTTGAAAAACAAATGCATATGGATAGTTCACTTATAAAACTAGATAATTTAAGTTTTTATGTTTCGTTTTATCAGTCACTGCAATAATATCACGTAATTTTTGTTCATGTGGGATGACGTGTACAACGCCTGAGCATATACCCCTCTCTCCAAGCTTCCACAGCACAACCAACGAGAAGACTTTTAGCAGCAGCTAATTAAACAAATACCTTGCTGCTTGTGTAAACCGGCTGTCTAGTTGGCTATTAGGATCGAACATACGACCCGTGGTTCTTCACCAGCTGACTCAGCAATGTCTTTATCGACCGTGATATACACCGAAGAGCCATTACATTATGATCACCCTGCTAATAACATGTAGGACCACCTTTAGCCCTCAAAACTGCTAGCACCCGGCGTGGCATTAATTCCATAAGGTGCTGATAGATAGTCTGAGGTATCAAGCACTCACCAACTGGTCCTGCAATTCCCTCACATTGCGAGGGGGTAGCGAGGCAGCACAAATTTGGTTTTCCAAGTAGGACCACAAATGCTCTATTGGATTAAGGTCAGGTAAATTTGGGGGCCAAGACGTGACTTGAAAGTCACTGGAATGGTCCTCGAACCAATCCATGACGATTCGACCCTTATGACATGGTGCATTATCCTGTTGATAAACACCATCCCCCGCAGGAAAAACTGTTGCCATGAATGGGTGAACCTGGTCTGCAACTATGTTCAAGTAGCTTACAGACGTCAGGGATTGTTCCATGAGGATTATGGGTCCTAATGTGCCCCATGAAAACATTGCTCACACCATACTACCCCCGGTACCGGAGAGTGGTCATAATGTAATGGCTCTTCGGTGTAGATGCTCTTGAATTGTCACTCTGTATTTTACATATAAATGAATGAATATTGACTCAAAATAGTATAAGTTCAACTCAAAATAAAAACATTACAACTATTTATTAAATTAAATAATTTCTTCTTATTTCTAATTGCATATCATGAACAGTTACAGCAGAAAACAAGTAAAAAGATAGAACACAGAGTACAACAAAAAAGGAAAAATTTTGAGACTATAAAGATGGTTTCTTAGGCAGTCATATCAGGTGGATAGGTGGAATTCAGTGACTGTTCCACGCTGTGGGCCATTACACAAATTTGGTATGACATTCTTCCACTTCTGACTTCTGGGAAACACGGGTATGGAGGTCTTCCTGAGCACGGGCTTTAATAGATATTTTAATAAGATTTTCAATAGCATGGATGGGATTAAATATTTGGTAATTAATAAAAATTTGCTTAATTTTGTGTAATTAGGTATCGAAAATTACCAATAAAACCTGCATACAAGTCGGGATCTATTAGAATTTGGAACCTGGACCAATATTTGTAAGCCAGCATGTTATGGAATGGAAAACAGCGCAACATGAGCTTTCTTCTTTTATGAAATTGCATGAAGACAATTATTAGTTTTAAACTAATATAAATATAATATTTTCTAAAAATGGATATAATATGTACTTTAATCCAAGTTGATAAGAAAAGGGGATTTTAAGAATACTCTGGTTTGATTATTTTTCTGTACCAAAACATTTAGCCCTTCAAGCTTTAAAAAGCGGCCTAAATTTTATTGAAATATAGGGCAACAGCTACAATTTTTGCATTCCGGATTTCGTCAATAAAGTTTCAAATTTCTACTACCTACCTAAAAAAAAATTTCATAGAGATAAACCTCTCCTCCACCTAAAAGTGAATGAGCTGGTCTCATTTATTGAACTTGAATTTGTTACAAACTTTAAGTACAACTTTAACAACTGGAGTTTGAACTAAGTATTATCCCGTGAAAGGGATTCGTTGCCTTAAAAGTCTAGAAAGTCCTACTCCAGAACCATTTATTGTGAAGAAAAGGGGTAAAAGCTTTTGTGAAAAAAGTTCATCAATTTTGAGTCTGCCAAGACATAGAAATACCATGATCTCCAATGATGCATTACTGTTGTTGATGAAACGATTAAAAGAAATCGAACAGTAATGACTCTTAATATCTGTGCAGCACTATGAGTACGAGTAAAAGAACTACCTCAAAATATCGTTCAACAAAGTGAAAAAAATCTGCTCTGGGCGCATCTATCTTTAGAATGGCTTCATATTCACTTTAAATGCTGTCATGTGAACAGTTTGAGACTGCTTGCTGATGGTTTTGGCTTCACATGAATAACATCCACTTTTCTGGCAAATACGTAAATAGAAATTTTCATAACTGTGGTGTTCCGATGGCTATTCATGACACTCAGGTCAAGTTAAGCCTATCTTTAGCCATCGCTCTCTGTGCTAATTCTGAAAATGGTGTAAAACGTTAATAGACAGAAAAGCCACTGCTTTGCGAAAACCAAAACCGTTTGCGACATAATTTTTTTAATGTTTGAAAATATGACTCCAAAGCTGCATTATCTGGACTCAAAGAAATTAAGAAAAATTTGAAAATTATTTATTTATTTTTATTAATTTTACCCAGGGGAAAAATCTCACAAAATTAATAATTTTTAAAAAAAGTTAACTAATTTTTAAAATATTTAAGTTATTCGTCCGTTCTAAATATAAGATAATTCTTTACTATAAAATGATATATACAGTGTAATAACAGTGTAATATGCTTCCGAATATTGCTGAACAACCCAAAAAATTGTGTAAAAGAACAATTGCAAGTTAACACCCAATTGAGCTTTTATATACAATATAAAGGTTGTAATTTATATCTAAACACCTAAAGTGGAAAAAGTTTACACCAATCTCACGCGCATGCACACCATACTTGAATTATTTTTGCTTTCGAAAATAGTAATTTTGAAGCACTTTGGATATCGTTAATAAGTTGTTTACAATCCAATACAAGTTGGATTCGTCTAAGCTGTTATACTTATATGGAAACAGAAGTTCGCCGTCAAAATATGCGTGTATGTTTTCAGTTATGTAATAATGATAATTATGTTTTATTTTTTAATCTTTTTATGAATTGTATTAAATAATTTTATAATAAATAATTTTCATCCACTTCGGTTTTTTTAAGCCCAGCTTAAACTTAGTCTTAATATTATCTTTGTTACAAACGAATATTTGATTAATACATTTTAAATGGAATGAATTAGTGATTTTCGATTGCAACTAGATTTTAAGTAGAGTTTGCCAACTTTCTTAACAATTGGTAAAGAATCTAGTATTTTCTACTAGATTCTTAAAACGTTTTCAACACGAAAACAAAACAGAACGTTTAAGTTCGCGGCCGAGATAAAAGTTCCCGAAATTTCATGTTCTTTTTCAAAATAAGGGGGGGGGAATATGAAGAGGGGTGTGCTGTTTTACAATTTGTTTGTCCTAGTTTTAAAACAAGGAGCATGTAGTAATAAAGAATTGCAGTAATTTGCAATCTCAACTCTAGCAAATTTGAAGTTGGAGAAATGAAAAAAGATAAATTAGAGTCAACTATAAACGAACTACTAATTTTTCTGATGCCCACTATAAGCGTATAAAATAGTATTAGTTAAATGGGAGTTGATCACAATAAAAGTTCCCAACAAACGAGAGTTCACTGTATCTCAAGTTCATTATACCGGGGTTTGAACATATGTGCTTTTAAATAACAATGCGCATTCTTTTTTACTTCACTGCCTACCTCTAAAAGTCTCATTAAATTTTATAATAAATTAATTTCATTCATTTTTCATAATGACATATTAGTATCACATGGGGGATAGAACGAACACTGTTAAATCTCCTTTTAAATAAATAAGTAGCAATTAAAAACACTATCTAATCGTTCAAAAGCTAACTTGTATAACTGCACTATTGCTTTTAATTCATTATTCATATATTGAAGTTTGAATTACTCGGCTCAAAAAAATTTAATTGCTTCCAAAAGAATGCACCAAAAAAGTTGCAAATTATTTTTAAAAAAAAAACATAAGCAAATTTAAGTTTAACTTCGTGATAGTGAAGAAAAAATAATAAATATTCATTTTTTTTTCTAATTCTAAGACCACCTCACCCCTTAATAATTCTTTTTCTTAAAGACTCGTTTGGCTCTTTCTTAATTGATATGTAATCTTAGTATTCAAGCGCTGTAATAACGGACTTAATTACGAATACTTGAAATAATTAATGTTTTTATTAATTACATTATGCATATTCCCGATGAGCAAACTTTTTGAGGAACTTTTTCATTAAATGAAGAAGGAGATGGGAAAAAAATTTGGAAAGGAATAAAAAAAAATGCTAATTTTTTTTTATCTTACCCAACTGATAATTAAAATCGGTTGGAGGATATGATTAACACTAATGAAAGAATGCATTTAGCATTCAATAATGATTTAAGTGTTAAGAGCTGTAAATGTGTTAATTACTCAAAAGTGGAAATCCGTTTGAAAGGCTGAATACGTCTCCTGCATATTTTAAGAACACTCTACCTTAAGAATTTTTATTTCGTCCGAAAAAAATATATTAATTGAAGATAACTAGTTAATTACTAAGCTTTTATCATACGTAATGCTTTTTCTTAAAAAAGTAATAAAAACTAGTAAAATGTTTTTAAAAAATTCACATTTATTACTTTTAGTTCATATTAATGTTTTAAACCTGAGTTTAAATTATGTGTAAAAACAGTTGCAATCGTTTATCACTAGACAGCGGATAATATGCAATTGCATACGTGCATATGCAATTGCATATTTTAGCACTTTTTGCCATTTGTGCATATAAATGCATAAAAAGGTATATTTGCTCTTATAAATGCATATTTTCAGCATTTTAAGGCTTTTTCCCTCCTAAAACCATATCACTATTCTTTTTATGTTAGCATAAGGAACGCTTTAAATTTTGTTTTGTCGTTCTTTATCACCTGAAAGGGTGAGCTGGATTGATGTTGCTGGGGGTGATTGCAATCACGTGAAAAAGATGTAGAAATGAGGTGTGTGTCAGGAAGGGGGGTACAAAGGGCCCACCCAAACAGACATTCGTCATAGAAACCTCAGAAAGGGATGGTCAGATATTCTATAAAGGGATGTCTTTTCCTGGAATAAATAATTGTCAATTTGTGTGGGGAAAATAAGGCTTCTGTGGTAGGTAGAAAATGACCTCCCTTTCCTGTGATTGATTAGTTAAAAGGTGGAGTGAATACATTTTCGGAGAGAGCTGCTATTCTAACATATTTCGATAGTCCATCCGATAGATAGATAGTTTCGACATCCATCAGTTGAATACGTAGTTAGTGAAGCTTCGAACGTGATTTTTAACTGCTGAATTTTATAATATGCCAAAAATTAAGTCGACTAAATCAAATTTAATGAAGACATGGATTTCGGACTATGGGAAGGACTTTACGACCGATGGGGAAATAGTATTTTGTGTGATTTGTCAAAAACACATTTCCTGTGAAAAAAAAAGTACCAAATCGATCAACATATAAAGACTAATGCTCACTCCGCGAAGAAAAAGCAGAATACAAAAGGATTTGTTCAAAGTTTATTAACTATTCCTGTTCAAGCAGCTAAAAAGGAAAGTGATTTTTCTAGTGATTTATGCAAATCCTTAGTAAGCAGCAATAATCCTTTAAAAAAGTTAAATAATCCAAACTTAAGACAGTTTTTAAAAAAATATTGTACCAATCAGATCATTCCCGATGAATCGATTTTAAGAAAGAACTACCTTCAACCGATATATAACGAAGTACTGGATGATATTCGACGAGATATTGGAGATGGCCCTATATGGATTGAAGTCGATGAGACGACAGATAAGTGCGGTCGCTATATTGCTCATTTTATTTGTGGAAAAATGGATAATATTCCTACTCGACCACATCTTCTAGCAAGCAAAGCCCTTGAAAAAGTCAATCATTCAACCATAGCAAGGTTTGTCAATGATTCTATCAGATTATTATGGCCTAATAGAGATGGTTCTGAAGATGTTTTGATTTTTGTCAGTGATGCCGCTCTGTATATGGTCAAATCTGCAGCAGCACTGGAAATTTTTTATCCCAGAATGCTTCATATTACATGTTTGGCTCATGCTGTTCACAGACTGGCTGAGACTGTTCGAGAAGTATTCTCCTCTGTGAATGATTTAATTTCTAGTATCAAGAAAGTTTTTCTCAAGGCACCTGTGCGCATAAAATTGTATAAAGAAATGTATCCTGAATTGCCCTTACCTCCACAGCCTGTGATAACTAGGTGGGGTACATGGATTGAAGCTGCACGTTTTTACGCTAATAATTTTGATGCAATAAAGCCAGTTGTAGATGCAATTGACAGTTCCTGTGCTTCTTCAATTTATGTCACAAAAGATATACTACAGGATATCTCTTTGCAGAAGGACTTGGCCATAATTGACACTCACTTTTGTCTTTCTTAAGTGGAGCAATAACAAAGCTCGAAACACGAGGTCCTCCCCTGGCTGAGGCCATATCCGAAATTGAAAAAATTCAATAGTGCATCAATGCTCTTCCAGACACAGTTCGGAAGAAAGTAAAAGAAAAATGGAGTTTCGTTCAAAACAAAAATTCGGGTTTTGCAGCAGTGAAGAAGATAAATGATTTTCTTAATGGAAACGGAACTGAACTTCCAGAGAAAGTAAAACCAATGAGTACGAAATTGTACCAGTTTTGTCCAATAACATCGGTTGACGTGGAGAGGTTATTTTCTGCTTTCAAAATGATCTTTGATGACCGACGACATCAATTCACCCTTGAAAATTTGGAAAAACACTTAGTTGTGTATTGCAACAAAAATTATTCAGTTTAATAAAATCTTTCCGAAAAATGCGATGATTTTTCTTCTCTCATTTATCATACTTCAGTTTTAGGCTTTTTCTTCAGAAATGTGTAGATTCAAGTAAGAAATATTTTGATTTTCTTCCTTTTAACAAAAAAATGTTTTAGCTGTTTGTTGGAAAAAGTAAGTAGTAGTATTTAAATAAGTTGAACTTTTAATTTCTATTTTAAATGCATATTTCTAGTTTAAGAGCATATATTCAAGTTTTTTAGTGCATATTTGCATGCATATTTTGTCCGTTTTTAGTGCATATAATCCGCTGTCTATTTATCACTTATATAATGAGAGTCGTGTTTTCAATGAATAAAGATGCATACAATTAAATTTTCAAAAAACTTATACAAATTTAGCCATTTAACTATAAAGCTTTAATTGTAAATTGATTATGAAGTTAAACATTCTCTCAACCGAGGTTAAGAGTTCACAATTTTGTGATAAGCGACATGATTGGGGCAACATCGTTAGCATTGCGCACAGACCACATTTACTTACAAGACAAACTGATACCCATCGGTTTGAATCTGAGTGGGCTTTAAACCACTAATGGGGGATCGAAGTGAAGTTCTTCATAATGTTACAGTTCTTAACTACTGAGCCATTGCGGTTGATTGATTATACGGCCCAGTTTACAACGTTATTATTAATCTCGCGAATGTGTTTGTGAGGGTTCAATCTGACAATCAAATTTTTGACTTCTGTCAGATAGCTAAAGCATTCAAATCTAAACTGGAGTTCAGTGCTTGATGACAATTCAAATTTTCATCATTCGTTAGCTTTATTTTATTTTTGAAAAAAACAATTTAATATTAATTTTCAAAAATTTTCCGGAAAGGTTAAAAGCCTTAATTTTGATTCAAACTCTGTACTTGATAGCAATAAAAGTTACGATTGTTTACGCTGAAAAAATTGATTAACATTTTATTGCCAATCGAAATTTCGTCCACTTTCTGACGGAAACAAATTAACTTACACGAAACTAAAAAAAGAAAATTATAAAATAATGTTTAAACTACTTCTTTCAAGAGCCTAAAACATGGAAACAAAATTCATTTTTGTTCAAATTAGATTGAGAGCTAGTGACATTCGTAATGGACTACCAAGACCCCAGAGAGTTCTCCTCACATATTTTCGAAACTAATACGCCTGACCTCTTTTGTTTTACGTCGAACAAATGCAAATTTAGTTTTTCATTTTAATTTATTTAATATAGAAGTTATTTTTTCAAATTTTATTTCAATTATCCATTTCACTACCGTTCGCCAATCCGGTAATTGGTTTGAAATGAATGTTGTTTTTTGACCTAAGACGGTTTTACTACGAAATTAGGAAAATATCCACTAAAAAAATCTATGCACTAAAAGAATTATATTTGCTTGCCTCCACATTTCATGTCCAAACATTTCTTTCATGGTAAAGATCTATTGGCGAACAAAAAAAAAAATTTTCTTGGTAACTATTTTTTAAAATGACATTTAAAAATGACAGTATATTGTAATAACGAATTCGAAGAGTTTACAACCACAATTTATTTTCGTTTACCAAACCGACTGATGTATTAAATTGAAACAAATGAGACAATGAAAAAAATTGGATAAATATGACAACTAAAACTGACGTCTTCAGGGGGTACTAGCTCCGGAAGTCATAAAAGCAAAACCTTTTCTATCGAGTGAGCAAAACAAAATTCTAAAATTGCCCTCTGTGTACCACTAAGGTTTTGCCAAAGTCTAGGAAAAGAATAACATACATAATATGCAATATAAAATACAGAAGAATAACAAATTCGAAGAGTTTACAGCCGTAATTTAATGTTTCCGTTTACCAAACAGATTGATGTATTAAATAGAATGAATACCTCAATCACATTGTGCATATAACTGACCGTTACGCTCATTTATATGCACAATTATTAAGTTCTTTAACTGTCGTATAATATATAATAGTATATTTATGTACTATTATATATACGACAGTTAAAGACACCAAAAACAATTATAAAACGGGTAAACCCCCGATTTAAATAAATTTATTTTAAAATATAGCGTAATAAGGAAAATATCATATAGAATTGCATTTTAATAAAGAAACAACTCTTTTAGTTTTAAACACTTAATTTAGAAAGCAATCGAAAATACAATAATAGCCAAATAGAATGAGAAAAATGATTATTATAGGTAAACACCTTTAAATTAGGGATACTAATCGATTCTATATGTAAACCTTCATGAGTTTTATTAATTTTATGTTAACGATATCCAAAAAATATGGAAATGAAAATGGAAAAACTGGATCGTAGAATGTGATTTTTCTCGTCAATAAAAATGCACTAGTAGTAACGAAAAACTGTGCTAGGCCATTGTTATGTTATAATATTTAGATAAATGATAGGCAATTAATGAAATAAGCTCATGATTTATCAGGAAAGTAATCAAAGGCTAAAGAAATAATCAACTCGATTACTCATCTGCTACAAAAAACGTATCTCTGATTGAAATTGAAATTATATACTCCAACAGTTTTTTTTCTTCCTGCCAGACCTTTTACTTCACTAAAATGTGCTATTTATACAGAATCGATAAAAAGAGTATTACAATTAGTTTTGTTTTCAGAAATAATATCAATCATTTTTAATGAAACAAAATTTGAGAATCCCCAACAAAAGAATAAAATGAAATGAATAAATTAATTTGTTATTTTTTGATTAATTTTAGATTATTTAAACTATATCATAAAAAAACTCGCCGTCATTCAAATTATTTTGTGTAATTTTTTTTATCAGAAATTCAAATTAACAAATAAATCTGAGAAAAATAATGTAAAAGAGCGGTTTCAGATGAAAAATGTATTTTCTTCAGTTTTACGGTTCTGACTTCAGATAAATTCGTTGGGAGAAAAATTTACTGATTATTATAGTACTTCATCTTCGAAATCATAGTTTTCCACCCCCTCCCAAAACAGTCTGTCTTTTAGCAGTAAAAATCACACTCCATATCGAAAGATGGTTCCTAGAAAACTTTTTCAACTAAAACAAAAAAAAGAAAGAATAAAAAAAATCGTAATTTTAGCTGACTACTGCAGGATTTAAGCAATTGATTCTTTTCGAAGGAACGAAAAATGCCATAAAAACTTGCGGTTCTTCTGTATTAAAGGATTTTTATGTATCTTTTCTTGTATTTCAACGTATCTTGTATTTTTTATAGAGACCGCATTTGATTCAGAGTCTTCAAATTCGTGGGGTTTGAATCTCTCGAAATGTATTTATTTCCGTCGAATAGACAAAAGAAATGAAATATTGTCTGTTTTGGGGGGAGAATAAATACTAGAAGTGTGATAAAAGATACGAGAGAAAAAGTTTTTCTGGAGCATTCGAGTACTTTGGAATTTATACGGTTATGGGTACTGTAGTTCGCCACATATAAATGAAGTTTTACTGACTATGCATTTCGAAGATAAAATGTTCTGTTGGACAAGAACTGTTTATTTAAGAGACCTATTTGTATATTCAATATAAACTCCACTTCTAATATATTGGGAAACATTTTCAACAATTTTATAATTTAAAAATATTTTAATGTTTTTTTTTTTTTTTTTTTTCTGTTTGTATGTATGCATATGCAAAACGATTACTAGTGTAAAAATTAAACTTGGCTTACCCTCGTCTGTCAGAGTTTTAAATCTTACTACATATAAAAATCTAATGATGGTATCGCAGTTTTCCATTGTTGTCCGTGCATTTTTATTGGCCCGAAAATCTCGTAGTAGGATCCAGTTTTTCCTCATTTGTTTCCATATTGTTTTGGTTGTCATCAGCATAAAATTAATAAAAGTCATAAAGGTATTGTTTTCAAATAAAATATTTTTGTATCCCTTATTTCAAGAAGTTATTTTCCTGTGCTGCTATTATTACGCTTTTAATTCAAGAGTTTAAAACTTAGAGAATTGTCTTTTTTATTATTATTATAATGTAATTCCGAGCTACATTTTAAGATAAAGTTATTTAGAAAGGTGTTCTAATCTTATTTACCGTTTTACAATTATTATTTTGACGCAAATAACATTAATGTACTGTTATAAATTACAGTTAAAGAGATATGTTAAATGATTTAAAATTTAACAATCAGCTTCATGCACAATGAAACACAAACAAAAAAGGTATTTAATATATCCGCCCGTTTTGTAAGCAAAAATATTAAATTATGGTTATGAACTCATCAAATTTGCTTGAACAATATAATGTTATAACAAAATAAATGTTATTTAAAAAATTATCAATCAGAAAAATTGCTTCGGTTCACCAATAGGTCTAAATATTTATAATATTAATAGATAATAATATTTGGACGTGGGAAGTGGAGGCACAAGCATAAGCAAACAGAATTCCTTTTAGTACATATAAGTTATGTGAATAATTTTAACTTTACTAGAAAAACTGTTTTCTAAAAAGAAACAACAATTTTTGGGAAGTAATCTTTGGTTATGTGAATAATAAGTTATGTGAATAATAAGTTATGTGAATAATTTTAACTTTACTAGAAAAACTGTTTTCTAAAAAGAAACAACAATTTTTGGGAAGTAATCTTTGGGGTTGGTGAGCGGCAGCAAACAGGGGACTGAGCCACCTAGTTACATAGAGAAAAATCATTTTAAATGTTAAAAAAAAATGTTGTTTGAGTAAACTTTTAGAAAGTTTTGAGGCGTATAAATATTTTATTATTTGAGTCTAGTGGAAATTTCCCCATGACCAAAATATCTATGAAAATATTTCTCACTTTTAAAAAAGATTATCATTTTTTATCCATAATGAAGGAGAAATAACTAAAATAAATTTGTTAAAATAAGTTTAATGAAATGAAATCTTCTAACTAAAATGCAGGGTGTGGTAAAAAAATAAAATATAAACTTGGATAAATTATTGCATCATAGAATAGAAGGTAACTAATTTATTTTTAATTTGTGTGTCCTTTTCTTTTTGTAGGACTGGAGTTTTTGGGACTTGACTCACGTTAGAGGGAACGAGATATCGAATCCAGCCGGCAGAAAACTCCCTGTGTAGTAAATGATGACTGGTACACGTTTAATCTGTTGGGTCACAAAGTCTTCCATATTCCCATAATAGATTATACCTCTGGGGGTACTGAATTGGAGATTGATCATTCTTTGGTTCAGATCAAAATTACGATCTGTGGATGAATGAATGAGTGTATGAATTATTCCTCTCTATAAAAGGGTGTGACGTATAGGTGTGACAGCAGCCAAATTTCTGGCCAGAGATGGCATCACTCGAAAACAAGAACAATCACACCCCCAATGCCTTAATGGTCTACAATATTTCTATTTGTCTACAACTTTCCTTATAAAATATATGTATTGTTATCTTAATTTATATATTGTTTTTGTCACAATATCAAGCAAAAGATTTGCTAATATAGAGTTATTTAAGCAAGGAAAAGGAGAGTGTGAACTCGTTCGTTTCATCTGAACGCAAGCATTGTACAGTAAGAGAGAAAAAAAACACTAATCTGAATAACTTTTAATCTAATGATCGACTCTTCGTATTCTAGGACTCAAGGGATGACCTTTAATATGCTAATTAAGTGAAGAATATATTTTAAGTTACGCAATTAGACACAAAACGCACTTTCTCTGAATGAACTTGCCTCTTTTTCAGCAGATTTGGATTTCCGTCCCCCAAAATATAGGAGGTAAGGATAATCTGGAAAATATGGTTCAAATCTGTAGAAACTTTTAAGCAAATTGAGAACTTTTTGCATACCATCTTTGATTAAATTCATTTATCAATTCCATACAAAAAATTACTTTTTGTAAATATTTATGAATTTTTACTAATTTATTTTATAATAGTCTAAAAAGTTTGAATTGTAAGGTATACAATTCTTTACATAATTCTAAAAACGTAATTTTACATGGAAAAATACAAAATTTGATCGAAAACATTCGGATAGCTTGAGAGAAAACGCATTTTAAATATACGTCTAAAAAGTAAAACATTCCCGCAATTGCCACTCAACGGAAACTCCACACTCGGCGATGTCCTACTGAAATCAACTACGATCGACTACGTCAGTGTTTCCCAAAGTGTGGTACGCGTACCCCCAGGGGTACAGGAACAGTTTAGCGGGGGTACGAGTTCATATGCGAAATATCTTGCAACAAGTTAAAATGTCAAAAACTTTTTTTAAAATCAAATTTAGCCATGAAAATTGACGATTACGTATTTTTCTATTAGCTATTTTTTGCAGAGTTAACAGTTAATAATTAGTGGTGTCAACAGCCAGTTGTGATTTTTAACTTTTGTGCAATTTTTTTATAGTAAAAAATACATTCATTTTTTTATTAGTGGTACACGGTGTTACAAAAAATTTTGAAAGGGTACGCAAAAGTCATAAGTTTGGGAAACACTGGACTACGTAAATATAAATCTGGAGTTATTTTGTAGATAATGTTTTCAGCTGAAACTTTCATAAATTGAGAAATCTTTGTCAAACGAACATATCAAAGAATTAAATGTGTTTTTTATAACCTCACTCAAAGAAAAATTGATTTTATAAGGAAAGCAAGAACTTTGGATACGATTAGTAAATAGAGTCGAGAAAGAAGTCATAAATAATGATTTTTTAAAACAAGATAGGCATTAAAAAAATCTAAACAAAAAAAATAGCATACTTATGAAAAAAAGGTCTTTATTTCAGATAATTCAATCATCGATACAAAATATAGAACAATAAATTATGATAAAAATAGCAAATTTAGTTATCTGTAAGTTAATACTTATTAACTTTAAAAATAAAAAATACAGATTAAAAGAGTTAAAGCATTATGAAAAAGTAACAATTATTCTACTTTCCTAACTTTATTTTTTATCCATTCATTATCTAATAATAGTTCTGATGTCCTTTTCTTTTTCGAGATTTCCTTAAAAAAAAGTTAACTAATGGAGAAATAAAGTACCGCTAGGGGTTTAAAAGTTTTAATATCGCTACTTTTAATACTTCTAAATCTAAATTTTCCAAACTAATTAAGGTTTTGACTAATTTCATGTCCTGATGTGGAGCTAGTATGGCATTTGGAGCATTGCTCTGTACTTTTATATTCATGATTATAAAGAAAAGACAATTCCTCTATCCTGGCCTATCTTGGAAGACTCATTCTTAAAAATAAAAAACTTTAGAAAGTAAAAAACTTTTAACATACACTTTCATGATTAAAGGATATTGAGGTTGTAGGTTGATCTTGCACCTAGAGAATTGCTTGAATGACCGACATTATCGACCGACGTAGTATGGAAAATCGTATTTAGTTGAGGGTATTGTTTCCCCTGACTGCCGGTAACGTTGAGCACCTTTGAGCTACATTTACCACCAAATACTGCTACTATGATTATTTTTGTTTTCTTATATATTTCTGATACGATACTCTCTTTTTAAACAGAGCTCGTAAGGTCCTTAAGATACTGAAATGTGGGCACAAAAACTTAAAAGATAAAATATTCAATTTCATTAACTCACAATATCTGGTCACAAAATTTTAATTTTAAAGTTGAAGATAACTTTTATAATTGTGATGCTATGGTTCTCTTAAGGACCACATGAATCCTGTTAAAATATTAAAATGCCTATGCTTACTTTAACGAGCGTAAAATCCTTATCAAAATAATGATCAAGACCCAAATGTACTACAGTATAATTGATAATAAAAACTCAACTGGCTTCAAAAAATATGAAGAGGGAAATAAAAGTCAACTTGTTCTCAGCGTTCAAATATAAGCGCCCATTCTCAAGACTTGCCAGGCGTAAATGACTTGTGACTTTAATTATTGGACGCTCAAAACATGTCTATTTTTATTATCATCTATGATTTTTTTAAATCAATAAAGTTTTTATATTTTCGATTCAGTTTCTTGGGATTATCCATTTAGCAACACGGCATATTAAATTATTTCACTCGATATTAAAATAATTTTTACGTAAGATATAGGCATAGGTTCTTAGTATAATGGTAAACGGGGCTTCCATCGCATATCCTTAACTTTGATACAACTGTTATTAAATAAATGGAATAAGCTTAGATAAATAATAAAAGTTAATTTTTTTCTCGTTTCAGTTTTCGAGGAATAATATATTCCGGTCGAACGGATTTCACTCTAGAAATAGCGAAATTATTGAGTTGGTTCCTCGGAGAAATATCATTCTTATCCTCTTATGACGAAATCTAGGAAAAATTGGTTTTCACAGTCTCTGCAAAAAATATGTTTACCTTCTCGTCACGTATTTTTTTTTTTTTTTCTTTATCAAAATAAGTTCGAAAATTGAGTAATTTTTATTACATTTTAATTTTTTAAATCAGATGATTCGAAAATTGGTTCTGCTTTGGAATATTTTTATAAATTTCAATTTTTAGTATTTGCTGCTGAACAAAATAAGACATTTTCCTAACAACAAATTATACTATAATAATATCTTAGGAATCGCTCTCCTGACCAAACCATGGGGACCACATTTCCCAAATTGCTGCTACTCCCTATAATTTGAAGATTAAGGATCCAAATATGTAAAAAAAAAATTGTTTATTCAGAGAAAGTACGTTTTTGTGTCTGATTTCGTAACTTAATTAATAGTTAGCACTAAACAATTAGCATATTTGAGGTCACCCCCAGAAACCATTAAGATTGACATTTAGTACGTGAAAATCCAATCATTAGAACGAAAATTATTCAGGGTGATATCTTTTTTTTGCTGATTTTTAAAAAAACTTTATCCTTTTTTTTTTTTTTTAATTAATTATTTTTCTTTACCCAGTTGTTTGTTTTTTATTATTATTATTTTTCTTTTTCCCCCTTCATTCTTTTGTCTGTAATTTACCTTTGTTTTTTCTTCATTTTGATATTTAAAAAAAAAATTTTTTTTTTAAAAAATCGAAAAGTCGAAAACAAAATAATTTAAGGATATAATCTCGTCATCAGCCATTACGATTATATCCGAAAAAAGAAGTGCTTCCTAATATTGTATTAATAAAACTAAAGCAAAATATATCAATACAGTAAAACCTCTTTTTGTTCTGTCCTTTTTTATGCGATTTTGTTTTTGTGCGATTGGTTTTGTGCGATTTTATTTTTGTGCGATTTTTTTTATGCGATTTTTTTTATGCGGTATATGAATCTTAGCGGCGTTAGCACCAGTTTATGTTTACTATCAATGTACATATATATGTTGTGGGTGAACTCTGATTACGTGGCCTCCTTGACAACGATGTATCTGGACTTCGCGATGCTCTGTTCATTTATTTTAAACAATCTCCTGACAAGGCAGAGTCAGTTACGTACATATTGTCGCTCGACGCGAGAACAGTATACGCTTCGTATTCACAGTTTTATACACGATTCACGTGATTAAGGATTCATTTAATAGTGAGATTAGAGATAAATAAATTAGTTACTATTGTTTCTATTTATATGTAGTTTTAATGATTTTTATTTTATTTTTAGACATAAGTACTCCCTTAAAATGAATAATTATAACCAAAAGAAAGTAAAAAGGCAGACAATTCCACTATTTAATGTATAATATGAAAACTTCTCCAGGTATATGTACAATGAAGAATTAAATATTTTTACAATTTATTTAGGTCTAATTTAATTATTTCATTCAATTGAAAGCATTCTCTCATCTATTTCATAAATCATTTATGTATTTTCTAAGTCTGACGTTTTTTATGTGGTCCCTATCAACCGCATAAAAAAAGTTTTCGGTAGTATATCGTACAAACTTGTTTATTACATGTAAGAATTTATAAAATTTTCGAATTTTTTTTTGTGCGATTTCTTTTATGCGGTCCCTATCCACCGCACAAAAAAAGGTTTTACTGTACAATAGTGTGAGAAGCATCCAAAAAATTGAAACGAAAATCAGTTGAGTAGTTTTTGAGAAATCAAATTTTTGTCACATATTTAAAATTTGATTTCTCACGAACTATTCGATAGATTTCCCGCAAATTTTGTATTCTGCCATGTAAAATTACATTCATTAAATTAATGTTAAAAAAATTATAACATACAACCTAAAATTTTTCGACTATTAAATAAAATAACAAAAAATAACATTTATTTTTTTAATAATTATTGTAATATAATAGTAATTAAGATTTAAGGTAATTGATTATTGTATTCGATTACACGATTACAGTTGTAATGAAAATTATGGTGAGTTTTAATCACAATTACAAGTATTTGATTGCCGTAATCGCTATTATAATCATCACGATTACAGTTCTAATCAAAATTATGATAAATTGTAATCACTATTATAAGTAAACCATTGCTATAATCACGATTGCAACTGTAATTAAAATTATAATGTGTTGAAATCATGATTAGGAGTAATTGATTACTATAATCGAAAAATTTAATCGATTTCATTTTTGTCTAACTCCGTCCAGACAAACTTTTGCGAATGTTTTCTAAAACCATTTCAGTGTAATTCATAAGTGTTTCTGCACTGATTGAGTTTTATGACACAAAAACGGTACCCACCTGGTTTTTGTTTTACATTATCGCTACGAAAATGCTTAATTTAAAATTGAAAAATCGAAAGTTAAAGTTTCAATGTTATTAAATTATATGACCATAAGGTTTATTTTTAACTTCAAAATTATTTTCATTTTTGTTCAAAAACTTTTCGGTAGAAAATTAAAGAAAAGAAAGTTCTCATACCAAAATTTACTTTTTAAAGGTAGAACAGAAAAAAAGAATTTTTAATTATTTTGCAGCACTCTTATTCGGTAATAAAACAAAAGTACAATAAAAACTTTTTTTAAAAAATTATTGTATAATAGGAATTGAATAGGCGTCGAATATCATATCTTTTTTCAAAATGGACTTGAAATTTATATAGGCTTCGTGCTGCCATCTATTTTGAAATGGTAACAACTTAAGACAACCTGTAAAAATATTTTTTGTATAAACTCGAAAAATAATTTGAATCAGGATGAAGTAAATTTTACATAAGTCGGAGTTGAAGTCGGAAAAATTTACTAGACTACGGTTAATTAATTGTTAGATCATGCCGGGTCTAAAAAAAAATTACTTTCTCCGGCGTAATGAGGAAGCGTGAAAAGAAAATCTTACGAAAATCATTAAGATACATATTATATTTATGTAAGCACATATATTACTCTTATAAATATTCGGACAATTATTTAAATTGTTACTTATCACAAACTTAATGAAACATATCTGAACGTTTCTGAGCTTGTGTTTAACCAAGCACGTAGGGTATAACTTTTCCATGGGGGTGTATAGAAATTCAAAATTTGCAAATTGTAATGAGGTTAAATTTAAAATTAGGGTCTAATACTTATGCTTTATAGATATTTTAAATAGACATTGGTTGCTTTTAAATATATAAAACTTAGTAATGTATAAATAATTTTAAAACTAAATTCGATTTTCAACCTGTAACAGAAAACCTATTAAATTTGAAAGAAAATACTAAAAATGCGATTTTCTTATACCACATCTCTTGGTAGTCAAATAAGGTCAGATTTTTGTGGGGAAAATTAATACCTAAGATTTTTTTTCCGTGGTAAGCTTTTTTTTTATTATTACAAATGATACTTTAAAACTTCCCTACTTTTCTGTGTACGCTCTCATCCCTTTTTTGGAGGGATGTGGAGGTGATTTGAGGGGGAAAATTGAATTTAATCCTGACAAGTAAGTATAATGCATATTTTCCAATTGTATATTTTTCCACTGAATTGAATAAGACCAATCCCGAGACCATCGGAGTAATAGTTTAAGGTTATAATTATTCTATTAATAAAAGTTCAAATATTTATACTTGTACTTAGTGACACGTGCTATTTAAACAAGTAAGGCATTGTTTCCTATGCATTCTTTTACGGTTAATGAAATGAGACTATACACGAGTCAAAAGAACAAATAGTTTAAGGGTTGCAAGGGTATCTATGTATAAACAGAACTTCTTTTTGCATGTACTAATGTATACAACTTAAATTGATATAAAGGACTATCTGAACACATAATGTAAATTTTCCGATGTTATATTCCACGATATGTTGTATGAGACCGATTCCAAGACTATCTGACTAATAGTTAAGAAGTTATACTTTCTTTATGTACAAAAAGTACAATTTTGTACTAGCACCTTCTAACACATCTTACATGATATAAGTGAAATATTGTTTTCTATACATTTTTTTCTTTCGTTTCAAAGAATGCGAACGAAAATGAATAAAAAAGGCTAACATTTCAAAAGTTGAAATATAGAATAATGAAAAACAGAATAATGAAAAAAGGGAAGAAAATTATTTTTTAAAAAAATCTTTTTTTCTTTAAATTTTATTTTCTGTTTTTTACGTGATATTTATAACTAAATGTGTTCTATACTATTTTGTTTCAAGAAATTTTTTTGGGTGCTCCTCACACTATTGTATTGATATATTTTGCTTTGGCTATATTGATACAATGTTAGAAAGCACTCCTTTTTGCGGATATAATCGTGTGAGCAGATGAAGAGATTATATCTTTTTTTTAAATAATTTTTTTCCTCTTCTCTTTTTTCATTATTTTGTAATTTTTTTTCCATATTTTCTCTATATTTTGAACTTATATTATGAGTTCTACAAACTTGCAGCTTTTGCGCAGAAAATAAAACTTATTGATTTTATTAATTTTCTTCGTTTTTCTCTTCTGTTTTTGTCCTTTTTGTATTTATTTACTGTGCTATATATATATATATATATATATATATATATATATATATATATATATATATATATATATATATATATATATATATATATATATATATATATATATATATATATATATATATATATATATTATTTCATTCAATTCTATGAAGAAAAAAAAGTTTCATCGCAAAATATACCTCACATAGGTTCTAGATAGCCAAGTAAGAAATGGACAAAACCATGACGAAAATAACACGTCTGATGCATAAAACCACTTGCAACTTTTTAACTTTTTATTCCATTTATTCGTGTATAGTCTCATTCGATTTATCGTAAAATAATACGTATGAAACAATGCCTTACTTACTTCGATAGCAATATGAGATGCGGAAAAAGTTACAAGTACAAATTTGTAGTTTTTGTACGTAGAAGACTTATAATTTCTAAACTATTGGTTTTATCGTCTCGGGATTGATACCATTCATTCAGCGTTAAATTATACATTAGAAAAAAACACCTAACTTGTTCCTTTAATTTGCATAAATGAAAAATCATACTTTGATAAAATCCGGCCTCTCATGTATGTTTAGATTTTTAAAAATTATAAAATCATTGACGAATGTCCCATTTAACTTAGGACAGAGAAATATTAACATGACACTATGAGGATAAATGGTATGAACGTTGTTGTCGATTTTCTATGCAAACAATAACGAAAAAACTCGCTATTAAAAGTAACTTCAGTTTTTTTTTCGTTTTAATAAAGTAAAGAGACTACGTTTTTCAGTTTTCTATTATTAAATTGAATTTAAAATGGAAGCTAGTGTATGTTCTAATCATCTCTTGGCTGACTTCTTGAAAAATTTCACTGTCATAAATTTACCTTTATTTGATAAGAACTAAGCATACGCTTTATTTTATACATTATTACTTCACCCCCCCCCCCCCAAAAAAAAGGGATTTCTTCTTATTTTGTGCCAATTCAATGACAATTTCTTTTTAACAACAATGATATGCCTTCGTTTCCACGGATATTATTGAAATCAATCCATTTCTAACAATAAAAAGTTCACTGAATACTTTCTGTTGAAACTTGGAAAAGTTTCGGTGCTGAGACCCAGAGCCACTTACAATTTCTTTAATTTTAACAAATACTTTCGATTTTATAAAAATGTTCATACAAAATTCTTGGCAAAATGACATGTGGATTTACTTAAAGGGAAAGTAAAATATTATTGATATTTCTATTTATGTGCAAAGAAACTAAAGTAGGGATAGAATTTGAGATAAAAACGATTGTTCTATTTATCTCCCAAACTTATTCGATTTTTTAACAATGAGGTAAGATAGATTACCTTTAAAATTATAGGAATAATAATAAAGGAGTATTTTTTTAACTAATTATAAAAGCGACTAAAACACTTGTCTAGCAACCAATTCTTTTAATGAAAATTTTTTTGAAAAATACTCCTTAATTTTGTTAGTTGTTGTTATTAATGACTTTTGCCTGTAAGCCTGCCTGGTAAAATCAAGCAAAATTAAGACAGAGGGTGCGTTTTTTTTTTTTTTTTTTTTTTTTTTTTTTTTTTTTTTTTTCCTCTTTTTCATTTTCGTCATCTATGGCCAAGAATAAGACTTCAGCCACGCACGTGTCACAACCCGTATAGGACGGATCCATTCATACAACCATTCATTCATCCACTGGTCGTAATTTTGACCTGAATCAGAAAACGATCAATCTCCAATTCAGTACCCCCAGAGGTCATGATTTGTTATGGGAACATGGAGGACTTTGTGACCTGACAGATTTAACATGAAACCAGTCACCATTTACTTCGGCCGGCGGGGATCAAACTCATTGCCTCTTGCACGTGGGCCGAACGCCCTACCAACCAAGCTATCCCGGCCTAAATTATAATAACTAAATTATAATTGCCTGATATATAAAAACAAATGTCGAAAACTAACCTATTGTGTTAGGAAAAGAATGAAAGTTGAAAGTAAAATATTGTAAACAGAACTTTTATTAATGTTATTTCAAACTTGGATTTTTTTTTCTTCTTTGAAATAAAAATTTTTGTTATCGATTGAAGTACTTTTATCTGTCGTAGGGTTTACCTTTTCTTGATAAATGCGTGTCCCACGACTCTCTTTAACATTTTTTTTATTAATTTGTTTGATTTCTCTATTATTTTAACAACAGACTTAATTTTTAACTCCATTTGATTGCTTTTCATTTAGTACGTAATATCAATTGCTTTTAGAGCGTGTAATAGCCACTTTAATCCCTTGCCATATTTTTTACATTAGCCGACTGATGACTTATGTAATATAGCTATCGGTGTGGGAAATTCTTATAAGAATTTAAAAAGAGGCAGACCGATTTTAGTGAAAATAATGCAGACTTTAGAATAATTTATTTCATTTTATTTATTTATTAGCTTCATTTCTACTGTTTTAAATAACTCAAATATTTTAATTTCATATATAAGAAGTATTAAAAACAGAGCAGAGTTTCAGTTGTCAACCTGCAACTTTGTTCAATTATAATATATTTATTACTTTCTTGATCGAAAACAAATTTGTATCATTTTCTTTATAATATGCTTAGAGCTTAGAGTTACTGCTTTTGAAAAATTAAGTATCTTTTTATTCTTAATAATAGTTGTTTAGTGATAAATATAGCAACGTAATGATTATAAAACCATAGAGAGAACTAATTTATGAAATAATTTGGCACTTGAAATCCAATTCAGTTTTAGCCTTTACATACATCACATAATTGAATTAAATATAAACTTACCTCTAAATGAATAAAAAATTTCGAGGGTGTTTTTTGAATTAATGAAAAAACTTCATTTAAAATATATCATTTTCACGTCAAGTGTCACGATTCAAAAGTAGAATGAAAATTTTTAATAAAAATTGAATAAAATGTCAAAAATTGTCCTGGAATTTTTCAAAGCTAAATTGAAAGACGCTAATAATGTTGAAACAAGATATATCATATTATATATTTTATAGCAAATATCTGATTTCTCTCTTATCTCATATTTCAAATCTCTAAATTTGTTTTGTCCAGATACAACCAGATGCAAGTATTTACTATGCCAGGGATGGCCAACCTGCGGCTCGCGAGCCACATGCGGCTCTTTGAAGGATTATTTGTGGCTCTCGATAACTGCATCTGAGTTCCCTTTTCATTTTTGTGCTATTATATTTTTTAAAAAATTATTATATTTTCTCGAGGAATCGACAGATATCACAGATCTTCCGCAATTGGCAGTTTTCATACTTTTTGCTTCACCTGACTTCGTTGTTAAAGAAGAATGATAAGATTTAGTAGCACTTCAAGAATTAACCCGCGGTGTCGATATTAAAAATGCATTAGATTCCATAATGAAAACTTTTGATGTGCTTCTTAATAAACTTGTAAGCATTGCAACTGATGGAGCTCTGGCAATGCTGGGTAAAAAAATCGGTCTTATTGGAATTTTAAGAGATGATTATCAAATTCCGCAATTCATACCGATTCACTGCATAATTCACCGAGAGCATCTCGTTACCAGGGCCTGATTATCGCCTAGGCCCAATAGGCACGGGCCTAGGGCCCACACTTTCTGGGGGGCCTCAAAAAGTAGTTAAAAGACCCCAATATTACTTTTTTTAAATACTGAAAGAAACAGTTTTTCTCGAAAAAGGCATTTTTTATTTAAAATTTTCTTTATATTGTGATAAACCAAACTCGTGAAAACATTGCACTCGTCAAATTCGAAAGAACAGCTTAATTGGTGCAATTTTTACTCCAATGGCTTAAGCAAATGCAACGAGAATGCATATTCGCGAAGTCTCTTATAAATGATTAGTGTCAACAAGAACTAAAAGCTTATTCTTAACAAATATGTAAAGCTGTAGATGGAAGGCTACAATCTTTAAAATAATTAAGCTAATCAGTGACTTTTAGCAAAAATCACTGATTTCACTTGTTTATGGTCACCAAACTATTTTTATTTTCACACAATATCTTATACTTTGCTTTAATATTTAGATGCGTAAACTTTATCTTAGAAAAATAATCTTCAATTGTCTGCTTTCAAAATTTTTTAGAATGTTTCTCTTAAATCATGCAGTTCAATAGATTCTTTTCATTGTTAGGACTATTCTTCAGAAATTTAATTTCAAAATATTTTGTTAGGGGCCCGGTAAATTTTGTGGGCCTTGGGCCTGAATTTGTCTTGATCGGTCCCTGCTCGTTACAAAATATTTAAAATATCCTGATGCTATGAAAACAGTGTTACGCATTGTAAATTACATTCGCACCAATGCAAAAAATCATCGACAATTAAAAAATTTCCTTTAAGAATTAAGGGACGGAGAACTTTCAAATGACATTAAATTATTTTGCATTGCTAGATGGTTATCTTGCTACAACGTATTAAATTGTTTTATAGATTTGTTTGATCCGATAACTGCATTTCTAAAAGAAAAAGAAATAACTTATTCAGAATTAGACGATGGCGAGTAGTTACAAGACTTAATATTTTTAACTGATGTCATGGAACATTTGCAAACACTGAATTTACTATTGCAGAGGAAAGATACAATAATATCTGACCTCTCACAGTGTATATTTAGTTTTCAAACTAAATTACTACTTTTTCAAAAGGACATTTAAAATATAAAAAAATTTCAGTTTCCTCGAATAAAAAATTTTTTTTCCAATATTAAACAAGAGAAACTCAACGAGTATATAAAAAAGCTAGAAGGAATATTGACAGAATCCCAAAATAGATTTCAAGACTTGAAATATTTTAAATCGTCTCTTGATTTTTTTCTGAATCCATTTGAAATTAACATAATTCAAGGTGAGTTTTCCATTTCCAGTATAATTATGACCCAAAAAGCATCTGGAGAATTAGAATTAATAGAGATGCATGAAGATTAAGCTCTACATTTAAAATATAAGTCGACGTCGATTACTGAATTTTGGAAATTTTTACCAGAATCAAAGTATCATGATTAAAAGGGCTGCTTCTCGAATTATTTCAATAATCGGAGCAACGTACTTATGTAAATCATTTTATTCCGCTTTAAAATTCATGAAACCTAAACACCGCTCAGTATTAACTAACCAGTATCTCAAAGAATTACTGAGAAGTGCTGTCACCAATTATTCACCCAATTTTAAAGAATTATCAAGTGAAGTAAAATTAATGAGTTTAATTTTTAATATTTAAATTCAATTCACATATTTTGTACTTTTATTTATATGTTTTCAATAAATATAATTTCTGTAAAAAAAAAAATCATACCTTTTTTGCCTTCCTTTTAAATGCGCATTTAATTGCGGCTCGTGAAAAATATCAAATTTTGAAAAAATGGCTCGACTATCAAGAAGCTTGGCCACTAAGCATTGCAGATAGCTTCAAGAGAGTCTATAGGCCATATACCAATAATGCTAAAACTGTCCTTTTTCAATCTGCCTTTTCTCAGCATCAAAATAAAATATTGCTTAAATTTTTTTCACGGAATATTTACATATACATGTTTACACTGTGATAACTGTTAATACAATTCTTTGGCAGAAATTTTTCTAAAAAATTATGAACTGAAAACTTTTAATTTTTTGAAAAGATTTATCATTTTTGATCAAAAATCTTTCACATCTCAAAAAGTATTCCTATTAACGCTAAAATACTAACACAGCAAACAACTGATATAATCTGAAATATCTCCCAAAAATTTCACAGCGATATCATAAGTAGTTCCTTAGTAAAAGTACATCGAAAAATATCAGTTTTTGCGTTATTGATATATGCCCTACTTCCTTTCAACCATTATTTATATAGATAGCATAACCAACTCAAAATGTATCCTACTTAAATAAATTCATCTTGATTTTTTACAGTAATTGGACGTAAAAAAACATTGTGTATCAAACATGTATAATAAGAAAATCGATATGCAAACACGCATTTACATGTCTTTAACTCGTAGCCAGCCAACATCTCCTAGAAGAAGGAAGACCTCAGCACGGATAAATTTAGTAGTCCGATATGACGAAGTTAACTGCGCAGTTGATGAAAAATAAGAAAGATGTCATTACGTTCGGGATACTAAGCTGCGCAGTGGTTGAAAATACGAAATATGTCATTACGTTTGGACTACTAAAGGATATTTATGGTAACCCATGCTGAGGCCTACTCTTTATAGGAGGTGTTGAGCCATCCCCGGGCAAACATTTACATGTCTTTTTTTTGTTTTTAAATTTTTGTAGTTTAATATCAATTTGGCGCCTTACCGATTGTAATTGACGTGACAGATCACGATACGGAAATATCCCCAATAAAAACGCGAACAAATGACATTGACCAAACTTCATTGCTAATTATTAATAATAACCGGTTAATGTGATAAATTCGTTTAAATTATTCACTTTAACCCGCCTATTAGGTTATTATTAATAGCATTAATCGGCTAGCATTAATCATAACCGACTATTCACATAGGCCGTAATATATATACCTAAAAGGTGTAGTTTGAAAGTTACCTTCATTTAAACCTTGCATAATATTAATGTGACTGTTTTCCAGGTATTAGTAAATGTTTAGCAACATCGCATATTTCAAGTCATTTATAAATGTTGGCGGGTACTTTGGCTATAATCAGAAATGACTTTACTTAGATGAGTTTTTTTTTTTTTTTTCCTCTCCCTTTTTACTTATACGATTTTTTCTTGACCGGGTGGAGCTGGAAGTGAGTTACCCCATGTAAATATGTGTTGAACCACGCTAGGGATTTCAAATTATTCGCCAGTAAATTTTCCAAACATCAAAAAATATTCGCCAATTTTTGAAAGTCCTCGCCAAATGCAAATCTTAACAATTTTTAGGATTAATTTTTTTCCCATAGAAAATTATTTTACGGTAGTTGGTTTCAGGCTTATATTATTTGGACCCAATTCTAATTGGTTATGCGGCGCATCTACCGAAAATTACTGTAGTCGAATAAAAATTACTGATTTGTTTAGAAAAAATAATTTTGACTTAATTTTGAGGATCGAGTTAAATAAATGCTTTTTCCAGTGAAAAAAAAATCATGTTTCATTACTTTCGCCAAAACGCAATTTTATTTTCCAAATTTACGATTTTACGATTATTTTTGACGAGGGGGTGTATGCTTAGTGCGGGCCCTGGATATTAACTTAACAAACATGTTTGGTTCACAATGGTTTTATTTGCTTCCAATTATGATACAAAATGAGGGTGGTTTTCTTTAAGTGGACACAATGTTCCAGAAGCAACATTACTTTTGTAACAGTTCATCTAAGACTGATGAAATAGTCTGACCCGCAACAGTTAAGTATACTTTTTGGCTCAACCTTGATACCCTTAACCGTTCACGTAATATTTTGAGATAAGCAATAGTTTGTATCATGAACAATGTTAAACTCTATATTTAGTGTATCTTTAATTGAACAGTGGTTTGACAATGAATAAAAAATTATCAAATATTAAAAAAAAACTATTTCAAGGTTGTTTACTACACTAAAAACTTCTGATTAAAGCATGTTAGTAATTGACTATAAACATAAGTAAACAGAATCTATAATCTAACTTGTGATAACTAGGTTTGGGTAGCAAATAAACGTGCTAAGCTTTGACTTTGAATTCGGATCTTATCTATAGTGTGAAAAAACAACAATACAGAATAACGATAATCACTTAACGCACTTTACCTACACTGGTTTCTCGTAAACTTTAGAATTATTTCTGAAAACTAAATTAGCTAATTGCTATTTTTATTAGTTGGAAAAAATAAATTTCCAATTTAAAACTTGGTGGAAGGTTTAAAAACTTTGTTTCTGATACTTTTATCATGGTTTATGATAATAAGTGAAAAACATTTTAATATAAGAGTTTAGCTGAGAAATAAATAAGAATTATTAAAATGCTTGAAGGTTCTATTTCTTTAATTATCTTTTCATGGATAATGATAATGAATGAAAAATATTTAAATGCACGAGTTAGTAATCGAAACAAGAATTTTTTTTGAAATTAAGGAATCCTAAGACTATTTTTCGAAGCTCTGTCGCCAAGAAAAATAAGAAAACTATAGTTTAAATGTCTTACACTTGAAGCAATGCGATTATTTTAAACTATAAATATAATTTTGCCGTGAAGAATTATCGAGGCTTTAGAAGAGACACGTAACTTATATATTTTAAAAGTTATTAAACTTTTTTTAAAAATCACCAATTTGGTGACATTTTGCAAATTTTAATAATTCCAGGTAATGAAGCATTGGAATGTGTTTTTAAATATCAAAACATTAAACTACAAATGTTTTTCATTTTCACAAAACTGTGGCTTTTTTCCTTATTGACATTTTGCACCATTTTCAAAATAAGCGTCGACAACGCTGGCTTCAGATAGGCTAAACTTGACCTAACAGTCATGAGTAACAGTTGCAAACTCACAGCAGTTATAGAAATAATATAGTATTGGTAAAAAAGCATCATTTAATATTACGACGGATTTTCGAAAAACAGCTTTAATAGAACTCATTATTTCCATGTTACTTGTCATCGGTCTTTTCAAGTAGCACCGAGTCTATCTATTCATTTCTTGTGTTCTTAAAAGGGATATGCTAGCGAAAGTTCATGTCTCTGGTTCAAATAACATATATAAATAAGTTCGTTCAATTCATATATAAATAAGTATATAAATAAATTAAAAACTTTCTTCGGTATCATTTAATTCTGTGGTGTTAAAAAGTAAGTTTAACTTACTTTCATTCTGCTGTTAACTTTATATATGACGTTTGTGTTAACCTCTGCCGAACCAACACCACCGAGATAGGGGCCGAACCCACTACATCCTGCCGAATTGGGAAGGACAGAAGGCTGCTAGATTTTTTTTTCTTTTAACACCCCTGACTGAGCAACGTATTTCCATCCATCCTACTGATCCTGTTTTGCTAAAGTGTATTTTTATGTAGTTTTGCGATATTATTTTTAGCCTCCCTCTTTTTCTTTTTTGATGTTAGGTGACCATATGCTTGCAAAATTCGCTTTATTCTTAGTACATAGCCGAGATATCTCCATCTTTGTTTAAAGTTTCTTTCCTCGGTAGGTATTAACGTTTTGCTAAAAAGGTCTTTATTTGATAAATTGGATCAGAAAATTCTTATTATTTCTGACAATTTATTTTAAAAAGTTTTCTAATTTCCTTTTCTGATTTTTTGAAGCTGCGGTATTCGGCACCATGTATAAGAGTGGAACGTACAGGTGCCTTGTACACCATTTATTTTTGTTCTTTATGCGATGAGGTTCTTCAAAAACTATGGATGGTGTTTTCTACACTAGGGTACACTGCAAGCTCTTTACTGCCTATACTTCCGGTTCACTGTTTCAGGTGAAGTTTGAAGTAATTTAGCTCACAACGTGATTTTTGAGACACTCTTGAGTAGTATTTCTTGTATACGTGTATTTGTTACATCATTTGTTATTTTTGTTTACAAAAAGAATCGTTATAATAATCGTCATTTGAAAACCTGTCGTTTCAAGACGTAAGAATCATCGTTTGAAATAGAGAATCGTTATAAAACACTTCTTACCTTGTCAACAAATATCCCAATTTCGAAATGTAAACATAAATGATAATTTTTAAAATGGACTTACTCTCGCTGCTCGAACAATGTGATAACATATAAAGGTGACGCTTGCAACAATAACAAGAAGTAATAAACAAGTAAAATGAGGCCAAGTCGGAACTATCAATAAAGGCGAGCTTTTTCTAAATATAGCAACTTTGTCACGTTTTCTTAACAACATACCTATAAATAACTCAAACAAATTTTCCTTTTAAACTCACCAAAATTGCTTAGTATAATTAATATCTTATGAAATACAGCCGATTTAAGCTCAGAAATTATATAACTAATTTCTTTTTATTAAAAACAAAGTTATCTGAAAAAAGAAATTAGTTATATATAATAAAATTAATTTGTTATTTTATTAAAACAAAGCTAAAAAAAATATCGCCTCGCAGAATAAGCTGTAGTAAGCAGTTCTATACTTTCTAACCGGAAGTAGAGCAGGTCAAGTGTTCGAGAGTGTTGTTGTTTACATTTATATTGAAAACACTATCCATGAACACTACTAAATCATGATCTAGCTTTCATATTCTCAGAGAAATATCGTTTTTTTTTGCAGTGTCCTAAATATATACTTATCTCTGCACTTCAATTTATGTTTTTAATTTCCTTTATTGTGAAATTAACGGTAAACATACATAGTTTTGTTTTCCAAAATTGTTTCAATTCCTACAAGAGTAAAAAGGGCTGCTTTATTAAAAACTTCTACATAGTTTCAAGTAGACCAATTACCATAACCATGCCGTTGATCACGAAATTGTAGAGCCTTAAAATCTTATGACCTTCCTGGCCCACAACGAGCTGTTACGAGAATGCTCTACTTTAATAATTATACTAAATTAACAAAAATTCATTTTCTGGGTGGGGGGATATCGATATTTTAGGCCGAAACAATGAAAATCATGAATTTCGAGAGTTGGTAAGTGAAGCTCACAAGAGCCGGAACCGCAAAGTATCCAAAAATATTGTAGAAATTAATTTTTACGGTGTTTATTTTCATTATTTTATTTCAGAGCTTATTATTACCTTCGCATTATTTAGGAGTTTGGTACTCATAATTATGATCGATGTTCAGTATATTCAATTTTATTGACACAGTAAAGAATATTTTCTTAACCAATTAAAGATATAATTATAATTTATGTTTTACGATAGATTAACTTCGACTATTAATAAAAATTATATTAACTACAACAAAAAGAGTAATACAATGTAAATGAACAGTACAATGTAAAATTTACATGGATGCAAATTTATTTTAAATATTTTTTCTTTGAGAATATTATCATCGATATAATACGCACATTCAACACTTTTGATATTTGTTTTATTTTTATTAAATTACTGTTATCCTAAATTGTCGATATTGCTATCCAACTTGGGTGATAGTGAGATAGCTAAATGATTTATTATCTTTGCACTAAATGAAACACAAAAGAGTAAAATTATCACTCATAGAAAAAAAATATTTTTAGTATCAGCAATTGAATTTTGGACAAAAGGTATGAGTAATTACGATTGAAAAAATAAATTATGGGTGCTACGAATGGATATTTTAACGGATAGTTGTTTATCATCATGCCTGTGCAATTAGTTAGCAGAATATCTTTAGAAGAAATGCAGGTAAAAAATACCAAATCTTGCTTTCTTTCCTTTTCAATTTGCCTGTAGATTTTTTTTTAATCATCGTTTAAATATTTACCATACAAAAATTATGACGTTTAATGTCTTATGGCTTGACTAGCATTTGAGTGGGATGATTTTAACGAATAATTTTTTTTATCTTACCAATAAAATTAATTAATAAAGTGAACCTAAAATTAAAAAAAGACATCAAACGCAAAATATTTCAGTTCTCAAACTTAATTTAACAAATCTTTTAAAAAGTTCTGGTTAAGAAAAAAATATTTTGAAGTCAATAGAAAAACATCGTAGTTGGTGATCAAATTTCATCGGTGTCTTTCATCGGAAACTTTATTTTCGATCATGCCTGCACAACGCTTGAAAAAATAAAATTAAAAATTATGAAATACATTTTCAACCATAGTTTAAAAACTTCATTTTCTTTAGAATATATGAAGATGTTATTAAAAGTTAGCAAGTTACGAATGTTAAAAAATAGGCCTCATGCCATGCGTACAGATGGATGAGGAACACAATAGATATGTCCGTCACCAAGCTTGCGATAAATCATCTAATGCGGCACATGAGCCATGGTGACTCTGGGGGTGCAGCGTTCACCTCCCAATAAGGCAACCCAGATTCGAATCCAGCGGTGGCTGGTTAATATGAATTCTGCACCCGGCTCATAGTGCTGACGTAAAATATCCTTAGTGGTAGAATCTTCTTTCCGCCGGAGTAACCAGGGAAGATTTTCGTGGTTTTCCTCTCCGTGTAACACAAATGCAGGTTCATTCAAACAAAATGTCCTTACTTTTGTTTAATTACTTTTTAATATAATTAAGGAATAACACTTTTAGTTTTAAAACTTTAAGGAGAAATAACAATCAAGATCAAAAACGTTGCAAAATCAGAGAATAATATTAAAAAGAGATTTTAAGATTTTAAAAATAAATATTAATGATCAATAGCGTTAAATACAGGATAAATGAATAATTTACAATTAAATAACCATTTAAGTTTTTATTAATTTTATGTTGAAGCTAGTCAAACATGCATGAATTTTCTTTGTTTAATAATGATTTTGAAAATTTTCAGTTACTAAGTTACTCTTTCACTGTTCTTAGTTATTCTCTGCCACAAGGTGAGATCTTTGGTGAGATTGTTGGTTCAAATCCTGACTGAAAACTATTTCTTGAACAGTGGTGGCTCAGGGAATAGAGCGTTCGCCTCCCAATGAGGTGAACTGGGTTCGAATCCCAGCAATGACATTTGGACACGAATTCTGCACCCGGGTCGCTCTGACCACAGTGCTGACGTAAAATATCCTCAGTGGTAGATGAATCATGGGTTAGAGTTCCCTTTCCGCCTGACTAACCGTGATAGGTTTTCGTGGTTTTCCCCTCCATATAACGCAAATACGGGTTCGTTTCATCAAAAAGTCCACCACGAAGATGAAATATCTCCCAATGCTTAATATTGGAGTTCCCTTGTCTTCTGTATTGGGTTCAAAATTACAAGGCTGCGGCGTAACACTGGTAGCCTTAAACTCAAAATTGGGTAATTGGGAGTAATAAAATTAAAAAAAAACAAACTTACCTAGTTTAAAAATAAACACAAATGAAACAAATTATGTTAAAAAATAAATAAATAAAAGAGTACTTAAAAGAAATAAAAGAAATTTTCGTAAAAAACAATTCATAAAAGTAAACATTTTTGTATTTATGGGTTGAAAAATGTGAGCAACAATTTTAGATTTAAAAAATATTAATACAACTATAGAAAAATAGAAGGAATATGATGCATGGTATGGAAAATAGGGTTAACAGAGGATCATAGAGTTCATTCATATCTTATTTCCACTATACCGTTATAACAAGATAGGTTTTATTTATTTTTGAAATTTAAAGCAGGAAATTTTCTTCCCACGTCATTTAGGAAACCTTGTATTTCACACGGCGTGGTAAATAAATGACAGAAAATATATACAAAAGATTACATAACTGGGGTTTTTAACATTCTTTTCATTTATAGTTCCACAATAAATAAAAAAAAGAAGTGTCATTTGTCAATGTTTTAATTTTCACTTTTTTACTGACAATGGAAACAAAACTGTCGTTCGTAAATCAACTTTTTGGAATTAAGTATCATTGTCCTCTGAATACAGAAGTTTCCTTCTATAAAAAAATTCAAACAAGAAATTTCTTAAAAAAGGTCAGGTTTTTTCACTTTTTGTATTTCTTATGAACTACGAAAGTCTTGAAATTCAAAATTGATTCGTAGAAATAACCTTTCAAAAGTCGATACTTTAGGAAATATTTTTCAAATAACTTTCTCCTTTTACATCAGATGTAAGTACGATGTATTTAAAATTAAAATAGGTAAGTTTATATGAATTAGTTAACTTTTTCGTTTACTGTTATAAGTTTATTTCATAAGTTGATAAGAAAATAATTTTTATTCGTCTAAACATTAAAATTTAAGATTTTCAATTTAGTTTTTATTATCGTTCTATATAATTTTTTAAAGAAATATTCATTTTTGCTACTTCTGATTTCAATGTAACATTAGATAAATTACCTTTTGTTTGCATATAAAATAATCTAATAGACAGTCTTCTGTAATCCCTTTTTTTAATAACGCACTTCTAAATTCTACTTTTGCCTACAATATAGTTTAAATATAACAAAACTAAAATCACATTAATAGTATTATAGAATACAATGCTGTTTTATGCTAACTATATTATAATTATTAAACTTTTCAGTTAAAAATAAATCAGGGTGAGTACTGTTCTTTTGACCAGTGTAATTATTTAAGTGACCTAGTGGACGAATTGTGTTTTCAGAACCTGTAGTTGTGTCCTTTAACAACAAACAATCCCGTTATGGTGATAATTTTAGGATTAGAGAAATTTTATATTTTTAGTTGCTGAGTAATTTATTTCACTCAATTCGGTAGGAAATTAAACCCTATAATATGCATCCTAAAACAAAACTAAGGTAGTTAGGTACCAAAATGTCATTCTCTTTAACGTTGCTTTTCGAAATCAGCACATTAGTGTATAAAACCAATCATCAATCAATTAAAATCTTTAATACAGAAAATCGAATGATTTAAATAATTATTAATGCTAAAGAAATGAAAGACTTTCAAACTTTGACTTTACGAAAGCCAATTACTTACGTGAACACAATACTTTCGTGATTCCGCACTTTAACGGATCACCCTATACATTTTGTAATCAGAATAGGCGTCTCAAGGCTACGCGATTTCCACACTCTCCACCTTTTTCTCCTCTTCATTAACATAAAAGTTTGATTTCTCCCGATGCGGTACATTTCAATAAGAAGTTTGAATATACTGAGCTGGGGAGCTGGCCGTGCGATTTGTGGATAGCGTGGTAACGGGGAGGGGGAAGGTGTGGGGAGTGGATAAGTCACGTATCTCTGGGACATCTACAATTAATTTTACAAGATTATAATTTATTTGCATTTTTACTCAACGGCTTTAAAACTTTAGTGGTACCAAATGCATAAATTCTTTATTAAATTTTACATTTTTCATTTAAAGATGGAGGACATTAAAGAAGGAGATTTTCAAAACTCTGTGAGCAGTGACAGTACCCTGGACAGTGGAAAAAGTCCTCCAAACAATGACGACACCATAGGAAGCTGTTCAAGTTTCGCTTACAAAGCTATTGCCTCTGAAGCGAGTACATTGAAAAACAGTACCGCCAAACTCGTCTACCCTAGAAGTGTTTCCAGGTACAACGAATCAGTTTCAAAACATGCATCAAGTAATAGCCTCAATGAAATAACTGAAGCGGAGAAGTCCCAAATAACAAGGTATTTTTGACAGAATACAAAATTGGAATGAAATCAGTCGAATAGTTCCTGAGAAATTTTGAAAAAAGTCGCATTTTTAAATTGTAATTTCTCAAGAACTATTCGATCGATTATGCACAAAATTTGTAGTTTGTCATTTAATATCATATAGTTTAAAATGATGTATAAATCAGTATGTCTTATTATTCAAAAATCTTTTTTCTTTTACTAAATAAAGCGGTAGATATTATTGAATTATGGAGTCATTGAAATATTTGTCCTCTTAATGATTATATCACTTTTTGCCCTTTTCGCCAATTTCAGATAGTATTTAAGAAAATCAAAATATTTTTGCACACCATTATGGAGTTATTTTATCCAAAGACTTTCTTTTATCCAAAAACCATTAAAAATAATTTAATTATTATTTATGATTTTTATAACTTTACTTAAAAAAAAATAGAGAACATTTCGAATAGTTGTATACAGATTTTTATACCATTTTAAACTATGCCATTTTAAATGGCAGAATACAAAATTGGAATGAAATCGGATGAAGAGTTTCTGAGAAATTTAAAAAAAAATTGTACATTTTTATTTCTGAAAAACTATTTGTCAGCTCATAATTTATAGTTTGTCATTTAAAACTATATAGTTTAAAATGATATAAAAACTTGTGTATCTTACCTTGTACTTGTGTAAAAATCGAGAGCATTTCGAATAGTTGGGTACACAGATTTTTATACCAATTTAAACTATGCCATTTTAAAAGGCAGAATACAAAATTGGAATGAAATCGGATGAAGAGTTTCTGGGAAATTTTTAAAAAAAATTGTAAATTTTTATTTCTGAAAAACTATTTGTCAACTCATTACTTATAGTTTGTCATTTAAAACTATATAGTTTAAAATGATGTAAAAACTTGTGTATCTTACCACTCAAAATCTTTCGACTCTTATGAAATAAAGCGATGTATATATAATTGAATGATTATAAAAATTATTTTTAATGCGTAGAATTACCTTTGTATAAATGAATTTTATAGTTTTATGCAAAAATACTTTGTTTAAAAAGTTCCCAACATATGGTGAAATTCGCAAAAAGTAAATTATTATAATGTTTTTCATAGTAAGAGATATTTTCCCTAAAATTGTATGTAAAAAATTTGCATTAAAAAACATTCCCACCGGACCCAACTACACATTACTAGAATTTCAACCTCACACTTGGTCAATTATCTACGAGCGCAGCCTCAGAAATTTATATTTTCTAATAAAAGTTAAAACATATGTTTGGCATAATAATATATGTAACTCTATTTTTTTTTCTTCAAAAATGTATTTAGTAGGTTTTGCAATCTGGGCAACCTACGTATGCAACCTACGCAACCTACGTGCATTGTATTTTAACTCTCCTTAAAGTATTGCTTTTTGCTTTTAAGTAAAAGACCCTTTCTTTTAGGGCCAAAAATTATTTTTTGACAATATGAAATTTGCGCGTCAAAATTTTACACATTTCTTATCTTATCTTCAAGAATGACAGAGAATTTAAAAAATTAACTTAAAATAACAAATTAAAGTACAAATGTGGAGAATTAAAGATGCTGCATTCTATTATTCTATCTTTGAACAAGATTCAAAATTAATTATTTTTTTCAATAGATGGCGCTGCTGACTATAAAAACCATAAAATAATAATGTTGTTTTTTAATAAAAATTAATGTTGATCTGTAAAAAAATTTGAACTGTTGTATGCTGATTTTGCCCTCGGACTCATGTTGTTGCTATAAACCGTGTGGTTCAAAATATTGTTTTACATCGTTTTATTGATCGCAGCATCATCTGTGGACTAATTTTTGCACTCGGCGAGAATAAAACTCTTATTTCCTTAGTGGAACACAACAAACTGTACCTTTCTATCTCTTAAAATTTTATGGTAATTGGCTTTTTTTTAATTCTTTTTTTAACGACTGCTAAAATGAAAATAAATAATATTTTTAGGAAAAACATGACAACTGTTTTCGTGAGCATTTATGGAATTCTTTTAACGGCTACAGGAGCTGTAATTTACGTTAATCATCAAAGTTCGGATTCCAAACATATCAGTGAGGTAAGACTTGATCTCTCGTTTCCACTACTCTTTGCCATCTTTTCCAAGTGTAAAATTTTTTTAAAAATTTCCTGTAGGTTTTTAGCACGTCCATTGCAGCCATTGGGATGGCGTGGTTGATATTTTTACATCTAGATTTATATCGTTACAAGCGACAGATTTTTAAAAATATTATAGTTGGTACTCACCAGATGGATAAAATCAGCACGATTACAGATTTTAACATCGCTGCAACATTCATTGGGAATGAAATTCCACCGTATCAGTTTCTCAGAGGACGACACAGTGGAAGCTTTTACTTGAAAGCCGGATTAGCAGGTGAAGTTTGATAAATAATTTGTTGCATAATATGCTTACTGTACAAAAAATAAGCCAACCCTTAGAGAAATTCCAAAAAACATGATTTAACATCGTTAAATCAGCTAAACGCGGAATTCAATTTTAGAAATCAACCACATGGAGCAGCAATGAATAGTATATATTACTTTGAATGACCGAAATTGGTGGTTGCTGACTTCCACCGGTGAATGTTGACAATCACATAGTCGCTTTGGTGCTTTGGTAAATGTCCGACATATATACTAGGTCTAGTTAAGTGCCACTGCCCGGTATACATTTGAACGGTATGCTATGCATCAATGTTTTTTTTAAGATCAAGTGTCACTGCCCAGTATGCATTTACACTGATGTTTCTCCTTATCTATTCTCAGCAGATATTAAAATATTGAACAAATATAATAATATCAATCAACGAATAAATTAATATCAAATCGGATATAACAAATGTTTTGGACATTCACCAAAGCGACTATTGACATTCATCCGTGAAAGTCGACATTCTCTCGATATCGGTCGTTCATGGTAACATATGCATGTCAAACGGATGGCAAATGGTCCCAATAAAAATTTTACAAAACGCTTTCTACTAAGATCTTTGTTTATAGTTAAAACAGGTATGTATGACCACTTTTTTTGCCCAAGTTCAGGAAATAGGGATTAATAGTTTATTTTTAAAAACAGTAAGAGCTTCTTTTACTCCTCACAAAAATCAGCTATAAATTAAATGGGTTTGCTAACATTTTTTTCCGACTTTTAGCCTAGTTTCAGATTCTTCTAAAGCAAGGTAGAGAGAGCTTTTGTACCGAGTGCTTCGGATAATGGTATTCTATTTAAGGGGGGAGAGATAGTAAAATATTAACGTTTTTCTTTAATTTTATTTTAAGTAATCGAGACAATGCAGAGACTCCTTGTTTTTTTTATGTTATTTAGCTACAATTTAAGTCTATTTTAAAATTTTTCTTTTACAAAATAATAAAAAACAAGTTGGTGGCAGCTCCATGTGTGACTGGTCATCAAAAAGTAGCACCTCACTGGCCTCATGGATTTAGAAGTCCTGAGACATAGGAAAACGATTTTGTTTATATTTTCCGAAACATAAAGACATTATCTAAAAAGTAGCATAGCGGTTTTTTGATATTCGCAAAATTACCAAAATGGCCGCAACTTAAAAAAAAAAGTTAAGTTTTTCATTAAAAAAATATTCATTAAAATACTAATATAAAATCGAAATATAAAAATATCAAAAAAATCCTATGCTACTTTCTAAAGAATATATTTTTACGTAATTCAAAATAAGGAACAGCTTAATTCGCTGTATAGATCATGAGAAAAACGTTAGGCCAGGTCAAACAACAGCGTTTTGAGAAAAACGCGTTTAAAGTTTTGACTTATGGTAAATATATATATATATATATATATATATATTATGTTAAGAATTTTATCTTCATTTGAATAGCTTTCTGCTTTGGTCACCTTATCAATGAAGGGTTGATGTTGGGACAGGAATTCATCAACTTTATGCAAGAATATCGCATAGAGCTTGGCTGCGGAGATACCTATTCCATGATTCATCACATTATTAGGCCAGTCTATTCCTTTTATCAGCTCTTCATTGTCTTCAAGTACTCCAATGTATGTAGGAATTTCCTAATTTTATTTTTATAAGATATTAAATATATAGGATGGATACATTGCTAAAAGCTGTATTTGTGTGTTAAAAAAAAGAAAAAGAAAAACAGTTACTGACAATTAAATGACGTAGGTACATTAACTCGTGTATACGGAGCTGGAAGTTCAAAAAATAAAATTTAAGGCCAGAATTTTTTTTTTAAATTTAAGGTCAATTAAATTATTCTGAATTTGAGTCAACAGATTTGAATTCTACAAAAGTATGTTTAAAAACAAACTTAGTTAATAAAAATTAAAATTTTAAAAAGTATACACATATATAGTTTGTCTATAGAAAGAACTCGCCCCTCTACACTAAGTCTGAGGCCGTCTGCTGCTATGGAAACAAGAAAAAACTCGCTTCAAAGAAGGGAGCTGCTCTCTCTCCTGATTTCCTATTTCCCGCCGAATCAAAGCATGTCTTAAATATTAACCCAACACTTCTGCTTGAAATAGTTAAACCTCATAACCATAGTCACCGCTACTGTTCCAGACGAATGGCGAAGGAATTTCTTTTCATAAATAACATGTATATAATATTTACATAACGCAAAGCGCAAAAATACTCTCCAACTTGAAAAATTAAACAACTAAAATTAACCTTCTTGCATTTACTTGATGAAGGGAAAAACATAGTAAATAAAGAACTGCGTAATTAAAATCTAATAAACCATCTCTTTCTAATTACATTTATTAGCTACTTCAAAAATCACATTCAAGCATGGAAACTTGGATAAATTATATTTATTTCAGCTATACCATAACAAACATGGGCAAGTTTATTGGAAGCAGTAATTATACTTTCATGCACAGCATCAACCATCATTTGAGCAATGTATTATGCCCTACGTATCACTTTTTGAAATGGCTAGCTTTTATCTTTCCTCTCCTAGCAAATCTTTCCTCGAATTTAAGTATTTACAATTTTATTCAGCTCAGTTAGTTGACTTTGCCTTTCATTATTTTTAAACAGCGTGAATACGAATCGCGATTGATTTTTAAATCGCCTGAATACGAATCGCGATTGATTTTTAAATCGCCTGAATACGACACATAAAAGTTGCGTCGATAGAAATCACTTTGCACTTGAAATGCGGTCGACGTGGGGATGCGTGAATGCAAACTTTTGAATGAAAAAAAAATATTTTTTTGATAAAATGAAGACTTTTTTACGCAAAAATTTCTTTATGCTGTTTTTTATTAAATTTGTTTATATAAAATATTTAAAATAAAAGAAAGAGCAAGGAAAAAATAAATAAACAGGAGAAAATCGTCTAAATGAGGGTGTCCACAGAGGGGCAAGTCGTCCTAGACAATTTTCGGAGGCATTATTTTTTTTTAAATATTTTTTTGCAATTTTTTAACTGTAAATTTGACTTTGGAGATATTTTTGATTAATTAAGGTATCCGACTGATTTTGTCCCATTTTTTTCAAAAAAGCTTGATTAAAATCTTAATTTTACTTTTGGTAAGCAGCCGTCTTAAAGTTATAAATTTAAAGTAAAATTTATTAAATATTTTCAAGATAAGAGCAAATTTGAGCTTAAAAGCTAGAATTCATGTCACGCTAACAGTTCTATAGCAAATTGTGCAGTATAAATTTCAAAATAATGTATTTATAATGTTTTGAACTAAAATCATAAAAAAAGATTATGAAATATAGTACAAAATATCGGGTAGAGTAAAAAGTTTTCCGCTAAGGGGAGATACCTCCGTGCCAGCAGCAGCCATTCCTGTGGTAGTTAACCTTTTTTGAAACGGGCTTTTGCATTTTAAAGCTGAAAGTTGGAACTACACAACTGTGTAATTTGTTTGCAAAATTTTATCATCTTTTGCACCAAAATTTTTTTTAAAATGGAGCTATCACATAAACAGATCAGAACGTACTAAGAGCTCTGAAATAAACTCAGTGCAACTGAATGCCACAAGAAAATGTGTGAAAATTTAGGTTTCAATACTGTTTCTTATGATACAGTAAAAGTTTGGTTTCGACAGTTTAACAGTGGGAATTTCAACATTGAAGATGAACCACGTTCTGGCCGCCCTATTGAGGTTGATTGTGACCAATTAAAGCAAATTATTGATCAAGACAGAAATGTTTCAACACGAACCATTGCGTTAGAACAAATGCCCTCAAACGCATAAATCTAACATATAAGTTTAACCACTGGGTGCCTCACGAATTGACTGCTGAAGACAAGAGCAAAAGAAAAGCGGCCTGTTTGGTTCTGCTCAGAGATCAAAGAAAAGAGAACATTCTGGACAGAATTGTGACCTGTGATGAAAAATGGGTATACTACAACAATACTAGCCGTAAAGGAGGGTGGTCAGCACCCGGGGAATCAGCAGGTTCGGTTGCAAGACGAACGCTAACTAACAAGAAGGTTATTCTCTGTATCTGGTGGGATTGTCGTGGAATAATCTACAAGGAGTACCTGAAAAACGGGCAGGCAACCAACAGTACAATATACAGCAATATGCTAATCAAAGTTAGCGATGCCATTTGCGAAAAACGAAAAAACGAGTTCAGAAGGAAGGTGGTTCTCTTTCATCAAGATAATGCCCGGCCACATGTCAGTGCAATGACCGGCTGGACCCTCTACACGCTGGAGTGGGATTTGATACAACATCCACCATACAGCCCAGACATGGCGCCTTCGGATTACTATCAGTTTTCACACCTGCATCTTGATGGCACAAACTTCCGTTCAAATGACGAGGTCATAAATGAGGTCGATCGCTTTCTTGACTCGCCCCCCCTCCCAGTTCTTCGCAGAAGGGATTGAAAATTTGCTAAAACGTTGGCAGACTATTCTTGATTTGAATCGAGATTACTATCTTCATTAGCTTTGCTAATTTTCTATGTATTTATCATTTTACAGGATTGTTCTATTTTGGCGGAAAACTTTTTACTAAACCCGATATATTATTTAATATTGAGTTTTTAAAGAAAAATTCTAAATATTCTTACTTAAATTTTGATAAAAATAACAAACTCATACTTAAACCTTAATTTTTAGTTCAAAACATTGCTAATATTACACAAAATTTATAAACAAAATTTCAAAGATTTTTATAATTGATTTTCTATGTAATTTTTTCTCAAAATCAACGTTCTTCAGAAAATGCCTTTAAAATGCAAGGAAATTCCGAGAACTAAAAAATTACTAGTTCGGAATTTAATTTCTGAAAATATATTTTATTTATCTTAAAAGCATAATTTATTCAAATAAAAAAATTTTTTAATACTCAAAGCATAAAAAAAAACATTTTAGTTTCGTTTTCGAAAGCTTTCTTCCGGTTTCGTTTGTCAGCATGCGAAAAAAACTATTATAACTTATATATATATGTATATATATGATTATATTTCTAAAAACAAATATTTAAAGGGTTTTTGGAAAGCTTCAGAAGGAGAATTTGGAAAGTTCCAAATATGGATAATAATAATAATAATAAAAAATAAAAAAAACGAAATTGCGCCTTTTTTTCGCAGTCATTATTTTTTTTAAAATTGGGAGAGGGATTTATTTTTTAAAACAAATTTCGGTTACACTTTTCAATTCATATTGTTTTATCGTCATTTAATAACAGCATAATCACATTAAATAACAAATTTAAAGCACATTTATTTTTAGTGGCTTAGTTAAATAGACGCAATTTTTTTTCTTTCCTTAGAGAAGGATTATTTTTAAAAATAATTTTTTGGTAAGTTCGAAAAAAATTTTTTCAGTGAAAGTTATTTTTTTAGCCAAACTTATTATATATTTTATTTCCCAATCACTTAAAATTACAGCAAAAAAAAGCAAAATTGTAAACAACGTTTTAGAAAATTTTCGTCGCTCGAGCTTATCACTCTCTTGACGAAAAAAATATTTGATGTAAAAATAGACAAATCAGCACATTTTAAAGAAATTTTCAATGAGCATTTTGATATAAAAATATAATTGATGCAGGCATATGTTTTTGAATTATTTTAAATTAAAGTTTAAGATTCTTAGAGCATTGTAAATCAGTTTAGCAAAAATTATTATTGCATCTACGTCCTTCTGTGGCTGAAGATGCGCAACGCGTCTAACTTACTTAAATTTTTGATTTAGTTTTTTAATAATTAAACTATTTTTTTTTTTTTTTTTCATTTTTTATTACTCTTTTTCAGCTTTATTGATGTAAGGAAAAACTAATCGTAGAAAAGTTGTATTTCATTGCAGGCACTTTCTCTTTATTTGTAAATAAAAAATATTTTAGCCTTTTTTACAGGGGCGGATTAGGCGTACGCGGGGCCCTAGGCCAATCAAAAGTTTGAGGCCCTTAGATTAAATTTTTTCCTCGTGTATTTTTTATTTATTCAAATATAAAAATATTTATATATCTTTTCATTAAAGAAAGCATATTTAAAATAAAAATAAATAATAAATAAATTAAATTTCATTTTATTTTGTCAAATTAGAACTAAAAAATAATCATAACATTTTGAAAAAAGTTTAAATATAACTAAATTTTAAATATAAATAATAACTAAAATAAGTAATAAATAAATATGTAAATAAATTATGTAATAATTATGTAAAAAAATTATCGTATTTTATTAATATATATTTGAAATTGATTTTTTTTTAAAAAATCATTGTTTTTCTTAATTTTTTTAAATTTATTTTCAAAAAAAAAAAATTAAGGGGACCCCTAGTCATTGGGGGCCCTAGACCATGGCCTAGTCTGGCCTAATGGGTAATCCGGCACTGCTTTTTTATATTAAAAAAAAATCGAATTAGTTTTAGAAGTATGACTTTACAAAATTTGTTTTACCTCTCTTTTCAATGAAAATTATTTAGATAATTTTAAAAGTTTGATAAATAAAATATTACTTTCGCCTAATTTGAAAGATAACATGACGATGTCAAAAAAAAAATAATAATAATAATAATTTAACTCTGTGTTAATATTTATGTAAATACGTAATTACGTTATGTTTATAAAATCTTCCTCCTGGTTGTCCTTTTTTAGATGCGTTTTTAAAGTAATCTTCTGTGTTCGGCAAAATGTTCATTCCATCACTTTATTTTATAACGGTCTTTGAACAACACACCCAATTTTGAGTTTATAAAGACGAATATTCAACTCTGTAGCCTTGTAATTTTGAACCCAATGCAGAAGTCAAGAGAACTCCTAAATCAAGTATTGAGAGAAATTTCCTTTCGTGAAGGAATTTTTGATGGAACTCAAGTATTTGCGTTACAAGGAGAAGAAAACTAGGAAAATATAAGGCGGTTAGCCCGAAGGCCAGGGGACTCTAACCCATGATCCGTATCCCGCTGGTGATATTTTACGTTAGCACAGTGATCGGTCCGAGCCGGATATGGAAAGCGACCAGCTATCACTAAAATTCGAACCCGGGAGCGCTCTATCCTCTGAGCTATCACGACTCCTCATTCCTTTACTTGAGATAAAAGGCAAAATCTTAACGGTTTAAAGCGGGACATGACATTTAGGACATATTAAGGACACTATTTTTTCTCTCCGGAATTTAAGAAAATTCAAGAACCTTGTGGTTTACAACTACTGAGTTTTTTTTTTTTTTTTCCTTCTTTTCCTTGTTTGATGACGATATAGTTTAACGAAGTAATGTTCACTTTATTTCAGATAATTATTAACCGCCACAAAGTTTTAGCTTGCTTTGCATTGATGCATATAATGGCTTCCTGCCTCTGCTTTTGGTTTGGAACAATTCTAGAAGAAGCTTTAGAAGAATATCATCACGATGAAACTGACATAACAATCGAAGATCTAAAGAAAAATGTTACTCAACTGATCTTTTCAGGTAAGAATTAAAAAAATATATATTTATATCATGTACTTTTTTGTAAAAAAAAAAAAAAAAAAAATATTATATTTTATATAAGTTATATTTATTAAAATATTATATTCTATACAAAGTTTCAAGCATTTTTTTAAGTTTTTTTTTTGTTGTACTTTTTAAAAGAAACTCAAAATGATAAGGGGTTTTCTACAAATGTTATTTTGTATCATAATACAAAATTAATAACAAACACTTTACAATAAACGTTCATACACCGAAATATGATTATATAAGAAAAGAAAATATGCGATAGAAAGATACTTTTATGGGGGAAGACTCCCAACATTGCCGGTTTCAATAAATCTTGTTTAATAGTACAAAATGAAATTCGTGAAAAACCTCTTATTTTGAAATTCCTTTTAAAAAAACACGAAAACTACATAAAAAATTGGTTGAAAATTTTTAAGATATTCAAATCGAAATTTTTTTATTAGTTGCCAAATACTCCGATTTACTGTAAAATTAAGAACAAATTTTAAATTTTTCCGCGCGTGCGCAGTATAAAAGAACTACTTAAATTACTCATATCTTGAGCAGTTTTAAACAAATGTTTTTCGAATTTCAAAACAATAATTTTGCAATTAATTTTAAATTGCTCTAAAAATTTTGTTCAGTTTTATTAAATATTTTTAAAATTATAGCAAAAAAAAATATATAAAAAAAAAACATAAGACAAAAATATAAATTTTTATGAAAATGTCCATATTTCCATAAATATTTAAGTTAGGTTTACGAAATTTTGTACAATTATTGCATTTAATAACCAAACTATTTTTTACAAGTTCAAAATTTATTGCTACACTTTTTGGCATAGGGGGTTCAAAAACACTATTTCCCGTTCGTCATTTATTATCGGTCCCTAAAATCTCTAAAAGTTATAAACTTTTGTTTCTTTATGATTTTTACCCGACTTTTGATTTTTATTCGACTTTAATCCGATTTCTACAACAATATAAAAAAAATTAGCAACATGAATGGGAAAAATCTAGTAGATTTTGCAAAATAATATAAATTTCATGGTAACTGTCACAAAATGCACTAAATACACATAGGGAATTTTTAGGGATTTTTAAAGTGCGTAAAAATTTTCCCTATTGAAAAAATTGGAAAATTTATGATGAAATCGTCATGACTAAAGCTGGTCGCGGATCGTAATAATATTATATTAAAAATGAAATCGAAATTTTAAAAACTATGTGGAAATCCCACATTGTTAAAAATGCGATCGACAAAACGGCTTGGACAGTAAAATTAACTCATATCGATTACACCAAAAAGTAATTTTACAAATGAGCGATTCGAAATTTTCCGTGTATGATCATGTAGCATTAAAATCTATGAAAATCGATACAAATAACTGACAAAAAAAAAATGCAATCGTAAATCCACGTGGGATTGCGGATGATTCGTCAATAATTAAGTGCTAAATGCGCGATTCGAAGTTTGCCGAAAGAAATAATATCGTATTGAATCATTGAGATTTTAAAAACCAAGTGAAATTGCGTTTTAATAATTACTGAAAAAACGATCAGCAAAACCACACGGAATCGTCGCTAAAAGAGTGGATTGAGAAATGATTCATAACTGAAATGCGTGATTCGGAATTTGCGGTATGTTATAATGCATATTAAAATATCGAAATTTTGAAAACCAAATGAAAATCTGTCGCAAAAGTTGCGAAAATAGTGCAATCACCCAAACCACGTGGTTAGTTGAAATTGACGTTAATTATCGTCTATTTGTTATATTTTATTGAATAAGGATGTTTTAATATTTCTTTACTTTAAAGATCTATTATCCGGATTCGCCGAAGTCCCGACGATTCCAGATATGGAGCTTTCCGCTGTATATATATGTAGGGGTTTGAGGAGCAAGGGAAGAAAAAAAACAATAGTTTAATAATGAAACTTAACATTTAATAAAAAAAAAGGGAAATAAGTTTAACAGCGATATCATGAACGGTGAGAGCTGCCTACACGCAGCGTTGCAAGAACTAGAATGAATGCTAAATTAGATTGTTCTATAGAAAAGAGTTAAGTTCGTTTAATTTTCGGGACTTTTCCCGTCTAGACATCTGCCCATCTATAGCAGGGGTGGTCAACCTGCGGCTCGCGAGCCACATGCGGCTCTTTGAAGGATTTTTTATGGCTCTCGATAAATGTGCAAGAGTTCCCTTTTCATTTTTGTGCTATTATATTTTAATATTTTTTTTGAATCCATTTGAAATTAACATAATTCAAGGTGAGTTTTAAATTTCCAATATAATTAAGACCCAAAAAGCATCTGAAGAATAAGAATTAATAGAGATGCAATTAATAGAAATCAAGCTCTACGACTAAAATATCAGTCGGCGTCGATCACTGAATTTTAGAAATTCGTACCAGAATCGAAGTATCTTGAATTAAAAATGACTGCTTGTCGAATTATTTTAATATTCGGAACAATGTACTTACGTGAATCATTTTATTCCACTTTAAAATTCGTGAAATCCAAACACCGATCAGTATTAAATAACCAGCATCTCAAAGAATTACTGAGAAGTGCAGTCACCAAATTTTAAAAAATTATCAAGAGAAGTAAAATAAATGTGTTTAATTTTTAATATTTAAATTCAATTCACATATTTTGTACTTTTATTCATGTGTTTTCAATAAATATAATTTCTGGAGAAAAAAAAATTTTTATAACTTCTTTACATACCTTTTAAATACGTATTTAACTGCGACTCGCGAAAAATTTCAAATTTTGAAAAATGGCTCGGCTATTAAGGAGCTTGGCCACCCCTGATCTATATGGTACTTTTCCCTTCTGAACGGTCAGACGCCTCGAATGTCGACTTTCACCGGTGATTATCAACAAATACATGGTCGCTTTGATGAATATCCGAAATATCAGTTATATCCAATTTGATATTAATTTATTCGTTGACATTATTACATTAATATCTGTTGAGGATAGATTAGGAGAAAAATGAGTGTTCAGAGTACCGGTTAAATGAATACTGGGCAGTGGCACTTGATCTTAAAAAAACATTGATGTAGGGCATAACGGGCAGTTGCACTTAACTAGACCTAGTATATTATTTCGGATATTTGCCAAAGCGACTATGTGATTGTCAACATTCACTGGTGAAAGTCAACAACCACCAATTTAGGCCATTCACAGTAACATACATATTACACACTTTAAACAATATGTTTTTTCTTTTAGATACTTCTTTTTGTTCCCGTTCAGCAAACAACAGCTACTGTATATGCTCAGCAACTGCCATATTATCCGTCAACAATGTTCAAGCCATACCTTACCTATTCCCTTTTGCAATCGAATTTAATATTTTACTAGCAGGCGTATGGTTTATAATGTGGACAAACATAGGAGATAATAGCCACCATGCTGATCCACACCATTTTCATCACAAAGTGCACACCAATGACGGGATAGAAGAAGTGACCTACCACAGCAACTTAGTCATCAGTGCCGATTGTCATGCATCGAACAAAGGATTGTTTGCAGGACTGTTCATTTTGATGACGTCGATCATCTCAATTATTGCTTTCTTTGTCACCATGAGCCTCAAAGAATATCAAGAAGTTGCTGTTGCAATACATACTGTTCAAGAAGGTGCTTTGACAACACTAGCTTTGATTGGTGTGATCTTGGGCTATAGGCAGCTATCCCAATTAGATTATAGCTTGAATCCAATACATTTCCTAGATGATGTTCTACTTTTTGTGCCCCTTCCTTTCTTTTTCATTCAAGCTACAATGACTATAATATCTGAATTTCAAAAAAATACTTTTATGAGGATATTAATGTCTGTACTAACTCCAGTGCAAGTAATATTGCAAACTCCTTTTCTAATTGATGGCCTGCGTAGATGTAGTAATTCCCAAAAACTAAGATACAAGAAACCGGGAAGAGAGATTGTGACTTTCCTAATTATTTGTAATCTTACAATGTGGATTATAAATACCTTTGAAGCAAAGAGCGTAGAATCGCACTACGGACTACAGGTGTATTTTGGAAAATATGTGTGGATGTTTGTTAGTCACGCAACATTGCCATTGATGCTGTTTTACAGATTCCATTCATCAGCTTGCTTGGCTGACATTTGGAAATCCGCTTACAATAAAGAAGAATAAAAACCATACTCATTTCTTAAAACAAATTCAGATAAAAAAACTTTAAATCATATGAGAATTCAGATACTGCTTCAAGACAAAAAAAAATAAAGTCTAGTAACTGCTGTTTGGAAAATTTGCACGAAGTTTAGAAAGAATAAGTAGACAGGCCAATTCGTAAGAGTGAATTTTAAACATAAAAACTTAATTTTCTAAAGAAATAATTTCTGACAGATAAACAGCTGATGCAATGGGGATGATACCTTTTTGAATATAAGACTGATACTCTTGTAACAAGGCTGATTCTTTTAAAATAAAATAAAAATGCTTATTTTTAAGGAGAATTTGCAATTTTATTTTTTTTCTGTAGAATAATTTATACTTTTTAAAACTATTCATTTTAACAATAAAAATATTTAAATTAGCATGAGTAAAAACTATATACCTCATAAATTTTACAACATGGTGAATGTTAGAATTTAAATAATTTATGAAACAATTAAAACCAATAATATTCTTTTCTATTTCTATTTTCCATGAGCCTAGTTTTTAATTGGTTTCACCATTTTGTGAACGCAGATAAATTTTACTATTAGTTTCTTTAACTTTGAAGAAAATATAAACATTTAAAATCGCAAAGTAATACTTTTTTTTCACTGAATATCAAGCACTGGTAAAAGCTGTCAAAAAAAAAAAAAAAAAAAAAAAAAAAAAACAAGAGTGAAATTAAGTAATTTTTTGATGCATTAAAAATATTCATAAGAATTCCATATTTTTCAAAAGGAATAATAATGAAATGCACATGACGTAAATTTAAAAAGTGGCGATCCAGTGGCAGACAATTTTTAAACACTCTAAGTGACCATTAACTTGCACTATATTGAATAGAAAAAAATCTATTAGGAAAAAGTTTAATCCCCTTTCCAAAAGCAAGCGTTGAGCTCTTTTTTCATACTAAAATTTTCATGCAACACACAACTTCCTCCTTGAATAAAATGGTAGAAAATCAGTTTTTTGATTCAGAAAAGGCTGCAGTTTAAAGTTCAGAAAAAATTCTAAGGGTTAATGAAGTTAAATTTTGCTTGATTCAGAAAAAACAAAATTAACTTAAAAACAAAATTTACTAGCCATCACATATTAATAGAAAAGTTGCAAAAACAAATAGGATGCTTCAAAAATGCAGATAAGCCTAAAAGCAGAATTTATGTAGAAAATTAGCAGCACTCTTTCTATCTAAATTCAAATTTGTCTGCAACCCTAATCCTGCCTAAGATTATTATTGAAACAATTCAGCTAAATCTAACACATATGTAGCAAAACTTGTAAATTTAATACATTTAAAAATTAAGCATAAAAAATTAATAGTGTTTAAATTTACCATGAAATTAAATTGAATTTTGTGCACTGATATTTTAAAAAAATAATAATAATCATAATAAATCCCTATATAGTAAAACCCAGTAGTTAAGTGACAGAGATATAGTTTTTCTTTACACTTTGTTATTTGCAGTGTTCTCGCAATTCAGCAATATAATTTTCATTAGAAATAAGTTTAGAAAGGAGTCTTTTTCATTTTTTCAAATTTTGGATAAAAAATAATCAGCAGTGCCCGGTGCCATGCTCGTGGTTTATGCAACCAGGTAGATATATAATTATCACTCAATTAAAAGATTAAAATCACCATACTAAATAAAAATATATTGGGATTAGGCTAGATTTCAGTTTATAACCAACCGAAGGTACAAATAAAAATACAAATTAATATACAAATGGAAATAGACTAAGAATATGAAAATAGAAATAATTAATGAATGTGAAAATTTTCAGGTCTTCGGGGGAACTGATTTTCTGGGGGGTAGCAACCTGTCTCTTCATTGACATGATTATAGGCTAGGTCAACCAATTGAGTTGAGGTTGTAAGTTATAGAAATAATTATTATATGTATTATGATTGGATTCAAAGAATTATAATTCAATAATAAAAATATAATAATTCACTATCTACAGCCCAATGACTCCTGAAGATTCGTAAATATTGATAAAAAAAAACATTAAATTAAAAAAAAAAAAAAACTTAGCAGCAAAAAATAAATAAATAATTTTTTTTTCAGCTTAAGGGAAAAACATTTCCATGGGTCTAGGGGTATGTTGGAAAATCAAAATTGTTAGATAATCAGGAAACCTTTTGAAACCGATTTTGTAAGCACATAAAAATTAAACTACCAAAACAATTAGCGACTAACACAAATTTTATTTGTGTTTTACTTTTAAATTTTAAACAACTATACAATATTGTAAAAAAAAAATCATTGTTAATTTTTTTTTTAATAAAGACTAAAGCCAGAGGCTGAACTATGTTACTTGACTGTTATTATTCAATCAAATGCCACAATAATGTGGGTGTTATGGTTACACTATTTTGTTTTGAAATTACCAATTGGTTGCTACTAGTTACTGATTGATCATTGGTGAATTTTTAGTAGGCATGTAAGAAAAATGACAGCAGCTTAAACATCTTAATTGTTGTTTTCTAGCTGCTAAATTAAAGAATCATCACAGCAGTAATTGGATTTAACTGAATTGAATTGGTGATACAAAGTTCAAAAATGAATCAATAATTGGGTAACATAAATAATAACTAAAGGATCGGGTGTCGGATAACTGAAGGGTCGGCCGATGGGATGTCAGATAACCGAAGGATTTGATGTCCGATAAACAGAGTTCTATTGTATTAAGAAGCTAATTTGTTTTCTATTGGTTGAGCAACTTTCTGGTTCAGATTTTATTATGGTGAAGCTTAGACTTGATTGTAACAATCTTATTCAAGTTCTGTTTATAGTAAAAAGTTAAAATTTGGCAATAAAATGTAGTCTTTTCGACAAATTTGTGCAAAAAATACAAAATTTAGGGAAAATTGCACAAAAAATACAAAATTTTGTTGTACAAAAAATGAATAATTTAAAAATTTAATTACAATCATCACATTGATTTGATACAGGATAAGAACAAAATGTATTAAATAAATTTGACTTTCATGGGTAAATTTTGGTTTTTCTGTTTTATGCTTTCATTAATTTATATTAAAAACTTTTTTTATGTATTTTCATTATTGCACTAGAGTAAATTAATTGGTTATGCATATGTGAGTCATACATGTTAGTACTAAATAGAATTTTATGAGTATAGCTTTACATTATGTAGGTCCTCAAATTGGTTTTTTTCTAGTTTTTGTGTCTCATTATTTAAAAAAGATAGAAAACCCTTGATAAAGAGCAATCAAAAGACTATTTTGTATTTCTGAGTTGAATATTCATTCATAAATACAAAAAAATAATTCTTTATCATATTGTAGCCAAAAGTTATAAATCATATGTTTTTAAATATCAAACAATCTAGATAATATGATGATAATATTTTTTACATCTCCTAAATTAAAGCAAAAAAAAAAAAAGACAATTTAAAAAAATATAAATTGATGAAATTTTTTTTTTATTATTTTAAAATAAATAAAATCTTTATATTTACAAACTCTATACAGATATTATTCTACGACAAGCATTAATCATCATCAGTTCTTTGTCTAGTGTTTCTTTTTGAAGATCCAAGAAACTTTCTCTTTTTAAAAGTAACTTCTTCAGACGAATCTATGTCAGTTAAGTTTCCAATTACTTTTTCTTTGATTCTTAATTTTGGTTCATCTGTTGCGATAGGTATTACAACCTCAACAAGATCTTCCGAGGGTTTAGGTAATTGCAGATCAATTTCCTCAGGCTCTCTGCAAAATAATTCACATTATTAAAATAGAAGTGTTGTTGCAAAAAATTTTGATATCATCAATTTAAAATCATTAAATCCAAGAATATTTTGTGGTAACACAATTTTTTTTAAGTAAAAAAAATTCAAAGAAAGTTTAGTTTTGATGAATTTTGCATTGTTTAGAAAAATTTTTTAAGATTACAATAAACTGTTATAGCTTCATAAGTAAACATATATAACAGCTAAATTCATAGTTGATTCATAATTTTTACATAATTTTATAAAATAACTTATTTTTAAAATTATTTTCAGTTATAAAATTGCTTAAAATACCACAAATTTATTTACGATGAATTTTGTATTGTTTTAAAAATAGTGGTTAAATGCACAATTAAACTTACACAGTCTCTTCTTTAAGATCTAACATTAGGTCTATCTAACATTAGGTCATTAGATCTATCTTTAAGAGATAACAGCAAAATTCAGTTATATTTGATTCACTATTTTCACCTAATTTTATAAAATTATTTATAACTTTTTAGTTATAAAATTGTTTGATATGCTACGTTTTTTGTGATTACTTTGCAAAATCTGATTTTCTTTTGGTTGAAAATTTTTTTTATTATTTTTAAGTAATGGTAATGTTTATCAATAGAGTAATCATGGCTCAGTGGTAAGGCATTGAGCTGTCTTTTTGAATAACTGGGTACTATTTCCAGTAACAGCTTGGATTAAACCCAGCTTCAGATTGATAGGAACCAGCTTGCCTGGGAAGTAAAGGTAGCCATTGCGCAATGCTGGCCACATTGTCACGATCATGCCGTTAGTCACGAAATTGTGGTGCCTTAACCTCAATATCACCCTGTGCCAACAATGAACTATGCTTGTATACATAATAATTAAATATGTTCAACAAAATAAATTTATTTTAAGCATATTTTCAGATATTTATATTAAAATATAAATGTATAAAAATATACATTATATTATCAGGGTGCATAGTCAAATTATTCAACAAAATTAGGCACCTTTTAAGCACTCTAATAATATTTTTAAGCACTTTAAAAGAATATCATAATTAGGCAAGGTTGGAAAGTTTTTGACAATTGATGGTTTTATCTGGTTTTAACAGTACTGTAAAAAAAAAAAAAAATTCTTTTGGCATTATTTTTGACAATTATCAAAATTTTTGAATCACATAAATTGAATGGCGTTTCATAAGCTACTGTCTGACGATCCGCCGAAATAGATTGAGGTTGAATTAATTGTGGAAACGTAGAATAGAACGATGTGAACAGAGTCTTTCTGCTTAATTCGTAGCAAAAATCAGCATGGTAACGGAAAAATCTGAATTTGGAAAAGGGATAATGAAGCACTTTTTAAAAACACCCAATGAAAAAAACACCTTAAAGGGCTTTTAAAAAAGCAAAATCGAAAATAAGCACCTTTAAGCACTCTGAGGGCTGCTCCATTTGAAGGCATCTTTTGCTCATCATGATCTATTTGTTTTCTTGTAATAAAAGGACGCGAACATGCATTTCGATACTTGAGTTTTCCTCGGATGCCCCCTGTTATGGTGGCTCGGGATTAATTTAAGTTAAAAATAATATTGTACACAATACCTTGTATATAACAATTACGGATACATTAAATGACACAAACACTGTTCAGTTGGGTATCATTTTTATGCTTGTCTAAAAAGTGATTTCATGTTCAGTTTAAATTAGATAAAACTTGAAATGGCTGAATTCAAAATTAGAGAACTTTTATATCCTCTAAGATTCTGTACCTAAAATTTCAGCTTCTGATCTGCACAAATAAACTAATTTTTCTTATCTTACTCTAAACAAACAGACTGTATGGACAAAGAACAAAAACATCCAACTATGACCAAGACCATTTCCCTAGGCTCTATCTTTTAATCACCAAGGCAAAAATGCCACATAATTTTGGACCTGGTCATATAATATGAACAGAGTCGAAGTAAATACTCCTATTTCAAAATCTCTATACCAAAAGGTAACAACAGGGCTTTCAGGCATATCACACTTAACACACACCTTACTGTATGAATTTAGTCCACTATCAAAAACAAACAAATCAATTTCCCTAATGATAATAACAGAAAAAATATAAAAATATTGACATTTATGAATAATAAGAAAACAAGGACATATTATTGCACAACACAAAGAAACATCACATTTACTAGCAAATAGTTTTTTTAATTTTGAAAAATGTTATCGAAAATACTTAACTTACATCTCCCATAATAGAAAATATTTTTTAAAAAAAGAATAAGTACCATTATCTAAAGTAAATTTTGATTACATAGTCAATTTTCAATAAAAAATTTTTGTAATTAAATTAAAGAAAACAAAGTTTCAACAACATGACAATTTTCAATTGCTACTGTTTATAGCTTTTATACTTAAAACTGATAGGATTTATTTTATAATAAATATCTAGTTTTAAAGAAATACTGATAAAATATTTAAATAAGAACAATGTTTCACTCTGTAAATATAATTGTAACATTCATTAAACTTACTCCTGTGCAACTGTAACCCATTGTCCGTAAGGATCAGGTTTAGGCTGTGGACCAACAGTACAAACAGATTCAGTACTATCTTTCCTACATTCTACGGTGTTATGTGTTGTTTCAGTCTACAAATAAAATTTTATAAATTTATATTCAAATTAAAATATTTCTCGGGCGTACGTGTAGTTTCAAAAAAAAGTCTATAACAAGAAATATATAATAAAAAAAACAACTATTATAAAGTGAAATTTTCTTAAAGTAAAAAAAAAATAAAAAAGATATTGGTTAAAGGAGTCCCAAGAGAGATATAAGTTTTACACTTTTGACTGACATTCTACATGTTCACGTATATAGCTTGTGTGAGAGCTATATATGCAATTGATATTGTTTTGGATTAATTGGGCTGTACAAAACCTACGCACATGAAACCTTCTATTATTTGAATTTGCCTTCTCTAATGATACGATTATAAAAAATTTTTAATAGGATTCTTAAAAAATTTAATCCTTTAAAAGCAAAAACATGGGAGCACCTTATAGTAAACAGCATAATATATTAGAAAAATAGAATCTAGGTAGCATATTCTACAGAGTGAATCTGCAGCACTATCTTCATAAATCTAAATTTATCTCCGATCTCAATGCAGACAGCCAGAGATTATTATTGTAAAAATTCAGCTTAATCTAACATACATGTAGCAAAATTTGAAAATATTAAGTCTTTATATGTAATAACTTTGTGTTGTATAAATTTAAGGTAAACTTTATACAATACTAAAAAATAGAATAAATTAAGCTTGTTATCAAGTAAACGAGAAAAAAAATCTTTACTGTGTTCTTTTAATTTAATCTTTTAATTTTTATTAGAAACAAATGTAAAGAGGTTTTAAAAAGAGTATCAAAAATTTTTTCTGTTTTTTTTTTTTTTCTAAATTAAAAAACTTTAACTTAATTTTTAACTTCTTAAATAAAAAGATTTTAACTTTAAATACATACAAAAAAATATATTGTTCTTCAATATTAGTAGCTGAAAGAGAAAATTAGAATAAGTCTGAATATCATATTACATTATAGCTTTTCTTTGAGGCAGGTATTTGATCAGTTTGAACTAAAAGCCTTGATTGTTCAAATATAACTCTTTGCTTATTTTGAAATTCTTTGTTCCTTTTAGTAGAAAGGTACCTAGAAATTCGGAAGTTCTGGGTATCATAGTTTTCAAAGACTAGCAGAATCACGGCATAGCTTTAAGTCAAAGCAAACTAAGATCACCAAAGATTTATAGGAGAGATTCAATTTTAAATTCAAGAATTAATTACTTCAGCAGAGTTTTCTGAATTTGCTTGAGTTTGTTCTTCCATCGATACATAACCTTCTTCTGGAGGATCCCACTGGCTTTCTAGAAGGATTTTAATAATTAGTACTTAAATGTTAGCATAAGAAGTAGACATTTACAAGAAAAGTACCTCCAAAAAATAAGATTTACTCATCAATCAAGTTGAAATTATACAAATAAATTTGTATGCAGATAAGTTTTAAGGTTAGGAAATGATGAGAGGACATTTCTTTGTCTATTTTTAACCAATTATAAATCATTGAAAAGTTAATTATGTCAAAAAAATTTTATATCAGTAATTAAAAAGTTGTTGTAGCTGTAAAAAGCTGCTTTATGAAAGGTATACTATAGGATGACCTGGGGTAATTCCTGATCAAAAAATGCAAACATCTATTTTGTAAAAAAACTATTCAAGATGGAATTTTAATATTTACTGGAAGTTTGAGGCTATATGAGATGAGTCTTATGCTACCTTCTTTTGTTTGAAAATCTAATTAGAATTTAAAAGATTTTAAATTTTTAGTGATCAGGAATTACCCCTTCTCTTGATCATTTCCGGGGTAATTCCTGATCACTTCTGGGGTAATTACTGATCACCAGTTTTTATAGTAAAGAGGCTGTTTAAAAATAATTATACAATGGTAATTAACAAATAAGACATCAAGATCAAACAAATAAACCAAAAAGACATGTTTAAGCAACTAATAAAATGATTTATTCAAAAGCAAGAATAAAGATTAATACTTTAAATTTTCCAAAAATCTTTGCATCGTACCATACGTTTTAGGCAAGCAGCCAACTCATTCTCATGTTCTGCTGGAATATAAGAAAGAGTTCCCACATGGGTTACTTTTGCTGTATTTTTTAACTTCATTAAGTGAGAGTGTAAAGTTAAGTAAAGTATGTCAACAGCTCTGGCAGAAGCTCTCACACTCAAATTTTCATTTTCAATCATTAAAAGAAATTCACTAATTTTGCTTTCTACAAGCTTAGCATCCTTTTTAGGCTTATAATTTCTCACCATATTTATATTAGGTTAATTTATAAACTTAAAAATTATTCTAACAATGTACACACATAAAATTAAGATAGAAGACAAACCAGAAATGGTGCAAATCAAAACACATTTGTCTTGTATACAGTTAAAAACAAATTCTGTGATAACAGTTAAAATACATTTTATAGTTGTTCCACTTAATAAATATGAACTGTTATTTCGATATTGTTAAATATGAACTGTTATAAGACAATAGGCTATTTATTAGCTATTTTTTATACTATTTATAAGAAGAAATGACAATGATCAGGAATTACCCCAGTGATCAATAATTACCCCATCTGAAGGGGCAACATTTGATATAGTTTCCTATAGTCAATTATAATGTTTACAGTAGATGTGAAACAATTAAACACAAGCTTACACTATTTTTATATCAAAGAAAAAGAAAGTAACTCAAAATATTTATTATTAAGAGGATCTTCACAGAAATGTGCACATTTGGAAACCCATCTTTGAAGTGAAAAATACGGAAAGCAATTTTAAAGATACTTATTTTATTAGATTAAATAAAAAACTATTATTAAGTAAATGTGGTTATACTTTAGTAAAGTGTACAAACATTTTTGTCCATGTCTCAAATTTAAAAAAAAAATTTTTTTTTTTTTTTTGAATAAAACTTAGGTGATCATTATTTACCCCAGAAACAGAGTGATAGTGAATTACCCCATGTCACCCTAAGTTTTATTTATGTTGCACTTAATGTGTTTCAAAATTACTGAACTTACTAAAAAAAAGTTTTTATCACAAAAAGTGTCATCACTTGTTGTATTTTATTCCAAATGAATTTTAAAAAAATGCTCATATTTTAAAGCAAAAAAAGTAATTTTCAGAAACAAATACAGCCAAGCCAATTGTTTCATAATCATCCTTGCATTAAGCAACTAATTTTGATTTTGAATAAACTATAAATTAATTCTGTGTTGCAAGTAAGTATTCTTCCAAGTATTAGTTACTTAACAAATTTGATTGATGGAAAACAGTGAATGCCTATAGTTTTACTGAAATAAATAAGATTAAATTGGACCTTTTGACTTTTGTAGATTGTCAAACTTAAGGAAGTGCTATGACTCAACAATGGCAAAATTTGATGTTAGTTTTCATTAGGACTTTTTGTTTTTACTTTTCTTGATAGTTGTGCAGTATAGTTATGCAGTGAGTAACATTAATAAAAACTTACATTTATATTTATTTTCAAGTAAGTATTAATAGTTAATTTTTATATGAAATATGTAGTAGGTTAAATACTGCTGGGTCTAACCTTCTCTCTCTGTTTCATATTTACTACCTGACCAGTAGGTGGAATCAATTACGCTGAAATCCTGAAGGCAGGGTCCAGAATAATTGCTAGATAATCTACAACCATGTTAAGCAGGTGGATTTGGATTGGAAATATCCTGCCTGAAAGAGAGTTGGTATGACAGCTTGGAAGCATGCAATTATACTGTATGAAACCATTGCCCAGCAGCTAGAGTGACTTTCAGTTGCTCAGTTCCTTTATCATACTCTACAGGAAATAACAGGCTAGAGTTATGAATTTGTGACAGCTCAAGTTTTGTTAATACAAAAGGATAAGTACTTACTATTTTTTTTATTAATTAAAAAACAGTTCATGTTCTGGATTTTCAGATTAGTCAGGTACATTACAAACTAATCAAATTTTATCACTGATTTAGTGAAAATTTTAAAAGATAAAAAAAGTAGATTTTTTCTTTTTGTTATATCTTTTAAATCTCATGAAGGATTTTTAATATTTAAAGAGTTGGCTCAATTGTGTGTGTGAAAATTGGGTTACTTTCTTTGTTAGCGACAAACAGTATCAATAAAATACACAAACCTGAATTTTCACTATTCCAATAATATTTATAGCCTTCTTCTGTTACTGCTTCATACCATATTTTTGAAGGTGTCTTAGGGGGATCAATTTTTTTCTTGTCTCTATTTTTGGACTTTGTTTTTGGTAATTCAGTAGTTTCTCTTTTGGCAACAGATTCACTTTTAGTAGCTTTAAGAGCAGTTATGGAACTGTTCACAGAATTCTTTTCTAAACTTGACACAGATTCATTTTGCAAGTCTTTTTTGAATGCAGCTAAAGCAGCCTAGTTAAAACAACAATAAATAAAAACTTAGATATTTTAATTTACAGTTAATTATATGAATTTTAAATAACATATTAAATGTTAAAGTTTATTTACTCTTTCAATTTTGGCCATATCATCATCCAATTTTTTCTGCTTTTTGGCTTCCTTAATGCCTCTTTTTTGAATCTATTAACAAATGAATATTATTAATACTACATGAAAAACATTATCACCATTAAGATACTATACGCGATAAATACTTCTTATCATAAAATAGAGCATTAAAAAAATAATAAAAATTACTACACTTACATCTTGTATTCGTTTAGCTGCATTTTCTTGGTGACGCTTACCTCTTTCATGGAAATCTATGCTCTATAAGAAATAAAATATTTTGATAAAGACCAATTTGTTTATATAAATGCAGAAGAATAATTTTAATAAAATAGAAATTATAATATTTTCCGTCAAAAAAATATCGCAACAGTGGGACATTTCCAAAAATATGTGTAAAATGAAATGAAAACAAAGGAAATGTAAGTGAAAACATAGTATAAAAAACTCCAAAGTTTTGGGAACAATACATAAATTAAAAAATTTTTCATAAAATAAAAAAAAATTCATGTTTAATATAAATTCTACTTTTTTTAATAAAATTTGTAATATAAACATTTTAAGGTATTATTTCTTTTTCAGACAAAAGAACTATAGGATTGTCAAAATACAATTCAGACTGTTTATTCAATAAAAAGTTATATCTGTATATATTGACTCACATAAATTTACATAGCTTTACTTACAGCTTTATTATCTGCAAACCAACATTTGCAAATATCACAGAATTTACGAGGCAATGATTTCCAATATTCTGACCTATTTTAAGGACAAAAACATATAGTAAGTATATAATTGTAATACAATCAAACTTGGATTAAATCAAATAAAGAGAACAGTAAAAAGATTCCAATTAAACCATAAATTTTATTTTAGAAATAAAGGACAATAGTTGAAATGAAGAGTATTAAAAATTTTTCATGAATAGAAACATAGAAAAATAATCAAACTTTTTCGATAAAAAACAAGTAAAATATGAAATAACTTTAAAATCTGGGGAAAATCTTTCAAGCTGTCATCACTGAATATCTCAAAACTATTATACCCAGAGTACATATATTTCCTTAAATTGAGTAATAATTCCTTAAATTGAAGTAAATAAATAATTATAGAAATTATTATCATAAGCTAGAACTCTGTTTAATTTTAAACTGGACACTACAAACTGAATGGTCAATAAAAAGAAGAAAATGATGAAAAGAAAATTCTGATCAGAAATTTGGTGAATAGTGCTTTAGAATAAAATTTGCAAGAATAAAATTTGTAATAAAATTAAAATGAGATCAAATTAGGTGACACAAAGTATTAAAAATGATTATAAAAATCAATTTATGATGAAAGATATGTTACTGCAAATGACCGAAATTGGCAGTTGTTGACTTCCACCGATGAATGCTGACAACCATAGTCGCTTTGGTAAATGTCTGAAATATATAGTAAGTCTAGTTTAGTGCCCCTACCCAGTATATATTTGCTCTGTATGTTCTACATCAATGTGTTTTAAAGATCAGTGCCACTGCTTGGTATACATTTATCCGGTATGCTCTACATCAATGTTTTTTTAAGATCAAGTGCCACTGCCCAGGATGCATTTAACCGATACTCCAATTATGATGTTTCTTCTAACCTTTAATCAGCAGATATTAAAATATCGAATAAATATAGAGTAGAGCGCCGATTATCCGAACTGCTCGGGACCAAATGTGGTTCGGATAATTGGAAAGTGGTTTAAAATCTAGTTTAAATGATTATTATTTATGCACTAACTTCCCTTCACAATTTTTCCAGGCTCAGGACTGGAAGTACTATCTAAAATAACTCTGGCGTGTTTAAAAAATTTTTTTAATCAAATTTCAGTTTTTTATAATTTTTTTGTCAATTATTGATTTTACCACATTTTTTCTTATTTTCCATCGCAAAAAAAAAATCCAGTAAAGACTTTTGTTTCATAGAAGATGCTCTTTCTTGAGCAGCCATATCCCTTATTCTTTTTAAATAAATCAAGTGAACTGGATCAACATCATTTTGACGTTCTAGCCAATTCATTGCAATATCTAATTAATTGCATGCTCACTTCTATAGGAGAAGGTTCACTATCTTGAACCTGATCACCTACTTCCTCTCTGTATGGCTACAATAAGAAAACTGCTAAAAAAGGTTGCAAATTAAATATGGTCTTCAGATGTAGTGGATTTTATTCATTCTTCAAAATTTAGAAAAATTGTCAATAAGTTAAAAAGTATTCTAAACAAAAACAAATTTGGACATAGTTCGGATAATTGGACGTTTGGATAATAAGGGTTCGGATAATCAGCACTCTACTGAAATAATATCAACGAATAAATTAATATTAAATTGGATACAACAAATATTTCAGACATTCAGCAAAGCATAATTTCGACCAATCACAGTAGCATATATATATATATAAATATATTAAACCTAAATGACCTACAATTGTAAAATCATTAATAAAGTAAAAAAGATAAACATTCATAACCACAGGCATTAATAATGATCTAATAATCCAAGTTATGGTTGCACTTTTTCTCTACAGTATTAAAAAAATTGAATTAATGTTTTCCTTTAATTCAATACCCAGCTCAGAAAATAATATGAATCACTTGTAATAACAAACTTTTTGAAAATCTACATTAGAGCAATTTCGTTTCTTACATTTTTAGTTTTGGAAAATCCTTTCGATCATCATCATATATGAATTTTAAATCATTTCAAAGCCACAGGCATTAATAACAAATTCTTGCTATGTTTTATTTCTTTCATTTCCTCCACAGTGTTAAGAATTACATTCCTTTTTCACTGATTCAATTAATTGTTGCAGAATCAATATGAAAGTAATATATATATACAACATATAATAAAATTTCATCTAAAAATTTAGATCAAAATACTTTTAGTTTATACAAAAAGGAAAATCTTTTCTATCATCATATATAAGTTTTAAGCGATAAATCAACTCATAACCGCAAGCAATAAAAATAAACTCTAGATCCGAGCTACCCTTTCTCATTTTCTCGACAGCGTTAAGAAACATGCAACAAATATAATTTGAAAATCTACTTTAGAATACGTTCAGTTTTTGCAAAGAAAAATTCTTTCTGTCACCATCATACATACATTTTAAGCGATTAAATGTTGATGACAGTGATCAAAGATTTCCAATGTGTTTAAAATTAAATTTTCCAAAAAACAGATATTCAAATTGCTAAAAAATAACTAATGAGCCGTTATCACTATGAAACAGACATAACGTTATAATAAACTCAGCTTATAACTTATAAAAAAAGACTCGAAAGTAAGACGATGGCCGAGGATTAAAAGCTTTAAACTCACTATATTTGTTAAGCTATACCAATCTAGTTGTGTCTCTTGACTAGAAAAAATATGAACTGACACTTAAATGTTCCCTGTAAATAGTGTCTAATATTCTGTAAATAATTCATCTATTAAACATATTTTACAGCTGACGTGTCCCCTCTTTGTGGCGCTTCTTCGATTCCGCCCCTCACCCTCATCTAAAATTCTGCATTGCGATGGCAACGGACATCTTGTGTAAATGGAAATAAAAACTACACTTCAGTTTCGTTAACAAGACGTGGCCGGCATCGAATATAATGGCGACTGCCGGTTTGAAAGGATCTAGAAATTCCCAACAAATTTCTATTTTGCATCATTTGGGTGGGACTAGTTTATTAAAATTTACTATTTTAACCTTAGCATGGTTATTAGGCTTTAGCTCCAGGCTCTTTGCAGTCATTCGTTTTGAAAGTATCATTCATGAATTCGATCCTTGGTAAGCTGTTAATAAATTGATATTGCAAGATTTTATAACCTATTGCATTCGTTAATCAATAGCAATCAAGAGTTTTCCAATGTGATTACTTTTTTACATGTTTGTCATTGAGATTGTTAATAAGGTACTCTCACATTAGCGTTTGACGTCCAAGTCTTGGATTTATCGTTAACACAATAATAGTTTTTTCCCGTTTGTTCTATGCCTTTAAACTTGCATTTAGTTTATGTTTCTGCGACCCGATAAAAATTTAAATTAAATCAAGGAAAATATATTACCAGAACCGGAGCTCCTGACTATTTAAACTAGTTCTTTTGGACCATTTTTATTTACACAGTTGTTAAAAACACCTGCTACATGTAAATAAAAGATTTGTTCTCGCATCTATAATCTAACAGTTATGAACCTCGATGTTGTTTTGATTACTCAGTTTACTAATCAACGAATATTATTGCAAACTTCACTTTATTGAGAACTTATGATTAAATAAAGCTGTATTTATGTACAGTATATAGAAAGCAAAGATTAAACATGACACTAACTATTGCCCACATCAAACAAAAGGGAAAACTGAAGTAAAAGTTTTGAAGCCATCTGCCGAATTTTTTTTTCTCTTATTATTTAATAGAATTATTAGGAGAAAAATTTCTTTATAGTGAAGGAGAGCCTATGCGTTTAACTCACTAATTTTATAAAAATGAACTAATGCATAAATAACCTACTACTTTTTTATTAAACAGTGACCAAAAAAATATCTGAATTAAATTTTATCTACAATCTAAGTTTGTGTTAAAAAGCATGTTTGATGTGACAGAACTGGGAAAAACTGATATGTGTCAAAATCCTGACTAACCCTAATAAATTATCTAAAGAAAAATATCTGTTACAATTATAAAAATTTGCTCAGCAAAAACTGTTATTTTGTTCTGTGTTATCATGCAAATTCTTCTAAAAGCTCCCCCCCCCCCTTAAAATGTAAAGTTACTGTTCTGAATTGCTATAGAAACAAAAATTAGTGTCAAACATACTATTACTTCATTCTAATGCTTTTTAAGCAGTTAGAATGCATACACACTAGAATGCATACACACAGTGAATCTCTACTATTGACTTTTGTAGGCTCTTCCTAATATCCATTCATAGCCCAAAATTATATTTGTTAAGGCAAATATTTTAGCTTTTTTTTTTTTTCCTTGTAACTGCTTTCTAGAAGTTAAACTAGATCATTTGCATTGTATTACTTTTGTGGTCAACTTATTAGAGAAATAAATCATTGTTTCAATTTATCTTATATTATTGTATTCATGTTACTATTCGAAATTATAGGTATATGTAGTTGAAAAAAATATATGGTTAACTCACAAATGAATTTTGGCTAGCTTTTAATTACAGTTAGTTTTTAATACTATTTTACCTATTCAGTTAAATTCCAATGCATAGTCTAATTGCATAAAAATATATTCCTGAAAAAAATTACAGGTCAACTAATGAAGGATTTGGAATGACATTCAATAAAATTTGTGATCAACCTAAAAGAGAGACAAGTAGTAAGGTTACAGAGGTGTTGCTCTCTTTATTATATGGAATTAATTTGGTTGTTGTTGTTGTAGTTCATTTGCGTCGCACTAGAGCTAGCTGCACAATGGGCTATTGGCAACGGTCTGGGAAACATCCCTGAGGGTGATCCGAAGACATGCCATCACAATTTTGATCCTCTGCAGAGGGGGTGGCACCCCCGCTTCGTTAGCCTTGCGACCTGCACACGAAATCGAGCACTTTACGGTAGAACAGTTTAAGGAGGACCAATACCGCACACCCTCGGTCCCTACACAGACTGATCCAAGTGGTCACCCACCTGCACACTGACCGCAGCCAGTGATGCTTGACTTCTGCTGGGATCAGTCTTAATGATCAGTCCACTGCGGGACGAATTAATTTGGTATTTGATAACTGAGATCAACATAGATGGATGGTGAATTTGTATTGCCAAAAATCTATTATTTTAAAAATATTTTAAAGGAAATTATAGTTACTTATAATTAAAAAAATAAAAATACCTACAATTTATTGTACACCAGCCTGAAGAGAACGTAAAAATAAAAGCAAATATTAATTTAAAAACAGTATCAACTTCTATTAAATCTGTTCTATTTTATTAATTGGTTTTTATTTCTTCCAAAAATTTATTTCTATTTTATTATTTTCATTTTATCTTTTTGTCAGATTTAAATAATTTTTTTTTTTTTTGTTTAGGTTTAACTATAGAGCTACTCATTATATGGTTGAACATGGATTTTATAATTTTTTAAACTGGTTTGATGACAGAGCTTGGTATCCTTTAGGTCGAATTGTTGGTGGAACTGTAAGTAATTTTATTTTTGATGATTATAAATTAAGAAATGATTTAATCCAAGGTTGACAAGTTTTTGAAATCGCTGGTTTTATCGGCTTCTTACCGTGATTTTGTCATGTTAAAAATTCCTTTTTGACATAGTTTTTTACAATTGTCAGAAACCCAAAATTTTGGTGTAAGAATTAGCTAATAATGAAACATCATATGAAATTACAAGTAACCAATCAATTATATTAAATTAATAATTTATTTATTAATTATATTCTTTTATCATTTTAGCAATAAACCCTGTTTTGTTTTTTAATTACTGTTGAAGTAAAAATTTATAAAATTGTAATTTTGTATATCTGCTAATTTGTTTAATTATTAAAAATAAAAATACAAAACCAATTATCTTATAAAAAAAAACACTGAATAATATAATAATCTTGTTCATTATGTGTAAAATCAATTTTCATTTACTCCCATTTTAAATCCTCCTTTTCTGGAAGCGTGTGGTTTTAAAATAAGAGTTTCGAAACCCGTGGTGCTCCAGGTTTATTTTTCAATTTTGAATGAATAAGACCACAATTCAAAAACATTCTTTCTAAACAGTCTAAGATAAAATGAAAAACTTTTTGTGAACACGAAATCTCATTCAGAAATTCTTTTCAATCTATTGATTAACTTTTGTGACTAATTTTGGTGAAATTTGTTTTAAAATTACATATTTTTTTTTAAAAAAAACATGCATTGATTTTTATCAAATCCTATATGGATTATTATATATACTCAATACATTATATATACTCAAAAAGTATTTGACTAATTTAGTTCAAATTTTATGTACATACTTGATAGATAAATATTTGCCAGCTATTTTTAAATAAACTAATAGAAAATAATAAATTGTCAAAAATTGCTCAGGAGAAATTGATTTAACAATTATGTGCAAAAAATCTATTCGTTTTAAAAAGTCTGGAGTATAGTGCAAAAAGTAAAATTAAGGGATTTAAATTTTCTACTACTCTCCACAGTAAATTATTGAGTCCATATTTCCCAGAGTGTGATGGCTACCCTCCATATTTTGAGTATTAGGTATCCAAAGGTATGTTAATTCAGATAAAGTAGTATGTTCTGATTTCGTTAATTAAAATATCGACTGCACTAAGTAATTAACTTATTTGCTAGTCACCTTTTTAAACCATTAAGATTGAGTTCTCATGTGTAAAGATATGATGACTAGATCCAGGGTGGCCACCCACCTTGAAAACCTGGAATTATCAGGGAATTTTTTTTATACTGGAAAAATCAGGGAAATCTTGATAAAAACCTGGAAATTTTGAAGGAAAACTGGAAATTTTTTCTTAGACTTTTTTAAACTCTATTGTACTCCCATCCAAAGAAATCTATATATTATTTTTTCTCAGCAAAGCCAACCAATTGCACATTTTCTTACAATCTCTAACAGCAATGTTTGTCGATAAATCGTTACAATTGTTGCGGTTATGTTAATTTTCTCAATTTCAATTTAATCCTTTAAGATATATTTCAGATAAAAAAAATTTCTTTTAAGAACTATCAATATATTAACATTAAATTTTACTATTTTATTGGTAGATATTTGATTAAAAATTTGAATTACAAAACGAAACTGTTTCTCTTTTTACCTTATAAAGCTGACAAAAACCAAGGAATGTGTGGGAGTAAAATGATGTATAAATATACAATTTAAAGTTTTGTTATTAATATGTGTTTATTAGGAAGAAGGAAAACGAAACTTTGTTTTTTTGTTCGGTACTGAAGAGGTGCAAGTTTCTGGTTTTAAAAACAATTAACTATGCTAAAATTAAAAACCATGTGTTTAGATTGGAATTCTTTAAATATTTTAATATCAAATAAGAAAAAAAAGCAAAAATGTAAAATTTAAAGAATTTTGTCTTTTTCCTATTGAATATGCAACAAGAAGTTGGACAGTTTTGCATTTGGGACATTTTTGTTTACTGAATCTCTTAAAAAAATATTTTATTTAAAACAATATTACTTCTAAAAAAATTAATAGCTTTAAAAATTTGACTTGTAATTAGTTTGAAGAAAATATGATCAATGAATTTTCTAAAAAGCACAGTTTAGATAAAATGCTGTATAAAATGGCTTTGTGTTGAAATGTAAGCACAGTGACTCACAAAAGTATTTGTACACTTATGACTTTCAATGATATAAGACTATCCATTAATAAAAATGAGAATGGGTATTTCAGAATGGATTTTAAATAATAAAAAATATATTCTATTCTTAGCTAAACTGTATGGAATATGTTAAAAATAAACCAAAAGTTTATTTTAAGAAATCAATCATCAAAAAGTAACTAAAACTTTTTTTCACCAAAGTGATTGTATATTTTTTAAAAAAATTTCCTCTTGTAGTAAATGTTTAATTTTTTGTTAAAATAACATTCAGTAGGCTTTCTTTTTGCATCTACAATAGCTTTTAAAAGTCTGTAAATAAATGTTAACTATTTTTTTTTTTTGTTAGGGTAAAATTTGAGTAGAATTTTTTTAAATAAATTTTACAGAAACTTTTACAACACTCAATTGTGAATTTATGAAATTTTCCGCAAATTTTATAATTTTAGTCTCTGATGGTATGAAGTTGTTCTTTTAAGCATTTTATCTCATAATACACTTTGGTATAGGACACAATAAACTAATTTACCAATATTTATTACTGATTTAACTGGTATGATGACAAATAATCAACTTTGAAATGCTGTTTATTGTTTTATTATGACTGCAAGCAGTTTTTAAATGTTAAAAGAAAATATTATGGAGTTAGCCAGTAAAAATTAAAAAATATAATTTTGCTCTCATGAGTTTCATACTAACTTGCAAATAAATAAACAATTAAATGAAAAATAGTTCAATAAAAAAATTAAAGCAATAGATGATAATTTTAATTCTAAAATCCAAAAACATTTAAGTGTAGGATGATTTTTGAGGGGGGAAATTTTTTTGTTACTTTTTGATTGATTTCTCAAAAATAAACTTTCGCTTTGTTTTAAAAATATTCTATACAGTTTTCTATTATCTTTATTTCTATTATTTTTATACATCTTATTATTAAATACCACTTATTCTGAAATATTCATTTTAATTAATGAGTAGTATCCTATTTCAATAAAAGTTATAAGTGAGCGAACAATTTTGAGAGCCGCTGTAAATATAAAATTTTTTTGATATATAATCTCCTGAAATGGTTTTCTTTTGCTTACTGAAAATATATATTAAACAATACTTATCCAACGTTTTTTTTTGGTCATTCTGTATTTGCCATTTAGTAGGTACACTTTAAGCAAAACTACTTTAAGTAACACATGGAAAATATTTTTTTCAATAAAAACAATATATTTTTTAAGCTAAACATACTGTTTTCTCCACGTATCTTAATATTTTTGAAATTAATGTTTTTTCAAAACATTAAAAAAATCTTGCCAAACTGTTAAAATAAATTTAGTCTTAACTATTTTTTCACGATGTAGCAATAAAAGATACGAAGGAAATAAAAATAAATATATGACCACCGAAGCCGACGTCTTCAGGGTGTACCGGCCCCAGTAGCCTTAAAACAAAACCTTTTCTATTGAGAGAGAGGCAAATGCCTAAAGTAACTCCCTCAGTACCCCGAAGGTTTTGTACTGGACTTCTGTACAAAACCTGTGGGGTACTGAGGGAGTTACTTTAGGCATTTGCCTCTCTCTCAATAGAAAAGGTTTTGCTTTATGGCTACCGGGGCCGGTACCTCCTGAAGCCGTCTGCTTCGGTGGTTATATTTTTAATTTCCTTCGTTTCTTTTACAGCTACATTTATTCTTTTATTTTTAAATTTCTGCTGTTTTTAAGCACGTTTTTTTTTTCAAGGAAGTTTTGACTATTTAGAAATAAAAAAAAATTCTTTTTTTTTTTTTGTTTTCTTTAAGTATTTTTTTTACAATGATATATTAACCCACCGGCGGTTAAGGAAATGGGAGAAATTGGGAAAATGTTTCTCCCCTATCCATTAACATGGGAAAACCGGTTTTGCTATGCAGTGAAGACTGCAGGTTAAAGTACGACTTTTTACGTGCAGAACCGTCAGTGGGTTAAAAAAGAATAACATTTTAAATAAAATACTTTAATATTTTGACACTTTTCTTGTACCCATCCTACACTCCGAGAAAAAAAAACCTGGAAATTTGAGATTTTTACCTGGAAAAATCAGGGAAATTTTAAACCTGATTTGAGTGGCCACCCTGTAGATCAGAAGCTATTTAAAGTTTTGTTTTTGTGTGCAGTACTTACCAAATTTAATAAATTTAGTACCTTTAAATTTGTTATAAGTCTATAAAATTTCTGTAAAATTATTTTCTGCTGCAAGCATGTTTTCAGATTTATAATTTTTGTTTAGTTGATGGGTTGTAGCAGGGGCGGATTAAGCGTACACAGGGCCCTAGGCCAGTCAAATTTTTGGGGCCCTTAGATTAAATTTTTTTCTCATATATTTTTTATTTGTTCAAATATAAAAGTATTTATACATATTTTCATTTAAGAAAGCATATTTAAAATTAAAATAAATAATATCCTGGACCTCTTAAACAGTGACAATTTCAATATATAAAATTTGATTGAAAGTGACCAGTTGTATGAGTTTTTTCTAGAGTACATAAAACAATAAACAAGCACTTACCTTTTAGTAAAATATTTTGTAATTATTTATTGATCAAATAGAATTACAGACACTAAATAATTATAAAACACTAAAAAAATTATGAGACGCTTCAGTTAAGCCACTAAATAACTTCTTTTTCATTTAAAACATCTCGATAATGTAAACAACATTTAATTCTTTGCTTCTTGTTTAAACAAGTCTCAGCTCGCTATAGTACTGCTTTCAGATTTTTCGCACGCAAATCAAAAGGACAAATTTGAACTTAAAAAACATTGATAAATATTATAATACATAAACTATAATAATACTTATAAATAATAACTAAAATAATTAATAAATAAATATGTAAAAAATTATGTAATAATTATGTAAAAAAATGATCGTATTTTATTAATATATATTTGAAATAGATTTTTTTTAAAAAATCATTGTTTTTTCTTAATTTTTAAAAATTTATTTTCAAAAAAAAAATTTTAAGGGGGCCCCAGGCCATGGCCCAATGGGTAATCCAGCACTGGGTTGTAGATATGCTGTAGTTGAGTTTATTAAAAAAAAATTTAAGAATAGTAAATATTTGAGTTAAAAGAGAATTGAATATTTTATTCAAATTTCAATCTTGTAGCTAGTGCAGTTAACTAAGTGATAAGAACAATTTAATAAACCAAAAAGTTTGTTTACTCTTGTTAAAAAATTAAATTCAGAATAACTGCATATAAATAAATTGTGTAGATCAATTTCAAACCATTGGTAACTGTATAAATACGGGTAAGCAGCACATGTATACAAATACTTATAATTTTAAAAAATTATTTCTAATTTAGGATAAACTTATACATAATTATTCTTGTTACATTTCAAAGACCAATTAAATTGACCTTTTTTATCGCAATAGTACATTCCCCCTCCCCCCTTCAGATTTTTTTTGAAAAAAGGTTACTAATACAGTAGGTATACTTTCGATATCTTAAATTTAAAGGGAGGTTAAAAAAAATTCCAGATAGCAAGTTTTTGAGATAACAATTTCAGAATGAAGTATGTTCTAAAAAGTAGAAAAAGATATTCTAAAATATTACTCTAAAAGTTAGAGTCATGAAACATAAGAGTAACTACTGTTGAATATATATGTATAATGATAGTTTACTATAAGTCTGAATACACCAATGATAATTTTATTTTTAAAAGAATATAATGCGGCATTAAATTGAAAAGAATTGGTTTACAATGAACTCACATTGTGATTTTTGTGAAAAAATTCATTTTAGATTTCAAAAAAAGTTTGACATAGCAAGGTTTTGAGAAGAAACCCTTCCACATAGGAATTCAAATTAACATTAGGTGGATTTGTAATACCAAGAGAAAAAATATTTTTTGGACATAATAAGGTTTTCGAGATATCAAGAGTATACTGTATTGAAAAAAATAATACCTTAACAAAATTGCTGTATGGATTAATATTTGGAAATCGTCATTAAAATTCGTAAATTTTTGGTCTAAAAGATGTTGTTTTTCAGACCATTTACCAAAGAACAAAAAAAAATTATAAGAAATATGAAAAATTCTTCCAGTTTAGTTTTCTTTGTACTTTTGATAACCAAAAAATTATATTGAATTTGTCAATTTAATTTGAAGGGAAAAAATTCATGCTCTCTGTCTTACTTTTCTTGAAATTACCCCAATATTCTAGTAAATGAATAAAAGCAATCAATTAAATGCAGAAGCACTTTTAAATTTATTCTAAAGCTATTTTCAGCTTTGCTTATGTTCAGTATTTTGTTGGATTGTTGTTTTTTGACATATTACTTGTTTAATGCCAGATTGCCAACATCTGTCATTCTTTTAAGAAGATCAGAAATCGAATTGGAATTTTCTCTTCATATTTCGATGAATGTCAGTTGTATTGTGTTTTTTTCCTTATTTAATATTTAATCACTTTTTAAACATAAGATAAGTTTCTTTCTAATTTATTGCTAAATCTTAAAAGTAAGAATAAGTTTTCTTGAAATTAAAATAATAAAATGTAGTTATTTATTTAACATTTTTCTTAGCATTTCTGATTGTACTGCAGACTCTGAAATTCTCACATTTGAGAGGCTTGGTGGATTTTAGATAATTTCAGGGGTGAAATTTTTCTTCTCTAAAGCGAATTTGTCCATTTTATTTTTTTTCCTTTGTTCTACTGTGTTTTGGAGAAATCCATGTTTTATCTTAAAATTTCATATTTTCGTTCAGTAATTATTCTGTTTTTCAATGGTGAGCTTAAAGTTTGAGCTTTTCTGTTATCAATAAGTATTGATTTATCATTCAAAAGTCTTATTATCTAAGTGTACAAGTGCTCAATTGCCTGCATTGTTGATTTGAAATTATTTCAAAGTTTACCATTGTTGGCAATTAGTTGGAAATTTCTATTGATTCCAAATAAAATATATTTTATCTGATGTAAAAATTCCAACCTTTAAGTACACAAGAAGAAAAAATCATACATATAAAATAAACCTCAAATTTTTTTAGTTTGTATAAAAATTAAGATTTTTAGAAAGTGATTTCTTTAACATATTATGGTTTTACATGTGCTCATTCAGTATTTTTTTTTTATTTAATTTTTTGTTAACATATTAGTGTCTAATGCGACTGCAACTTTTATTCACGTTTGCAATATTTTCTTCTTTTTGGTCTCATTACAAAACACCTTAACTTGCTTTTAATAAATATTCTTTTAAATATATTGCTTGTATAGGATTATTTCTAAATTTTTTGATTCTTTTTTAGGTTTATCCTGGGTTGATGATAACATCAGGAACTATTCATTATGTCTTATCATTACTTAACATTACAGTTCACATTAGAGATATCTGTGTTTTTCTTGCTCCTGTAATTAGGTGTGTAAAAGTTATGCTGCATTTTGAATTATGGATTAGTATTTTAAAACTTTATTAAAGATTAATTTTTATTTGACTTAATTTGATTTTTTATAAACTGATCACTTTAGCAATTTGATTTCTTGATAAGAAAATCTGTAGGTGTCTGAACACAATCAAAAGATATAACCAGATATATTATTAAATATAAGGGAAACATATATATTCTTATTCTTGATAAGTACAATTCAGGGGTCTGTTAAGAAGAAATTTGGGTCCGTTAACGGACCCTTCACAAAATATCTTTTCATAAAAACGAACCCTTCACAAAATATTTTAACTTTAAAACGGACCCTTCACAAATTTAATTTATCTTTTAATCGGACCCTTCACAATTTTATTTAGCTTCATTATTGTTTTGTTAAACCCTTCCCGGGGTGGGGGGAGAGATGTGAACGAACTAAATTTTGTTTCCGGCAGGCGCTTCTTCCTTTATTCGTCCGAAATGAATATTCTGCATTCAGCAGTATAGGCTAAATACCAAATATTTGCATGTTGCATCTCTAATTTAGTAGCAGCAATTGCTGTTTATTTTTGAAAATTTAAATTTTTTTAATTATAATTTTACAATGTTGAGCATAATCTTGTATCTATTTACAATTTAAAAACTCCTTGAAAAAGTTTTTTGCAATAACAGGACCCTATTTGCGCAAATTCACAAAGCAGGACCCTGGTTGAAAGAAAGTGACTTAATGTTTATTTTATATTCACAAATTACGAGTAATTTTTTCAAAATTTCACAAAAACAGGACCTTTTACAAATTGTCTGAACAGACCCCTGCAATTTCTTAACTATATTAAATATGTAACTCCTGAATATCTAAATATTACTGTATGTTGATTTCATTGGATTCAGGCAAGTACAATGCCTTGAGACCCAGGACTTCTAAATTTCTGTTACCTTTTTTTTTTTTATTAATGCAAATCCTAATTTAAAATGTTATCCCATATTTTAAATATTTATATAAAAAATAAATATTGTGTGATTAGAAAAATTATATAATTAGTAATTGAATTGGGTATAATTTGGCAAAGAATTAAAACCAAAATTTTGATATTGGTTGTCTTTAAAGCTCAAAATCTGATATTTTTCAAACTAATAAAAGATATAACCTTTTTCATATGCACACACACATATATATAATGCTGATTTAATCATTCAAAATAACGCAATGCTGAGAGAAGAATAAAGCTATTGTCAATGAGTATCGTATGGTATGTTACTTGTATGTAAAAACTTTAAAAATGTATGAAAATCATTAGGCAACTTTAGCATAATTTTTGATTAACAACAAATATAAAGGAAAAACTCCATTACCATAAAAAAAATTAAAAGAACAATGAAAGTTTTAATGCCAACAAGCACAAGTCACAAAAATATAAAAAATTTTACATTATAAAAGTTTTAGTTACGATTTATTACTTTTGAAAAATATAAAGAAGTTGTAAAAGGTTTTATGATGAAAGTTCAAATTTTGATTGTGGTAACAACTATTTTATCTCTTATGTTTAAAGAAGGGTTTAAAAAAACCTTCAGGTTTTTTTCATAAGTGTTTTAAACTTTTATTCCTGAATCGAGTCTTTAATAAGATTCCAGAATTTGCTTCTAACAAGAAAATTAAATGTATGGTGACTATTTATTTATAACTTGTTTTGTTGCAATGTAACCACTTTTTAGAGAAGTTTCAGATTGTTAAAACACTATGTTTATTTTCTAACGACATACAGATTGTTATATAAAAATTTGAAATCATTCAATTAAAAGATCCCAAATTTTTTTTATTGCATTAACACAGATTTAGTTGCAGGGTCTATTGGGATAAAATTCAAAATTTTGCTACGTTACCATTGCAACTTAATCTTAAAAAAAATTTTCTTTCAATTCCTATTCAACTTTTGGTGACTATAAAATTATTTAAAGCTTTTTGGCCTAATGTATTGCATAGTAATGTTGTGTAAAGTTAATTCCTAGTAACAGTTTTGTATTCGTTATTTTAACTGCTAACTTTGTTGGGAAAATGTTTTATATAAAACTTATTATTTAAACATATAGCTAACTTGTTTTATAATTGCAAAGCGATTAAGTTACATACCACTTTCAATATGTTTTTCGTAAATTGTTACCTAATAATGTAATATTACATAATTATTTTATATAGTTAAAAAATTCCTCTAAGTAGTTTTAATCAAGCTAGCCATAGAAATCGAGATCAAGCCATATTAAATAGAGAAATATAAATCAAGGTACTATAATTAATAGTAGAGAATAATATAAAGCAAGGAAAATAAATAACTTACAAAAATAGCCTGTAAAAATTAATAAATAATTTGCTGGTAGAAAAAAAATTTTCAACGTTTTTTTCCTAAAAAAACTTCTCTATACTTTTTTTTTTTTAATACCAAATTAAAAAATTTTTTAAATCTTTTACTTCTTATCTGTTTCTTATGACTTAATATTTTTTTCCTACTAGTGGATTAACTGCAATATCCACATACTTCTTAACAAAGGAATTGTGGAATGAATCCTCTGGTCTATTTGCCGCTTGTTTTATTGCTATTGGTAAGCAATATTTTTTATTACCTATGAGTTTTAAAATATTGTAATGGATGTGAGGAAAAAAATATTCTCTGAGAACGAGAATATTTTCCTAAAGTCAATTTTTGGAGATTAATTTATAGATTTTCCTTCTTATATATGAAAAAAATACTTTTTTTAGTATTATAAAGTGTTTATTTATTTGTTTCAAAAACATTTAAAACAAATTGTATTAGAGCAAATATACACTAAATATAAATTGACTGAAAAAAAGGAAAATATATTTATTGTTTTTATACTTCATTATCTTCCTTCTCAGAAAAGAAAAAACTATTTTCATCCGTTTGCATATAATCAAATGCCTCAAAATCAGAGTACTTATAAACTGGTCTGTTCTCTTTTTTTTGTTTTCTGTCTTTAATAGCTTTATATTGTTGGCTATAAATGCTTACTTTACACTTTCAGTGGACAAGCAAAATAAGGAAGAAAACCGAAATAATTAAAAAATGGGATAGTTTGTTTAGGATAATATACTATTATTGATGCCAGTTTATAGTTAGTATAGAAACATAATAAAGTAGTATTTAGTTTGGATAGAATCTTTAAAAATCATCATACTATTATTGATGCCAAGCCAACGATGTTAATTATGGTAATTGGTGCAGTTGTAATATCCATAGCAAATATACTAATATAGGTACAAAGATACCCATGTTAGATATTTAGTACTATTTAAACTACCTACATCGATACTAATAAGTTTTATAATAGATACTGGAGAAAATCTCTTAATTTTGGTAAAGTTTGACTAATATGTTTAGAAATATTGGTCTTGAGCAACAGCATCATGCCAAATGATACAGTTACTTTTTATTTTGATGGGATGAACTTCTAAATACTTGTTTTGTTTAATCTAAGGAATCTACAGGGAAAGGCGAACAAAAAAAAAAATTTATTTCAATTTTATTATGTATGTTGGTATATGTCTCTCAGTTTTTGTGCATGATTTAAGTGTTATTTGGTATTTATTCTGATTTACTGATTTTTTCCCCTCCCATTCCAAGAATGGGAATTCAGCTAGTTAAGCTTAATTTTGTCTTTCTTCAGAAATTGAGCTGATGACAAAAGATTATATAATTTTTTGTCAATTTCAGTAAATACTTCATCAACCATACTGATGGTCAGTTTATTATAACTTTAATATTGTAATCCATTTCACTATAAGATTCAACATATCATGAATTTTCAAAACTCACAGCCGAAATATATCTTCATCTGCAATGCAAGATGTGCCGCTTTTAACTGCGAAACTTGCTATCTTCTTCATAAATAAAGATTTCAAAGCATATTTAGAATCTAACAAGCTTTCGAAACAGGTTAGAGTGGATCCTCATTGAGTTTTTTAACAGGCATTTTCAAGGAAATGGCCGCAGAGTGCTTTACGTTTTTGATAGAATCAAATGTAGCACACAGTACATGTGAATTGTTTATTTCTTTTGCAATATGCAGTTATTTTCTAATTCAGATAATGAATTTGTTTTCTTAAAATCTCTAATTCATAAATTTAGCAAGTGATATACTGTATGTTAATAAATGTTAGTAACTCTCCTGAATTAATTCTCTGAACTCATGACAGTAGCATTATCAGTGACAATAGCTGAAACTTTTCAGAACCTATATCTTTAAGAACTTCACCAATCATACTGCACATATAATTTACTGTATGATGTTTTCCTTTTGTTGTTAATGTGACTCTTAGTTTTATTATTTTTTTTTTCCTATTTGGTATTTATAAGTATTTTTTTATTTTTATTATTATTATATAAAATAAATGAATTCTATTAAAAATTAATAAATATATTTAAGGTATGTCTTCATTGTAAGCAATTTCAAAGAGAATATTCTCGGATATATATTCTAGGAAAATATACTTGATAAGTGTATTTTCAAAAAATTTCTCCCAAAAGCATATTAAACCATGAATTTTGCATCTCTAATTGTAATTATTTTAAATGCAAACATAAATGTTAAATTGAAATTTCAAGAAATGAATATTCATTTTGAAATTGTTAATGGTGATGAATAACTTGGTCAACGTTGCTTTAAAGATCTGGATTTTATGTTATAGTGAGAACCTATCTGTGTTCATGGAACTGGTTTTAATGTTAAGTTCCCCCACCAGTACTCTTATTTTTTTAAATTCACTACTGGATGGATATTCATCTTTACATTTTCAAATCATATTTTTGCACTACTACTTTTTCAACAATGCATCAAAATAAAGAATAAACTATGTTCTGTATCTAGCATAGTTTGTGAGTTAAAATATATGATAGGCTGAGAACCAAAAATTACTGGAAAATAATGATTTCCTTATAGATCCTAAAGAGTTATCAACAAAATATTTTTGCTGTCAAAATCTCAAAATTATAAGCATGTTTTCTTTTTTCTTGCTTTTATAATTAATCTAAACTATTCAAAGTATGTATAGTGCGCTAAAACAATTTTAAATTACTATTTATTTTGTGAAATGTAATAATTATCTTTTAAAAACTATGATACTAGGCACTTTTATCTTGTTATTTATGCTATTATATGATAAATAAAGTTATCCTTTTGTCTTAAAGAGCCATATCAGTAATCAATTATTCACACAACTTCAGTGCATCATTAAGCTAGCTTTAAAAAAAAAAAAAAAAAAAAAAAAAAAAGGCTTGATGCAGTTAAAGATTTTGATGTTAATTCTGAACGAAACTAAATGATGGTAACTGATTCTTATATCTTTCTTTCACTACCCAGATCTGGCCAATTTTGTAGTTGTTAGTCATAACTCTCTAACTTCATTAGATACAGGAACTCAACATATGACTTATGACCTTCAGAGTCATTATATGAGAAAAATAGATTGCATACAGCATTGCTAATTCTACTTAGGCCTTTCAAAGTATTCGTCCAAATATACAGGGTAACTGTAGAATTCATTCCATAACAATGACCAATTTAAAGTTTGAAATTTATTTCAAAACTTCCATGTCTATTCTTCAAGCAGGTCCAAGTGTCTCTTAGCCAAGCTCTTTTAAATCAATTGATCTAGAGTAATCAATTGATTCTTTGAAACCAATTCATTTAAATAAAATTGATATTTTTTTTAATATTTACCAGCTAAAGCGTCTGATAAAATGTATTAATCATATTTTATATTTTTAAAAACAATATAGCAAAATTAATTCACATTTCTAACGTTTTAAGTTGTTCCATTTTTTCCTTTACTATGTTGATTTTCGCTTCAATTATGCAAAAAGACGAAGTTCACATAGTTCTATTCAATGGTTTCACAATTAATTCAACCCCAATCTATTTCGTCTCATTATCGGTCCGTAGCGTATGAAAACGTCGTTCGTTTTTCATGATTTAAAATTTAATGATTTTTGTCAAAAATGCTTAAAAATATTTTTTAGTGCATGAAAAGTGCTTAAAAGGTGTTTATTTTTTGCTGAATAATTTGGCTATGCACCCTGAGAATTCATTGTATAACAATGAACAACTTAAAGTCTGAAATTTATTTCAAAACTTCCATGTCAATTCTTCAATCAGGTGAAAATGTCTCGTAACAGAGCTCTTTGAAATCAATTTATTTTCAAATTAAATTATTTTTTATTTATTTATTTTTTTACATTTACCAACTAAAGCATCTGGTAAAATGTAGTAACAATATTTTATATTATTTAAAAACTCTATAGCAAAAATAATTCACATTTCCAAACACACGCTTAAAATTGTTCACATGTTAAAATTTATTATTTAAGTTTTACAAACTAATCACTGAATAAATAAAATTATAGTTATTTTTGTTTTAGTTTAACATCCTAAAGTTTCAAAAACAGTAAGGTAATTTGTCAATTAGATATTCAATGAAGAATAAATTTAGATGAACAAATTTAAATATATATATATATGTAACTAAGTGGGTATAATTGAAATACGTTTATTACCAGAAAATTATTTTGCATATAGCTTATAAAAAATTCGAATGTAAACATTTTATGCTACTCTTATCCACACATTGTTCTCTTTATCAATTTATTTTGGAATAAAATAATTTACATACATTCATCTTTCATTATTTCTGTTTTTATCCATTATTAATGAAATCAAACTTTTAAAAAATCTCGATGTAGAGAATGTATTTATAGTTGATGTTGATTTAAAAAATATTTTTTTCTTTTTTTTTTAAATCACTGTTGGTTAAAAAATCAAGTAGGAGAGTGTCGGGTACCCCCGCCCAGCGGGTACCCCCACCCACTGTCAATTTCATATGTATAGAATATTTTTTCAAGTCAATGGGCCATCGGACATTAATTGTTATATTAACCCACTGGCGGTTAAGGAAATGGGCAAAATTGGGAGAAAGTTTCTCCCCTACACACAGTTCCCCTATCTATTGACATTGGAAAACCGGTTTTGCTATGCAGTGAAGACTGCAGGTTAAAATACGACTTTCTACGTGCAGAACCGTCAGTGGGTTAAAAAAAGATTATTTTCAAAGTTTCAAGTATTTATGCAGCTGGTAACACGGTATACAATAGTTTTGAAAATATGTTGAATACAGTAGTCAAATTTTTTAAATTTCTATTTTTTTTAAGTTAAACTATTCTTTTTGCATTCTATTCTTTAATTAGATTATAAAACAATTGAAACATACAAAAATATTAATTATTACTCACAGAAATATAAGCAATACTCCTTAAGTGGGTGGGGCTACCCGACTCTCCCCTACATTAAAACATGCCAACCCGACTAAAATTTGTTAAAAAAATTAACTAAATTAGTTGTCCTTGGACTAGCAATTGATGTAAATAGATGGTATGCTGTTTTGATTTTTTGTTTACATTTTGGTATATTTTTGTTGCAAAATAGTATATTTGATCATACACATTCTCTGCATTGTAATATTTACATTAAATTCACTTTATTAACTTTTCTTTAAAAAAATTAAAAGAAATTTGCAAATGAGCCAGTGAAAATGCATGTGGAATAGGGATATCTTACCCATGCCTAGATAAAATCACTACACAGCTCATTACTTCGAATATGAAGATATGGTATTATTTAAAACTTTGTTGATTGATCTGTGTCAATTCTTCTAAAATTATCTTTCTTCAGTTAGCAATCAATATAATTTTAAATTTTGCTTTTATTACAGTACCTGGTTATATCAGTCGATCTGTTGCTGGGAGCTACGATAATGAAGGAATTGCAATTTTTGCGTTGATGTTTACTTACTACTTATGGGTGAGTATTTAAATTTTTTCTCCTTTTTATGGCAAAAAAAAATATTTTACTATTCATTCTAAACAATATGAGATCTATATTTTTAAGTTTATCTGTTTTAAATTAGTTTGTTTTCTCTTAAATTTTTAGAATTCTATCTAAATTTTTTAAAAAACATACAGGATTTGAAATGAGTTGAATTCATTTTTGTGAATGAAAATTTTTTTTTATTTACTATTTAAAATATTCAATGTGCATTTTTATGTATATAAGTTTTCTAATATTTTTATACACATTTTTTTCCTTCAAATAAATTTGCTATTTACTTTTGAGTTTAGAACAACCTACTTTTATATATTTAGGAAGGATCAAAATTAAAGGTGGTGTTGGTCCTGGGCCACTAAAAGTTTACTTAAACCACCATAAAAGAATTTTCAGATTTGGATTAGCTGTCAATGTAAAGGGATAATATGCTGTTTTAGTTTTATGATATCAGTTTTGTGATTTTGTCTGTGCTCTTGACAAAAAATAATGTATTCCCTCATAATCATGTACATTCCACTTTCTCAGTCAGCGTTGAAATTTTTTCTCAGTCAACGTTGAAATTTTTTTTTATTTAAATTCACTTTATTAACTTTAAAAAAAACTAATAGGGGCCTTTCAAATAGACCAGTGAAAATGTGTAAGGACTAGTGATATTTTCTATAATTCCTTTGAACCCGCTACTGATTTTTCTTAGTTTCTACTCCCGTTTAAAATCCAGCGTAATTTCCAGATTCCTAATGAGTACATATTTTGCTATATTTTTTAAGATAATTTATTTTTGATAACTGTATTTGCATGTATTTAAGCATAGAAAAGCATTGTATATTGTTTATTTATTAATTTTTATTTTTTATTTTTAAATTTTCTATATCTTATCTCTTTATTTGTAGACATTCTAATCAAAAAGTACTTTGTTCAATTAATGCAAGTTGAATGTTAAAATTAGATTCTATTTTTATGTTATGCATACATGGATAGATTTTAAATTCAGAGAATTTCTATTATTATTATTTCCCCCCTTCTCATAAAGGTTGCTTTTCTGAAAACAGAATAATAAGCTTGTGTGAACCCCCGTGGCAGAATCACGGCGACATTGTCGCAGAACGTTACAGAGTTTTTGCAGAAAGACTTTTCATTTGGGGAGGGGGGATTTTTGGTTCTCCTTTCTGTATCGAAAAATGTTTTTTTTTTTTTTTTTTTTTTTTTTTTTTTTTTTTTTTTTTTTTTTAAAGTATGTTATTTTTTTGCGCATCAGAGATTAAAGAAATAATTGCGATTTTTCTATTCTTATTTGGGAATTCAAAAAAGAAAGTCCGTAATGACTGGCTTCAGCTAGAATTTCAAATCAATAATATAAAATAAAACAATTCAGAAATCGCGAAAGTTAAAAATATGTTTCGCTCTAGAAATTATGTTCTTTCTTTCATTATTTTTTTTTTCCTTTACGGATCACTATTATTTTACACACATATTTGAGTATCTCTTTTTTTTTTTTAAAGAATCCTATTCGCGTGATTTCGTCGCCGATCTTTATTTTGGAGTTACTGCACGAATTTGAATTTATTATCGTTTAATTTGTTTACGAATTTTTTGCACTGATTTACAAAATTCGAAATAGGAAATCATTAGGCAGGGCATTTTCCGCTTACAAAATACGAGAAAGCGCCTATAATATTAGAAATTTTTTTTTTTTAAATCACTTTTACAATTAAAATTTTTTATACATTTTTATTCTATACTTTCTTCTGTAAACACAACGTTTCTGTTACTTTAAATTAGTAATTGTTATGATTAAAAGTATCGTAAAGAAAAATATCAGTGCTAGAGAAGTTTGTCGCAGAAAGCCCGAAAAAATTCTACCACGGGGGTGTGAACATCTATTTGTAATAATATATATATAACTCCTTATTAATATTTCATTTATAAATTTTTTTATTATTTATCAATGTAAACTTTATTATAGGTGAAAGCTGTGAAAACTGGCACAATATTTTGGTCTGTTCTTTCAGCTCTTGCATATTTTTACATGGTATGAAAATAATATATTTTCAAACATCTAACACTAGTTTTTTAATTGTTTTTTAAATTTCTGTTTTTTGTTTTTTTTTTAAATATAGGTTTCTGCATGGGGTGGATATGTTTTCATCATTAATTTAATACCACTTCATGTATTTGTACTCTTACTCATGGGAAGATTTTCTAGTAGGATATATGTTGGTAAGTTCTTTTAATGATGTTTTAAGTGTAAAATATATTTTCATATTCACTGTCTTTATTACTAAATAAATTGTTTTAAATCTTGACTCATTGGAGCATCCAGAAGGTGAGGGAAATAGAGGTTCAACAAAAGAGTCATTTTATCATTTGTTTTGTTCATCTTTAAAAAAAATAGTATTGACAGATATCTAGTCTTTTTCCTATTACTGTTTTAACCTTTTAGTTTTAACTTTCTGTTTTTACTAAGCAGCGACCCTTTTTAGTGAAAATAAGATATTATAGATATTTTCAGTATTCAATAATCCAGAATTGCTGTCAACCCAGATTTTGCAAACTCCTGCTTATTGTAGATTACTCAAACTGTAGTTCCTATATGTGTGAAAGTATTATATTAGTTAGATATTAAAATTTAAATATTCAGGGGTCTGTCCAGGCCGAATTTACTACCGTTTAGCGGTACCTTCACAAATTCAACTTTGGGAAAAACGGTAGTTTCACAAAATACTTTTTCTTAAAATTTTACTTTTGTATCCCTTATAAAATGATAAATCCATATTTTTACCGTATTTTTGAGTTCATTTTTTAATATAATTTTTATCTTTTCACAAATTATGTCTAAATTTTCACAAAATAGGTACCTTTCAGAAAAACCTAGACAGACCCCTGATATTTTATTACTTTAAAAAAAATATTTTTTGTTCTAAAACATAATAAATTATCTGAATTCTTATTCAAGCGATACTTAAAATGTCAGTGTAAACTGTCATCACTGGCATGCTGTACATGTAGTATTTACTTTAATTTTTTTTTTTAATATATTGTCTTTAAAAGATTTGCATAGTTGTGTATTTATTAGTGTTTATGCACATATACACTCATGTCCATAAATTAAGGATAATTCAGATCCACAGAAATCGAACTTTAAAGTGAAAATTTCACCTGCAGAATTTTAACACTTATGGGGAATATTTCAGGAAGCCACCAGATGACACTGATAGTATCACGAAATTGTAGGAATATAAAGGATGGTGGCAAAGAAGTAAAATTGTTCACAAGCTTTCTGTTAGCTGCTTAGTGTCTTAACCTAATGGTGATGACATGGGCACATGTAGATGTTTTTGAATGCAATAGAATTATTAGCCACCTAATATATGGTGATGGAATGCGATTTTACTCAAAACCTGAAATGTGCTTTTTTATTAATCAATTCGCAGTTGCACTCTCTTTTATAAACTGGACTAAATCTGTTCCCACTTCCAAAGTAGAAACAAAAAGTTGTGTTTTCTTCTTCCCAAACTGTGACCGAAACAGGTCTGTATCTAACACTTTCAGTTTGATTTAAGGTTAAAGAAATGTCTGGTTGTAGCTCTTTTTTACTAGTGTATTTGACTGGTCCATGATTGTTCATAATGTTGTATTAGTTAATCAAAAGAATATGTAAAATATTCCTACCTAGCAGGTTTAGGTCACAAAACTTTCTGTTGAAGTTATCAAAAAAAAAATTATTTTTTAATGCATTTTTAATATAATTTTGACCACAAAAAAAAAAAAAAAAAAAAAACATAATTATTAATAGTAATTCAGTTCAGTTGAAATACTGGACTGGACCATGTTTGTTCATGATGTATCATGTTGTGTTGTTTGTTCATGTTGTATTAGTTGATTCAAAAAATAGCATATAAAACATATGAAAAATATTCTACTAACTAGTAGGATTAGGTCACAAAAATCAAAATATTCTGATGAACTTGTCAAAAAAAAAGGTGTATATTATAATGCATTTTTATTGTAATTTTGACAACAACAAAAAATCACTAGTAATTTAGTTTAGTTGAAATACTCTTTATTTTTCAGCTTATACAACCTTCTTCATCCTTGGTCTTCTTTTGTCTATGCAAATACCTTTTGTAGGATTTCAACCTGTTAGAACAAGTGAACACATGGCATCAGCTGGTAATAACAACACACAGCTTTTTTTCAAAATATTAATTATTTTCTAGTCACACTTTAGTTAAACTAATTTTCATTTTGTATTTGTAGGTGTTTTTATTCTGATCAATGCATATGCCTTTCTCAAATACCTTCAATCCTTTTTGACAAAATCAGAGTTAAAAACTGTTTTCATTTTTGCTGTTACTGCCATCGGTCTTTCAGTATTTCTTGGAGTTGTTGTGCTGACTTATGGTGGTAAGTGCTAATATTTTTTGTAAATAAAAAGAACTATTTGATTCCTGTCTAATTAAAATAATAATATGATAATGATTCCTACAATGTGACAAATTAAATATTTTAATTTTGTCTGCTATTAATTAACCAGATTTTTAAATAAAACATTTACTTGGCTTTATATTATTTGTAAAATGATTAATAAATACAAGTAATACACTAAAGCTGATGACTGAGTATACGTGATTTGACTCTTATGAATCACATTTATAATTTTTCAAATATTTTGAAAATTATTTCTTAGCAAAAATATATATTTTTTAATAATTTTCAATTTGTTTATAGTAATTAGAACCAACCTCCATTCTGTTAACCTATGCCAAATCTGACTTTTTTACACTTACATTTTTTTTTTTTTTTTTTTTTCTATCTTTTCCCCATTTCAATAATATGCTGTCATAATTCATCTCCACAAAAAAAAAAAAAAATTTTTTTTATTCATTACATTTTTATGTTAGTCTTTTTAAAAAAACTTCATTGTAAGTCGATTTTAAAATATAATATATTTATACCTATTTGATAAAAAAACATTTATTAAACAATTATATTGAAATTAAATTACTATTTAGATTAAGGGTGCACAACCTTTTTAGTGAAAGGCCACTTGTAGAGTAGAGTAGGTTGTCCAATGAAAAATCGCCTGGCCAATTATTTAGACATGTTCACTGCAATTATGTTATTTTTTTAAATGAACATTATTTTAGATACTAAATTCTTTTTCTAAGTCAACTTAGTAATATATTTGAAAAAATTAAATGTTTTTAAATTAATTCCTGCCTCAAAAATACCAAACTAATACTACTTTAAAAAAAAAAAATTTCTTTTAGTCAAAAAGTAAATATCAAAAAAACTAGTATTGAAAAAAAAAAAAAAGGACAGAGGAAAAGTACTATTTTTTTTATTATGTCACATAATGCAAAGGTTTATTTAAAAGATAAATATACTGTAATCTTCATAAAATGAAAGTAAAATAAATAAATATTTATCTTGAGCAACGTAAATGCAAATTAAATATTTTAATTAAAGAAATTTTATGGTTGTCTAAAACAATTTAAAATATGCACGTTATAGCTCAAAATAAGTTCGGAACATATTTTTTAACTATAGAACATTTATTTTAAATGAGTTTTTAGAGATTTTATGAATATTAAATCTTAGACAGTTTTTTCAGCTACCAAAGAATTGAAATAAAGTTTTAAAAATACAGTAGACAGTATTGCTTATGCACAAAATTTCGTGTGTTATAATAATGTCATAGTTAAAATATTAAGATCTTCATAGAACCATGTGGAAATTTGTAGACTGCCCAAAAATACATTAAGTGCCCAAAATCATTCATACAGTAGATTGAAAGTGATATCACAAATTAAGCAAATTATTTAACTGCCAAAGCAATAAAAAATGACTTGGACTGCCAATTGGCACTAATAAAGCCTGTCAAAAGTAAATATTGACAGGCTTTATGAAAACTCTAAAATCATAAAAATATTGTATTAAAAATCTAAAGATTTTTTAAACCTCTTGCAAAAGCATAGCAAAGATTGCCAAGAAAAACTGTAAAAAAAGTTCTTTAGGCGTGCGACAAAATCGCCATAAATAAAGCGCTCTTTTAAAGCACAATTCAAGTGTCTTGATACATATAAAAAATATCAGAATTTTCAAAACCATATGCAAATCCATAACAGTGATTGGCGAAAAACTGCACAGATTTATGATGGAATCTGTGTAATTTGAGCAATTTTGAAAGTGATGACTCAAATGTGCAAATCAAAATTTCTGACTTAATTTCTTTTCAAAAAAAAAAAAAAAAAAAAGTATAATGAATTATTTTCTTGCTTGCTGGCCATACTTCAACAACTAAATAGCCACAAGTGGCCTGCTGTTTGAGCACCCCTAAATAAGAACTATTATTAAAAATGCAAAATTTTTTTAGAGTTTATTAATGAAAATTCAATCAATAACTAATTTTATCTGTACAATTTGAATATTTTAATTATCACAAATAAGTTAGTCCTTATTGCTTCGGATATTTTGAAGACGCATTGCACATTTTTTGAAAAAATTTTGTTGTCAATTAATAAATCTAGTAATAGAAAGCTTATAAATTAACAGAAATCTTGTACTTATTTTTAATTGTTTTATTTCAACAACAAGTATAAGCTTAGAGTTTCAATTCAGCTGGATATAATTGATATTCAAATTTACTGCTGCATATTTGTCGTATCTCAGGTAAGTTATATGTTTAATAATGAATAAATGCAAAATTTCCAGAAATACTTAATTGAATGAAATGTGCTAATGCTACTGGGCATTTCAAAAACATTATTTTCTTTTTAGAGTAATTAATTGCATTTAATAACAAATGTAGTACTTAATGTGCTTCTTTTGGTATTATGAAATTGCCTAACACTATATCTAATAAAATGCCCCAATTTCAACATAAATAATTTTGCCTGTGATATAAAAATTTCAAATGCTCATTTCATTTTTTTATAATTTGAAATGATTGTGAAATCAAAATTCAATTTATAATTATGAATGAATCATTGTTTAAATATTTATTTTTTAAAAAGAATTATTATATTTTCAGGCTATATAGCTCCTTGGAGTGGTAGATTTTATTCTTTATGGGACACAGGTTATGCTAAAATACACATTCCAATCATTGCATCAGTATCAGAGCATCAACCAACTACTTGGTTTACATTTTTCTTTGACTTACATGTTCTTAGTGCTACATTCCCTGTTGGATTGTGGTATTGTATCCAAAATTTAAATGATGAACGAGTATTCAGTAAGTATTTTTCAATATTTTATTCTTCAGTATAAAGATTACAAACTTAAGAGGGGAGATAGGGCATATTGAAACATTGAGAATCACATATTAACCCATGGAAGAGAATTGCACATTAACCAATGCATATAAAAATTGAATTGTAACCAAGCTTCTGGCAGTATTGCACGCTGCTAGAGGCATTTCCCTATTAAGAACTGGCGGTTTATAAGTATTTGTTCCTTTTCTTTATCTTAAAATATAAATACATTTCATGTTTTCTGATAATTATTGTCAAAAATTCCATTCAAATAGGCTCAAAATTATGTGTTTTATTGTAATTTACTAATTTGATAGAATCAAATCAAGAAGCTCTGCAAATTTATCTCTAAATCATTAAACTATGATAAAACAGCTCTAATCTAGATTCGTTTGAATGTGATTTTTTTGGAAAATTTTATTTAAGAAAACAAATAATTATGACAATTTCAACAAATGAAAGTACTTGTTGAACTATATATGGACAGCAAGCCTATAGTAAGAAAAGCTCTTAGAACATGTGATGATACTGCTGCCTATAGGGTGATGTGAGATGGTTTTATAATGTGCCCTATCGTCTCTCCAAATTTATAACTGCTGTGGTGAATCATTTTGTATTTTCTATTCTCTATACATTTATTTTGATTTTTCTTTATTCTGTTCTTTATGTATTTTTCAGTATTTTTCTATTGTTGTTGTGTAAAGTTATCAAAATTCGCAACATTTTGTACATATTTACAATTTCTGTTTTTTTTTTTTCCTTTTTAGTTATTTTATATGCTATAACTGCAGTATATTTTGCTGGTGTCATGGTTAGACTAATGTTGACGTTGACTCCAGTAGTTTGCGTACTTAGTGCAATAGCCTTTTCACAGTGTATTGAGTTATATTTGCAAGACGATGAATCCCCAAAGACTTCATCCTCATCTTCGGACAGTGACTCTGAAGAAAGCGACGGAACTGACAAGAAAGGGAAGAATTTGTATGATAAGGTAGTGTCGATTTTTGTTTTATTAAAATATTTGCATAGTAGGTTTTATAAAACTACTCACGTGCTAGTTAACAATCCATTTACAACAATTATTAACAAACCTAACGTACCTATTGAATGTTATTCATTGCACATAAAATATCTATGTAAAAATATAGATATTTTATATGCAATGCATAACTACAGTAAACAAAAATTTTCTATTTGACTATAGTAGGAATGTGTATGGTTGTAAATCAAGAATGACCATTCTAATGAAGGTCAAAAAACTTTTTTCATTAGAAACTACTACTGATGTTCAATTATAATGAATTAATATTTAATTTGAAGTCTCAAACTACCTGAGGATTATGAACAAAGTAAATGTTACGAAAATTATGGATATATAGGATTGGGTTCATACGCAGCCAAATATTTGGCTGCTAAATTGGAACTTTTAAGTTTACTAAGAATTGTAAACAATAAAAAAGGATTTTTTTAATCTACATTAATCAATTTTATTTTTGAAAATAAATTCACTCAACTACTTGTACTCAGTGTTATATTGTTTTCTGGCATGATTTTTATTCTATTTCTCTATATCTGATGCCAGAAAATATTTTCTTTTTTACAGGCTGGAAAAATACGAAAGATAAAAACTGATCAGTCAAGAGATAACATTGGCATTGGTACAAATATTCGAGGAATCGTAGTTTTACTATTGATGATGATTTTAATGATGTTTGCCGTCCATTGTACTTGGGTAACCAGTAATGCTTATTCAAGTCCAAGTATAGTTTTAGCAAGTTACAGTGCTGATGGGTAAAAAAAAAAATTTTTTTTTTGAATTTTTCTTATTTATTTTATTAATTTTTTTGCATTATTGAACTTTCTGGGTGCTACTTAAGGTACAATTAAAGTTCTTGAATTGAAAGTCTAATTTGTTTTTTTTTAATAGTACACAAACCCATTAAATTGGCTTTATTGTAAGATATTTGGGGGGAAAAAACTGTTGGAAGTTTATGTGACACAAGTGTAAAATGTGCAATTAATTAAAACACTTATTAGTACAGTTAAATTCCGTTTACTTATACAATAGTTCTTTTACAATAGTTGCTGCTGTATTTATCCCCTTTGTCTTGCAATTCATGCATGTTCATTACAAGCATGGCTTGAAATTATCGATTGTCCGTTGACCAATATTGTTAAAACTTGACTCGGACCATTATAAAATAAATGTTATTCATCTCCTAGACCAGTAAACAATGTGAAGAGATGGTATGCTGTTTCGTTTATTTTTCTTTATTAATTGCAGAAAACGACAACACTAGACTGTATAAACACTAACAATAGTTTTAGTTTTCTGAAGAGTCATATAAATTTGTTTACAAATTTCTCCTAAATACTCGTTTTTTATTCACTGAACATATTAAAGAACTGCATCAGCTATTTGTTTTTTTATTTATTTATTTTTATTTTTTATATCAAGGAGGAGGTCAAAGCTTCACAATTGCAAAAGTAATGGCATGATAGTAGCAACATGATCAGCATTGCTCACTGATTGGTCTTTACTTTCTAGATAATCTGTTGCCCATTGATCTAAAGCTTTTAGCTGCCAGGGGAAATAGAATCCGGTCCTTAGCAGTAGTGGTCTGTGGACTGGTACCAGTCGGGCGATCACATTGTACCGAGCCACTGCCATTTGAGGATAGAGCAACATTAAATTATTTCCATTTTATTTACAGTGGTGTATTTTTCTTGGGCTGGTGCGACTTTCTGTGAATGAGAAGGTTAACTGTGACAAGATATAAAGGTTAAAGCTAAGATTGTCACTTAAAGCCGAACCCATACCGCGTATGTAATTATATTTTCTTTTGAGGGCATGTTTTAATACAATGAAATTAAAATTATTAAATCAAAGCCATCTAAAATGTTAACAATCAACGTCTGCCCCCGCCTTTCATTGGGCAGTAGTAGAATTATGAAACATTGACTGGTCCGCAGCAATAAAGAGATTGGTGATCATTGCTTTACAGTAATAGCTTATAATGCCTTAAGAGGATGCTATACTGCAGGAGAAATACTACATGGTAAATTCTCTTTCACCTACATAAGTAATTTAAAGTATTGATGAAATGTGTTTGGGTAAACCTAGAGTAAACAATGAAATTTCTAATGTGTAAAATGTTTTTCAAAATATCAAAAGGCAAACACATGAGAATATTACTTATGATTATGCATTGGAGAAGTTGTCCTAAAATCATTTGATATTTTAAAAAATTTTCCCACATTTTAAACTTTCAAGTTTTATCTGAACTTACTTATTCTATACTTTAAATTTTAAAGTGCTTATGGAGGTTAAACAGGATTTGTTGTGAAAAGTTTCTTCTGCTGTATAGCGTCCACTTAACTTGTCATTGAGTCCTACTCATTGAATAACAAAGAAAAATATTGGTTTTTTGATAGGAAAAACAATGGGTGAAAAGAGTCTTTATTCATCCCATACTCATTTGCTTATCAAAAATGCAGCTGGTATGCAATCAAACTAATATTGATACAATTAATTTCTAATAAAAACAAACTTAATGTTAAAAAAAATTCTCAATTTTTGGTTATTTTAAAATAATACAGTTAGACAATAAGCATGGTATAATTTTTTTTATCTTATTGACAAAAGAAATATTCTGGAATTAAACAGAATATTATAGCAATAAAGAAACTCTCTTTAAGAAGAGAAAATTTTTCCTTGTAAACAATCAACCTGGATTGAAGAAAAATGTCTTTAACCTCCAAAAGTAGACAAACTGATATATTTATTTTCAGGTCTCGTTTAATTCTGGATGATTTCCGTGAGGCTTACTATTGGCTTTCCCAAAACACTGCTCCAGATGCAAGAGTTATGTCTTGGTGGGATTATGGTTATCAAATTGCTGGCATGGCAAATCGTACAACATTAGTAGATAATAATACTTGGAATAACAGTCATATTGCTTTGGTAATTTTTCTTCTTTTTTGTGCTATTACAGGAAAATTGTTTAAAAACAAGTATAGTTGTTCATCTTTGGCATCATTTTTGTTGAAGGTTGGAAAAGCGATGGCTTCAAATGAAAGTGCTGCTTATGAGATAATGAAGTCCTTAGACGTTGATTATGTTCTTGTAATCTTTGGAGGTGTTATTGGCTATTCGGGTGATGATATTAATAAGTTCTTGTGGATGGTCAGAATAGCTGAAGGAGAGCACCCTAAAGATATAAAAGTAAGTTTGTTTTGTTTTATCTTATATGTTCATATATAAAGTTTAAAATATAGAGAAAACATAAAAAATAATATAATAAAGATTAATGAAAAAGGAAGAAAAATCAATGAAATAAAAAAAAAATTTTAAAAATAATATTAAAAAGCTGGAAAACAAAATAATGAAATGATATAATCTTGTCATCAGCTCACACGATTATATCCACAAAAAGGAGTGCTTATTAATATTGTATTAATGTAACCGAAGTAAAATATCTCAATACAATAGTGTGAGGAGCAACCAAAAAAAAACGAAACAAAAATAGAACACATTAAGCAAAAGATATGTCAAGTAAAAAATTTATGAATTAAAACATATCAAGCAGAAAGTAAAATATAAAAAAAAAAACTTAATCCATAAAGCGAGTAGCGAATTGAAACAAACTTTCACATTCCAGAATACCCCAAGAAGGATTTAAAATATTTTTGCAACAAGCCTGTCAGACTGCAAAAGATGAAAATTGAAATGTAAATAGAGAAATCTTTTATGGCGGTACTGAAGCTCGTTTGATTTGTTAGTTACCTTGGATTGGAACAAAAATGGATGTGTACGACGTAATAATATTATACTGAATAATTTCAAGTTTATAATTAATAAGTTTGATATTTAACTATACAATTTCAATGATTTTAGAAAATTAACATTTATTTAAAAAAAAAAGGGAATTCTATCTTTTCTCTTTTGTCTACATGAAAGAATCTGTGGTTTTCGATGAGTTGTCGTTAATCAAACTTAAAGGAGTAGCATGCTAATTTCGTTTTCTCTTGAATTTAGAAGAGGGATTAATAAAAAATGTATCACTGCTCTTGTTGTCAATATAATTAAATAAAAAAAGGTCGGTGAAAATAAATATTTTTAAATGGAATGCAAAAACGGCTAAAATGCTATTTTTTATTCAATAATTACATAAGAATATAGTTAGCTGTGCAATATAAAATCTTTCATCCGGTGTTCACAAAACCGGAAAAACTTTCCCTGCCGATTTGAACTAGGAGGACTGGGTCATCCTTAAAGCTGAATAGATGGAAAAGTGGAAGTGGGATTATTTTTCTTGTTCAATCAAACGTAAAAGAGCGGCATCATTCCAAAGAATTGGTTCTATTGTATTATGATTTTAGATGATTTGTTATAATTCCAAGGAATTGGTTCTATTGTATTATGATTTTAGATGATTTGTTATAATGACATTCCAAAGAATTGGTTCTATTGTATTATGATTTTAGATGATTTGTTATAATCACATAAAGACTTAGCCGTGAAGATCTGTGCATGGAAACCCCAATGGATTTCAAATTAGAATCATTCCGATTTTCCTTTTATCGTTAACTTCAGCAAAATTTTAAAATAACAAAAAATTTCTCAATAGGCTAATTTAATGGCCCAGTTGTCATAAAATGTCATTCAATGTTTGTTTATTAATGTAATAGACTGTCATCTAAAGGGGAAAATCTAAACTACTTTATTTATTTTTACAGATGACGCCTTATATACTGCAGGGATTTTTCTTGAGTATATTTCCAAGAATTATTACCCATTAATTTCAGAAAATAATCTTTTAATTGGAATATTGACTTTTTATGACTCTTATGAAAAAACTATTTCTAAATATAAAATTAATAAGAAAGCCTATTCAAAGCTATGAATTAACATAGAAAGACTTGTATGAGACAATCTATGTTACATTATCAATATAGTGATATGGGGGATTAAGCAGGCTACTCAATGGTATTTATTTCATCATTTCTTGATAAAATGACAACTCTGTCGAGACATATGGGAATCAACAGCTCCAAAAAATCTTTGTGCTTCATTATTTAATATTAGGAAAAAGTTTAAGTATTTCCCATTGTTTCCCTAGTCATATCAGAAAAGGGTATCATTATTAATTGCAATTGGTTCATTAAATAGGACTAAAGATTTCTCAGGCTCTCATGCTTGGTTAAGGGAAATACTTAAAATAATACTCTTTCTTTGTAGGAAACTGATTACTATACTAGTCGAGGAGAATTTAGAGTTGATGAACATGGATCACCAACTTTACTGAATTGCTTGATGTATAAATTAAGCTATTATCGTTTTGGGGAGTTTCAAGTAAGAATACATTGAAAATGAATTTTTAAACTGTAATTTTTCATTTCTTTATTGCATGTAATTTTAAACACTAATTTTTTTCTCTTTATGATTTATATTTTACTAACAGTAAAGGATTAATAACATATATATTTCACTTTCATAAAAGGATAGGTAAGTTTATCAAATAGTAATTTTAACAATAATTTGCCTGATACACACTATCAGCATTTAATGCCATTATTGCCTATTTTATATTAAATATAATCTCAAAAATATACTTTTTAATTATAATTTATACCTTTAGAAACGCAATAATGCATAAAAATGTTTTTAAAAAATTTTAATTTAAGATAATTTGATTAAATATGAATGTGCAGAGTTAGTAACAGCGTATAGAGTATGAATCTTGTTTTAAAGTCCTTAATTGTACTGTTTTCATTTCGTTTTCCACAAACTTATTCTTAAAGCATGCTATAAAAGTTTCAGTGATTGTTGTGTCAAAATTTAAGTTACTTGCAGAAATTTTGTTAAATTTTTTAAATGTGTGACTATATTCTTGCACCACTTATTGCTGGCAATTTCCTTATCATGGGAATTTTTATCCAACACTTTGTTTCTTTTATACTCAAACGTTAAAACTCGGTGCTGATTGTGCTCCGGAAAAAGTCCGGATTTTTCGCTAACAGTGATCCGGAAGTTTCCGGAGATCGAAGGTCCAGACCTTCAAAAAAATCATTAATCACAGAAGTTTCCGGAAATCAAATTTTAAAAGGTGGAACTTAAAAATGCCGTTTATTTTATTTGTTTGTAAGGGAGAGCCAGAGAGATACTTCATAAGCTTATATTCATGATTAATATTCATTTTTTATCAGTAAATAGTTGTTATAATCATAAACTCAAGAAAGAAAGACATATTTGTAAATTTTAATTACTTCTCCAGATCATAATAGGTATGTGTAAATGGTAGAGGTATGTGTAAAATTTTAAATATATTTTAAGTGAACTAGGAAATATTGAGAAAAAGGAACAAAAACCTTGTTAAAATTTTTTTCAATTTAAACTTCTTTTTTTTTTTTTTAATTCAAGAAATTTTACGGAATTTTGACTTGGGCTCACAATCACCCCTGAAAACTGCATTGTCTTTATTCACATCACCAAAATTATATTTTTATTAGACTCCACTAATCGCACTTTGTTTTTTTTGCTAAATTAGTATGAGGCTAAAATGATGTAACAATAAGCACAGAAATATGGTTGTATAATTATGCCAAAATTGTAGTTATCCCATATTTTATTTTGTAAAATTAATTATCCTGCATGAAATTGATGTAACAATAAGATTTTATTATATTTCAGACCTGAGATTCTTTCTCAAATCTGTAATTTACTGCTTTTTTTTTTTCATGTATCCCTCTTTTTCCTGATTTGTTTTTATTATTTTCTGGTTTTCATTTTTGTCTTGCTTATGAATGTTGAAAAATAACTACACTACTAAAATTGTGTCAAAAATAAATAGATTAAAATCGATCCATAGGTTGATAAAGGCTGGCAATTTAGATTTTTCAATGATTCATTTTAGGGGTCATACTCTGATCATTTTTTGTATAATTATAAGTTTTTATTTTTTATATATTAAACTAAGGTGCCCATTGTCATTTTATTTATTTCTTTTATTCAAAAGTAGTTTGAATATTTTTTAAATGCTATTCTTTCTGAACTGTAGACCTATTAGTGATTTTATCTATCAATCCTCTTGTTAGAAGGTCAAAAAAATTGCAGTAAAATATTATTATGTTGTATTAAATTTACTATTTTCTACCTTACAATGTAGAATATAAATAAAAAATATAAATTAAAAAATATATATAATTTTTAAAAAAATTTCTACACACAAAGTATTCTTTGTTATTCAAACATTGCATGCATTTTACTGCTTTTCCTTCTCCTGGTATTCTTTTTTTTTTTTTTTTTAAATATTATTAAATCTCATGCCTGTTATTTTCAATGCTTAATTTTTATGTTTGTATAATGCAGTTGGATTTTCGCACTCCGGCTGGATATGACAGAACACGAAGTATGGAAATAGGAAACAAAAATTTTCAGTTGGAGCATTTGGAAGAAGCATATACCACCGAGCATTGGCTTGTTAGGATTTATCATGTGAAGAAAGATGCTAATAGACCACGCATTCCTTACAATCAAAGAAAAGTTAAATCTTCAAATCTTTTTATATCAAAAAAGGTATGTTCCCACATTACTTCACTCCAATTCTTTTTATTTTAAAGTGGCTACTGGTGTATTTATTTTATTTTACTGGATGTAATTTATAAAAAGAATTGCATTCATAATATATTTATATTCTTTCAGAATCTTTTTCTTGCTTTACTTATGGCTTCTTTTTTTTTTTTAACTAAAATTTTAAGTTTTTAATTGAAAATTCTCTATTTAAGGACATTTTTTTACTCTCTAATGTTTTGAAAAGTATCAATAATTTAAGCTACGAAAAGTTCTAATTCATAAAAAAAAATTTCAACAATTAAGAGCTTGAATTCATTTATTATAAATTTCTACCTAACAAATAATTTTGAAAATGATTCATATCAATAGGACATTATATTGCAGGAGAAACCCTTTCTTGACAAATCCTTTAACTTACATAACTGAAGTATAATTAAAATAATAGAAGACTTGAATTCAGGTAATCCTTGAGTAAACAGTAAAGTTTCTAATGTTGAGTTTGCATTTTAATGTTTTGAAATTTTTTTCTTCCTTATTTGAAATTTCATTGTTGACTCTAGGTTTATCTAAACTTATATTTCTTTTAAATTTAAAACACCGATGGAGGAGAAACGAAATTTATCGTGCGAAATTACTCTCGTGGTATAGAGCTTCCTCTTAATAGGTCTCTTTCCTCGCTTAATTTAAATTCAATTTTATTGCAGTTTAAACTAATGAAAACTGATTTGGATGATGGTAAAAATATTTAAACATGAATTGCACAAAAATAAAGATGTTTATCAGAACTCCAAAAACAGTCAAATGTATTATACTTAACTACCTCTCAAAATATGCTGACTTCAGAGTTATATTAGTATATTTTTATCAGAAAAAAAATTAATAGAGAATTTTAAATACTGCATACTTTATATCTCAAATTGTGATTAGAAGACGGCTTTTCATTTTTCAAAAGAAACTGCCGAAATGTGTAAGCATCCACTATCAGTTTATTTATGTAAGTTAAACAAAAAGAATTAACAGCATATTCAAAAAATTTTCTTCCCGTTTGACAGTTTAGTTCAGTCTGGTGGAAAAAAGGCCTCTTATACAGTTTAAAAGCACAGCTAATTAATAAACTATTTGTAGTAGCATTATAGCTTTAAAGCATTGTAGCATTATAGCTTTGTGTTGTAAAACAATTTTTACCATGTAAAAACAGCTTGAAGTGAAGGGAAAAAACTAATAGGTTTAAAAAATTTTTGATAAGTTAAAAATTCTTTTTTAAAAGATTTAAAAAAAAAAGTGAGAAAATTAATTATTGGCTCTCAGGATTATGTATCTAGTATGGTAAGTATTAAAACAGTCAAAAACTTAGGGCTATAGTCACAAAATTTATGCATGTGTAGTTTTTATTGTATATTTAAATATATGTATTAATTTTAAATTATTTTGAAGAAATGATAAAAATATTATACATTTTATTTTCACACTCTTTTATTGTTTTATTTTATTTATTTTCACTCGTCTCATTATGGAATTTTTAATTATACTCAATGAAATCTGTTTCTAATACATTTATTACTTTTTATAATATAGAAATTATTTGTTTTTAATTTTTAAGTTATACTTAATTCTTATTATGGCATAAGATTAATTTATAAACAGGGTTATTTTTTTAAAAAAAATGTTAAAAAAAGTGTACCTTTTAAAATAAAAAAAGGAAAAGATAATAGTAGAAATTTAATAATTTAACTTAATAAATGGAACACATAAGATCATATTATAGGAGAAACTAGTTTATGATTTCCCTGTTTTAAGCATTGTGCTGTATTGCATTGGGACAAATCACAGCATAGTAAAGCACATATAATTTATTCATTAACTTCTAAGCCCAAAGTAACTAAATTTTGCGGCAACGTGCTCCCACAAATACGTTTTCCAAGGCATAACAATTTATATATATACTATTTAATATTGGGTCCTTAAAGTCTTGAAAATTCATTGCCATAGGCAAACTGCACTCACCTTAAACCGTGCTTGGAATAAACTTTTTTCTTCTGTCTTTACTAAGTTAATGATTAACTAATTACATGATTGTAAGCATTTATCGGTATTATTTGTAATTATTTAAATGCTGATGGGCCACGGCCTACCAACTGGAAATTACTATACACAATGAAGTTTACATCTCACACATTTTTTTTCTAAGGAAAATATTGATTATTTTCCCCATAAATTAGCATTATTTTTCTTTATCTATCCATAATAATTTCTCTGCGTCATTAAAAAAGCATAGTATATCAAACTCATTTCATAATCACAATTCTTTCTTATTTCTCTAGACATCTAAAAGAAAAAAGGGAACAATCAAAAGTCGTCCAGTAGTGGTGAAAGGTAAGAAAGCAACTAAAAAATAAAAGTCAGAACTCAAGTTTATGTGCATCAACGCAGCCCATCATAAATAAATCACTTTGTGAACAGTGCCTCATAGACATTAAAAAGACTCCATTATGAGCCTGAAATTCCATTTGTATAAAAGGACCACAAAGCAATGTTTTATATTCAAATGAACAAGGTGCTGTAAATTATGCTCACATCTTTGACATCAAAATGGGGAATATCTTTTTTTTTTTTTCCTTTTTTTTTTCCAATTGCTGTAAATATAATGATGCTGCAGTTATATTCCATTATATTTATAAAAATACTTTTTTTTCGTTTGAAGATGTTCCTAATTCTTCATGCTGTTTGGGTGATTTTGTATATTTTTAAAAAGAAAAAATATATGTAATAAAATTCATTTAGGTATTTCCTTTCAATTCAAAGTGTTTACATTTTTTTTTTTTTTCCTTCTCATTTAGAGAGCTGATTATTTTTAACCCCTTCAGCTCAAATTGAGTCTTTACTTTAGTACTTAATATGCTACAATGATGTACAGTGCACACAAAAAAAAATTTATTAGTTGCACATAGTAAAGTGCAATTTCAATGCATTGAAAGGTTAAGCTAAAATATTCTAATTAATTTGTGCAAACAATGTCTAATTACGAAGTCAGACAAAAACGTTCTTTCTCAGAATTAGCTTTTTTTTTTTTTAATTCTTGGCCCTTAAAATGTAGAGAGTTGCCATAATCTGGGAGGAAAAAATGGTCCCTGTAGCTCAACAGGTGAGTGGGCCTAAGCTTAGGCCCATTGATGTTTGTTTCCCTTTATGTATACTTTGCCATTTCTTAGAAATGTTTAAGCATGTCAAAAAAGAAAAAATCATTTAAAAAAAATTTTTTTAAGCAATTTTAAAACTTATTTATCAAAAGATAGTTCTGCATCAAAAAGATTTGTATTAGTATAATTTATTTCAGTAATAGTCGAAAAATATTTGAATCATTAGATAAGCAAATTTTACGTCATTTCAAATGATATTATTTTAACTGGTAAAATCCAAGATTTGAGTGTAATAGTTCTTGAGTTATGAAAATTTATTACTACAACTTTTCGAAATTTCATTATACTCAAAAACTATTAAGCCGATTTTGCAGAAATTTTATAATTTTTTATTTGAAATTATGTTTATTCTACCATTATTAAATAAAATAATAAAACTATTTTTTTTGTTTGGAATTATAATTACATTTGTGTAAATACGTTTTATTTTTGTGTTCAAAAGTGCTTAAATGGTCTTAGAGCTGGGGAAATGTGTAAAAAGACAAAATCACATTCAGAGACCCAAACTTTCGACTGCTCTTCTTCCTAAACTATAGGTACTGTGTTTTCCAGTTTGCAGTTACCATCCATAGTATGATGGTCAAGAATTCCATTCATCTGCACAAATTAATTGCTTATTAGTATGCCATAATCTGATCACTAGATCTAAAATTATGAAAGTGTTCATTTTTATGTTGCACACTGTACATTTTTGTTTCAATTTCATAAGTTTCTGAAAGAATTTTCACAAAATGCTAAATTTTATGACAAAAATTGGGAAATGCTCATAAAACCAGAAATGTTTTTTTTTTTTTTTTTTCCAAGGGCTAAACAGAGTTCTCCCTAGGAGTAAAAAAGAGCAGAGCACGCTGCCTCTCAAAAAAGGCACTCATTCATCACCGTAAAAATTTATCAAAATGTGTAATATTATGCAATAACTGAATTTGATCTTCAACAATTTTTAAATTACCCTCTTATACTACTTTATGTGTATATTTCAAAAAATGATTCTCGCTCATTTTCTCAATAAGAGAAAAATTTGTAGTTCATAAAAATAATTAAAAGACATGCTAATGTCTCTCTGAGCATAAATTTTTTTCAAGAAAAGTTGACTGAAAATGATGAACATCCTGCCTGCCATCTATTAATTGATGAACAACTTGAAAGATTTTTTATAATATAAACTGAAAATTATGAAAAAAATAAGCAATTAAAGTAGAATTTTAAACAAATTTATTGAAAAAATAATTTTAAAAATTAAAACCACAAAAAAATTTATTAACACCCCCCCCCCCCCCCCCCCCACCTAATAAAAGAGATACTAATAAAAATTTAACGAGTTTAGAATTATTCAAACAAAATTAATATTTTTAATAATAATCAGAATTAAACCTATGAATACCGATGTGTGCAATTATTATTTAAAAAGTTAATTAAATTTTTTTAAATAAAAAAGGAATCTGAATAAATAAGCAGTTTTTAAGGGATGGGTGGCTTATATTTACGAAGAGGGCACATTTATAGGAATCGAAGGGCAGGCAGGACTAACCGCCCATCTTTAAACGCTTAGGGAGAACACTGAGCTAAATAATGATCAAGTGGAATGAGTATTGGAGCTATTACTTAATATAAACTTTAAAAAAAAATAATAATAATAATTTTTTATTGTGGTGACTGAATACCATGTTGCCATTTCAAGCATAATAAGGTTGCAGAATATGCTTGAACAGAAAAAGATTGTGATTCTAATAAATATTAAATTTTATGCATTTAAGATTAATATTTAGTGTTAAACTATTGAATATCAGATCTGAAGGGGTTTTCTATTATTAAACTATTTTATAAAATTTAATTAGTGAGATCTGCTCTTTTGGGTATTGATAAAAAGAGTTATAAGAATGTTATTCACACCATAAGCTTAAAAAATTAATCTGATACTTCATATATACTGCCTTGAGGTGTTACTACCTTTTTTTCTATTGTTATTTATTTTATAGTTCTATTGGAAAATATTATTCATGCCATGAATTATTTGCACTGATAAAAAAGCAAATAAAATTTTAATTCTTATGTGTTCGTTTTTATTTTCAAGACTTAATTACATAATGCAGGCTTAGTGGGCCAAACAAAAAATCGGAACATATTTTGGAACAGAGGCATATACCAAACCACTTTTAAAAATGGCACTTGACAAACTAAGAAAAGTATAATATGTTTTAATTTAATATAATAAAGGTAAATTTTATTGTAAATTAATTATAAGATATATTATTTTTAATTTCAGAATAACTTAGTTAAAAGCAGAAAATTTTAAGTTTTTAGTATAATTTTATAATAGAGCACTGAAAAATTTATAGTTTGAAATCAATGTAAAGAAAATTTTTGTAGTATTGTTAAGAAAACCATTGTTCGTTAACATTCCCTCATTCCAATACTTATGAAAACTAACAATCTGGTTCAAGACTTCCTTAATCAAATGGTTTAAATTTACAGTTTCAATAACCTTGAAATGAAAACCAAATGAATATTATGCTTAACATTTTTAGTGCTATAATTTTATGGATGATCCCTCAATTCAGCATTTAAAAATTCTGTAATATGTTTACTGTATTGTTAATTGCAATTGGTCATTTTAAAATCAGATGAAAGAGATGAATCAATAATTCTTCCCCCTACAAGATTTATTACTGTCTTTGCTGGAAGTAATAAATGAGCTTATGACTGTTGAATAAAGATATAAAGAATTTGATGATATAGAATTGTTAATTGAGTTTTCTTTTTCATATAAGAACAGAATAACCAAAAAGTCTGCAGCAACTAATTACTTGAGATTTTATGCCTGAACCATGTATATAGTTGGTGGACTGCCCCAAAGAAGAAAAAAACTACCAAATTTAACGATTTATACTGATATTATCAACAAGGCGCGATTTCGTTGACTAGGGAATCGTTAGTTGCAGAAATATGCAGTAACAAATATTGCTAGTAGAGTCTTTAAAGTATGTTCCCCCCCCCCACACTGTTTTTCCAAATTCCGATACATTTGCGCATGGATAGTTGGAATTATTCACTCACCTGCTCGATTCGCGTTTATATTGAATAGTTAATTCACGTCGTCGTTATTCGATCTTGGCCACTCCCGATGTTCCCATAAACATTTATTGAAACACGAACCGGCACCTATTTGTTCATTATGTCAAGTTGTTATCACCATTAAACATATTTATACTTGAGAAACAAACTTTTTGACAGCCCTTTATACTATTTTAAAACTTAAAAAAACACATTAAATTAAAAATAGTCAAAATGAAAAATAAAGAAAACAAAAAACTAAAGATAGTGATTTTTTTCTTGGAAGTTTTTTGCAGCATACAACTAGTTAAGTGTAATTTTAATACACTTTCCATCGATGCAAATATTTATTCTTTAATTCATTTCGAATTTTTGAAAATTTAAATACAGTGAAAGCTTGTTATATCGAGATTCATATTATATTGCAAGAAGTCCGATATTATACTTTCAAAACATTAATATTAAAATACAAAAATTCGTTGTTTATAACGAGTTTTAAAAAAATTTTGGCTTTCCGCTATAGTGGCAAAAATTCGTTTGAGGAAAATGACAATTAACAAAGTTATACGAAAGAAGACAAAATGGAGGACGTTTTTATTTATGTCTGATATAGAAAGTGACAATAATTTCACCTAATTTTCCTCTTCCAAAGTTATTAATATGCGGATAGCCACCAGCTAAATTATCTTCCTATTAAAAAATATTTTGCAATTATCAGCAATATACTTCAAATGAATGTACAGTGCGCAAAAAAGTAAATGAATTCCCAGATTAACTTTTGATTTAAAGATCGGATCTTCATGTTCTAGGGTCCCGCAGTGGACTGATCGTTAAGACACGGTTCCCAGCAGATCACCGAAGTCGAGAATCACTGACTGCGGGTGGGTCACCACTTGGATCAGTCTGCGTAGGGACCGAGGGTGTGCGGTATTGGTCCTCGTTAAACTGCTACCAAAGCAGGGGTGCCATCCCCTCTGCAGAGGATCAAACTGCCATCAAAATTGTGATGGCATGTCTTCGGATCATCCTCAGGGATGTTTCCCAGACCGTCGCTAATAGCCCATTGTGCAGCTCTAGTGCGACGTAAATGAACTACAACAACTCATGTTCTAGGACTCTTTCTTAATGGTTCGAGGGCGAAACAGAAATCTTGGTGGAATGTCTGCTTTCAGCTCTGCAGAGAAAAGAAAACATAGGCAGACAAACAGCCATATGTGGCGTTTTTTTTTTTTAATGTAAGTTAATATTCGTTCCTCGGACGCAAATTTATAAATTCTAAAATCATTAAAAAATTTTATCTAAATTGTTTGAATTTTACATTTTAAGCCGATAGACTCACTCTTTTTATTAAATAAAAAAATTAGCATTTGCCGAACATACAGTCCCTTGCCAAATTATTAGACGCACTACCAGAAGATTCTATGTAAAATCTTAATTATCAGATTATACTATACAGCGTTATTATTTTTACGCTATACTGAAATCAGTTTGCACTTGCTTACGCTCGCGGTATGAATTGGTTAAATTAGACGATATATAATATAAATTCGACGATATATTATATAAATATAGAATATTTAGTATATTATAATAACTAGCCCAAATTATATTAGACGCACGGTAGTTTTTTAATAATTACATATTTTGCACGAGTTTATAAGCAATATTTAAACATAAATGTAATGGGTTTTTATACAGGAGATTTTTATATACTTCCTATTTATATTTATTTTTAATGTATTGCATTACAATGTTAACCAATTGATATACGAGCGTAAACAAGTGCAAACCGGTTTCAGCCGCATAAAAACAATAAAGCTGTGTAGTATCGCCTGATAATTAAGATTTTACATCTTATAGTGCGTCTAATTACACTCTATAACAAAAAAAATCAACGCACACTGCCGAACCAGATTACAGCGGTGCATGGCTCGATCAGGCTGGAATGATGCCGACTGGGGACGTATAGTCTAGCGACGAATCCCGCTTCCAACTGTGTCCTGACGATCATCGAAGACGTGTTTGGAGACGCAGAGGGGGGATCCTGCCTTCACTATTGCAGGCCACGCCGGCCCTCAACAAGGCATTATGGTCTGGGATGCCATTTCCTTTGACAGCCGGACCCCTTTGGTCGTCATTAGAGGTACACTTACTGCACAGCGGTACGTAGACGACATCCTAAGACCTGTTTTGCTACCGTTCCTTTTGCAGCGCCTTGGGCTGGTTTTTCAGCAGGACAATGCCAGACCACATACGGCACGTGTTGCTATGAACTGTCTGCAAGCTTGTCAAACTCTTCCTTGGCCTGCCAGATCTCTCTCCCATCGAGCATGTCTGGGATATGATGGGAAGGCGATTGCATCTGGCACGGAATGTTGATGACCTCGTTCGACAATTGGATCGAATTTGGCAGGAAATACCGCAAGAGACCATCCGGGAGCTTTATCGGTCTATGCCACGCCGTGTGGCAGCTTGTATCCAAGCTGCGGGTCAACACCTTATTGAACTTGTTACTGTAACTCTGCAATAAATTGTTCTGAAATTTTAATCATTTACTATTTTGTACATTGTCTTCCTATCCACCAATTTTAGTTTCAATCGGACAACTCCCTCTTGGTGCGTCGATTTTTTTTGTTATGGAGTGTATTTGGCCAGGGACTGTAGATGTTCACTTTAAAAAAAAAAATCATAAGGAGAAATTTGAAGTCTCTCTATATTTATTAATAATATATAACAATATATATTAACATCTAGTCCCCTGATTAAAATAACCCTTTTTTTGTTCGTAAAATTATACTATGTAACAATTAAAGCTTATACAAAAAGGGGCTTGATATCTTTAGATAGAACGCGTGGTTGCAAAAATTGTACTTAAACTTTATTTGCAAAACTGAACTATTATGTAGTACAGAAGAGAAAATTTAATTTAACATTAAATGTAACAGTAGTAGTTCATTTACGTCGCCATCCCTGAGGATGATTCGAAGACATGCCATCCCAATTTTAATCCTCTGCAGAGCGGATTTTTACCATAAAAAGATCGACAGATTTTTCGGTTCGATTTCAGAGGGTGGAAAATGAAGCCTGGAATTGAGAATATCTTACAAAATGCAGCAGAGTTGCACATGAGAGTACAAGAATCTCACCGAACCCAGCTCAGTAGAAGCACATGCAGACTCGCATGTATTTCATCAAACATTTAAAATGGTTGGCGCTTTCATACGCTTCGGACCGACGGTTAGCCGAAATGGATTTTGGTTGAATGAATTGTGAAAACGTTTAATACAACAATGATTGGCGCTTTCATACACTACGGACCGACGGTTAGCCGAAATGGATTTTGGTTGAATGAATTGTGAAAACGTTGAATACAGCAATGATTGGCGCTTTCATACGCTACGGACCGACGGTTAGCCGAAATGGATATTGGTTGAATGAATTGTGAAAACGTTGAATATAACAATGATTGGCGCTTTCATACGCTATGGACCGACGGTTAGCCGAAATGAATTTTGGTTGAATGAATTGTGAAAACGTTGAATACAACAATGATTGGCGCTTTCATACGCTTCGGACCGACGGTTAGCCGAAATGGATTTTGGTTGAATGAATTGTGAAAACGTTGAATACAACAATGATTGGCGCTTTCATACGCTACGGACCGACGGTTAGCCGAAATGGATTTTGGTTGAATGAATTGTGAAAACGTTGAATATAACAATGATTGGCGCTTTCATACGCTAAGGACCGACGGTTAGCCGAAATGGATTTTGGTTGAATGAATTGTGAAAACGTTGAATATAACAATGATTGGCGCTGTCATACGCTACGGACCGACGGTTAGCCGAAATGGATTTTGGTTGAATGAATTGTGAAAACGTTGAATATAACAATGATTGGCGCTGTCATACGCTTCGGACCGACGGTTAGCCGAAATGGATTTTGGTTGAATGAATTGTGAAAACGTTGAATACAACAATGATTGGCGCTTTCATACACTACGGACCGACGGTTAGCCGAAATGGATTTTGGTTGAATGAATTGTGAAAACGTTAAATACAACAATGATTGGCGCTTTCATACGCTACGGACCGACGGTTAGCCGAAATGGATTTTGGTTGAATGAATTGTGAAAACGTTGAATATAACAATGATTGGCGCTGTCATACGCTACGGACCGACGGTTAGCCGAAATGAATTTTGGTTGAATGAATTGTGAAAACGTTGAATATGGCAATGTGAAAATCACGCTTTTGCATAATATGAGGGGAATATCGACATGGTAAAAAAAAAAAAAAAATATATCTCATTTTCGAAAAGGTACTTTTTAAAAACCCCCAATGAAAAACGCACCTTTAAGCTCTTTTTAAAAACGCTACGCACCAGATTTATTACACCCCTCTGAGACAACAGAGATTAAGAATCAACATCATTTACATTAATACCAAAACTGATTGATGCCATACTGCTACAAGAAAAATTAAAACTAAAAAAATATATATATTGTAGATTCTCGAATAAAAAAAAAGTTGCAATAATATACTCATGTGTTTCTACTATTTTACAATGTTACAGTGAATTGCCGAATCATCCTTTCATTGGTGAATCAAATAATAAAAGATAGCAAGATAAAATGTGAGTTTGAAAACATTTTATTTTGAAATGTTATAAGATACAAAAGTATATACAATACGTTCAAAATATTGCTCAGCCACAAAAAATACTGGAAAAAAATAGTTTAGTACACCTACAACACAGACCTACAATTGTTTTTTCTTTTTGGTGCTTGAAATTTTTAAAATAATTTTAATAAACTTAGATATGCTGTTTTGAAATATGAAAACCATTTTTCTTCATCTAATTTATTTTCATAAAGGCTAATTTCAAAAATTTGCAACTGTCTATATGGTTGTTTCATATTTGCTGTAAACTGATTCCTTGGGAAATTACGCGGATTTTTAATGTGTTAATCTTTTTCTCTTAGTTCAAATCTTAGGATTTAAATTAGCTAACATTTGAAATGACACCGCTACTCAAAATAAAATCTTAGTTGCTTCAGATTTTTTTTAACCGATTTTGACTTTATTGAGGGATTTCTAAATGACCAAAAGCACAAGAGTTAAAAATTTAATTATATCAAGCTTTTTCTAAGTTTCTTTATGAGCAACATATACTTGTTTTAGAATTCAGACCTGTTGTAAGAATGGTGCAAACAAGGCATTTGCTTTGAGCCAAGCATTTCTCAGACTCAAGAGGATTCTACACATGCGATAATATTCAAAATGATCTGACAATGCTAATAATTTTGCCAAAAATCCTATTTTTGTTTCTTGTTTCTCAAGATAAAAAAACTTTTTTTCTTAAAATTAAGTAATATAAAATTCTTTAGTGATTGTATTTGTTATTTTAGGATTTCCGGAGACAAGATCAAAGAGCAGTATAATATGACATTATAAAGGATACAGCATAACAAGCGACAGAGGTATTAAGAATCAGTTATTAATTTATGCATTAAATAAACACATTTTTAGAATGTGTAGATGTGAAAATTCACATATTCCATGAAAAAAAAAAAAGAATCTTGACAAAGAGATGAAGGGGAAAAAAATGGTTCTCATATTTGCAGCCTCAATAAAGTTGGAACCAGTGAGTGAGTTTTGTGAAAGGATGCAGTTGCAGTATACTCTTGTTGCATCAACTTTCAAATGTAAACAAATATTTGACTGCTGACTTTTTGAACAACCTAGTTCATAGTTCTTAACTCTTTAATCAATATTTCAAAAAATTCTAATTGGAAAATAAACTTTAGTTGAATGGATTAAAATCTTAAAAAATATATTATTCGATTGATAATTTTCAGAAGCTTTTGGGAACAATTTGATTGAATCTGATTCAAACTCTTTGCACCAATCAGATTTTCACTTTCCCAAAGCATAGAAGGAAAAAAAAAATAGTTGGGAAAATTTCTGTATCTGGACCAGCGACAAAATAACCGCCAAGTTTTGGCATCTTCTGAGTAGTGGCCTGTGATAAACTAAAAAATCACAGAAGGAGACTAACTCAAAAGGTACAACTCGTTACCACTCCCAGATAAACTTCTACATATATATATATATATATATATATATATATATATATATATATATATATATATATATATATATATATATATATATATATATATATATATATATATATATAAAATTTTTGCCAGTTTAAAATTCCTTTGGCACCTTGGTGATTGTAGTTGGCACAAACAGGTACCATTGCAGAAGTATTCCCTAATAGTCTGAACAACATTAAATAATAATTTGCACCCTAAATAAAGTGTTGTGAAAATATTTAAAACTGTTTACTAAAAAAGAGAAATATAGAATATGCCTACACTCCTGTTTAATGTTAAAACTAATTAAACTTTCTTAACTTCTTAACAACAGCAACAGTTTATACAATTCAGAGTACATTCCATTAGCTCTTGGGTCACAAAACTCCACCAATTTAAAGGAATCTGACACCAAACTGAGAGTAGGTCTGTATGACACAAACAGAATGACACTTACAAATTTTTTTTTACAATGGAATGCATTTCATTTAACTTCACAAAATGTACAAAACAATTTTATAAAATTATTTCTTCATATAAATATGGAGAGTTACTGTAAGATCAAACACTTATATGTTATTTAAAATTCATAAATGCATATAATTCTTTTTAAAATATAATAGAAATTGGTATATACCGACCTAATAATAATTAATAAATACATGGTATCATTTAGTCTCAATTCAAACTATCAAAGTGCTTTGAAAAGATGTTAAAATATTTTATCATTCAAAAACGCAGGAATTTTTTGTTTTGTTGTGTTACAATATTTTAGCTTAAAAGCATAAAAATACTCAATTTAACAATAGTTATATTACATTAAAGATAGAAATGAATTTTTTTTATTACAAATAAACACAAATATCATAATTAATACACAATTATTTACATCAGTTTTACAGATTAATTAAAAGGGCAAACAAGAAAATGATCATTCATTTAATAAATCAGATACAATAATTAAAAAAAAAGTAGATTTAATCACTGTTCAAATATATTACAAAAAAGAAGAAAAAATTCAAAATGAAAACTCATTCTATCAATATTTTGGAACACAGGGATTACAAAAAATACTTTGGGGGGCAAACAATGACACAATGATGAGTAAAATCTAGAAAAATATTTGTGCTGGATAACTAATGCATTTTACACTAACATGAAAATCTCACTAACATGTATCTAAACAAGATTTTGATTTCTTTAAAGGGTTGTCATGCTTCTGCAAATAACCCGTTTTGATTTTTTTCATCATATAAAAAACCAGCAAGAGATTGCAAGATGCACTTGCAAACCCCATAAAATTCAATAAATTAAATATAGTTAGTTTTTAAATCCTGAAATTTTTATTTGTGATTAATAATGCTTTTTTATGAGCCATATATAAACACTAAGAGTCGTAATCTGAGCTTAATACATCTACTTAATTATTTTTTAACTTTGCAACTACGCATTTACAAGTACGTCCTTGCAAGTACGCATTTACAAAACTATTGTACATTACAGGTAAACAAGAAAACCAGAAAAGAACAAAAAAACTCTTACTACGTTTGAAAATCACAAGTGTAGCACACAGCAAAACTGAAATTTTGTGAAAAACATTTTAGGGATAAAGACAAGCTATATCCCCCGCTGAAACATATTGATATTACATAATTTCCTTAGAATAAAAAATAGCACATATGGTGTGCAGAAAAAATAGTTCAGTGATTAGCTTACTAGCTGAGATATGCATTTGTATCAGAAAAACTCTGGTAAAAATTTACACTATGCTTTAGTTTTAAACGCAAAAGATATAATCCTGTTTGATAAGAAATATATTAAAAAAATCAATTTATTTAGGAGTTCAGATATTAAATAAGAAGGTAATTTTTTAACTTTTTTTTGCCATTGTTAAAAAGAATATATTTAAAAATGTTCACATAATGCACTAGTAAGATTTAATTAAAAATAAGATTTAAAACCACAATTAGTAAAATTTTATCATTTGTGATTATTGAATACAAATAAAATAATTTAAAATCTTTATTGAACTAAAAGGCTCTTTTACTGCACTTACTCACTGATATAAAGAAGATCTAAAAAGAATATCACCATTATTATGTTCAATAACAAAAGCCTGGAGTTTATTAGTATCTTTCATCTAAGAACTTATATTACCTCTTTACGAATCATGGTCACGAGTGTTTTCAAATTTTTATCGTTTTGAAAATGTCTTTGTTTATGCAAAATTTATGTGTATTAAAAAATCGTAAGCCATGGAAGACCGATTAAAGTGGGATAATAAAAGACTGTTATGTGGCCAGTAGGTTTTTGCAATAAAGATAGTAAGACTTTATTATTTTTTTAAAAAAATTCTTATTAGGTTATTTTTTTAAATTTAAAATTTTGTGACAAAATAGAAAAAAAAATGCATTTTATAAAATTAAGAATATGAAATTGTGACAGATATATGCATATCCCAATAAAAATTTTGAAATTTAAACAATCAAATGATTTAAAAAGTTTAGTATTTGACACTTTTTTAAAACTTATTTTAGATAAAGTAAAATTTATCTAGACGTCTACAAAAAAATCTAATAAGAGCAATTGTAAACACTGTTAAAAAGTTTACCTTTCTGCATTTTATTAATTGAATTCCAGGTAATTAATGTGAGTATGAAACATAAAATCTTTCTCAACTAGTCATTTTATGTTATTTTAACAAGAAATGCCATGTAAATATAAATGAAACCCAAAAATTTTATGTTTTTCAGTTTATTGCAGTTAAGAAACGTTTTTCACTTTAATTTCAATTAAATCTCTTCATAGATAACTTTTATAATAAAATATATTTTGAAATTATTCTGCCAGGAAAACGGAGCATCACCAAGAAACTTCAAGATAATATGCTAATATATATATATATATATATATGCAATTTTAAACACCTTTTAAAAATAAAAAGTAATTTATAACTATCTTCTCTCCAATAAATGTTTTTATTAATGATATTAAAAAAATCTTTTAAAGATTTCTTTTAAAAAATAAACAATGATTTTTAAGGCTTTAAAAATAGACGAAAAGATTCAACTGTTTAAAACTGTACACACCCTATGCAGACATTCTTAGAGCAATAGTAATTTGTGAAGCACCTATAAAAATAATAATGCTCTTTCTAAAATTTAGAGTGGAATTTTTTCTGGTTTTTGAGCTAGATTTAAAAATCAATTAATATGAAATGGAAATTTTATGCTATAAATATAGAATGATAAGCATTTCAAAGTCAGTAATGAAGTAAAATAATTAAACAGGGTATCTGCTACATTTTAGATTTTCAAATTCATGATTTTTTATGACCTTCCATGATTATTTTTCATGACTTAATGAAGTTACTATTTTCTTCGACAAAAACACATCAATAAATTTAAAAAACCAATATAATAACATTTATTATAATGATAGGTATAACCAAACCTGTTATACTCTGTATCTTCATAATTATAGAATTTAAATTTAAAAAACAGAGTAAAGAAAGAGTTGAAGAAATAAAATAGCTGAAAAAATACAAAAGCAACTAATTTTTTCTTCTTTTTTTCTGCAGAATTACATTCTAAAGATACTTTTCTTGCTCATTGGAAAGGAAAGAAAATACTCCTGATTTTTCTGTTCTCATTTCGGAATAAAAAAATTTGCCAATGACTGGCTTGCTTCAGCTAGAATTTTAAATTAATAAAAAAAATAATAAAAAAATTCTGAAATCACAGAAGTTTAAAAGATAATTTGCTCTAGAAATGTTTTTTCTTTCATTTTTTGAAAGAACACAATAATTTTTAAAGAGCAGGATAAAAACATTTTAAATTTTAATAAAATATGACTGTGAGTGGGGATTTTGTTACAAATTCAGATATTTGGAACACCATGAGATTGGGGGGAGGGGGTTTTAAAATTCCATTTTAAAAATTAGATTTTTCAGCGACCTAAATCCATGACTTTTCCTGATTTTTTAAAAATATATAGTTAAAACCATGACATTTCATAACAAATTTTGCTCAATACTGAAATTCATGACTTTCCATGATTTTTCATACTTTCCAGTGTGCGGTTACCCTGTTAAAATTTTCTTTTATTGAAGGATACTTGAGTATATGATTACAGAAACTAAACACCTTTTCTTTTAAGAAACATGAAATTTCAATATAATAAAAACAATAAAATTTAAGTTTTTACATTTTTTCTTTCTCTCTTATTTTTTTTTTAAAAAAAAAGAATCATATTAAATGCATTGCTTATGGAAGTTTTATAAATTTTGAGTTTGTATGAATTTAACAATTTCTAAAGCCACAAAAGTAAATATTTAAAATAAATATTGTCAGCCTAACTTTTGAAATATCTTTTAAGAATTTCATGTTTATGAATAACAATAAACAAGTCATTTTGAATAATAACTAAGAACATAATTTAGACATAATAAAACATTTCTAATAAACCTTAACACGATCATGAACAAATCACTAATGGTACATTTCTATCAATAAACATTAAAACCCGTTTGAGTTCAAGACATTACTTACAATAGAAATTTTCTTCAACATTTGAGTTTCCATATAGAACTCCATATGATCACCCTCATATTCCACATAATATAGTGACAAAGTTTGCATAATATCCTTTCTTGTACACAAAGACAGTTACCCATAGTTTTAAGAAAGTTACCCAATACTGTTTTAAGTAGTGTCTGAAAGGGAGTCATAAATGCAAAAACATAAGTTTCCTTAAAATAAATGCATGATTAATTCAGTCTTCTCAGATAGTATGTTTTATTATTATTACTTGAGATCACCTCCACTAAAAAATAAATATAGAGTAATTAGTACCCAAAGTAACATAAAATATAAAAAACACACAGAAAAAAAGATAAAACTGACTGGCTTTTCAGAGCTGGATATTATCTGTAAAAATATTAACCTCTTTCTTGTTTTTAAGTCAAATTAAATCAATAATGATTAATGAAAACTTTTTCTGTTTGTCTGGAATATTGAAGAGGCTTTTAAAGAATTTTAGTTCCTCCAACAACACCCTTGATACCATCAAAATATGAAATTGAAAGTTCATTTTTAAAATAAATAATGTATTAATTTTTAAAATTAAAATTTATTATTTTTAATATTTCATTATTTAGAGACTCTCTAAAGAAAAGTTTGAAAAAGTGAGGAAAAAAAAACATTTATCAAACCTCTTTTAAAAATATAATTATTTTTGCACAAGATCCTCCCAAAAATTCAATGACATCTTCTTCATAGAACAATTTTGCATTTAAAGTTATTTAAACAGGAAATGGTGATTTAAATCTTATTAGAAAAAAATCTATTTCATCAGTGAAAAGTTACCACTTTTAGTTGAGTAAAACTCATACAAACTAGTGACTAACTATAAAATCACTTACTGGAAGAGTAAATTTATCATTTTATAAAGTAGTTGCAAACTTTATGCCAAATTAAAAAACAGATTAAGCATAAAAAATTACAATTAGGAAGCAAACGATAAACTACACTGCACAATGAAGTAGAATGTTTTTCTTGTTCTTTAGATGAAACTGTGTGGTTCTGTATAAACAAAAGGTGCTTGATTCATATATCCAGAGTATTTGTTACATTTTAGATTTTCAAATTCATGACTTTTCATGACTAATTCCAAGAACTTTTCATGACTTAACGCAGTTACTATTTTCTCTGTCAAAAACAGAATAATAAATTTAAAAAGTATTATAATAACATTAGTTAAAATGATAGGTATAACCAAAACTGTTATACTCTGCATCTTCATATTTATTGATTTTAAATTTAAAAAACAGGGTAAAGAATGAGTTGAAGCAATAAAATAGCTGAGCAAATATTTTTTTTTTTCTGCAGAATTATATTCTAAAGATACTTTTCTTGTTCATCAGAAAGGAAAGAAATACTCCTGATTTTTCTGTTCTCATTTCGGAATTTTAAAAAAATTTCTAATGACTGGCTTGCTTCAGCTAGAATTTTAAATTCATAAAATAAAAAAAATAAATAATAATAAAAATAATTCGAAAATCACAGAAGTTTAAAAGACACTTCGCTCTAGAAAATAAAAATAGAAATAAATGTAGAAAAGGAAAAAAAAAAACAAAATTAAAAAAATTTAAAATATGACCACTGAAGCCAACGTCTTCAGGGGGTACCGGCCCCAGTGGCCAAAAAACTCAGTACCTCATTAGTTTTCTTCAAAACCAAATCTTTAGGATAAATATTATAAATAAAATTATAATTATCACAATTAAACAAAATCAGATCATCAATATATCTAAAAGCTTTAAAATCATTATATTCAAGAAATTTAGCTTCAAAAACATGCAAAAAAATATTAGCAAAAGCACCAGAAAAGGAATTACCTTGTGGAATTCCAATAATTTGTTTATAAAAATCTAAACCATTAAAAAGAACATTCTCAAAAAGATTAAACCTACACAAATCCAACCAATTAAACCTACACAAATCCAACCAATTCTAATTGGTTGGATTTGTGTAGGTTTAATCTTTTTGAGAATGTTCTTTTTAATGGTTTAGATAATGATTTTAAAGCTTTTAGATATATTGATGATCTGTTTTTGTTTAATTGTGATAATTATAATTTTATTTATAATATTTATCCTAAAGATTTGGTTTTGAAGAAAACTAATGAGGATTGTTTTAATGTTGAGTATTTAGATTTTAAAATTGTTATTGTGGACAAAATTATTAAAATTGGTGTTTTTGATAAAAGAAAAGCGTTTAAATTTAAAGTTATATTTTTCTGCAACTTTTATACTAATTTGTGTAATAAAATTTTTAAAAATTTAGTTTTTTCACAATTGGTTAGGATTAAAAATATTTGTAATAATGTTGAAAGTTTTCAAGAGGCTGTGAATAATTTGAGTAATAATGATTTTCCTTATAATTTTTGTAATGTTAATTTTTTAATTAAGAAAATGATTGAAGAATATTAGTTTTTTTATTTCTTTTAACAGGGCGCAATTCAAGACTTAACTGAGCAGCCCCAGTTAAGCATTATATTAATATGTGACGTAATTTTTCTTTGACAACTTCTTCCTATCATTTTCTCAATCTGCGCATTTTAAAAGAGGGCGTTGTTTTTCTTTTGGTTTAAGTGATTTCTTTTCATTTGGTTTGCTTAAGAGTTCCCTGTCTGACCTTGTTTATGTGAGTTTTTATTTTCTGTTGATTTTTATTTTCTGAAGAATTTGAGTTTCTGATGAGTTGTATGAGTTTCTTTTCTGTATTAGTTTTATGTCTTGCATGTTTTTTTCTCCTGGACTTTTAAACAAAACCTTCGGGGTACTGAGGAAGGTTTTTAGACTTTTGCCTTCTTCCTCAATAGAAAAGGTTTTGTTTTTTGGCCACTGGGGCCGGTACCCCCTGAAGACGTCGGCTTCAGTGGTCATATTTTTAATTTTTTAAATTTTGTTTTTTTTCCTTTTCTACATTTATTTCTATTTTTATTCTCTCTTTTTTTGAAAATTCTGCTGCTTTTTAGCGCTTTTTTTTAAAAGAAGTTTTGTTCATTTTGTTTAGATATTAATTGTATTCTTGTAGTATTATTTCGCTCTAGAAAGGATGTTTTTTCCTTCATTTTTTGAAAGAACACCATAATTTTTAAAGAACATGATTAAAACTTTTTATATTTTAATAAAATATGACTCTGAGTGGGGATTTTGTTACAAATTCAGATATTCGGAGCACCATGAAATTGGGGGAGGGGGAATTTCATTTTAAAAATAAATGTTTTTTTTTTAGCGACCTAAATCCATGACTTTCCATGATTTTTTCAAAAAAAATAGTTAAAATAATGACATTTCATGACAAATTTTGTTCAATACCAAAATTCATGACTTTCCAGGAGCGCAGATATCCTGTATATCAGAAGCAAAATAGCCCATCAAGTACTGCTTTTGTAGGAGAAAAGTCACCACGCTTCTAAAGAAATTCTGGATACTTTGCTTTCTAAAGTATCTGGAACCTCCTAACTTTGGAATCATCAATAGCAGAAATCACATTAATATTTTACATTAATATTCTCCTCAAAAACAAAATGTGTTTTCTAAATGTTTAAACATACTCTAGATGACTTTAGTAATTTTCACCTCAGCATGACACCACGTAATATTATTGCTTTTCATACTATTAAAAAACCAGTCAAAATATAACAAAAGTTTAAACTACAAATGATATTATAAAAGGGTTTATAAAATTGAATGATATTTTAGCAGTTTTATAAACTTTAATGCAACTAATCTGTCCAAATCAATAACACTTTTTTCAGAAAAAGAGTCTTTATATAGTTTTATTCCTTTATTTTTAAATATCCAGATATGGCTCGTTTCAAAAAGTTATATTCGTAACAAAATGCACTATCAAAGTTTTAAGGTGCTTTTTAATCAACCTACAAAGCAAAATTGCTGTAATAGACACATTAGGATCTCATTATGAAAATTGTAACAAGAAAAAAATTTTTTTTTTCAATATCTTCTACTTTTAAAATGTTAGGACCTTTTTAGCTTCAACTATTAAGATATGAAATTAAAACAATTATTTATATAATAAATAATTAACAAACCTTATGTTCAACTTGAAGAGTCCTCACTACGATCTAGTTGGAAAGTAAGAGCTCTGCTTTGATCACTTGGTCCTGCTATGGAATTAAGTGGTTGAAAAGAGTTCAACTCAGGCTGCAAATAAAACAATGTAAAAAATATTATTTTGCGTCAAATTTTTTTATTTTATTATTTAAAATATGAGTGAAAAAGTTTTACTATGGTCCTGCTATGGAATTAAGTTGTTGAAATGAGTAACTCAGACTGCAAATTAAACAAAGCAACAAATATTATTTTGTGTCAAATTTCTATATTCTGTGGTTCAAAACCGTGATAAGGGTTTTCCCTTTCTTAAACGTAACACAAAGCAGGGCATGTAACATAATAGAATTAGTTGAACTTCTTTCCTTACAATGGAGATCTCCTTTCTTATAAGAAAGCATAAACAGTTAAGCTTTAAGCATCAAGAGGCTCACCCTGTCTCATTACGTATTACACCTCTTTTAAACAAAACTTTTTGATCAAGAATATATAAAATTTAACACTGATTCAGGAGATTACTACTCAACTCTTCTTGATTTTTTTTCTTCTTCATGTTTTAACTAAAAATGAATCACAGCAATATAGGGTCTCATACAAAATACACATAATGAATTGAATTTTCTTTTTAATGTCAATTGAATATTCTACATTTCATTTTTACTACAACTCTTTGAGCATTGTTATCGCTTATACAAGATAAGAATATTTTTTTTCTATTTTTTTTAAAACTCTTTGTATTAGACTTTGTTTTTTTAAACTAGTTTGGCAAGAGTCTTATAAAGAAATGCACTAAAAAATTACACTTTATATTTAAACTTAAAATGTACAACAAGCCTTAAAAATATATTTTTATAAATTAAGTTTTAAAATATCCATTTTGTAATAAAATTTTATGTATCTTTTTTGGATGATTTTTTCTTGTTAATTTTAAGATACAGTACAATGTACTGAGTCCCATATTTGGACATCCCTCAACTGAAAATGTCTATTTTCCAGACACTTTTTTACAATCAAAATAAAATCTTTTTTGCGTTTTTTTTAAAAATGTTTTTTGTTATTTTTTTATGTTTGCGATTGTTAAAAAATTAAAAAATTTTTTTCCCCTTTGTTCTTACTGCTTTTTGATACTGCAATAGTTGCTCTGCTTCTATAAGCATATACTAAAAAAGTTGCTGAAAAGAAAAGAGCAGTTATAGGAAAAATTTTAGTTAGAATAATAAACTATGAATATTAATGAAGCTTAATATTAATAGTGTTTGAAAGGAACATCAGCAGGCAAACTTTGTTTTCCTTTAAATAAGAAATGCTTATTTTATTTACAAAACCAACCAAATTCTGTTACTTGCTTTATGTTATTATTTTTTTATAGAATCACAATAATTTACTTTTGGAATTAGAAGCCATTTATTTGTTACTTTTATCTGATTATCTACCACAGCTAATTCTTCATATTAAGGAGGGAAAAAAGAGAAAGAAAAAAAGGTGTCTTTATTTATAACAACGGTAGCTCAAATCATCTTCTATTTTTACTTTTTTTTTTTTAATTATAAGAACACATTTTAGTATGAAATTTACATTAACCATCAACAATTTGTTAATGTTTTATTAAAAAATGCATGTCAAGATGCTTGTTTACCTTAAAGACCTATTACCAGAAAAATTGTATTCAGAAGTTTCAGGGATTTTGGATACAGGACTTCCCATTATATATATCTTGCTGGTTACATAATTTCTATTTATATGGGAAACAAGTTGAAAACCAAAGGAAATATGTTTTATAATTGAAATAAGTCAACAAATGTGAATATTTCCCAAAAGAATTGATTTGGAAGGTGCCTAACAATTTATAAAAATATTTGCTCATTACAATTTTTATAACATTTTATACTTTTTAACATTAGAAGAAAATATTGCACTTATTTAACGCAAAATTTAGAGAAAAGAAAAATTACATTCCATAATTCTGTAATGAAACTCATACTAAAACAATAAAAAGGTATTTTAAACTCACTTGATGTGGATTTTGTAACTCGATATGTACAAGTAAACAGGCTAATTCTAGTTCTTCACTGAATTCATTTTTCAGAGGTATAGATCGATAGCCTGAAACAAATAACACAATAGTAATTAGAGCTGGGTCAAAGAATTTTTTTTTGCAGAAGTTGCATTTGGTATCAAAATTGCTCCGACTGTGGTTATTAGTCATTAAATAAAATAAATAAAAAAATAGAAAAAATGATTTTGATCTTTCATGAAAATTATGGAGACAAGTAGACAAAAATATTAATAATTTGATTATAGTGACAACATTATGACTTATCACTTACTTAATCAATCAAATTTAAATATCTTTGAGCCGATGTTTAATTAAACAATTGAAAACTTTAATTAATTAATCCTTTAAAAATTAATTTAATTCATTAATTTCCAATTTTTTTAAGCTAAGGTTAAAATTTAATTAAAAAGATGTCGAAATAATGAATGTAACATATGCTTTTTAATTAGTTTCCAAGTTTATGCATATTTAACAAACAATCGTCCAGGAATTGGATGATTATAAATGTTCATATGAACATTTGAGATGTAGAATTCAGCTCTTCTCTGATATTGGTTTTACACAATTTCGATATTTTGCACAAAAATATTTTCTTAACACTTTTTTTAATTTTAATATTATAACATAAAATGTAATTTTAAATAAAGTTAAAAAAAAAAAATTACATTAATTGTAAAAACTGGAAGGGAATAGTAAAAAAACAACAATTTCTTAAGTATTTTAACTTTTTCCACCGATTATCTTCCTTTCAAATTTGTCCCTAAAGTCATTATTATGGCACACACTGTAAATATTAGTTTAAAAATTTACTAGATAACGGCATTATAATAACATAATTTTTTTATAATGCACAATTTTAGATGTAATTTACAAATAGATATTTTCTTATATTGTTTGCAACTACTTATTTTATTTATCTATTTTTATGAGTTCTAAAATTTTAGTCTTAGAATATAGTTAGTAACCTAGTTAGTAATATAGTTAGAATATAGATTAAGATTACTTTAAAGACATACAATATCTTCAGAGCTTTTACATTTACTAAAAACATTTACAATATAATCAATGGCTATTATGAAGATATTGGTCTTATGATTCGATGAAAAAAATTTTATTGTCTTTAAGAAAATCAGTTATAAATATTAGTTATATCAGTTATAAAAATAAATATTTCAGTTATAAATATTGAAAATGAATCGTTGTTGTAATTTTTATGATAATAGTAATAAAAAGCTTTATATATACATAATGCTTCGCAGGAACTTATAAATATATTTTTTTAAAAACCATGTCTGAGAACAGCTTTTTAATGATTTACCAGTCATTCCTCTGTAATACAATTATAAATTTTTATTTTACTCAATTTTTAATGGAAAGTAGTAACAATTAAAATTAGTAATTATACATTTGTCATGTTTTTTAATTTTACTTTTATAAAACTTCTCTTTAGAGTTTTAAGGAAGTATTTTAGAAATGAACTCAAGGAGCTCAAAATGAATTGTTGTATTATTAATTTTCTTCTTGAAAATGTTCTCTTTTTTTCGTGATAAAATCTACTAAAAGGCATATCTCTCGCCATCATGCAAAAAGCCCCTTTATGGTTGTAAATGTCTCGATATTTTGCTAATGATAGCAAGAAGTTTGTTTCCATTAGATTACACAGAATGAAATATATTTTGAAATAATATTGATTAATTTTAACCAAAACCCATAATTGTTCTAAAATAATTTTAATTCCATTTCTATAAACCGGTTTATGCATCAAAATTTAAAATTACTCCATTCAAAACTAAATAAATATCAATCATTTTTTTATTATATTAATACAAGCTTGGTTCCACAGATTCAGTTTCTGATTCTAATGGGATAAAATTTAAACCTATCCATTTTGTTTGGTTACTAGAATAACTCGCAAACTTATTTTTTAATTTACGATTAAATTCTTGGTAATAATAATAGCTCATTAATATTTATTTTAGCAAAAAGACTGTTTAATAATAGTGTAAATTTAATTCATAACATTAATTTAAATAATTATTTGGTATTCATTATTTTTATTGTTTACTTTGACTGTACACAAATTTACTCAAAATTTAATACAGTCAATGTAGAAAATTTTATTCATAAAATTTATATATGTTAAATAGTAAACAGTTTTACATAGCCATATTGAGATTGTTAAGAATGAATGGTACATAAATATTACCAGTGAATACCTTTAAAGGATAACTGAATTATTTACAGGTAAATATGACAAAAAATGTTTTATGCTGATGACAATCATAATTAGGCAAATTAAAGATCATGTGATTTTTTTTGTTTAATGAGAGTGCAAAAAACAGTTATCATCATCAAAAGATTTTTATGTATAGTAAAAAACAATAAAATATTTTAGCTTTGAGATGAAAAAATAAAAATTTACCTGATCTGAGGCATGAAACAGGATAACAGGCTTGTGCTAGAAAATTAGGATCTCCAAACATATCTTCATACTGGACTGTAAATTTAATTAAAGCAAGTTCAGGGCAATAAATAGACCATGAGAATGTCTCTTTCCAGACAGGATTCAAACCATTGTCCTCTAAAGGTTCACAAATAAAATAGAGTTAAATGATTTAATAAAAAAAGAAGACATTTTAAAAATAAATCACATATAAGTCACAGCAGTTACTTCTTATCTACAATGAAACCCATATAAGAGAACCGCTTATGGGACTAACTTTTGATGGTTCACTTGGACAATTGGTCAAATTATAAAGGGGAATTTAATTGATTTTACCAGTTTTCTACTTGATCATAAAGATCAATATAGGGAAGTGGTAAATTTACAGAGGTGGTCAACTTTACAGATTTCACTGCCATGGTCGCTGGAAAAGATTTTACCACATGGTAGAAAAATAATTATAAAGGTAGGAAATTTTTTTAAAAACTAAAGCTACTTCATAAATTACCAGAAAAGTACAATTAACCAGACAAATCAATCTTAAATATGAATATTTGAATACTTGGTGCGCCATGGTAATCGAAACATCATTAAATTTTAAAAATAAAAAACAAACAGAAAATATACATTCAAATTTAAATATTGCTACCATATAAAAAGTTTTCTTCAACAACTATGGATATTGGCAGCTACGTAAATAAGATATAAATTTTCGAATTTTCATTACAAGCAATAAATGCATTTTCAATAATTATCCAATTTATTCACAAAATAAAATAAAAATTCTGCACATGAACAAGTTAATGAAAATATGGTAAGTTGCTTATTAAAATGGTTGCTTAGAATTAAAAACTACTGAACAATTTATGAAAACAAGTTCTATAAAAATAAATGTGAGCTATTATATTAAACATTGATTATAAAATTTCCAACTTAACTTTTTAATTTAATTTTATTTTATAATCATCGTTGAACAGCCAACCTGATTTTCAGTTTAAGACTACCGATGTTCAACTCCTATATCAGGTATTGGGAGAAAATTTGCCTTTGCAGAAGACTTTTTGATGAAACAGACACTCGCATGTATGTTGCTGCATGGAGAGGAAAACCTCCCAAGCTTAGCCTGATGGCAAGGGGACCCATGATGAAATGAATCATGGGTTAAACCCATGATTCATTTACCATTGAAGATATTTTATGTCAGAACTGTGGCTAGTGCGAGCTGGGTGACCAACCAATGAAGAATGCATTGGTTGGATTCTTCACTTCTGCATTCGTTGGATTCTTGGACTTTTTATAGAATGCAATGATACAGCTCAATAAAAGAACTTTGGTACATATTTGTTTAAAATGCTTGACAAACAACTTTTTGTAAAAGCAGTCTGCTTTGTTGAAGCGAATGCCAATGAAGGGTGCACCATGTCCAAAAGCCTGTACAATGCTTGTCAATAAGCATTATAAATAAAAATGCAATTTAGGATAATCCAAAAAACTCTTAGTAGCTTAATTCAGTATAAGAAATATTATAACAAGACTCGATACACAAACACTGACTTCAGTGTTTACTCTCATACTTAGAATCTCGTCTTTTGTTGTCTGCATTGCAAATGACACACTTTCTATTTCTATGTTTTTTCTTCCGATTTATAAACCCTAGAAAAATGTCTTTCGGACTTACAAAACATATTGAGCACATTCAAAACATACTTTTAGTGGTATTAATCCAATATAGGCCAATAGAATATTAGCCAGTCGTTGTGTGAAGTAAATTGGGCTGGTTATAAAACAGTACCCTACTGAAGTGCTAGCACACATAAAGCACCACATGGATGCCGGCTAAATATGCCAGCTGAAACCAAAGGGTTAAAAGGTAAATATAAATCAATATATTAATAAAAGAATCTAGGAAACACAAGCAACCCAGTTGCTCCTGTATTCCTAAAAAAAACTATAAATAAAAAGGAGAAATTTATCGAAAGCTACACAGTTAAATTTTTTATGTCAAATATTGTCTTAAGCCTTTTAAACCTAGGATGGTTGTCACAATGCATGTGAAGTTTTTTATAGCATAATTTAATTATTAATCTAAAATACAGATATTTAATATTATTTAACATATAATACTAATACATAAATATATGCTAACATATAAAAAATAACATGTGATTAACAATAAATAATTTACTGAAGAAACAAGGTTTAAAGAGAATAAATAAATTTTCACTTCAGATTTATATTCCTTTTAATGATTTTTTTATTAGAGAGTTTTCATTTTTATAATATACTCATTGAAATTGTAACTTAATGTAATCATTTTCAAGATGTGTTGAATTTTACGTTAAAAGTAATTTTTAATATTTACCTAAAAGATTGTATGCAATTCACTATTTAAAAAATGAATAAGAACATTTATACCAAAACATAAATGTAATTTCTTTGGATTTTGATGCAGGTTTTTTTAAGTAGGTTTTATACATTGCTAAAACCATAAAAACTTATACATATTAAAAACTTATAACCTGGCATTAAACTAATTTCTTTTTATTCGCCATGTATCTATAATATAAAAAAATATCAAAGTTCAATGAAGGCTTCTTTATTTTTTTTTAGATATAAAATAAAATCTATAACAAAATATAACACACCTTTTGTAGTGGTTTTGTAGCGAGCAGTATCAAACTCAGCTCCCAGTACTTCAAGTTCAATGAAAGGGCTTACAATACCTTTACTTGTTTTCATCAGATGACGAGCAGCAATAACCTTCACATTTAAAATAGATAAAAACTGTCATGCATCTTAAAAGCTATAACTAGCAAATTAAACTTATTTTTACAATAGAAACATAAAAATACAAAACGTAAATATATTTTTTCCCCACAAATATCCAATAAAAAGAGTAAGCATGAATTGTGGGTAATAATGAAAAAAATTCCTTATTTCATTCTAAGTTGAACTAAATTAAGGTACTTTGAAGTTTGAATGGAACATATTGTGTTTATTATGTCACAAGGTAAAGTATTATACGCATATCATACAATATGTGAACAAAACTCTGATGAAACTTTTGTAAACAAATTGATACAAAATATTTGATGCATTTTTATGCAAATTTTTAGGGATGAGAAGCTAACATCACATTTTTCAATAAAGGCTTGGCCATGAGATTTTATAATTATGTACATTTAGATAATCAATGCCATTAAAAAAAGTTAATGAAATCATTACTCGTCTTTGCTATGACTACATTTGGTTTTATAAACTTAAGTATATAGATAAGCATTTAAATTTCTTCAAAAATTGAAAAAATTATCATTAAAAATTTAATCATATTTCTTTCCATAACAAATTGGTTTCTGCTCATTTTACCCAAAATGAAAGGATGCAAAAAAGATAAAAATTTATTTCATTCGGTCCAAAATCAAGGACAATCAACTAACATATTTAAAATATTTAAATTAAATTACCTGCACAGATAACATAGAAGGTTCCCGACCTTCTACACAGGAACGGTCATGTGGATCAAAATGATCTTCAAACATACATTCTGGTCTCAAAACATATCCACATCTATAGAAAAATGGGGATTTCATTAAATTAAAGAAATTTATCATAGAATAATACAGCGAAAAATGTATAAGAGGCATGAATACATGTGCAAAAACATGGTATCAAAAGCAAGAAAGAGATAATAAAAACAACAATTACACAAAACAAATAACAGAAAATTGATATTACAATTTCTTTAAGAGTATAATGTGAAAAACGTTAATTACCTTCCATTTTGTAAAAAGCGAGCTTGATTTAACTGCATTGCTCTGTCTGAAAGTTTGAAAAATCAATTAGAATGATTAAGAAGTTAAAAAATAATAATGTAGAAGCAAGGCCGGATTTACGCATAAGATAAATAAGCTGTAGCTTGGGGCCCCGAGATGGCAAGGGCCCCCAGATCCCACTTTTCTTCTTCTTTTTTTAAAGTTTTATTCGGAGTTGGGGCCAATTATAATTTTTTTTTCTTTTTTACATTTTCGGATGCTTTTCAAAGTCTAATCGAAGTGTTTAAAAATATAAAATAATTGTTGGCTATACACACTTTTTATGTAAATAAAAAGTAAGGTATTAATTTCTAATTCCTTATACTATTTCTAAATTCATAGCATTGAAATATTTATTTAGATATACAGAAGAAAATTAAATGAATTTGGTATACTTAGTTTAATTGCATTGTTTTATAAAAATAATTTGTCTGTAATATTAATATTTAAAATAAGTGTATAAGTCAAAGTGAAAAAATAGCCTTATTTCCATGATTGGATTTGACATTCAAGGTCCTAACTAAGGTCCATTTTTAGTATTTATGTCTAAATAAATAGTGCGGAAGTATTAGAACACAAAATAACGCACTGAGAAAAATTTGCAACACGTCTCGAAAAAAAAAAAAGAAAAAAAAAAAAAAAAAAAACAATTTTGGTAAAAAAAGCAAAATATATGGTATTTAAATCATTCATTTGGTAGTTTTTCTGTTCACAATGCAACAGTTTATCGAAAATTCTGGTTTTTAAAATTATAGCTCTTATTACCACACATTTAATAAAAATGCAAAAGTCAAAAATAAAATTAACCGAATTAGTGGTTATTATGCCATGCTCTAAGGCAGCGGTTCCCAATTATTATTTATGCTTCCCTCTATGGAACCCTAGATAATGGCGGAACCCCGACATTACGATTAAAGTTTATTAAGGTAATTGTGAATGTTATAACCCAAAAAAAAGACTATTTTTAAAATTAGAGGAACAAAGATTTTTCATTGTTTTATCATTAGCAATCTTAAATAAGGTTTTATATCCGACAGTTAAATTTGCAGTCCTTGTGCTGTATCTAGTCTATTTTTGAATTTATTTTTGGTGTATATACAAAAGCTGATAATGAATAAGATAAGCCGAATTATAATTTTTTTTAAAACTAACTGAAGAGACTAGTTATAAACGCTATAAACGATAATTTGGAAAGCATTTTTCTTTGTAAAAGAATTTAGTTATTTTATATTGATTTGAAAAGTGCGGCATGAAATATTAATGTAATATTTTATAAACGTTTATTCTTTTCCTAATTTGTTCAAATTCCTAATTCAACATATTGTTTTTAGAAATATATTTTCATTTAAAAAATGTCATTTCTATTTAATTGGTATTTTACTTCAAATTTCAAATAATTTAATAAAGGAAACAGAAAGATTATATACGATATGATTTATATGTTGGATCTAAATATAATCAGAGATTATAAAAGAACTAATTAGAAGTTATAAAAGTATTCATCCCCGGTTATAAAAGGTACTAATTCGCTCTAAACCCATAAAGTTCTATAGAACACAGTTTGGAACTACTTTCCTAAGGTATGAAGATAAAATTAAAAAATTTGAAACATTTATTACCGAACAACATTGCAAAAAACTATATTTTTATTATGTTAATTTCATGAGAAGTCATAACCAGATCACTATTGAAAAAAAACTATCCTGTATTTTGGTGTTCCCATAAATACTGTAAATTTTACTATATTCTAATAGTTTTGACCATACTTTCTATTCTCAGTGTGGTCAGCACCATGATTCACATTTCATAAAAGGTACTGTATTGTCGCATGCAAACAGATATTTTTTCTCAAAATTTCGGAGAGCCTTCTTTTATTTTGACACCTCAAAATTTTTTTAAAAAATTATTTTTTCGCAAAATTGAAGGGGAATAAAAAAAACGTGCTTCAAAGTTTTACATAAAGAACATATCCGGAAATTTTCGCCCAAATCAAAAATGTCAAGTATCCAAATAACTTTATTCATTAAATTTTTTAAAAAAAAATTCGCATGACATATTTGGGGCTGAAGATTATGAAATCTAACGCGAAACTGTGAAATCGTGGGTTCTATTCCAGCTGATGACAGTTTTTTATTTTTATTTCTTTATATTAAAAAATGTTTTTCTTATTTTTTAAAGCATGCATGTTAAAAACTAATAATTTAACAATTATTTAAAAAACTAGCTCCGCCCCTTGTTCACTTTGCTCACTAGCCCTCGTGGTTGCTTCTCATTAATCAGTGCAGATAAGAGGAAAAACGGTTTATTTCCATTTTTCTACACAAAAATTACGATTGCCATTTACATTTTGAGGATGACTAAATTTAAGCAAATCAATAAAATTGAAAAATTGGTATTTCCCGCATAGTTATTTCTCAGTGAAGATGGACTTAAGGGATAAAGCATTCGCCTCCGAATGAGGTGAACCGAGTTCGAATGCCAGTGATGACTGCTGGTCGATATAAACACCCGGCTTGCACCAACCACAGTGCTGACGTAAAATATCCTCAGTGGAAGACGAATCATGGGTTAGAGTCCCCTTGCTGTCAGACTAACTGTGGGAGGCTTTCCTCTCAATGTAACTCAAATGCGGATTATTTCCATCAAAACGTCCTCCACAAAGGCAAAAATTTCATCAAATACTTGATCCTGGAGTTCTCTTGCTTGCTGGATTGGGTTCAAAATTACAAGGATACGGAGTTGAACGTTAGTAGTCGAAACTCGAAATGGGGTGGGCTGTTTAATGACTGTTATAAAATAAACTAATAATTTGGCCGCAATAGCTTGGTAGGTAGGGCTATGGACTCGTGTTCGTGAGAATGGGAGTTCGAATCCAGCCTGCCGAAGAATACCCATATATAAAATGGTGGCTGGTGCATGTTAAATCTGTCTGGGTCACAAAGTTCAGTAAGTTCTTAACAAATCAATACCTCTGGGTACTGATCCAGGAGTTCCCTTGTCTTCTGCATTGAGTTCAAAATTACAAGGCTACGTAGTTAAACATGGTTAGTTGTAAAATCAAAATTGAGTCAGTTTTTCAACAGCGGTCGTAAAAAGAATAAAACTAGTAATCAAATTGTATTTTCTTATATTTCTTTCTAACTCCTTGCATATTTTCTACACGTCTTCATAATTTCATGTTTCTAAGTCTATAGATTTTGAGCAACAAAGCAAAATGTAACGTAAAGAAATTTTTTTAATAATTTTATGTTAATACTCAACAATAAAAAATAATGACTGTTTTCCTCAGGTGTATATAAATAGAATTGAACTTATAAGGGCCCCATCTTTTTCAGTAGCTTGGAGCCCCGCCAAGCTTAAATCCGGCCCTGTGTAGAAGCAAAGTATAATATAAAGTGGGGATTGCACGACTGTCTGCTTACTCAGGTTACATTTCATATTGCATTAAACATCTATATGTCTACAATATGAACTCTAACTACAGTCTTGCATAGATATATTACTATTGTGAATTTCTGCTGATTAAATGAAAATTTATGTGGTAAACACGTGAAAATTCCTCAGATACTGCACAGACAGTAAAAACTTATCTAAATATGTTTAATCATGTTAAAAGTTTTTCAAAATTAGGCATAAATATCAGAAACATTTATAACAACAAAAGTAAAGTAATCTCTTTTAAATTTAACTAATGTTTAATACCCATAAGAAAACAATTTTTTATTTTTTTTTAATATTTTGTAGGAGTGTCTTATAAAAACTATTTTAATGCAAAAGCACTGCTTAAAAATAAAAGAATATCATATTATAACTAAATTAACAATTCAATTGTACATATGTGGAAGTTATTAAAAATAGAATAACACAAAACTTTTGGTTTTTATTAGCTACCTTAAATTCCAAATTAACGAACACATAAGATGTACTAGTATAAATTTAATATTCACATTTTACTTTACGAAGCATATTCTCCAAATATTCAAAAAAAAAAAAAAAAAGAGAAAGTAATACCTGGTGTTTGATAGTTAAGAGCTACCATTTGAACTCCAGAATTCCAACACTTCATGGGGTCATAGTTTGAACTGTCAATACGGCTTCCTTTCGGGTAAACTCTGCTAAACTGTAGCCTATGATATGTGTGAAAATTAAGGAAGCATTTATAACTTAGGATTCTTTTAAAAACCATGTTTTTTAGAAAAAATGGTTAAAAAAAACTTTTTTATTACCCTTTTTAGATCTATACTTTTTTAAAAAAAATATAGTTGCTACACAGTTTCAGAAGACTAAATATAATACTAACACACAAAGAAAAAAGGAATAACATATACTGAGATATAATATCTTTTTAAGATATAATTGTTAATAAATATTAATAAACACACAAAACTGAACAGAATATTATCTTTTAAAAGAAACCAAATAAGATTCAGCATAACAATTTTAATTCATGAGACATTTTGATATTTTATTTATTGCATCTAATAAAAATAATTCACATGTAATTTTATAATTGCAAATGAATACACTTATAGAAAAAACTTTAACTTAAAAAATTACGCTTTTTTACACTACCCATTAATCACATTTTTTTATTGCCTAATTTAAAAAATTATCTAGTTATTTGTATTATATTATTTACATGTTTATACAAACATTTTCTGATAATAAAATTTAAGAGATGGATAGCCACTAAAAGTAGATACCTTAAACTTATTTTTTTTTTATTTCAAGTCAGTCTTCTATATAGATTATTATATCTCTTCTTTCTGAAAATGGACAATCAATTAACAGGAGGATAATGTTAAGTATTTTGGAAGAAAAAAAAATCGGCCTCATTCGTAAAATTGTGTCTTGTTCATACAAGATTTCCGTTTTATGAGATGGATTTAAATATGTGTTAATGACAAAGATAAAAATAACCATATGTAAAATTAACAAATAAAAGTGCAAAAAAAAAAAGAAAGAAACACTTCCTATAGTAATGGAAAATTTTAAATAATTCATGTTCTTAAATAATGTGTGTAAAAGGTAAATTTTTCTCCATCCAGATTAACATATGTTTATAAACCTATAAAAAAAGTCATTCAGAAATTATAATTAAGACATGTAAAATTTTTTTTATTGGGATATTTAAGAGTGATATGTTTATGTTTACTAATAAACTAAATAAAAATTATAGTAAAAAAGGATATTTTAAAAGAAACTTGGAATTTGCAGCAGATACCCATTTTTCAATTTTAGTTTCAGGAAATGATGACATTTCTGTAAAATTACCAATTTCTGAAAGAAAGGGAAAAATAATATATTAAAAAAGTTATGCAACTCTGCCATAAATAGATTTATAATATTTTCAATAACATGAATCAGGGTACATACACAAAAGTGAAAAAGAATAAAATCAAAGTATATAAGTACAGCAAAAGGACTATTGGGTTGGGACAGCCTGGTTGATAGGGAGTTGGGCCCATGTTCAAGGGGTCGTGAGTTTGATACCTATCGGCCGATGATTCCCTGTGAACAAAATGGTGACTGGTACATGTTAATTCTGTCAGAGTCATAAAGTCCTCCAAGTTTCCCTAACAAATCAATAAATCTGGGGGTATTGGATTGGAGATAGATCGTTGTCTGGTTTAGATAAAAATTACAATCTGCAGATGGAGGGTGGGAGAATGTGTCCTCCTGGTAAAACAGGCTGTGATGTACGTGTGTGGCTGAAGTGAAATTCTTGGCCATAGATGGCATCACTGGGAAACAAGAAGAGTATCCCTTGTTAGCCCTATGGCATAACTTTTTCGAACTTTCTGCGACAATTCTCTCTAGTACTAATACCTTTCTGTAACACATTTTTACTGGTAGCATATATATATGCGAATCTCAGGAATCATTAACCTATATGTCTTCAAATTTCTGTTTACAGTATATAAATAACTATAAATGGATGAATTTTGTTTCAATCTACATATAAAAGAATACATATTCTAATATTATTGGCAATATTCTCCTGTTCTAAAAAATATTTGTATAATTAACTTGTTAATTTTTTTTTTCTAAAAATATCACAAGTGTTTCTTCTACCTCCAATATGTGAGAAAGGCATTTTTTGAAAATAATTCTGCAGAAATGGGGAAAAAAAAAGCTCGACACAAAAAAAAAATAATAATAATTTCGAAAAATTCTGCAGATTAAAAAACAAATTTTTTTTGCTTCCCAAACGAAAAACCTTTCTGCAAGAACTCAGTAATGTTCTGTGACAATGTTGCCGTGGGGCTTGTTAGTATTGACAAGTGGCATAAGACAACAACAGCAACATAAGGCCTTTTCAATTTACTTGTATATGACTCTTAAATGGGTAAGACAATATTTATTACATAAAAACATAGAAAAAAATCTATAAACTAATCTAATAAATTAAAATTATACCTTTTATAAAATGTGTGTTGGTTTTTAAGTGCAATTATTGTCTTCCAATTGAGAACGAATATTATAATACAAAAAAAAAAGAGACTATGTTGGGGTTGAAACTAATTTGCTATATAATCTGTAATATAATTGTGTACCATTTGTGTAAGATTGAGCTATCGAATTTTGTAATTTTTATGAACAATAATAATTAAAACAAAAAGAATGTTGGTCATCATTCTGAATGTTTTGATTCTACAAAATGGCAGTTTAAAAAAAAAAAAGGGATGTTTTAAATGCACACAAAAATCATGAATATCAGGACAAAAAACTAAAAATCAGGAGAAAATATTTTTTTTTCAAAAAAAAAAATAAATAAATAAAAAATAAAATATAAAAGCCACAAACATTGCAATCCATACATTTTTTAAAAATAATTATTAGTTAATATCTAAAATTTAAATTTTCATAAAATCTTATTAAATAAAAAACAGGAACAATACAGAAACTATTAAAATAAACTAATAAATTTAAGTCTTACTTTCTGGACTAAATGGCATGGATCGGCAATACACAATTAACTTGGACAGTTCTTTGGCTATTCTTAATGTCCTTTCCATCTTTTTGCTGTGTAGCAACTAAACAAAAGTAGGGTAATTTTCATTATTTAAAACATGTTATTTCTCACACAAGATAATACGATATACAAGCACACCTAAATTTAAATCTAAATAATAATATTTACGAGGGTTGCTATTTATATTTCTGGCCTTAGCAACAGTAAGTGTTGCTAGGCGACCGCAGACGATTTTAATCGAAAGTTTGATATTTTTAAACATAAATTCAGCAGACGATTTATCATTATAGCTTCATTTGTGTTGTTGACAGTAAATTGAAAAGTTCTTCTCTTTCAAAAAATGGAATTGAATCGTGAACATTTTCGTGCCATTATTTTTCATAACTTTCGACGTGGATTGTCAAGACAAGAGTGCTTCGATGAACTTAATTCTTTATTCAGCGATAAAGCGCCATCCTACAGCTTTGTAAAAAACGTATTGTTGGTATAACGAATTTAATCGTGGTCGATGTTCGATCCAGGATGAATCCCGTGCAGGTCGTCCAAAATCTGTTGTTGTGCCAGAAAAGATCGATGCTGTGCGTGAACTGATAAAGCAAGATCGTCATGTGACATACCGTGAGATAGAGGCGTCTTTGGACATTAGTATGACTAGCATCAATAAAATATTGCATGAACATTTGAGCGTCAAAAAAATTTGTTCGCGTTGGATCCCGCATAATCTGACAAACGCTCAAAAAAAGGCTTGTGTCGATTGGTGCAAGGAAATGTTGGAAAACGTTCAAGGTACATCAAAGGCTGTGTATAACATCTACACAGGTGATGAATCATGGATCTATGCATATGAGCCGGAAACAAAACAGCAATCAACTGTATGGGTCTTCCAAGACGAGGCAAAACCAACAAAAGTTGTTCGAGGAAGAAGCACATCGAAACAAATGATTGCCTGTTTCTTCGGCACTAACGGTCATGTGGCAACAGTGGCGTTAGAGCAACGCAGGATGGTCAATTCTGAATGGTACACGACCATTTGCTTGCCAGAAGTCATCGGAGAAATTCGAAAAAAGCAGAACAACAGGCGAATCATTCTTCATCATGACAATGCGAGCTCTCACACATCGACTCAAACAAAGGCATTTCTGACGGAGCGAAAGATCGAACTGATGGGTCATCCGTCGTACAGCCCTGATTTGGCACCCAATGACTTCTTCTTATTCCCACACATCAAAAATAAATTACGTTTACAACGATTTTCGACCCCCGAAGAAGCGGTTGATGCATTCAAAACGCATGTTTTGGAGTTACCTCAATCGGACTGGAAAAAATGCTTTGAAAATTGGTTCAAACGCATGCAAAAGTGTATTGATCATCATGGAGAATATTTTGAAAAACAATAAAACCAATTTCGATCCTACATATTTGTTTTTTCATTATTAGGCCAGAAATATAAATAGCAACCCTCATAATATAATAATATTTTTTATACAATATAAAATGACAGAAAAAATATTAGGAAACAAAAGTTGTTACGCTGGTTTATACTTGATAATGTAAAACATTGTGAAAATAGATGACCAATAAAATCTTAATTCAAAAAGTTTAGACACACTAACACTAGATATGCTAATAAAGGATAGCCAGAGACACTAAATAAATAAAAAAATCACTGACTTTTCCCACTTTCTGCAGCCAGGTATATAAATTTTAGTTTATTTTTTAGTTAAAATTAACTCTAATACATAAAATACATTAAAAAAACTTATCCTTGCAATTACAGTTGAAAGTAATCATTTTCCATTTTATAAAAAACATTAGATTTGTAGGTTACTAATTCGTTTTTCCTGACTTTTTTATTACTTTAGTCAAATTAGTTAATTTCCATGATTTTACGAGATTGATAAAATTTTCCTAACTTTTCTCTGTTCTTACTGTTTGGAAGCACTCAGAAGTTAAAAAGAAAAAAAAGATGAGTAGATCTGCTAATTGAGTTGTTTACGATTCTTAAGGAGAAACCCTTTTCCAATAACCTTGCATTTCAATAATAAATTATAAAATTTAATAATAAATTATAAAATGAATAATTTATATAAAAAATTCAATTAAAGTAAAAAATTATAAAAGGAATGTTAAAAAAAAATTAAAGTTGTATGCACCTAGTTACTAAAGTAAAAATTTATTTATTATCGTTAGAGAATTTACTAAGGTAAGAATATTAGCAAAGTAATCTATGTCTCACTTGATGTTAGATTCATAAATCTAAAGACATTTTTAAAATTAACAAATTTTTAATTTTATTAAAAAATTTCATTTAAATTCTATAGATACCATGTCATTGGCAGATTGTGCTGTTTCTCTAATTTTTTGTATCCATTCAGCCATTTCTTCTCTGGAACCGGCAGCAATTTCTATGGGAGTGACTTGACGAGGTGATACTATACGAAATACAAATTCTCTTCCTCTATTTGATGAAGTCAAAATATCTAACAATATAAAAACATCTGTTTGGAATTTGCTTCATTATTGATTTAAGAGATTTAAAATCATTAAAAATATTGTAGCGTAACTATTACTACGATTATTAAACATCAATTAACTAGTATGTAAGACATGCTAACTCGATTCAATCCTGGGGTACCTTTTGATAGATGATGGTTGGCATTGTCGATTACTACTCACCCCACATTGGTGACATGCGGAATGAATTCGGCAACCTCGAAAGTAACACCCATTTTAGCTAGGACACATCTACTTTGATGAATGGTACTCATTGAAAAGTTGACTTGCTATTTGTGACTGCGTCATCCTCCTCCTCGAGCAGTTACTTCTCAGTCTCATTTACACACAACAGGATCCTAAACACACTCTACTGCTAATCGCAACACAACAGTGTGCACACACACAAACGCAAATTTAATACAGCTCTCTAAAAACTCAGTGAACTTAATTCAGTTTTCACCACAAGTGCTCAGCCTCCGGTGAACTTAACACAGCTTTCCTGGTCTTTTGCAAATACTAGCGGTATCCGTTCATCGAATTCTACCCTTGATAAAATTCTGGTGAAGTATTGTGTTGTAACTACCACAACGATTATTAAGCATAAATTTACTAATATGTAAGACATGATAACTTGATTTAATCTTGGGGTACCTTTTGACAGATGAAGGTTGGCATTAATTACTACTCACCCCACAAGGTATATTAGCAAATCCTAAGGCCCTTTTTGAATAGTAGGCAATCTAGCCGTAGGACAATTCTAGCCGTGTTTATAACACATAGCCTTAAAATTAAAGTGTTTTTTTTTAAAAATTTTATTTTGCCTGATTTTTGCCTTCTGTACAAAGCCTTAGAAACTATTTTTTTTTTACTTGTCAGATTCTATCTTATTTGTTTTGCAATAGAAGTATGCTGGATATTCGCAGGTATATTAGCATTAAAGTAAGATAGAAATTATGTATTTGAATGTGAAGCTAATTCTATTTTTTAATGATGGTTTTTTAGTATGTTTTTTAAATTCAAACTAAGCCTTCAAACTATATTTACAACACATATTTATACATTAAATAATTTATTAATACTAAATTATACTTACCAACAGTGCAGTTAACTATGTCAATGCTTCCTTTTTGAAGATTACCAAGGGGCATAGCTTCAACAGACTAAACATAAAATAAATAAAAATTGAATTACATCAAAATCAAATAAAATTAAAAGTTAAAAGTTATACTGCGACAAGCATTACTGCTTAGAAAAAAATCCAAGTATAATAACAGCAACAAAAGATTTATTAATTAACAATTAAAAACCATAAGAAAACAATTAGTAAAATAAAAGGACCCTCAGGTGCCAAAATGCAGATATATAAAAAAAATATGCCTTCACAGAGGAAAAACTAGCTTAACGTGACAGTTCTTCATCTACTCCTTCATAATGAATTATTTCATTAGGTGCGTGATTGACTAGCCCTTTAGCGGTGAGTCAATCACTACAAAAATATTTTGAACTATATAAATGGGTGATGATCAATGCCAACAGCTCATTATGACAGAAAAACCATAAATTGCGTAAATTTATAGATTTTTGTGTTTAAATCATAAGTGACATAATTGATTTAAATAACACAACAACCAAATTTTTTTTTTTACTGCACTAAGCATTAAGCATAAATAAAAGGGGATATCGGGTTTAGAAGCCCTAGAAATTAAATTTTCTGAGCATTAGCCACGACTGGGGAATTTTCTCAATACATTTTTCCCCATGTTCAATGTTATTCAGAGAGAAAGCCTTGGGTAGCAGAAAAACTTCTATACAATTTTACCAATACTTAAAAATGAATAAGCTAATAATAAAAAACTTCTTACAATTCAACTTTAAAAAGAAATACTTATTTTAAAAAATAACATACATTTTCGTCGCCATTTTCCTGTGCTTCAATTTCTTCAACATAATTTGCTGGAAACCAGTGTTGTTTTTTCCCACCGTAGTCACCTTTCCACCAACCTCCACTTTCTTTCACAACATTTGTGATGATGGCATGTTTACAAAATGACAATTCATCAACGCGTGTTGCACGATAGTCATACAAAGCTTTCACAGTTATCTATAAGAGAATTATCATTAAAATATTTTAAAATTAAAATTGAAAAAAAAAAAAAAAAAAAACTTTGTTTGTTTTCAGATTAAAATGTTAAAATACAGCAAATAAAGCAGAGAAGTTATGGTAAGGTAATACAGTAGAAAATTGATTGATCATTTCTCATGGGATCACTCATTGCGTATGGTGGATAGGTAAAAATGCTGTATGCAAGTCAACATAAAATATCAAATAACAACCAGAAAATGTATGAAAAGTAATGCAAGATATTATTACAAATTATTGAACCCTAAATGCAGAATTGTGGGGACATTGTTGAAGAATGTTACTGAGTTCTTGCAAAAAGAGTTTTTTTTTAGAAGTAAAAAATTTTGGTTTTCTTTTATGCAAAAATTTTAGAGATATTTTTCTTTTTTGCAGAATTATATTCAAAAGATACCTTTCTCGTGCATCTGAGGGGAAAGAAATGCTGGCCATTTTTATATACTCATTATAGAAATAAAAAATTGATAATGACTGGCTTCAACAAAATTTCAAATGGATAATATATATATACATCTCTATATAATATAAAAAAAAAAGAAGTCTGATGCTTGGCAGTCACGTGACTTCAACCAATCAGAAGCGGTAAATAGCCGCAATAGCGTGAGACCGCATTTGCGTTGACCAATAGCAAATTTTTAGGCTTCCAATTTATTCCGTTTGATTTGTTACAATTCAACTTCCAGCATGATGTGTTTTCACTTGAATGTTTATACTTCGTTTGTTATTATTCATTCGGTTATTTTTATAAGTCTTTAACTTTTCAAATTCTGTTTTTGAAACGGAACTAAGTTTGTGTTTTTTTTTCTTGTTTTGTTTATATCTTTATAAAATGGAAAGTAGCAACTCTCGCACTCGGCAAAATCAACCTGGCCGCAGTGACGAGCAGAGAGAAGTTATGAAAAAAATAGAGAACTTATAAACAGTCGTCGACTCAAAGCTAGAGTTGTAGCTACAAATAGGGTTGAAAATCAATACCTAGGTGAATGTATGAATGACGACTGCTCTACGCTTTTAATTGGTGGCATGGATGTAAAATGTGATTACTGTGATGCTTTACTCTCTCAAAATAAGCACGGAAGATTCAAGCATAATTGTTGCCATCATGGTAAAATTCAACTAGAATCCCCCCAGTACCCAGAAGCACTAAGAGAATTATTATTAGGACACTCTTCTGATGCACAACATTTCAGACAGAACATACGCTCATACAATGCAGCATTTGTAATGGCAGCATTTTCACCTGCTGATGAGATTCTTTTTAATGGTATAAGTTGTGTTACAGTAAATGGTAAAGTAAATGCACTTGCAACTACTAGCCTTATACCAAAAAATGTTGAAAAACCAAGATATGCATAAATTTATATTCATGAAAATGATGCAGCATATACTTATAGGTTATCTGACAAGTGTAGTTTGCCTGTGTTACAAATAATTCAAAGTGTTATGAACACTAATCCCTATGCTAAAAACTATAAAACACTTTACCAGAGATATGAAGAACATCCGTAAGAAGATATTTATTTACTGTTTCGTCGTAGTGCTATTTCTGATGGTCGTCGATATAACTTGCCCACTGCAAGCGCTTCGGCTGAAATCGCAGCAGTCATTGTTGCGGGAAATGATGGTCTTATTTCATCTGCAATAGATTTTGTGGTTTATCCGAAGCAAAATTATGAATGCCAAAAACTGTTTAAATTATCTCAACATGTGGAACCTATGGTTTTCCCATTGTTATTTCCATTAGGGGATCCAGGCTACTACGTAGATATGAAAAATAATTTGTCTGCTCGAAGAATTACGGCTGTGCAATATTTTGGATGGCAACTATGTGTCACCAATGGTTTTAACATTATAACAATGACTGGTAGATTGACCCAACAATATGTCATACATGGATATATCACAAATAAGTGGAATCTATTAAATAACTTTCACACTCTTCAGGATCAGTTTCGTCCAGACAGTGTGCAGGGGCTAAAAGATAATATTGAACATAGTGCCGCAAATACGTCTGACGCAGTTATCCTAGGTAGGGTAATGGTTCTACCATCAACATTTGAAGGAAGTCCTCGATGAATGCAGCAGCAGTTCCAAAATGCTATGGCTTTATCAAGAGAAGTAGGAAGGCCAGATTTGTTTATTACCTTTACTGCCAACCGGCAATGGCCTGAAGTTCGAGATTTCCTTAGAACACTACCTGCAGGTTATACTGCAAGTGACATTCCAAATGTGGTTGTTCGTGCTTTTTTTATTAGGTTTGATACTTTCATAAAAGAAATTTCTTCTGGAATTGTTTTCGGCAAGATATTAGGGTATACATATAATATTGAATTCCAGAAAAGTAGTTTACCCCATGCTCACTGTTTGTTCATATTAAATCCTAGAGACAAATTACTGACACCTGAATATTACTGACATCTTTCATTTGTATATTGATTTCATTGTTTTTTATTGATAGTGAGTATAGACTTTTATTTAAAATTATATGTCAATTTTTTATATTATAGAGAGTTTCTTTTGTTACAACTCAACTTCCAGCATGAAGTGTTTTCATTTGAATGTTCATACTTCGTTTGTTTTTATGCATTCTGTTATTTTTACAAGTCTTTAACTTTTCAAATTCTGTTTTTGAAACGAAATGTATTTTTTTTTTTGTTGTTTTGTTTATATCTTCATAAAATGGAAAGAAGCAACTCTCGCACTCAGCAAAATCAACCAGGCCGCAGTATGGAGAAAGTGGCTATAAGAAATGTTGTATTCAAAAAAGTTTTGTGAAGTGTAAAAAATGTGTATAGATAGTATTTTATTTTTTAATTTTGGTCATTTTCAAATATAAACACTATTTTCAAATGTGTATAGTAGTATTGTATACAGTAATATATTAATAGTATTACAGTAATATATATTATTTTCAAATGCTTTATGTTATCATTATACAATTATTTTAGTTTGTAGAATTTTGTTGCTATAATTTGAGCTTAAATTACTATTGGGGGGTGAAGCACCATAAAGGGAGCAGCCGGCATCCAATAAGATTCACTTTGAATTGAATCAAAATGGCTCTGCCACGCGTGTTTGATAAAACTATAATGACGTATAAAACTATATTACGTGTTTAATAAAACTATAATGATTTTGATGATTATAATTGAATTGAAATTATATAAATTTCATTATAAACCACCAGCCAATGTATAGGCGATGTATTGTAATGTATAGGCGATCTGCAATGTATTACACTTTGAATTGATTTAGTTAGAATTTTTGATTGACTTCATTTTTTTTTTTCATAGTGAGTATAGACTTTTATTTAAGATTATAAGTCAATTTTTTATATTATAGAGAGTTTCTTAAATTTTGTTTGCGAAGCAAACAGAAATTAATTGCGAAGCAATTATTGGGGGTTGGCGAGCGGCAGCGAGCTCTGCTTCCTAGTATATATATATAAAAACATTTATTTTAAAATCATGAAATTTTAAAAGATAGTTTACTTTAGAAATCATGTTCTTTCCTTTCATTATTTTTAAAGGACACCATCTTTTTTCATTTTAATAAAATATGATTGTAAGTGAGGATTTTGTTACAAATTTAGATTTATAGTAAAAGAATTAATTAAAGTAATATATTAGCCCTTTTTGATAAATTTGGTAGAACAAAATCTATCCAATTTTTTAAAATATATTATACACATGAAAATTTTAAATCAAGTATTTTAGTCATCATTTTAGCCCTCACATCTCGTACCAATTCTATCCTAAATAAATGTAGTGTTTTGGTATTTTTTTCTGGCAATTAATGCTACAAATTTTTACCTGTTTTTTTTTTCTTAAAGAAAAATCCTGGTGTCTTTTATTGCTCAATTACTATTGTTGATATTTATAAAGAAAATGCTGATATTATTTACGGCTCACAACGTTCGAATCCTGGATTCAAGAAATCACTCTTTAGCATGCCCGGTTAGCATCGATATCATCGTTGATCTACAGGTAATTCAATTGTTTCTTCCACAGTTATTGCTACGAACTTCCCCATTTAAAAAAAAAAATCCTTGATGTTTTTTAAAAAAATTTTATTGGACTCAAAACTCAAATCGCTTATTTGATTATTTACTTCTTTAATGCGATGATTTAATAATTTTATCGCCTTTTCGGAAAATTTCTGGTTATTTTTCAGTTGATATTATTCCTACATGTAAAATTTGAATCACACATTAAATAATCACCTTCTGATGCAAATTACAATTGACACCAATTATACAGAAAATCTATAGTGTTTCAATTGTATTTTCGACAGTTATTGATATTAATTTTCACGTTTTTAAAATCCGATATTTTTAAAACAATGTTTATTACAACAACCGAATCTGAAAATGAAACACCCATGAGTAACCCCTTCATAAGGAGCCCGATTTGTGTGATTTTATAGTCAATCTTATTTTTGTAAATTACTGTAACAGATTTCACGATTTAAATTTTTTTTTTTTTTTAATGTGATGATGATTTATAAAATGCAAAAATGGAAATAATAAGGGCATTTTTCTCCTAAAAAGAATATTGCCCATAGTATTCGTAAAAAAAAATTATTATATATTCTATTAAAAAAATACATACAATATATTTTATCCAAATAGGTTTTCGGATTGTAAACACAACGCTTTTGTTACTTTATTAACATAGATATTTGTTATAATTAAAAGCATCTTGTTGAGAAATATTAGTGCTAGAGAGGTTTGTCGCAGAAAGCCCGAAAAAATTCTGCCCCAGGATTGTTGAATGATATTCCTTCATATAAAGGATTAAAAAGGGTTTAAATGATTCAGAAGAACTTTTTCGAAGAAATTTAAAATATTCAAAATTTAATATCTTACCTTAGAAATGAAGCAGTTGGGATCCATGTACATTCCAGGTGGACCATATACAGGAGAATATTCTGGTTCCTAAATATAAAAACACCGGTGTTAAAAAACTATATAAACTTTTATTTTTCATATTACCTTTTATTAGATATATTATAATAGAAATGTGAATTTTTACATGATAATTTAAATCTTCAGAAATTAACAATGACATTAAATATAATAGTATGCTATGTAATTTATACGATTTCAATGATATAGGTAATAAGAATGTTGAATATGAAATAAAAACTTCAACGTTCCATTTATTAAAAAAAAATTTTTTTTTTTTTACAAAAATAAATAAATAAAACAGTAAGTTAATCCCAAAAATAAATCAATATCTTTTTATCATGAGCATATGTTTTTTAAAAATGTTATTGAGTTATTACAGATGTAATAATTTTGTATAACAGAAAACACTGAATTTAATTGTATCAGATATTTTCTTTATGAATTATAAATTAATAATTTATCTTTTACTATAACTACAATGGATTTTTCGTAAAAAAGGATAAATTTGTTATAACGGCAATTTATCTTAATTTGAATTACTTTTGATAAATATGGCATTTATATATTGGCATAATATAAATATTTTGTTTTTAGGCTATTGTAGTTCTTATAGGATAATCTAAGAAAAAGGATATTTCAGGATAAATTTGTTAAAATAAAATCAATTCACTTTATTTTTTACAATTATTTACTTTACAATTAATTTTAATGCATTGAATAAAAATATGATCACTATACATAGATTTATAGACAATGATAAAACTCATTCACTAAAATACTAAATAGTATAACACTCACTCCACCGATTCTCCTTACAACTTCTTCATTAACTGGATACTTTAGTTTCACTTTGCGATACAAGGTATGTTTTTCATAATAGTTAACTAATTCCACTAAGCTCTCAAATTGTGCAGTGCCAATAGTGAAAAGGCGACCTTCGAGTTTGATTCGGCAATGTTTGATTTTATTTTCAGCTCTAAAAAATTGATGTAAATAAAAAGGATTATTCTTACTACAAAACATAAACAATAATTTTTTGTACATTAAATTTCTATAAAACTTTTTTTTTGAAAAGCCAAAACCACCTGTACAAGTTGACTCAATATAAAATGTAAACTAACAGAGTCTATTGATGTAAAAACAATGGGGATTCAAATTTGGAAGATAAACAAGGGAAACAAAAGCATTAATAAAATAATTTTATGATTAGTATTTTACAAATGAAGAACTTGATACAGTATAATGATAAGCCACATTTTGAAATTGCTCAAGGGAGAGTTTTATGTTAAAAGCACCAACGTTTTCATGTTGGCATTAAGATGTTTCTGTGTTTGTATTGTTATTGAGTGAAAATTCTGGAAATTGTAAAGAGTTCAGCGGAAAAAATACAATACAAAGTTCGATATAAAAATATTATTTTTGGAAAATGTGGGTTATCACTTTATTACCTAAGCACTCCAGGTACGTATTATCAAAAGAAAGAATTTGTTCAAATTTTTCAGAAAAACGTGTGAATTTAAAAATACTATTTTCTATATATTGTTGTGTTACATAAATATTGTTGTGGTGCAGTTGTTCAATATTTTGTATTAATAAAGTGGGAAAGCTGCTAATGATGACTTATAGAATTTATACAACACTTATAATAAGCCTTAATATATATATAGTACAGGGCTATAGGACAAAATTAGGAAATTTAGCCATTATCTACTTGAACAATAAAAAAATATTTAAATGATTAAAAAGACTGCTGATATTAATGATGTAAGGCATTCCTTTTGAAGACTTTCTCAAAAAAGGGCTAACATTACAAGGGTCATTTCTAAAATGAAGAAAAATTTTAGGAAACAATCGTGAGAGAAAGTTATTTTTAGTTCTAAAATAATTTCATATTTATTATAAAATACTAGAAAGTACATGGGGGTGAATTTGGACAAAAAAAGTGGCTGTCAGATGAAGACTGCAGACAATTTTTTAATAATCATTTGCTATACTTAGTTGCCCAATGGCAATGATTACTTTTGCCTTATAATATATCCTCATAGGTATAATTCATTTTAAGGTAGATAGGTATATTGGAGGATATAGAATCTCTAACATACAAAAATAACTAAAATTCCATAATTTGTTACAAGGGAAAAAAAACAATAATGTAAAGGTGCAAGTCTTAATTAGTAACTAAACACCTTTATAAAGATAAGAATCACACTAGTAAATAAAGCTCTTGAATAAAGAAGATTTTACCGAAATGAAATGGCAAAACAATTGGCTTCTTTTTCGCTCGGTCTCACTAAGAATGCTCCATCATAATGCACTCGCTTCAGCATATCTTCTGCTTGAGCTCTCGTCATATTAGCATGATACCATCTATTTTAAAATAATAATAAAATAAACTAAATAGTCAATATTTTTTTTTTTATAGAATTTGAAATATTTCACAAAAGCCTTTATTATAAGTGATAGATTTATAAAAGAAGTAAGCAATAGATATAAACACATTGTGAATTGGCAATTATAATTTAAGTACTAGCACAATTATAATTAAGTTCTTCCCTGGTTCATGATTAATAAAAAATTTATATGAAGTTATGCATATTAAATGCTTTAAAAACCAGATTTTGGAATGTATTGATATTTCAGAAGTAAAAATATTCATTGGTTATTTAAAAATTGAGAAATATTTTTTAAATAGGGATTTCTAGCACATGATGTAATTCCTTAAGATATTTGTGTTTTTCTTTTTATCCCTTAGTAGTAGTTCGAAAGTGCTTTATTCCTTTTTGAACTATTAGATGGTTGCTTTTTTGAATCAGAAAAAAACAAAACAAATAGTTTCCTGCTATTTAATAAGAAAAGCTAGAACTAGAACATTTTTTGTACAAATTTGTAATGAGAAAGACTTCGTAAGTGTGACGATTTCAAATAAACATTTGACAATTTCATGTAGCCACAATGTGTGGGTATTGCAGCCTCCTCACAGAATATGAGTTTGATTAAAATGATTGGACTAATTATCGAACCTAATATTTTAAGGACCAAATCTGATGTGGCCCATACCTATTTTGAAGTATAACCTTCTAAGGAGCCTGATTAGAAAAGTGATATCTCTCCATAAGACATTTTAATATAAAAAATACCTTTGTTTTTAGTTGAAAATAATGACTTGAACAATTTTGATGCAAATTTGGCACAAGTTTCACTGTCATAGGTTGAAGGATGGATTTATCAAGTTTTGCAGCAGCAAATACATAGTTGGTTCTCATTTGTTTGGCTTTTGTATTATCTGGCTGGGTACGAAATTAGGAATATAAGAACCATCCGTTTGTAAAACTGGTTGCAGTAGGTGGAGACAGCAAAAATGAGGAATGCTATGGGGTTTATCTGTACATTTTGACTTATCCAAATCATAAATTTTACCAATTGGTAAATTAATTAATAAATTTGGAATATTTTTGAGTTAATAATTTAAAATATTGCAACATGTATTTTTCATTGTAGGAGAGAAAGAATAAGAAGTGAAACTTTATCCGATCCCACTATTTTGCAATCAGGCCAACTCTTCTGTCATATTTGAACAGATAGTCAGATACTTAGTATTTTTATAATGACTCTGTATGAGAAATATCCCATGAATACAATAGTACAAAAATCTAGATTTTCAATAAATCTTTCTGGATTTATAAAATTTTGGATTTGAGTAATTTTAATGTTGAGGAAATTTATTAATTATATTTACTCTTTTCCTTCATGCTTATTTGGTTGTGGTACTGGTTCTGTCAAACACATGCAGAATTCAGGACTCCTTAGTTGATTGGATTGATAATAGGTAATAAGACTGTACAATGTATCAAATGATATGGTATCAATCAGGTAATACTTTGTTTGACCTCTTTCTTGTCTTGATCTAATGCGGCAGTGATTCACCGTACCTTGTCGCCTAAAAAAAAAAAAAAGATAACATCAAGATTGCGTAATTTTCCTGATTGCGGAGGAAATCAAGAAAATATTTTAAATCTCATAACAAGTATAAATTTATCAGAAGTGGCCATTGTGTTTTATATATGATGCACTGCAATACTTTAACTTTTGTTACTTGTAACGGAAGTAAAAAGTACATACTTTCACTGGTACTTCATTTTTTAACTTTAGCATTTTTACTTGTTTTTTGTTACTTTTTTAGGAAAAGAGCACAAGTATTAGTAATAAAACTGTTGAAAGAAATAGTTACCTTTTTAAAAAAAATGAATTTTTCAAAAGTTATTCTGAAAAAAACTTTTTTGGAAAGTTCTCCTTGTTATATTAGTTTAGTTTGGTTTGAGACAAAGAATGGAATACCTTAAAGACTTAATCATATTTTAAAAAGAAGATAAGTAGTATTACAAAATCTAATTGCTTTATACTTGAAAAATCACTTAATCTATTTATTTGATGCATTTATAAATTTATTTAAGTTTGGCCAGCAATTTTTTTTTGTCGTCTATACATAAACATTGGAAGTTTTTCTAAATATTTTCAATAATTTATTTAATATACTAAAAACATTTTGCCACAAAATTGAAATTCTTTATCATTTAAGTCTTAAAATATAAAAATTGTGTTTAATTGCAATATAGTATGTGTTTGAAATTTTAGAATGTTTCTTAAATTACACCATGTAAAAATATTAGCTCATCATATATAATGTTTAACGTATCATCATAAACAATTTATTGTATGAGTTAATTTATTCCCAAACTATAATTTCTGAAAGTAAGACAAAAATTTCTAAAGTTTTGAAATTTTTAGAAAATAATTATAAATCATATTTATTCCCAAACATTGCATTTTGATTTCTGATTTGGTTTCTGGATATATGTTAAATATTTAAATGAATTTTGTAATATTTTCATACCTTTTAAAGTTTTATAAATTCAAATAAAAATTAAATACATTTTAAATTTAAAAGTTTAAATTTTGTCTTACATTTTATAATGAAATGAAAGTTTACTTTGAATTTTCGATTTCCTTGAAATGTCTTTTAAAATTGTTACTTTTTTTGTTTTCTTCTTACTCGTTACTTTTTAGAGTCAAAAATTTTTATTCATTACTTTTGATTAAAGTACTTGTACTTTTATTCTTTACTTTTTAAAAATAATTCTCCCAAGTATGTTGTATATACTTCACAATCTTTAAGAGCTAAATCTAAAGATTTCTATCTTAAAGGTTTCTCTAACATATAAACTACACAATAAATAGCTACCTAATTTTAATTCCATATTCAAATTTTGAACAATATTGTGCCGCATATATTGTATTAAGTATACACTACATACTATATGTTATGTTATATACTACAGTAATATAACATTTTTAATAAAAGTAAAAAAAAAACAAGTAACTCAAAAAGATACGAAGCAACATTTTTTTTTAAAGTAAATTTTATGAAGAAAATGAGACAACTTCTAGAAGTAAAATAAAAATAAGAAATTTTAAAACATAACAGTCAAATATTAGAGACATAACAAGAAAATTATAAATTGCAAATTAAATCAACTATCATATTAAATAATGCGATGAACAATATTGCCATTTAAAAAGTAAACTTTCATTTAGTAAAAAAAAAAAAAAAACATTAAATAAATAACTAAACTGATTTCCCAGAAGAAAATATTTAATTAATGTATTTTAGTCAAAAATACTACTAACAACACCATTTAAAAAATTTGTTAACATATTGGCTCAAAAATTTCATGTAGACGAACTGATTCATATAATGGGTAATCAAATATACATATTTCTGACCATTTTCATATTCCTTTCTTTATTTGTTTCAAATATGCTAAAATAAAAACAGAAAATAAAATTTCCTACCAAAAAGATAATGAGTAGTCTCCAACAAAGGTCTCACTTTCCCGTACCAAAAAAGTACCATCACCTAAAAATGAGTACTGATTGAGGAGTTCTTGAGCTTGAGTTCTTCCTCCACTCAATTTTCCATGGAACCATTTTTCCCCAAAATGAAGCTCATTACTAGGAACACCCTAAAAAAATTAGGTAAGAGTAATAAGAAAAAATATATGTTCAGCAATATTTCTATATCTGAATACTTTAATGAAACAAATATTGTAGGTACTAATAACTAAAAGTTCAAAATATAGCATTCTGCAACAATAGTCTTGTTAATTCTTAGCCCCACCTTGTATGTAATTTTTTTTAAACTAAAAATAGTTTTAAATAAAAGGTTCAAAGTGATACAAACAGGAATGGATATAACTGGGCAGTAGGAACAGGTCTAACAAATAGTGCTTTATTAAATATAGAATTAACACTATTAAGTGTTTGCTTGTTGCAATAATTAGGAAGAGACAGAAAACATAAAAGCCAAGTTAAAGAAAACATATATTTTTGTACTATTACTAAACAACCATGTATTATTATAAAAAACAACAATAAAAATATTAAAATGTATTTCAAAAAAGGGACAACTTTATATATAAATTAACACAGAAATGTAGACGAAAATGCCATAGAATGCATATCACCTAAACAGCTTGCAGAGTAAAGAGCAGAAAATAGGCCTATTTCTGAATATTGTGCACATCATATATTACCAGGGTTAAAAAATTCATAACTTTAAAAAAAAAATTCATTTGATTTAAATTGTATTTTTTCATTTTTACCAGTTAAATCATGTAAATTAATCATTTAAAATGTAATCATTAAATCAGATAAAATGTATTAACAAAGTGAAGAAATATTATTAAAAAAAGATATATTAAATATTATTAAGTAATTATTAAAAAAAGTTATTATTAAAAAAAATTATTTAATGTAATTAAAAAAAAGCAATATAGCTAGAATAACTAATATTTCTAACTAGGTTTCAAAAATTATTTTTAATTATTACAAACTAATTACTCAATAAATAAAATAATGTTTTTTTCTTTCTTTTTGGTTCAAGCCAAACATACTAAAATTTTAAAAACTGGGAGACAATTCATCAGTCAGATATCCAATGAAGAGTAAAACAGTTTAGTTTAGAGTAGTACATTAAAGAAAAAAAAAAATCATATTAAGTTTCACTGGACAGAATATGTCTTTCATTAATATTGGTAAACACTAATTACATATTTAAATGTTTTAAAAGCCCTTAAGGTATTAAAAAAAACATAAAACTCAACAGGTATTATTTAAATATGTTTATTACCCACAAATTGATTTACATATAGTTAACAGAAAATTATAATTTAATAGTTTAATGCTACTCTACACTTTGTAACTTGTTGCTTGTTTCCTGATATTTCTTTATTTTTCCTGATATTAATTTCTTTTGTTTCCTGATATAAATTAATTTTTTCTTCATTTTATATCTGACAGAAAGAATAAGACTTTGCCCTTACAAATTCTTTTAACTAGATAAAACCAATCATGATTTTATTTTTTCAGTGATTAGTATGTCATAAATATCTGATAATTTTGATAATTTATATTGAAATTACAAAATACTTAAGTTATAATATTGCTTTTAAATAATAAGTATGGTTAATATATTTTATTAGAGCTCTGATTGGCATAGGTAAAGCAAATTTAAAAAAATCTGATTTTTAAAGTTTTTTCTCTCTCAAATCATGAATTTCGCCAATCCGACATAAATATGATTATATAAAAAGAATGTTCTCTTACTTCTCTGGGTTGAGTACTTGTATCTTCATTGTCATCATCTTCATCTCGATTTTCTTCTTCTTCTGCATAATACATCTTATTCTGAGTAAGCATGAAGAAGTGAGGTCGCCACTCATGATCAACAGGATCTTCCAAGTATAAAATACCATTCTTTATGGCATTGCTAATGTCAGATTCAGCTCCTGCTGAAATTTTTTTTTAAAAAAAGTTTAAAATTAGTTAATTCATAATAATCAAGATGCCTTAAATAAAGCTTTTAAGAACGAAAAAAATTATTCTACATTGCAATGATTGTAAATAAATTTAAAAAAAAGGAATAATGTATAAAAAATAAATAATTGATTGAATTTAGAATTACAAGGTATTGTTTATTTGTATCTCCACCCGCCCTATTTAAGGGCATACAAGAGATAGAATTACAAGATATAACAGGCAGGACTTGAAATTAATAGTAGTTTAAGTTCTCTAAGATCAAACTTGGATCCCTATGAAATAACTAGCGGTGGTAAAAATAATTAAAAATTTTAGAGATAGAAAGAATTTTTTTTTTTTTTCAGATTTAAATTTATGAAGTGCTAAAGTTGGATGAAGTTTTATGGTTAAATAATTTTTGCAGCATAACTGAAATAAAAGTTCTTTTCAACTAAACTTTTAATTTGAAACTATTAATGCATATTAATAAGATAAAGCAATAACAAATACCTTCATCATTTCTTACAACTATGCGTTCCTCGTGACCTTCAGGAAGCTTTTTGTGCTGCAAAGAAAATATGGTTTAAAAAAATATTATCTCTCATTTCAACACTGATTTTAATTTAAATTTTCAGATACTGAAACAAGAACTAAAGGCATTTGTTAAAATAGAAAAGAAATTAAAATTTATATATTAATTTCTATATTCTAATGCATAAATTATTATTATTTTTAAAATAAAACATGCTATTACAATATTTTTTGAGTCACCTTAATTATTATCTTTCGTTTCAGTTGAGCAGGAGAGGGCATTTGCATTCCATCTCTTTCAATTGGTTGAGTTAAGAGCAAATCTAAAAAGCATTCATAGTTATAAATAATCAAACCGAAAATATTACTGCAATAGTAGCTAAAAACAGTTATTAATGTGCACAAAAATACAATGCAAGTAATGCTAATATTTAAATAATTGTTTTAATCTCTTATTTATTTGAATATAAAAGCATATTAAAAAATATTCTTTTTCTAGCTACATATTAAGTATTTCCAAAACACTTGACAGATTTTAATTTCTTCTTATACTTTAGCAATCATGTGTGGCAAACAATGTATACAAGATTATATTTCTATTTGGTGATAGCAAAGTTTTACAATTTGTACAATATATATATATATATATATATATATATATATATATATATATATATATATATATATATATATATATATATATATATATATTGTATATATATATATATATATTGTATATATATATATATATATATATATATATATATATATATATGTATATATATTAAAAAAAAAGTAACAAAAAAAAAGTTAAAAAGGTAACCAATGTAAAATAAAAATCTTGTGAATAAGGAGAAAAAATCATAACTTAGGCAGCACAAGTTACGTATATCAGCTTGCTTGCAACAAAGCAATCATAGAAAAATTATCACAACATCTTTAAATTAGTACTCTCATTTAAATTTTTAAGATATTGAAAAAAAAAAAATACTACATGGTATTTTAGGTCTAGATGTTTCTACTAAACAATTCTAATTAAAAAAAAAAGAAAGAACTAACTTATTGTATTAAATGTTCATCAATTGGAATTATGTACTTAGGTATAAAAAGAAAACAATTTTAAAATTAAGCTGGCAGAAAAAAAAAGTATAATATTAAGTTGCTCTGAAAGTAATTTAGTTTTTCCTAACACATCACTTAATTGTATTTTTTATAGTCAACTTCATACTTAAGCCACATAACATTATATGTTTTGACAGCTGATATAGGAAGGCATCAAGGATTGCTTGTGAAAAAGTTCAATTGATTCTACTTAATAGTTTTCGGCTGATGCCCTTTCAAACATGGAAAGAGAAAAGCCACATTTTCAATATACTTTACTTTCTAACTATCGAAAGGATAAACATGCTGCTCAAGTTAGAAAAAATTATCTAATGAGTATGCAGAAGATGTATTGACAAAACGCCAATGCCGAAATTGTTTCGCAAAATTTCAATGTGGCAATTTTCATGTTGAAGATGAGTGAAACTCTGAAAAGTCAATTAAAGGTGATGAAGACACAATAAACACATTAATTGATGAAAATCGGCAAATAACACGTCGTAAGTTTGCTGAGAAATTAAATTAATCAAATTTGCCCATTCATGATCATTCGAATCTCCTAGGTTTGTTTGTGTTCTTACGGAAGGAGATTTGTGCTGTCCAGTTGACCTTTGTGATTTGTTTCTCAAACATTAAGAAAATTATTTATTTTTCAAGTACATCGTTACTGGGGGTGAGGAATGGGTTGTCTACAACAATATCCTGGTCTCTAAAAAAAATTTCAGACGGTGAAACCTTTATTTTAAATGGGGAGGAAAAAAAGCACCTGGATCAGTTTCATGACAGCAAATAAAAAAAATTACGTGTGTGGAATCATGCTACTGCCAGACAGAAAGCGAAAGGTATTAGATCTGAATAAGCTGTAAAACCTTTATTTTAAATGGGGAGGACAAAAAGCACCTGGATCAGTTTTATGACAGCAAATTAAAAAAATTACGTGTGTGGAATGCTACTGCCAGACAGAAAGTTAAAGGTATTAGATCTGAATAAGTTGTATATAATTCAATGAAACATTTATTCCCATAATAAAATTATCTTTCATCTTCATAAAACAAAAATGAAATAACATTTCAAACAATCTAAATAACTCATATTTATCAAACTGGCTCTATCTGAAACAGTTTTGAAAAAAAAAAAATATTCTTGGGATTTTTAAATGAATTTTTAACATCAAAATTTTGTATAAGATGAAAAAGAGAACTTTAAAAGGAAAAAAAAAAATTAACTCCTTAATTTGTTGAAAATTAGCTTTACTTTACTAAGTAATTAATCAAATATCAACGAAGATTAAAATGGTTACATCTAAACTTATGCATCTTCTGTAGATTAAAAAATAACAAAAAAAACAGAACATTTAGTATAGGATATGAAGAGAAAAAAATATATAAAAGAAAAGCTTTTAGAAAATAACACAATATAAATATTTACCCCCAAATATTTCAAGGAAAGCAGATGCCATGTTTCGCTGTTGAGGTAGTGTGCAGTGGTTTTCAAGACTAAGAATGACTGGATACCTAGAATAAAAATAGAAAGTTGTTAGATTCCTTCATGTGTGAGTCAGATTTGTACAATGCTTATGGGGTCACACATAATTTTTGTAAATACTATGGGGTCCTCACACGGAAAGGTTTAAGAAGCCCTGGTTTAGAGCAACAGAGTATGCACGAGAAGCACTTTCAGAAATTTGAAACATAATTTTTATTTTAACTCTAATTAAAAATAGATTTTTTAAATTTCATAAAAATTCAGCAGAATATCATTTTAACATTCAACTCAACTCATTTATTTATTTCTAAAAAAAAATATACAAAATCACTATTCGAAATAAACAGAAACTTATAATACTGAAGTTAAGAGTAAAGTTATAAATTTTTTCTATCATACACTGTTTCTCATGAAATCAATACAATCTCACATTCAGTGATAACAGATTAAAAATTAATTTTGGTTATAGACTGCAATTTTTAAATTTATTATCTTTAATGGTTACTATATTATAGTTACAACAATGGAAAACCAATAGATTTTTTCTTAGGTAAGAAATTTCACAAACATTCAAAAAAGTTTAAATTGACAAGGTAAAAATAAATAAATGAAAAAAAAAATTCTAAATAATTAGGTCACAAAAGAAGAAAAACAGAGATTTTCCAGTTATTGATTAAAAAAAAGAGACATATGTGCACTAGTAAAATGCTAAAAAGTATAATAAGGGAAATAAAATATGTCGAAGACAAATAAATTGATAGCATTTGTAGTTTCAATATCTATCTAGTTTTAATTATCTATAACATGAAAACAAACAAATAAAAAACATTAACCAAATTTTGCATTTTTAAACTAATTAATTGCGAGCAAAAAGATATAAAATGACGGCAATAACAAAAGAGGAAATTATCAATTAGAATTTTTTAATATTAAACTTATTCATCTAAATAGTTTAAAGAAAAAAATAAAATTAACTTTGATTAGATAGACAATTTATGTACTGCAAAAACATAAACACATACTCTGATGCAACAAAAGCATGTTCTTTAATTGTTTTAATCACATCAAGAAATTTTATTTTGCTAGTCAATGTATGGCCATGGAAAACATGAGGCATACCATCTGGACCATCCCAGCAATCCACTGAAATTTAACAATATATTATGAATAATACAGTAATAATATAATTCAATTTCACAGTATTTTTTTAATCATATTTACAAAGAAAAACAAAGCCAGAGCCTCTTTAATTTTTGATAGTAATAAGATTATTCAGTTAAAATGATAACTATTACTGTATCAACTAAAGTCATAAAAGCTTAAACAACTAACAATCAGAATAAATAAATAAAAAAAAAAATGAATAAAAATATAACAAAACATTAGTTAGCATAACAACGGAAAGGTAAAATTCTTATTACGATAACTAATAAAATAATTAAAATTGAAATGCACTGCATTAAAATCAGCAATATTATATGGATACAATTTTTTTAGAAATCAAGAAAATAAGATTTTGTTACCATTAGTTACTCTTGTTATACATAATGTCCAACATCAAGAAACTCAAATATATTCATTTCAATTACTCTTTAAGATCTAAAAATGTTTAGTAATCTGAATTGAAAGTGCAGTTTGAAGTATATCGATGCTAAATACATTTTGGTTAGAAATAAATTAAATTTTTTGAACAACTATTTTTACTAATTTTTGTTATAGCCATCAATATACCAAAAAAGTCTGAGGCTTCTTTAGCGTTATTTATTTTAAATAAGTTTATGAACAATGAAAATAAAAAAATATTTACAATATTGAAAAACTTAAAGAAAACTCACTGCAAGTGAGCACTGTAGGTGCGAATAATAATGTAAAAACAATAATTTTAAACCAAGAAGAAATGAGGTCAGCCTGACAGAACAAAAACTGATTTACAGTATCCAAGTAAATTAAAAAAATAAATAAAATAATGCAATAATACTTGGTAAAACAATAACAGAAAAATGTCTTCTTTTTTTTTAAAGTTATGCAATTAATCTGTCCCAATTTGATATTTTGAGGTAGTTCATAATATCAGTGGTATACTCTTTTTATTGGATCTAGAGTTATTTTAGAAAAGAAAATTTTGTAAATAATAATAAAATTATCATTAATTAATTAATTATTAATTTGTTTTTATAAATTTAAGCATTAATAATATTTAGTTGTAATGATTTTAAAACATCATAGATTGGATTTTCAGATACTAATTTACTGTTACTTTATTAATTTCATTAACATTCACAATATTTAATTCCAAAATATCAAGTATTTTTTCTTTATAAATTGAAATAAACATTTTAAATTATCAAAATAACTGTTAAATTTGAGTTGTGTAAGTATTCTTTTTACCAGTAGTTTTTTCAGTGCTGCTTTATTTGGAGCTTTTCCCAACAACCCATGAATACTTATTAAACTTTTTATTAGTTGAAAGAAATTTTATTTCTGTTACTTGTACTTGCAAGTATTAAGCTTTAGTTCATAAGCGTAAAATATTAATTTATTCAAATTTTAATGTTTATTGGCACTTACAATAGGTTTTAGTGTTTAACTAAAAACTATTTAAATCTAAATAAATGAACCTCAATATTTTGAGTTTCTAGAATGAACCATCTTCTAACAATTTTAAAAGGCATGCATGGAACAGAAAAAAAAAATAATAATTGTGAATTACTAGGCTACAGTAAATGAATATAATTATAAAAGAAACTTACATTCAATACAACGACATCCCATTCGGAGACACCTGGCATAAGCTTCAGTTGAGGATTCAGATTTAACTTGATCACCAGTGAGGTAACTAAACAATGAATTATTTACATTAAAATATAAAATTCATCTTTTGATGTAAAATAGTTGATAAATAGCATTGGATGCCTATAGCAACATTACAAATTGTAAAAGGAAAATAAAGCTCATTCTAAATTTTATTTCCAATACACAAAAGAAATACAAAACTTGTACGAATGTCTAAATTAAACGCACTGCAGTAAGGTAATGAAATCAAACACTTGCAGTTTTAAATTTACATTATGTTTTTCATACATTATCATAGGTTTTATTAAAAATTTCATATTAACGCAAAATATTTTTCAAAATTTGAAGCATTTCAAGGGATTTATATATACGTTACTTTCAATGTATAAAATGATGGTAATATTTTGAATGCCTGATCACCGTACAAAATACCTGTCATTGTTAGGACAGAGTATGAAATATGAGAATTCTATAATTTGCTTAGTTATTGTATAGAATGCAGATTTTCATGAGTCATTCCATAGAATGCCTAGATAATGCTGAAACAATAATCATTTTAGACATTGCGAGGCAATTTAAAAGCATTCAATGTAATGATGGACTTAGAAAGGGGCATATGTACAAAAAAGTATGTTTAAGCATTCATGTAAAACAATTATGGTGAACAGTCTATGTACAGAAAAAAAAATTATAGACAATGAAAATTATTTCTTACGTATTATGCGATGATGCAATCCAATAGTTCACCAATGGTTGAGTCATGTCTTGATTAATTAAATCATGTTTAGACTCCCACGCATGGTTGTGTTTAGAAAACAAGAAATCTAAAAACTAAACACAAAATTTCAGAAAATATTTCTTAAATATATGTTTTGGTAATAGTATGCTTAAAAAAATGTTATTCAAGCATAATTTATTAAAAAAATTCTTATATCAAATATTAACCATAGATTGGGTTGCTGATCACTGAATCATAATTAAAAATACTTACTATGTGTACTGTAAAAAACAGATACTTAATGTTATTTTCTGATTTTTTTAAAAATAATTGGGCGGAAAAAACTAATTAACGCACAAATGTTATAAAAAGGAGCAGCCATTTTAAGAAAAAGTTAGGTTCAGGTAATTGATAAAAACATATAAGTGAAATTTTTTTTTTCAAAGGCTATTTGACATTTTAGTAATTGAAAGATACATTTTCTTTGGCGTTAATGTTAATTTTTGCTGTTATTACCAGGGTTTTAATTTAATACATAAAAGTTTTAACTTCAGTTTTCATTGGCAATGCAATATCTTTGGATAATGAAATATTAGAAATCAATATTTTACTGTACCTCCTAGCAAATTGCTTTTCAAGAGTGGAATTAAAACCACATCTAAAGTGCATAGTAGAACTCTTCAGAACTATTATTTTTATTTAAATAAAAAAATTTTTTTTTATTGTAAACTGTTAGCTGATAAATGATATTTTCCTCATATACACAAAGAAAAACTTTTAATATCTACAGCCAACTTGGTATGTAGAATATCTATTGAATGAAGAAATTTTAATTCAATGCTACATTAGAATTAAAAATAGTATTGCCAATAAATAGAAAAAATTGTATTAAAAAATTTTGATGTTTTGTTTGAGTCATTAAAATGTTATATTGGGATCCACACATTTCCACCTCCTCCACATTTTAGAACATTAGAGAAACCTCCACATTTCAGAACATTTTGTTGTTTTTGAAAATTAAACAGCATTTTAAAACTTTTAAAAAATGACAATTTGTTTGCATGTACTAATCATGAGATAACTAGCAACAAATAGTAGGCAACTCAAATTATAAGGCATACATAAGTTTTACGGATGAAGCCTTCAAATGCACCTACTATTAAACAACATGAAAAATTAACAATAATTAATGAAGTATACATGTTGTCCATAAAGAAAATATTACTTTACTAGAAAAAATAAAAGTTTAAAAACCTCAGGAACAGTGAAAAAGGGTTCTTGGGCATCTCTACTAGGATCTTCAAGGTACTCTCGCATGATCTTGCTAACTTTTTCTTCATCAGAAGCATCAGAATCCTATTTAGTTATAAAAAGAAGAACATTATCAACATGTAATTAAAGTATCAGTAAAACTTTTAAAATTGAAATATAAGACAATAGAAGATAATGATAAAATAGTAAATATTTGTCGAGGTCTGTGAGATGGAGTTTTTGGAGTCCGCTCCAAATTCTTTCAACTTTTGAAAAGTAAACAATAATTTGCAGTCACATTATCGAATGATCCAGATCATAGTTTTTGCATGATATTATTATTCTTTATTGAACAATAATACTTTTATCAATATTTTAAATAATTATATCAGGAAAACAAACTACAAAAAAAATAAATAAATAAATAAATAAATAAAGATTTTAAAGAATGATAAAATACAATTCAGGATTTTTAGAGACTTAAGAGAATATGCACTAAATCTGGTTTGATTGCTCTACTTCAAATGCATCAATCACATTCACAATTTCTAATGTATATTTTGTATAAATTTTTATTTTATAGAAAAAGATACAATAAAATATATGGTCAGTGCAGAGTTGTTAAGTATTTTACATAAAAAGGAAAAGTTTGTTTCAAAACCATTTTCATTCGACACAAAATCATAGTCTATATATATAAAACAAGGATGGAATATCTCAACTCTTTAAAATTAAAACCAATAAAACTTTTTTGTCTATTTTCATACAGCAGTGTTAGAATATCTTGGAAAAAGTTCCAAAAAATCCAATCAGCAAACTGACCCAAACTAAATCCAAATAGAAGTCACAGAAATAGGTCTATATAAAACATAAAAATGAAAATACTTACTTGAAAGTTACAAATACTAGACAATCAAGACTACATAATATGAAAATCAGGGGGGCGGGGGTCATCTATTCCTCATTTGAATCTTTCTTCATTTGAAGATAATTTAAGATGCTTCTTGTTCGGGTAGTAATATCAAAAAAAGTAATGGATTGAATTATTATTTTTTTTAAAAAAAAATCTGCTATCAAATGGTTTATTGTCACCAAAGAAATTTTTGTTTTGAAAATATAAAAGAAAAATTGAACATTTGTTTCTAAAATAACTTTCTAAGGAATGGGAAAGAATGAAACTAAAGAATGAATGGGAAATGTTCACTATATATAAATTACCTAAAATAACACACACCTATGGAAAAGCAAGCATAACATTATGTATCAATCATTATACTAGGAAGAGAAATCATACTAAACAGCATAAACTGTATAGTCATAGTATAAATATTAAGAGAATATATTTTCTGTCAGGATTTGAAGTAGACCTCTGTTGAAAAGTACAAATGCAAAAGTTATTCAGCATAAAACCTGCATATTACGTAAATAGTAAATATTTATCTCATTCTCAAATAAGAATATAACCGAAAATTTGTTTATCTAGAATAGGCATGAAAAATATTAAATTGTATATACTTATACAAGATAACTTGTATATATTTATACAAGACAGATTTTTAATTGTTTGCAAACCTTTTTTTTTTCTCTTTTTATTCCAATAAACTAATAAATTAATTATAATTTTAGAATTTATAAACAATAAAAAGAAGAAAAACATGATTATAAAGAAAACAATTAACAGAAAAAACTTAAAGAAATTTTGCTTTTAACTGAAGATTTTTCTATGTCACTGTCATTTTTTAATTCTTATTGCACTGACCACAATAATGAGTGTTGCAAACTTAGATTACTTAAATAGATTAGCTAGTTAATTCAGAGAAATGATAAATCAAGAAAAAAAAAATTACCTTTTGTTGTTCAAGTAGAAATTGCTTAAATTCTTGCAATGTAACACGTTGGCCATCAGTAGTATATTGACCAAATGTACTACAAAATAACTGTAAAAAAAAAATATTTATACTAGAAATAGTTATATTTTAATTGATAGGGAAAAAAAAAAAAAAAAAAAAAAAACGAGTCAGTTGAAATAAATAAAGGATTTTTTTTTTTTTTTTTTTTTTTTTTTTTTTAAATTTTACAATTTGATATTTTAAACTAAATAGAAAAAATAATTGAAAGAAATTAAAATGTATTTAAATTTTTTATATAGCAAGAATTAGTTAGTCTGAAAACAGAAGAAATACAAATGTGCTGTCAAGCTAGACACATTCTATAAATATCTTTAACCCATTAATGTCAAGAAACAAAAAGTAGAAGTACATATTTGATAGTACAAAGTGGATATTTTTTCCGTTATCAATCATTTTATATTTTAAAAAGCACAATGTTTTGACTTCAAATACAAATAATAAATATTTATATATTTAACATATTATGGTTTTATCCTGTTTATGCAAAATACATTTTAAAAAAGGCAGTTTTACTAGAGCTTTTGTTCTTTCTTGAAGAAAATAATCGTCTTTTTTTTAAAAAAAGCTAGGCACAAATAGGTTCAGTTACACATCAGAAACAAAAGAGTTAATAAGAATTTTCAAAGCAATATCATTAAATAATTTTTAAATTCCATGAAATTCTTACGCTTATTTATTAGAAATAACCATACACAACATTAAAAATATTACACATGGTTTTAAAATGCATTTGAAATCTAAAAACTATCCTAGTTAATACTTCCCATTATCTGTAATAAATATGAAAAATAATGCAAAATAGTTCAAAATACAATATTTGTGGGATGTTATAATTATTTGAATATCATAAATACATTTTAATAAAATACATATGTATTTCAATGATTTGCTGTTTTTTTTAATGCTACACACTGTTTGATTTTTTTTTAAATTCCATGATTGGCTGACAAATTCCTCATTTTTTGCATTCTGATTGATTTTAGATGCATGATTTTTTTTTTTAAAGTAATTTATTCAGGTGGCCTCACAACACATGGGAAAAAAAAGATACAAAATATTATTAAAAAATTATGACTTATGTATTAATGGATTAAGTAAAATAATAATAATAATTTTTAATAATCAATTTTCAATAATATTAAAATTAAAAAAACAAGTACACATTTCTTACTTACTTGTTCATCATGTATTAAGTTGTGATATAATGAAGCGAAACCTTCAAAACCAATTTCTCCAACTCTTCGAGTATCAGCATCCTATAAACAAAATGATACATTTTTTTTTAAAAGTTCAAAATTACATATTCCAAAAATAAATTAAAATAAGTATATCTCAGTTTCAAGGATAAATCTTTTTAAAAAAGATATAAAAATAAATTTAAATATATAGTATAGTGTTCCTAATATCATTTTTACATACAATACTAATTCCAGATAAATACCTGAAAAAATTCTTTTAGTCTATTTGTGGGTAATTTCAAATTGATCTTAGGCAAAAATGCTTTCAAATCCTTGATGGTAATCCTGAAAATAGAGAAATGAAATTTTAAAAAATAATGTTATAATCAAATTATTTTCAAGTAAAAAAAAAAATTAAATAAGATGAAAATATCAAATTTTCTTAACTTATGCTACAAGTATATAGTCTCCAAACTAAATTTTTTTTTTCCAATACATATTAACTATAATTAGCAAGTATAATTAAATGAATGATTCAGAACATTTTCAGTTTTTATAACAATTATTTGGTCTTTTCCCTTTCTTTTGGTAATAATGTGCAGTTAGTCGACAATTTTCAGGGATCCCTCTTTTTTTTCTTTACTTTCCAAGGCATTACAGTCTGGTTAAAATCTTTTTTTTTTGTAGTAGAAAAAAATTCTTTTGTCATAAACATCATAACTATCAGAATTAGTTACATTGTTTCATAATACACCAAAATTGGTGAGAGCAAAATATTTTATCAATTATAAAAAAAAAAATAAAAATAAATAAATAAAAAAAAATACAAATAATACCAGCAAAATAAATTAGGCTGTAAAAATCATTTATCTTAACACAGCCTAATGATTTTTACAGCCTAATTTGTTAGTTCCTAAACAAATTAGGCTGTAAAAATCATTTATCTTAACAAATCCAAGAAAGGCGGACACTTTAAAAGAGTTGATACTCTTCTATAATATTAGAACAACTTACACTCCTCTCAGACTCTCCATGCTGTAAAACTCTTTTCGCAGCCATCTTTCCACTAACAATGGATAAGGTGCAGACGAACTTTCTGCTGAAAGGTGACGAACTCCTTTGATCCATAAATCACATTCATCCTTTTTAGCTAAAAACAAAAGTGATATAGATCAAAAATATTTTGTCTACTTAATATGAAAAACTGCCTATTTTAAATCACTACAAAATTAAATTTTTTTTATATCAAGGTTAATGATTTTCATTATTTATTTTTTTAAAAATCTATATCAAGAGCTTCAGTTTACATAAAGTTAAATATTATAAATATTATTATAATTGAAATGTTATTACAAGTTATTTATACATGCAAATTATATATCATTCAAATTTATTAAAAATGGAATAAAAATATATCATAAGGCTATGTGGTCTGCCAAAGATTAATCAGGACTTTTTTCAAAAAAAAATGGGGTCATTTTTTTTGGCATATTTAAAAATAAAATTAAATCAGTAAAAAATGACATTTCACAATTACTCTACTTTTATATGATAGAAAGTGAATTCTTACCAACACAAGATAACAATTTCAGTTTAAATGTGTTGCCATATATAATTGTAAAACATTCGTTATTTTGATACTTTCTAGTGTCATCAGGCCAGCGTTCAAATGGCTTAGAATTTTTTCCCATTCTAACTTCTTTTACTTCTCGGAGATCAACTAAAGAAAAAAGAAAAAAAAAAAAACACATATATATATATACATTCTGAGATAAAAGAAAGAAAAAGCTTTTAATTTGTATAGAGTATTTATAAAATTTTTATTAGTAAAAAAATGCAATTACTATATTTTGATCTCTGTTGAATCATATGATGAAAAAGCACCTTCAGTTTCATTGTTTACCCATAATTTATTCTTTATCGGATTATTCCAAATGTTTATTATTTTCTTTTTTAATGATTTAAGATATAGTATATTTTAAAAGTGTGAAATTTTATTAAGTTCTACTAAAATCTTAAAATATTTGCTTGGAATTCAAACATTTTCAACTTTTGTTATTGACTAATAATATGCAGATGACACAAGAAAAATAATAATCAATATTTTCTTTTAAGTAAATTTCTACAAATGTATACAGTGCAGTAAAGTGAAGGTTCGAGCAACAGATATATCTATTCCTTTTCCATTAATAAGCTTAGAAAAAATCTTCTGAAAAGTTTGAAAAAGAAATTATATGAAAACTCAACATTACTGGTTCAGTCACATGAATAGGAGTAAAAGTTCTTAGAACCTATTAATAACCAAAATACGAAATTAGATTATATTTTAATTCATTTACCCAAAAAAGGGAAAGTTTTTAATATCAGACTTTGGCATGTTGAAAATTTTAGTCAATTGAAATATCCCCTAAAAAAAGGAAGTCAAGATTTCAAAGTGCTCTTTGGCAGCTGGGCAAAAATAAATGCAAAATATTAAGTATTTTTTTTAAAGTTATTAATTTGTGTTAATTAGATGAATAAAGACTTAACATATCGAAAACTATAAAAAAGAAAGACTTAATTTTTCTAAACGATATACGAATAGGTTAAAGATGGGTCCAATAATTTGATAAATTAATAGTTGATGTCTCCATGTCTTTAAGAGAAATAAATATTTAAAAAAAAAAAAAAAAAAATTGTCTATCAATACAAAATTGAATTAAAAAAAATTACCTGTGCCTTCCAGAACACTACGTCCAGCAATCGGTCTCAACATTATAATTTGTCTAGTTTCTAATTTGATGCAGAAAGTACGTCTCTCAGGTTTTTTATTTAAGTATAACTTTAATAAATCTGTACCTTGCTCTAGTTTACGGTAAATTTGTTCAATTTCAGATTTTGATGCCGGCATCATGTTGTTATTATTTAAAACACTACAGAAAGCCATTTAAATTGTCTTTCACTTTCTATAAAACTTCCCTTCTGGAGTCGCGAGTGCGGTTTTCCTTAAATTATAAAAGTAAACAAACAGAAGATGAATTTGCCATGACGTCATACACAATTAATTTTAAGACTATATTATTTTAAAAATATTACAAACAATCGTTTTATTAAATATAATAAATTTATTTGTTTATTGGGTAAGTAAGGTAAAATTAGGTTTATGAAATCCACTACTGTTTACAGAATATAGTGCGGGTTGCCTAATCGTTCTTTGCTTATGCTTACCAAGATTTTACTTGTAATGCATAATTTATGAATTAAAACAGTCTGAATTATATTGGAAAAGAGATTTGCAATTTATATTTATAGATGTTTCTTATTGACCAGTTCATATATGATTAAAAACTACCCACGAAATCTCTGGAGCTTTAATGACATAAGAAAGTTTAGAGTTCATTAACCTTTTAAGGATTATTTCTCTTCAACAAAAAATATGCGATCACTTGCGTTCGCTTTTTTTGTTACCCCAGGAAATTAGATCTAAAAGTTTATTCTCACGTCAAGCAATTTAATTCTCTCTACTTGCAAAAATTACGCAGATATGAGTTTGGAGACATGAACGAGAACCTGATTGGCGATCGAAATGGGCTGCAGGTGGCGTAGAGCAGAACGCTCTACCTATGGCAACACTTCACATGCTTTCCACATTAGCGTGTGGAAAGTCATAGAGTGAGGAAGTACGTTAGTTTCTCTCTTGATTTTCATACAGATTAAAATCTTTTAAGTTGGAAAACTATATGGAACTGAAAACTACATTAAACATAGTTCTAACGAAAAGTATCACAGGAGTTTTAAAAAATATTTTTATTTAGTAAAAAGGTAAAATATTAAGAAAAGAGAAACTATCGTAGAACATTCCTATACAACTGAAAAGAGGAGGCGAGGGAAGGGATAAGGGCTAAAGGCATGAAACCGGTCTCTCTCCAGATGGCGTATTCGAGTGTTGCGATCGCCAATTAGAGAGTTTTTCGCTGGTAAAGATGTCTTCCCATTGCGCGTTATTATTCTAAAAGCGCGAGCGAATGTTTAGAAGCTACATGTCAGGCGAACTGCTTCCGCATGTACGATTCCCATTGATGCACGATTAGATAAGCAAATCTCATGCAGAGAAAATACTACATACTTCAATCATGTTCTCACTCGCATCTGCGATATTTTCTTACAAACAATCGCACGCTTGTTCAGGGTAATGGGATGCAAGGATGGCGCCAGACCTGGGACTACAATACTATACCTCCTTTATGTCTATGCGCGAGACTTAGCCCGACAAGGGGTCAAGTCTTCCCCGACAGGGGGGCTCAAATAAATTAATTCATAATATTTAAATTAAAACGAATTTTATACTTTACATTTTTTCCCACATCATATTTTTTCAAGTGTGTTTCTGAGAATCAAAAATCACTAATAATGACACTAATGTGCAGATTCATTTTAATGTAAATCGTATTTTTCTCTGTTATCGATGTATTTGTACTGTATGGTGCAATTTACCTCACATTGTAAGTTTAAAAATAACTTTTGTAATAAAGAAAAATAGTTGTAGCTGTCAAAAAATTTCTATGCTGCTTACTCTCATAACGCAAAAATTATTCGATAATAAAAATTTGAAATTTCATGCACATTTAACATAACAAGAAAATGTTATTTTTATATGCATCGATTGACTTTTGAAACATTTAAATGTTTTGCAAATAAAGTTATAAGTACATTTTTTTTGCATCCACGTATGGATGGTGTTTTCACATGAATCCTAAGGGCTGTCTACACGTCCTATGTCCAAGAAATTGGATGATTCGTTGACACTATCCAAGTTCTTGAATGTCACTGATTCGTTGAAAGAAAAACTTGCGCATGCGCATTGTACATATTCAACATTATGAAATAATACTTACATAAGTTTAAAATTACTAAATAAATTTCAAATAAAATCATAATAACACAAATAAACCGCAACAGATCAATTTATTTGGACTAAAATATATGAAAACAGACAACAAAATGACATAATTTGCTGCCTGCATGGTGACGTCACAAAACCTAAGACGCTGATTGGTTAAGGGAGAAAAAACTTGGATAGAAAGTAGAACATGCTCTACTATCGTCCAAGTAGTTGGACCAAGTTCCATCAATATCAATCAATTTCTGTCCAAGAAATTGGATCGTCTAAACAGGTTTAAGATACTCTAGACTCCATGTGTTTTCAGTAGAAATGTAAACAATAACAATCTTGAGCTGTATGCCTGCTCTGGTTCCGGTTAGAATGTTTGCAGCTGCTTACTACATGTTATTCTGCGAGGCGATATTTTCAAACGGAAAATTTTGTTTTCAATAAAAGAAATAAATTAGATAATTTCTGAGCTCAAATCTGCCGTATTTCATAAGATATTAATGTTATTATGTAATTTTGGTGAGTTTGAAGTGAAAATTTGTTTTAAGTTATTTAGAGATTTATTTTTAAAAAAGATGACATGGTTGCTAGATTTTGAATAACTCGCTATTTTGTTTTAATTTAAGTTTATATATTTTTTGAATCCGTTTTGATGCTAAATTATTGGTTATTAAAATATTAAAGTTTTATATATTGTTGTCATTCATCTGTAGAACTTGTAGTTCATTTGACTGATTTTATTTAAAAGGCGTCCGCATTATTTATTTCAACTTATTAGCGACATTTGTGGCGTCCGCGACAGGACCGTTGATACGTTACTTCTGATTCGAAAAATGTTTTTAGCACCAAAAGGATTTAAAAAGGAAGGTCTTATTATTGTTGCCCAAGAAATTGGCGAAGTATTACCTCAAAAAGCTACTGTATCGGATCTGAAAACAATCATTTTGAAAAGTAAAGAATATTTACCTGATCCAGATTTTGTAACAAGTGTATTGGTAGCTACTGTCAATGATCGACGACAAAAGGAGGAATATGAAGAAAAATTGAGACAAAGAGAATATGAAGAAAGGGAAAATATAAGAAAACATGAACTGGAGTTGGCGAGACTTCAAGCTACATCGTTTAGAACCGGTGAGTCTCCTCCAAATATTATTAGTGCCAGTGCCAGAAAGCAGCTTAATTTGCCAAAATTAGAACTTAGGCAATTTAGTGGAGATTTAAAAGGTTGGTTACCATTTTGGGGACAATTTGAGCAAATTCATAACGATACAGATATTGCCCCTGAAAACAAATTTCAATATCTGATTCAAGCTACAGCTGTTGGCTCTAGAGCTAGAGAAGTTGTAGAAAGCTTTCCGCCAACCGCTGCAAACTATACCAAAGCAGTTGATAGCCTTAAAGCCCGATTTGGCAAGGATGACCTTTTGGTCGAAGTATATGTTAGGGAATTGTTGAAGCTCATAGTTTCCGTTCAAAAGCATGAAAGAATATCTATGACGTCTCTTTATGACAAACTAGAGTCATATCTTAGAGCTTTAGAAACGTTAGGTGTTACAACCGAGAAATGCGCTTCAATACTATTCCCTATGGTAGAATCTTGTTTCTAAGAAGAGTTTCTGAAAGCATGGAACCAAAGTTCTTCGTGCGTTGCTTCTGTTGACGCCAAAGAGCGATTAACAAACATCATGGCTTTTCTGAAGGCAGAAACGGAAGGTGAAGAAAGAATTAATTTGGCTATGTCAGGTTTTGACTTGGGATCTGATGAAAAACGCCAGCCCTTTAAGAAGAAAGCAAGAGATTTGCCAACAAGAAGATTTCCAACAGCGGCAAATCTATTGATTACAGATGTAAAGGATTTGAAGAAAGGGTGTGTTTTTTGTTCTGGGAAACATAAAAGTTCAGATTGCTTTTCCGCTCGAAATATTACTTTAGCTGAAAGAGAGAACATAGTAAGAGAAAATCAATGTTGTTTTGCCTGTTTAATGCAAGGACATTCAGTTCGTAAGTGCAAAGCTTTTATAAAATGTGTCGTATGCGGTAAAAGACATGTGGTACTAATGTGTGAATCTTTAGCTACAAGAAATCGTAAACCCGATAAATCTGGGCAGAAAAGTGAAAGTTCTGAAATAAACATGTCCAACATTACGTACGGTCCGAAAGTGTTCCTTCAAACTATGAAACTAAAGCTGATATCTGATAGAAAAGAAATTGTGGTGAGAGCAGTTTTAGATTCTGGATCACAAAGAACATATATTTTAAACAATTTGACTGAGAAGATGGAATATGTTCCCTTGAGAAAAGAAACTCTCATACACTCTTTGTTTGGTGGTCACAAATCAGATAAATTAGAACACACGTGTTATAGAATTAGATTAAGGAATCCAGAGAATAATTTGACTTGTAACATGGAAGCTTTGTATCAAGCATCTATTTGTGATAGTATAACACCGGTTAGTTTTGGACCCTGGTTAAAAGAGCTTGAAGAAATGAATATAAAGTTGTCAGACGTCGGAAATGAGTCACAACCAGTTCAAATTCTGCTCGGAGCTGACGTAATAGGAAAACTTATGACTGGAAAACGAAGAGTTTTGGCCAGTGGATTAGTAGCAATAGAGACACTACTGGGATGGACTTTAACAGGGAAAGCACCTGAATATGATTTACCATCAAGCAATGCAATGTTGGTTACTTTCCTTTTAGTAAAAGAAATGGATACTTCGGAGCTGTGGAGATTAGATTCCTTAGGAATAAAAGATCCTTCAGAACAAAAATCTAGAGAGGAACTGCAAAAACCCTCAATGGAACATTTCTTAAATACAGTGAAAGTTGAAGGAGAAGGTCGTTTTATAGTTAGTCTGCCATGGCTTGATGGGCATTTGCCTTTGCCAGATAATTATGATTTTGCGTTAAAGAGATTGCAAATTGAAAACCGACAAATTGTATGATGCCCATGGAGAAGTGTTCAAGGGCTGGGAGAAAGAGGAAATAATTGAAGAGGTTCCAAAAGAAGACATGGGGATACCTTGTCACTACTTACCTCATAGACCTGTGATAAAGGAGAGCATACAACTAAAATCAGGCCCGTGTTCAATGCTTCTTCTAAGAGAAAAGGAGTTCCTAGTTTAAATGATTGTGTTGAGAAAGGGTTAAATTTGATAGAAGTAATTCCCTCAATGATAAATAAATTTCGAAGATATAAATTTGGTGTAACAGCTGATATACGTAAGGCTTTTTTGCAAATAAGTCTTTATGAAAATGATAGAAATTTCTTGCTATTCTTATGGTATGGAGAAGATGGACAGCTCAAACATTTTCGTCATCGAAGAGTTGTGTTTGGCGTTTCCTGCAGTCCGTTTTTGCTTGGAGCCACTATTCAATACCATTTGAATAATAAACTGGAGGAAGCAATAGGAGGGAATGAAAAATACCCTAAAGAGATTATACAGGAACTAATATGCAGTTTTTATGTAGATAATTGCCTCACAAGCGTGAAAACTGAATCAGAGGTGAAACAATTCATAGAAGTTGCTACTAATATTATGGCTGAATGACAATTCGATTTACGAGGGTGGGAGACTACTAACCCTTCAGAACCTAACTCTAGTGAGACCAACATTCTGGGAATGAAGTGGAATAGAAAAAGTGATACTCTGTTAATTAATATTCCTGATATGAAAGACGCAAAACATGAAAAAATCACAAAAAAAAGCATTTTAGCTGCCTCACACAGAGTTTTTGATCTTATGGGGATAACTAGCCCGGTATCGATACGACCAAAATTGTGGTTACAAAATATGTGGAAAACTAAAATTGGTTGGGACGATGAAGTTGACACAAAAACACGAGAGGATTTTTCAAAGTGGCTAAGTCACCTTGAATATCTGAAGCACATAGAAATCCCAAGGTGGTTGCATTGTGACAAAGGTTACGAGCGCATTTCATTACATTTCTTTTGTGATGCCAGTAAATTTGCGTATGCCACAGTAGTTTTCCTAAGAATAGAAGACGAAAACAATGTTCAAGTTCACCTGATACAAAGTAAAGCAAGAATCGCTCCTAGCGGGAAAAAGGAGACAACGATTGCTCGACTTGAACTTCTTGGCGCTACAATTGCAGCTCGTCTATCTATTGAAATAGTAAAACAGTTTCAGACGGACAAAGTTCATTTCTGGACAGACTCAACAACTTGGCTTAAAAGAGAAGACACATGGGGTGTATTTGTGGAAAATCGAGTTCAAGAAATCAGGAAATTGACTCCGGTGAAAGCATGGAGGCATTTGCCCGGATCTATGAATCCCGCAGATCTACCAAGTAGAGGTTGCTCTGCTCAACAACTCGGCAATTCGAAATGGTATGAGGGTCCCAGCTGGCTATATCTTTCCAACACGAAATGGCCTGTAGCAGCTGACGAAATTTTCGTTAATGAAGAGGAAGTAAATTTCGAAAAAAAGAAAACAAGTAGTTATTTCCATGGTAAATGTTGAAGTAACGGAAATATGGTGTAATTACTTTTCAACATATAGCCGAAATGTAAGAGTAGTCGATTGGATCCTACGTTTTGTCCACAACGTTTCACATCAAGATAAGTGAAAGGGAAATTTAATCTGTGAGGAGTTAACAAACGCAGAAAGTGTGATTTTTAAGTCATTGCAAACAACGCATTTCCAAGATGATAAATTTCTCGCCAAAATACAAGCTTTTCGAGATAAAAGGGATATTCTGAGAGTAAAGACCAAACTGGTACACAGTGATGAGAATGAGAATTTCAGATGTCCAATTCTTTTACCTGCTAACAGTGTTGTGTTAGAATTAATCCGTGAAGAGCATATAAAAGCGATGCATGCAGGTCGTTCCATCTTACTCTCAAGACTCCGAGAGCGATACTGGATTCTTAAAGCTAAAAAGTTAATAAATAAAGTTATTTCCAAGTGTGTGACTTGTAAGCGCCATCGAGCTAAACCAGTAGAAGTTCCTTTTGCGCCCCTTCCAAGAGAAAGAGTTACTCAGACAAAAGTTTTTCAAGTGTCTGGTGTGGACTATACTATGCCGGTCCTCTGTATCTAAAATCGAAAGAAAAAGCTTGGATCGTTTTGTTTACCTGTGCTGTGTACCGAGCAGTCCACTTTGAATTAGTACGGTCTCTAACTACAGATGCTTTCATTCAAGCATTCAGACGATTTATCGCAAGAAGAGGTAGAATATCGATCATTTACTCGGATAATGGAAAGAACTTTGTAGGAGCAAACAATTGTTTAAAGAATTTAGATTGGGACAAGATTGCTGTGTACTCAACCGCTCAGAAAATAATTTGGAAATTTATTCCACCCACAGCAGCATGGTGGGGTGGATGGTGGGAGCGGATAGTTGGAATGCTTAAGACTCTTCTACGTCGTGTGTTAGGTAAATCTGTTGTAGATTATGAAGAACTAACTACAATTTTATGTGACTGTGAGTCGGTTATAAATAGCAGACCGTTGACCTACATTCACGATGATCCATCTGAATTAATACCTTTAACTCTGGCAACGTTTATATACGGGGAAGGTAGCAACAGCAACGAAACTCCAGATCTAGACCTTGTGGATCGAACCTCTATGTTGAAACGTGTAAAATGTTTGCAAAAATTACGTGAAGATCTCAAACAAAGATTTAGAAATGAATATCTTGCTCAGCTAGTACACAAGGGAATAAGAAGGAATGATGTAATAAACATCGGTGATATTGTTTTAATAGGACAAGATAATACTCGACGCATAGATTGGCCTCTTGGAATTGTCTTGGAGCTGTATCCTGGAAAGGACAGTATTCCTAGAGTAGCCAGATTAAGAACCTCTCAAGGAGAAAGGATCCGACTTTTCCAAAGACTTTATCCTTTAGAGCTATCAGAAAAGAACGATGTGGATGTTCTGGAAAAGTCTTCAAGGAAAATTAATTTGGAAGTTGATAATGTTCCCAATTCCGTTGATGTGCCCGTTAATTTGGTAGTGAAGTCTCTTAGCAAAAGCAGATTGGGAAGAATCATAAAAATTCCACAACATTTAGATTTATGAACTTTTTGTTATTTATATAATAACTGAAGATTTTCTTAATTAGTTTCATATAAAGGGGACCAGAATATGAGTCAGTTTGTATTTCTACGAAATGCTAAACGCATGTTCCAAAGTGCTAATTATAATATCACTTTGCAAGGTGGGAGTATGTTTAAGATTTTAAGTCATTATAATGACTTAAAATCGCTATAGCGTATCGCTATACGCTATAGCGTATGTATTTTTAACAGAAGCGCCACCTTTAATTTTCTTTAGATTTATTTGTTTTAAAATTTCACTTTAAGGTTGCGTGGCAACCAGATATAGTTTTTTTGTTGTTGTTGTTCTAATTTAAGTTTATATATTTTTTTGAATCCGTTTTGATGCTAAATTATTGGTTATTAAAAGATTAAAGTTTTATATATTGTTGTCATTCATCTGTAGAACTTGTAGTTCATTTGATTGATTTTATTTAAAAGGCGTCCGCGTTATTTATTTCAACTTATTAGCGACAATAGCATTAATAGAGAACTACTTATCAACGCTCTGAGACAATTTAACATTCCTGAAAAACTTGAACTCTGAAATCAACTCCGAAAACTCTATGTCCACAGAAGTAAGGAAAAGAGTAACTGCAGTCAACAAGTGCTTTTATGGCTTAAGAAAATTCCTTAAATCTCACAACATTAAAAGAGACACCAAGCTGCTAATATATAAAAGCCTCATCAGATCAGTTCTCACCTACGCATCTGAAACCTGGACCTTGTCCCAAGCTGATGAGAGGACCATCGCTGCGTTCGAGAGGAAGATACTCTGATCCATCTTTGGTGGTGTGTGTGACAAGGGAGTGTTGAGAAGGAGAACTAACTCTGAACTTTACAAGATATTCAGAGAACCTGACATTCTGAAGTACCATAAGATCCAGCGCATGAAATGGGCTGGACACATTGTAAGAATGAATGATGACAGAACAACCAAAAGAATCTTTTTGGCAAGGCCAACTGGAGTTAGAAAGAGAGGCAGACCCCGACTGAGATGGGCGGATTGCCTCCAAAGGGACTTTACCATAATCAAGGTCAGAGACTGGAAAGCCGTGGCATGCAGAAGAAAGGACTGGTGCAGTCTTCTTGAGAAAGCCAGAGTCCACCCAGGACTGTCGAGCTATTGATGATGATGATGATGCTATTCAACCCATGGCAAACAAGTTAATTCTGGTGGCCAAGATTCAACCTATATCTGGAATCTGTGATGGGTTGTCATTGTTTGGTGGATTAAAAACATCAAAAAAATAATTTCAAAAGAAAAATCTTTAGATTTTTTCTTTAAAATGTATAAAATTTTTCATAGAATTTATAAAAAAAAAACATTTATTAAGATTATACTTAATTTATTCATATATTAATTGGTTTTTTTGACCTATAATTAGCTTTTATTTAAATTTTAATTAATAAGTTAATGAATCATATATATAAATTTTTTAATGAAGTTCGAATAAGGGGGTGTCAAAATCATTTGACCAGTCTCTTTTCCTACTTGTTTTTCTGGTTTAATTATACATATTTTTTATTTATCAATTATTTCAAAGGGTACCAAAATTTTCGAAATTATTATTTTTCTTTTAATTTATAAATTTTGTGAGATAGTTTTAGGGGTTTTAGGGGCGAAAACTCTTACGGTTATTTGACCCACTGGCGGTTTAAAAAATGGGTAAAACTGAGAGAATGTTTCTCCCCAATACACTATTTCCCTATCTAATAACGTAGAAAAACCAGTTATGCTATGCAGAGAAGACTGCAGGTTAAAATACGACTTTTTAAGTGCAAAACCGTCAATGGGTTAAATAAATTATATTAAACTTAATTGTCTGGTTTAAAAATATTTTTCAATAATAATATTTCATAATTATAATTTAAATTCAACTGTTTTTATAATAATAATAATAATACACTAAATCAGTGTTTCCCAACGTGGGGCCCAAGCTCCAGTGGGGGGGGGGGGGGGGAGGGCAATTTGATTGTTAAGAGGGGCAATTCGAAAATGGACTGGCCACGAGTTTAAGCCTTTTGCTCCGGGCCATTTAAAGGCAATGCTAGATTTCCATGCCAAAATTAAAAGAAAAAAGCAAATTCTTAAATAATTGCGGCCAATAAATATTATGTGACTTAGCGATTTTTTAAGCGACAAACCTAAAATGAAGTATCTGTTAACAGTCGATGGTAAATTGAAAAACTAAATGAACTAAATAAGCAACTTCAAGGAACAAATAAAACTCTTATTCATGAAAAAGCGAAGATATTTGGTTTCATCACCCTTAGTGAGTTATATCAGAAATATATTAACAACAAAAACTTTGAACAGTTTCATTGGCTCCAAAAATGTGAAGTAAATGATACCGCTTTACTTGTTATTGTCGATCATCTGAAAATTCTATCCGCTGATTTACATGAAAGATTTTCTGATTTAAAACAAATTGATTTTCCAACATGGATGATGCAGCCAATGTTAGTGGATTTGTCTGATATATCAAATATGCAGTATCAAGAACTCGCAGAAATGCAAAATGATGAGTCAGCTAAAACTTTATTTAATATAAAAGGAGTGATGGCGTGGCTTTGTGAGGAAACAGAAATCAAATACCCCAAATTCAACCAAATACGCAAGAAAAATATTGTAACCGTTTCCATCTTCATATATTTAGCTGAATGTGGATTTAGTGCTGTAAATGATTTACTGGTAAAAAGAAAAGAAAAAAGAAATCATCTGGATATAACAGAATGGAGAGACACTTGAGACTGAAGCTAACCAAATTGGAACCTAACATAAAATCTCTGGGCAGCAAGCATCAAGCGCTTGGATCTCAATAAATTAAAATATTAAATTATTATAGAAAATTTTTTATTAAAATTATTTTGAATTTTACTTTTTCATTATATGTTTTGAAAATTTACTTACTGTCTTTCGTTCACAATTTCCTAGTGATTTCTTCCTAAAACCTATCACTTAAGTTTCTTAAGTGAACAATTAAATTTTTTAATATTAAAAATTATGTATATGTTACATAGGGGGGCATAAGAATTTTAGAAAGGCTTAGGTGAGGCATGGCACAAAAAAGGTTGGGAAACACAACACTAAATGAAGTGACGGAGAAATTAATGGCATGATAATATGTTTTGCGATGCAGCTTTTTATTATGCATCTAGCATCTAAACATAATATATTACAAGTTATTTATTTTTGTAGAGAATTGTTAGGACGGCGAAAAAAACATTTTACCTTATAAATTATTCATGTTAATAATATCATATTGTTCAGATGTATTTTATGCAATTTATTTTCGGTGGATGAGTTATAAATTAAATGAAGTTTAAATGACTTTTTTAAAAATATATATATATATCGAGGATTTATTGGAAAAAGTTTCAATTTTTGTCTTATTAAACTATCCAACGTTAATTAATTTTGCAAGATCTCAGAGAATGAAGGATTCCAATGACAAAATCCAACCCATGATCCAAGAAAACCTCTCACTTGGTTTTATAATACAAAGAGTGGGCGCTCCAAAGAAGGATACTTTGAATCAGTGTTTTAGGAATCTAAGTCTATATTCAACTTCAGATTAACTTGTCTTCAGATTAATGTTTTTAAATTTTAAATGGTGGGGAATTCATCGGCAGTATTTAAAGTGTGTCGCGTACATTTATAATGCTGGGGCCAAATATTCTTATGCGCGTTAAAACCAGAATGTTGCCCTTCAAATTTGCAAAACGGAATGGATTTTTATTTTACTATAGTCAGCATGTTTTTAGATTGATCAATGTAAGTTCGAATCCCGGAGTCTAATTTACAATCATCAGCCTTTAACGACTCATTTTCTTTTTTGGAATTTTCCTCTTGGCTGTAGTTGATCTCAATTATAATAAAAGCTGTAATTCTTTTAAAATGTGTTACTTGAACTTTAAAAAAAAAAAAATCATAAATCATGTTTTTATTTTATTTAAAAAGATACTAAACAAGACAGTGGGTCGTTAAACGCCGCTGTATAGGAGAATCGCCTCCCTGAGTAAATACTTAAATGTTAGACAATTTCAGCCCACAGAGAACACAGTGTTGATATAAAATATACGCTGATTAAGAAAGATGTTAGCTCCTTTGCCATCAGGCTAACCAAGAAAGGTTTTCGTTATTTCGTTCTCCATTTTATACAACTGGTTGTAAGTTTAACTTAAAATAATCTTGTCAAAAGGGGTATGTCCCGAATTTTGCGAAATGAGAAACAAAACTCATTTCTGTTATAGAATCTTTATTAAAAATTTTTTCTTCCGGGAAGGAAAAGCGGTGAATATCTTTTACGAAATTTTAAAATTTTTAAATACGCCTCATTTATACCTTTGAGAAATACCTCAAAAATACTTCGATTTTTCCGTAAGGGCACCCTGAATAACTTTTGATCTAATGATCAGACTATCACGTTCTAGGACTCAATCTTAATGACTCGGGATGCGGGGTGACCTCAAATATGCTAATTAATAAGCGCAGATAATTATTTGAAGTTACGAAGTCAGACAAAAAAGAAAGTACTTTCTCTGAATAAACATACCACGGCTTCGACGGCTTCAGATTTATCACCCTCAAAATATAGGTGGTAGCCGCCATCGCAAGCGTGGTTCCAACAGTTTGGCCAGGAGAGCGCTCCAAACTTTGAACCTATTAATGTAAATTTTCCTTTTTGCGTAGTTCGCTATATCTTAAGAACTTTTAAAACGAATTGAAAAATTTTTGCAATTCGTTTATCCAAAGATAATTCTGTGCAAAAAATAATTTTTAGTAAACATTCATTATTTTTTTATTCAATAATGGCCGAAAAACTTTTGAAAAGTAAGGTATAAAATTTTTCGCATCATTCTAAAGAATATAATTTCACATGACAAAATACAAAATTTGAGCGAAATCGGACGTATAGTTCCTTGGAAATTGAAGTTTAAATATCTGGCTTTTTTTAAAAAATTCAATTTCTCAGGAACTATTCGACTGATTGCGCTCAAATTTTGTATTTTGCCATGTAAAACTATATTCTTCAAAAAATTATGTAAAAAGCTGCATAATTTTTCAAAAGTTTATCAACTAATATTAAATAAAATAATTAATGTTCACTAAAAATTATTTTTTGCAGAGAATTACTTTTGGATAAATGAATTTTATAATTGCGTGCAAAATGTTTTCGATTCGCCTAAAAAAATTTCGAGATATAGCACAATACGCAAAGTAAAATAAACATTAAGAGGTCCAAATTTTGGAGCACTCCCTTGACCGAACTCTTGGGACCATATTTCCTGGACTGGGGCTACCCCCTATATTTTGGGGCGTCAGAAATCCAAATCCGTTAAAAATGGTATGTTTATTGGAAGAAAGTACGTTTTGTGTCTGATTTGGTCACTTAAAATATTGTCTGCACTAATTAATTAGCACATTTGAGGTCATCAAGCCCTAGATTCTGAAGATTTTATCATTAAATCAAAAGTTATTCAGGGTGATCAGTTTTTTTCTTTCCCTTTTTGAGCATTGTACATCCGAACCCAAGCCGAAAAACAAGAGAATGGAATGTATGTCATTATACATTTCAGGAAGAACATCCCTTTCTGCCATTAAAGGATAGTGAATTCGTTTTACTATGGGAAAATATCTTCAGTTTCAAATCGCTCTGCTTCTAATCTTGATGGTTGGAGGCATATCAGTTTCAGGAACAGGAGTTATGTTTTAAAAGTTGCACATAACTTGTTTGTACAACTAGATCAAATCATGATTAATGCAAAAAAAAAAAAAAAAAAAAGCATTTAGTTTTTTTCTTTTCTTTTCTATATTTTTAGTCATCTTATTTAGATATTCACTACCAAGTCCAGATTAACCCCTTACATTGTTTTTGGAAAAAAAAAAAAAAAAAAAAAAACCGTCCAAAAAAATACAATGGTCTTGGCAAGAAAATACAAAAGTACATAGTACGATGATTTTTATTTTAATTTTGATCCAGATTGCAGAAAAGAATGCAATGTTATGTAATACAATGTTACACGTACAGTCAGCAAAAAAAAAAAGATATCACCCTGAATAATTTTCGTTCTAATGATCGGATTTTCACGAACTAAGTGTCAATCTTAATGGTTCCTGGGGGTGACCTCAAATATGCTAATTAGTTAGTGCTAACTATTAATTAAGTTACGAAATCAGACACAAAAACGTACTTTCTCTGAATAAACATATATTTTTTTTTACATATTTGGATTCCTTATCTTCAAAATATATGGGGTAGCCGTAATCTGGGAAATGTGGTCCCCATAGTTTGGTCAGGAGAGCGATTCAAAGTTTGGACCCCTTAATGTTAATTTCACTTTTTGCGTTTTTAGTCATATTTTAAAAACTAATGAAGCAATTCAAAAAAATATTGCACCAACTCATAAAACGCATTTACCCAAAGATAATTTCATGAAAAAAATAATTTTTAATAATTATTAATTATTTTTTATTATTTAATTAAAGAGAGGATGAAAAAATTTTGAATTATAAGGTATGGATTTTCTTATACCATATTAATCTACATGCTTTTCAATTGAAAAATCTGAAGTTTCAACCGTTTTTATTTATTAGAAGATGAGAAAAATTAAAATTAATTATTTTAAAAAAAATAATTTGGCGACAATGAAAAAATGATTAAATGGGGCGATTAATATTAAAATGTGATAAACTTACGAAGAACTTGATTTAGCGCGCGTGGCGCAAAATTTCATTCATATTTTTTTCGCTAATAATCGTTTGCTAATCTTTTTATTTTTATTTTTTTAAAACTATAAAATACAATGTTTCTTTTTTAGTCCTCTAATAATCTATTTGAAATTAAGTAAAGAAATTTGAATAAAACATTTTATTGAATAAAAAACATTTTATTCAACGAATGTCGAGTTTTATAAAAGCATGCTTTTGATAGAATATGATTATACACCAGATTGTGCTTATTTAATGTGATTATTTTTTAGTTTTTTTTTCTCAATAACTGATACAATTACAATAATATACATACGTATGAATAGATTTGGAATAAAATATTTCTCAGTTTCCTGTATATATTTTTTATGAATATTAATAAAAATACGTAGTAAACATATTTAAGCATATCTCACATCATCGCAAATTTCTCAACATCTTATATATCGTGTTAATCTTAAAAGTAATTTTTTAATCACCTGTCCGGAAGTGTTTCGCAGAACTATTTTACCAACTATTTAATTAAATTTTAGCATTTTTAAAAATTTTATTCTTTACCCTACTACATTTATTATTTCTTCATTAATATACTAATAATTTTTTTTAGTACTTTAATTTAGATTTTCTTTAAAGTAAAGTTCCTTTTTACATTATAGTAAAGTTTTTTTTAAAAGAATTATTGTCTGCTAGCTAAGAATAAAGCCTTGTTAAGAAATTAAAAACACACCGCTGTTTAAAATTATTTAATGCAAAACAGCTGATTATTTACTAAGCATACTATTTTTTTCGAAAAAAGAATATAAATCATTGATTGTCTTTTTTGTTTTGTTTCTTGTGACTTCAACATAGATTATCTAAAATAGTGTCCATGTTTTATAAGTCACTACAAAGAGTATAAAGATACCGAAGATAAAAAGCTGTCAAATACGTAGCCAAAACTTTTAAGCGTCTTAAAATATCTCAGTATCTTAAATGATTCTTTCTTTATGATTCCATGTAGATTTTTTTCCGGATAATATACTGAACTATTTTGTTCAAATTTTTACTTTAGCACGGTTCCCAAGATATTATTGTACTTTAATTTGTTATCAGGAACAATGCCTTATTTTGTTTAGCAGGAAACACTAAAAATTGAAATTTGTAAAAAGCTTCCGAAGCCGTGCGAATTTTAGAATCATCTGATTTAAAAAAATGCAATAAAAAAAATACGTAAATTTCCGAACTTATTTTGATTAAAAATAAAAAAATAATAAAAAACGTGGCAAGAAGGCTAACATAATTTTTACAGAATTGTGAAAACCAGTTTTTCCTATAATTCGTCAAAAGAGGATAAGAATGATATTGCTCCAAGGGACTTACTCAATAATTTCGCTATTTCCAGAATGAAATCTGTTTGATCGAAACATATTTCCTTGAAAATAAAAACGGGGAAAAAATTAACTTTTATTATTTATCTAAGCTTATTCCATTCATTTAATGATAGCGGTATCAAGGTTAAGGATATGCGATGGAAGCCCCGTTTACTATTATACTATAAATGCGTTAAATCATGTTGCTTGAATAATTTATTTTAAGCTTATTATTTAATATTTTTAAGCAAATAAAGGTGTAAAAATAAACTCGATCAAAATACTCCGAAAGTATACCCTAAAATATTTGTAGAATAAACTTTGGAATCTATATATACAAAATATCTTTTTAAACAACTTCGAGTAGGACGGAAACGCTAACTTGTTGAAAATAGTTGTCCTTGTAACTATTTAATTTCGATTTCTGGTGCTAGACATTCCATTTTCATATTCGACTTTTGAAATTTCAATTGTAAACGGAATTTTTTTATGTCCTTAAATTAAAATGTTAAGGCTTGCAGCAAAAAAAATTGTACTGCATTGATTTTTTTACAAAATAGCGAATTATTGTTTTTTTAATCTAAGAACCTGTGCCTATAACTTAAGTAAAACTTATTTTAATATCGAGTGAAATAATTTAATATATTGTGTAACTAAATAGATAATCCCAAGAAATTGAATTGAAAATATAAAAACTTCATTGATTTAAAAATTAATAGATGATGATAAAAATAGACATGTTTTGAGCACAATAATAAAAGTCACAAGTTATTCAAGCTTGACAAGTTTTGAGAATGGGTGAATATATTTGAACGCTCGAAACATGTCGACTTTTACTTCCCTCTTCATATTTTTTAAAGCCAGTTGAGTTTTTATCATCAATTATACTGTTTTACATTAGGGTCTTGATCATTATTTTGATAAGGTTTTTATACTCGTTAAAGTAAAAATATGAATTTTCATATTTTAACAGGAATTATGTGGTCTTTAAAAACATAAGAGCATCAATATTGTAAAATTTATATTTAACTTGGTTTAAAATTAAAATTTTGAGACCAGATATTTTGAGTTAATGAAATTAAATATTTTATCTTTTAAGTTTTTGTGCCCCCCTTATCAGATATATATAAGAAAACAAAAATAATCATAGTATCAGTATTTGGTGGTAAATGTAGCTTATCGTAATTGAAGAATATGCTGTGCGATATTTTATGGTGAATTTGCGAACGCAAGTTTCTAAATGTATCGAAGCATAAGGATGCTATTTGCTAATCATCTTTATCCAAAGAAAACTTTGTTATCTAAACATCTAGCAGAATGAAGCGATTTTTGAAACAATGAATCATACTATATGCAACATATTATTTCAATATCTTATACTTAAACATAACCTATTTCAATGCTTTTAAAATACTACTAAACATTCAGCAATTCCTTGAGTTATAGGAAAAAGAAATATCATAAATTATAGAAAAACTTGTGAATGCGCATTAGAATTACTATACAATATACATTTTATTTTTCAAGCACTTTTTTTTCCTTCAAACTTTCTTGCCTAGAAGACTTGATTAAAGCTGTAAAAGTGATTATCCCTAAAATTTTGTATTTAGCCATAATAAGTTATGTTAATTTGATTTTAGTATGAAATCCTCGAATAAATCTAGCAGAAACAACATAATATAAATAATATCAGATAAAATGTTCATGTATTTAAATTCTAAAACTTAGAAAATCATAAATAATTTATAATCGATTCAAATTTTCTTTTCAAGGGAGATTAAAATTTAAAAAAACTTTGCTTTTTGGACAGAAATCAGCTTAAAAATTGTCAATTGCCTAGAAACTTCGAGATATTTTATATTAACTATTAATTAAACCACTCTGAGTAATCACAGAACATTATTTCAATTTTTTTCCAGTCAGAGCTTGGTTGCTTAGCAACCTAGTAAAATTAAGCATTTTCTTTTGAATTAGTCAATGGGTTATCTTAAAATATTCATTTGCGTTGGCGACTTTTTTTGGCGGTTTTCTGGACTATCGCCAAATATATAAACCTTTGTTACGACCCTATTTACCACCCATTTTTTTCAAAATTTTGTCTACCCCCCCTAATTCAAGTATCTGGATTCCAAATATGTGAAAAAAAATATATGTTTATTCAGAGAAAGTACGTTTTTGTGTCTGATTTCGTAACTCAATTAATAGTTAGCACTAACTAATTAGCATATTTGAGGTCACCCCCAGGAACCATTAAGATTGACACTTAGTTCGTAAAAATCCGATCATTAGAACGAAAATTATTCAGGGTGATATCTTTTTTTTTTTTGCTGACTGTACATCGACTTTTTTTTCAAATAACTATTTCGGAAAAACATATTTTTGTCATTAAAAATATTTATTTATACTCCTTTTACAACATAAATAATAATAATATATTAGTATTTATTTAAAAAAAGTATTCAAAATTTTCCCATGCAAATGATAAATATCAATAAAACAATTTTTTTTCTCTGCTTTCACATTGTTATTTTCGATTCTCGATTATATTCGAGTGTAAAAAGTTCTAGCAGCATAAAATACAACACCGCTCGAATTATCTCGAGTGTGCACAATTTGACCTGTTTAGCGCACCCGAATTAACTCGAGCGTACAAGTTAAGGGGTTAAGAATCTCAGGGGCCCTAAGCACTTAAAAAGATTTTAATTCTCCTTAAATGTAATAAAGAATATCAAGAGAAAAAAAATAGTTTCGTTTAATTAAAATGAAAGTAAGTTTACAATAAAAAATAAATCACATATGAGGCAAATTCAAACCTTTTCGTTGAGGATCTAGTAAAAATCAAAATTCAATTAATTTTTTGAAGGGGGGTTTCAACGTTAAAAATATGTTTTATGATCTTTGTGCCAAAAAAAGAACTAATTTTGATAATTCTTCAGTTTCATTTTTAAAGCAAATAGCTATTTTTTTTATTCATTTCAATTCTATGAAATATACCTTAATTTTATATTTTAATTGTTCCCTAATACCTTCTAATATGCTTTTTAATTCTTTTGCTGAAGATTAAGTTAAAATTTTTTATTGTGGGTCTCTAATCATTCATGTATTCACGTAAAAAAAAGTTATCGAACTTTAACGAATTTTTGTAGAGAATACAGAAAATCAATACAGTATAAAAAAGGAATTAATAATCAATAAAATAACCACTTTTTTATATCTGAGAATGTTAGGTTAGTGATAATTCTTTGTGAATTTAAAAGTTTTCATATTTCCTACAGCATATATTATTATTAACTGAATTTATTAGCAGGGCCGTCTTAATAGCATGCAGGGCCCCCGGGCAAAAAAATATTTTAGACTCCTATAACATGCTATAATGTTTAAAAACGAACTAAAAAACTTCACATATATAAAATAAATCATTTTTAAGATAGGATTTTAACAAATTTAAAAACATTTTGATCACCCCAAAAACTCAACAAAAAAAAGCATTTTTAAACTATGTGTTACTTAAAAAAAAAAAAAAAAATGGAGATGCTACCCAGTTGTAATCCTCAAGTAATAAAATAATTTTCAAAATCATGGAAGTTAATTAAAATAAATTAAATTGAATAAGCATAAAAGTATAACAAATTAAAATAAATTCAAAAGGTATGAATTATTTTGTCAAACTGAACAGTTATTAAAACATCTTTCAATGCCCAAGTACCTAAAATTTTCATTGGAACGTAGAAAAATAGATTTCGGTTGCCTTTTTTGAAGTTTTCTTGTTAATAAACTATTCAAATTATTGGTGATTGCTTGAAATGCTCTAAATTCAATTCAGTATTCTATTGAAAAAACAAGTTACAATTGCTTTTGGACCACTGAAAGCTAAGTTTATTGTCATTTCCTCACTTTTTGGTTTAACAAAACTTAAAATCTTTTCTTTCTGCCGTACAGGTAGAATCCTCAAATTTCAACTGAAGTGCTGGAGATCTGGGTCTGATGTACATAAAACTAAACATTTGTAAAGTTACAAAATAATCCTTTAATTATTTCTTGAGAAATTTAAGCACTTAATTGTTCGTTGAACCTGGGACATAGTATAAAATGTGCTTCACTAACGTTGAGTGGACACATGAATAAATTAAGAAATAAGATTGTGTGAAGATAAACTGCTGGAATCTTAAGTAACTCAGATTCATTTGTATTGACATTTAAGATTTAAAATTAATTAAATAAGATTTCATTTTTTCAGTGCCTGTATCAAAGTAATACCATGTTTGGTACTATATATATGTTTGATATTATTCATATGTTGTAGTGGTTAAAAAATTTTAAGTTCCACTTAATTAAATTAAGAATCAAGTATAAAAGACAATTTTCAAAATAAAATTTCCATAAAACAGAGGAAGTTGATAAATAGGAATTTTATAATCAATTTAAAATCAATATTTAAAGATTTTAGTGTAGGAAAGAAAGGAGTAGATTTTTTAAAAATGTATTCTAGAAATATTTTAACAAATACAAGTTTGATTTTTACACAATGATGATCAAGGGTGTACTTTTTACTTTTTTGGGATCCTTTCTATCGACAATAACACAGTTTTCCATTAAATGTAAAATGTTTTGAATTTTTTTAAAGGTGTCTTAAAAGTTTAATAGCAATAAAAATGAATCCATAAATATGACTGTAATTGGATAAAATGTTGTAATGTAAAATTGCTATAGATAAAAGGGAAAAATAAGTTAGAAAATTATAAATCAATCGTAGGTAGAAGCAGGAGTTTTTATTAGCATTTCTCAAAATTTCTCACTACAACATTGATGATAATTTTTGATTTTTGATCTACGGCGACATGAGCTTTAAGTAATGGCAGAATATCCGCTTTTTATTTCGGTGTATGAAGCTTAGAAGATGAAAATTCTTAACAAAATTTAAGCGATTAATTTTATCGTTTTTAAAAATTATTTTTATTTATTGCTAAAAAGTAAATAAATAAGTAAAATATGTATTTATTACCTGTTATTCTTGGTATTGAATATATATCCAAGTCATATAACAAGAAATTGCATAGCAAAAGTTTCAGAGAAGCTAATTTAATCATACAATTTTTTTTTTTTTTTTACCTTAGTATAAATTTTATTTCAATTTGTATTGAGTAGAATTTTCCCTATTCTGTGTTGTACCCTATATTATGTATGGTTTTTCTTGTTCTGCAAATTAAGACAAGGATAACACGATAATAATAATTTAATCATCAAAATTAGAAGAAAATTGCTTTCACTCCTTAAAACATAAATACAAATTTCATACTTAATTCCAGCTTTTCTTTAATTTCTGACAAAAGTTAGTAACATGAATAGATTTTCCCCCCACTTGCCTTGAATTTCATCTTGCGTTTCGTTCATTAGTTAATTGTAGACTTTATCGATTTTTGTCCATTCAATCTTCAGCTAAGAAAAAAGAAGCATCCAACGCTTAGAATTTCATGAATGGAAATTTTTATGTGCTTCCTTTCACAATAGCCTCAGCCATTCTGGATATAAAATTTAGAACATTAAGGAGCTTATTTTATGGCTCCTTTATGGTTGGACTCCAGCAGAGAGGCGATGAACTGTATTAATCGTCGCGCAGTTAAACCTGGGTTCGCTTCATAAGTCATTGTAATTAGACAGACAAAAGAAAAGTGAAGACAGCGGATCGCATGTCTTGACACAAAATGAAGCGCAGTTTTGGGACATTCTACGGACGTTGGCTGGATTAGGTAATCATTTTGATTAGTCATCTATGTTGAGTAAACATGATATGATGTTAAAATATGTATTTTCTTCAGCCAATAGCTTTACATAAGAATTTATTTATAAAACTCAACTTAATTCAACGATTCTTAAGAAAATGTATATAACTAACTAACACGACCAAAATGCATCAAAATAGCACTAGATCTAAACAAAAAAAATAATAATAGTATGCCGATAATAACGATGCATTAAAAAAATAGCTGGAATTTTTTCCATGGATTCATTTCTTCGATACATCATGAATGATCGTTTTGAGTGCCTCCATGATCATACAGCTGATATTTTTTTTAGAAGTTTAAGGTTGTTATGTGATGTGTTTTCACCAACGTCACACTTTTTTTCAATGTTTTTGACCACTCCTCCTTTTCTCTACAAAGTGTCACACTTCGTCATACCCTTGCCCCCTTTATCACACGTGACACTATATTACAGAAACAATTATTTGCAGTTATGAAAAAATGTGGTACATTATAGATCATGTTTCAAATTTCATTTTTAAATTATAATTATGCTCTTTAATGTCATTTCTGAGTATAACAACACTATACACTGGAATAACTTTATATATACAAAAAAGTAAATCAAAAACGTTTTTCCTTTTTACAGAACTGACGCATTTCCTCATACTGGCGCTTTACGAGATTTCTTTTATTTATGGTGAGGATAGACTGGTTGGCAGGGAGCTCGTGAGAACGGGAGATCGAATCCAGCCAGGTGAAGATTCCTCGTGTGGTAAATGGTGACTGGTGCACGTTAAATCTGTCTGGTCACAAAGTCCTCCATGTTTCCTAAAACAAATTATACCTCTAGAGTATTGAATTGGAGATTGATCGTTCTCTGGTTTATGTCAAAATTACGATCTGTGGATGAGTGATTGGATGTATGAATGTGCTCATCCTAGAAACGGGTGTGACGCATAGGTGTAGCATAAGCCGAATTCTTGACCATAGATGGCACCACTGGTAAACAAGAACAATCGCACCTGTTGCCTTAATGGCGTACGACAACAACAGTGGCATTTTTAGAATCAGCATAGCAGACAACGATTAAATGAGAGATAAAACCTAGTTCCAATAGTCATGAACAGGGCTAGTATATTGATAGAGGCATGCTTTTTTTGTTGTTGGCCTTTTTGGCTGTTTTTTTCTTTTATAGGACCTTAGTCATTGTTCTTTAGTCAAGCTTCTGTTTTAGAGTCTCCCTAATTTATTTAAATATCTTTTAAATGTATTTTGAATGATATTTTTCATTCTAAGAGCATTTTTCTTTTCTTTTTCTTTATAAAATATCGTAAATTTTGTAGAGAATATTGTCATTTTAAATAATCTTCGATAACCAGTGTTGAAGTTGAACTAAGTTTTTCTTAAATAACAAGAATTAGTTTTTGATCAATATACAATTTTAAGAATAACAAAAATTATTTGGTAATACATTGAAATTCTGATATTCTTGAAGATTGTAGCTAAAAATTAATAAATTCTTTCTTATCATTACTTATTTACATTATCAGGTACTTATTTAGTTTTTACTATACTCATACATTATTTATTTTAATTATCTCATTTTTCATTATCATCATTAATCACCTCATTTTTTGTTAAATTTCAACTAACTATATTATCAACTTTAACAAATAGTGGTTACACTTGTACAAGTTACGGTTCATATATAGGTACATACTATTATAATTATTATTTAACAAAATGCTGATGTAAAACAGGCTTTCGGAAAATTTTAAGGTTTTCATTTTTCATCTTAAGGTAATCTTTTATGGTTTTAAAAATGTTTAGATCTGGTCATCAAAAACTTTTTGAAGCCTACAAAAACTATATAAATAGTTAAAAAGTGTAACTTCGTATGTTGACGGAACTTTCTAAAAATACCCTAAAAAGAGCTTAAAAACTAATTAGGTTGTTTTCCATCACGATTGTTAATTCTATAAAAAAATTCGGATTTCTTGAGCAAATATTTCAGTAAGTAATATATTTACTTAATTGTGCATTTTATTTTGCTCTTTAGTACAATCTAATTATGTGGTTTTAGTTTTATTTAAAAACACAATCATATAGCCTCAAACGAACACTTAACAGAACCTCTAACAGGAAGCTTAAAGTCTAATAAATAAATAAATAAATAAATAAATAAATAAATAAATAAATAAATAAATAAATAAAAGAGAGTAAGGGAGACTTTATAGGACGCTCTAACGTTAAAAATTCAGTAAATAAAATGTCTGAATATGCAAGAACAAAAATATTTTTGTAGGCATCTAGTTTATGTACCGTGCACAAAAAAGTAAACGGACCACACTGAATAACTTTTGATCTAATGATCCGATCTTCACGTTATAGGGCTTAATCTTAGAGGTTCAAAGAGGAGACCTAAATATTTCAATTAATTAGTGCAGACGATATTTTAAGTTACGAAATCAGACGCAAAAACATATTTTATCTGAATAAATATGCATTTTTTTTGATGAATTCTAACTTATGTTAGCTATCTGGGAAATATGGTCCCGATTTGGTTAGGAAAGCGGCCCAAAGTTTGAACCCTTGGATGTTAATTTTTTTTGCGTATTTTGCCATATCTCGAAAATATTCTCAGTGAATTAAAAGAATTTTGCATATAATTATAAAATTTATTCAGCCAAAGATAATTGCATGCAAAAGCAACTTTTAGTGAGTATTTACTATTTTTTATTAGTTTATTTCATTACAGTCAAAAAATTTTATACTGCAATGTCTAAAATTTTTTACTTAATTTTAAACTATGTATTTTCACGCGGCAAAATACAAAATTTGAGCAAAATCGATCGAATAGTTCTTGAGAAATTGAATTTTAAAAATGTAACTTTTTCAAAATTCGATTTCTCTGAAACTATCAACCGGTATGATCCAGCCGGTGTTCGGACCGGCTGGATTGAACTCCCGTTCTCCTGAACGTGAATCCAAGTGTCCTGCCAACCAAGCTATCCATGCCTTAAATCGGTGTGTACACATCAAAATAAAACATTTTTTTAAAGATTTCATGCTGACACCCACATGTACGACATTGTCACTTTTGAATCCATAATTTTAAAAGTTTTCAGTGACAGGATTTATTTAACTGCTTTTTTTAAGTAAACAAATGAGAAGGTAAATAATTTTAATAAATGAAACACAATCTAATTTTTTTTAAGGGAAATAGATATAAAATTCATTAAATCAATCACATATGCAAAAGGAGACTGCATTGATTTTAATTATCAGAAACAGATAATTATAAAAGTTACAATATGGAAATGAATGGAAAGGAAAGGGTTTGAACAAAATCTGCATATAAATTCGATTCAATACATCAGGTTGTGTCTCATAAGTATTGTTCTTTTTAGAACAAGATCCTTCCTTTCCTTTCTATTTTATCTTCGGCATCTTGATTGTAAAAGAATGCATCTTGATTAGTTTTGTATTCATGAATTTCTAAAATTGTTTCAATAATACTTTGGCTAAGGATTTATTACTATTTTACTTTTCTAAAATGTAACCAAAGTCTTTCGAGAAGTTGAATTTTCTTCACTGATTTGAAATGTTGAGTTCTCCAGGACATGATGTTTGTTAGATATATCATTACATCAAGTCGATTTTTTAAAACTATTGTGTCTACTTAATTTAGTAAATTCTTTAAATGGCATGTTTTCGAATCAAAACTATGTTACTAAATTATTCAAAATCTTATTTTTAATTTTTTTAAATTAGGAAAATTCAAAAAGGAAGAAAGATATGGGGTAGTATTACTTTCTTAGTGTGAAGAGGATGCTTATGAAAATTCAAATTATATTCTTCTGCTCAAAGCTAAATAATTTAGAATTTGTTTCATAAAAAAATTTTCGATTGCAATTTAAAAACTTTTGTTAAAATTTCGGATATGTATATCATTAAGTTTATAGGGTGTAGGAAGAACCTGTAAAATCGACATGAAATGATAGAGAGTTGCCAATATTTTTTGTTTATCCACAATGTTTTGTCAATAATACTGTTTTATTTAAATTTTATGTCAACAGAAATTTTAATTTTAAATGCTTTAGAGAACTTAAAGTATCGGTATAATTTATTTCAAGGGGCAGTAAAAATAATATAAAAAGATTTTTTAAAGCTTTTTAGATTGCGCACACAGGGTTTTCAAATTATACGCTACGGTTTTCAGATTATTAGCCAAATGTCAAAAATATTCGCCAATTTTCGAAAGTCTTCACCGAGTACAAATTTTAACAATTTTTTATGAAAATGTTTTTTCCCCATAGAAAACTACTTTACGATTGTTTCAAGCTTATATTATTTGGACCTAATTCTAATTGGTTATGCGGCTTATCTACCGAAAACTACTGTATTCGAATAAAAATACTGATTTGCTTAAAAAAATTAATTTTGACTTAATTTTGAGGATCGAGTTAAATATATGTTTCTCTGTCCAGAGTAAAAAAAATCATTTGCCAATACTTTTGTCAAAACAAAATTTTATTCGCCAAATTTACGATTTTATCACATTTGGTAAAGTGACGAGTGCTTAGCACGGATCCTCATACACATATATAAGTGTTTTTGTTGGTTAATAAAAACGAAACCGGTAATATTTCACTTGATTCCCTTTTGTTAAAATGAAGAAAATCCGAAATTATGCTAAATATAATAATAGTTACACTGAAGTTAAAAAAAAAACTTTAATGCTTTCTGTAATTGTAGTAAAAGCAAAAATTGCTGATAACGATAGATAAATATCTAAATCCAAAAACAAAAGTAATTTCTTAGGGAACATCTTTATTATTTTTTTTAGAACTGAAAGAAGGTTGTGTCGTAATAGAAATTTTAGCAACATTTTTTGATAACATGTTTTTTTTTTTTTTTTTAATTTCAAACTTTTCTACTACTGTGCATTTTTTTAAAATTTTATTTAACCAGGCTCTGTAAGAAATATTTGTGTTGAAAAAAGAAAGATAAAGTTTAAGCTGAGTGATATAAACTCTAGATTATCCTTATTTGGGATGAAAACTAGTTTTTACAATTTTTATCTTTGCAAAATAATTTACAAGAAGTATAAAATTTCCCAGGGGATTGTAGTAGAGAGAGTGGTTTTTGACTTAGAAAATTTGTTGATTTACAGTAATGTCTTAATTTTTAGAATTAAAAAAAACAAACAAAAAAACTGTAAGTATATGTGGTGATTAGCGCTGACAATCCCTTTGGCTGTCCTGATCATAAATAACAATAAAATTTATATTTATTTATATTGTAATGTTTTCGAAATCAAAATTTAAAATTTGGTAAAATTATATTTATCTGAATCATTTAGTGGTGATTGAATATTGTTTTGATTCGCCAATTTAAAATGCACTTGTACAGTTTTTTCTCATAAAATATTTTATTGAAAATTTTTTTTAAGTATTAAGTTTCCGCATTTAACATGTAATATTATAGTGAAACATTTCAATATTTTTAAATTTATAAATGAAAAAATTTAATTGACACAAACTTTGAAATGATATGATTGGTCACATAATTTTGGAGTTAGCAAGTGTTTGACTAATAGTTAACAAAATGTATTTGTGCTTATAAACTTAAAAGCAATATGCTATCACATGCATAGTATAGCATCAATCAAATTTGTTATAGGTCATTAAAATTGTCAAATTTAATATTCAATGTATTCCTATAAATATCATGCATACATTCGGGCAAGGTTTAACTTGAAAATTAATTTTACTCTATAATTTAACCTTATAATTTAAGTTTATACAAATGCGATTATTATTGTTTTTTATATTTGCTTTGTTTTTGCTAATAAAATTAGTAATAAATAAATAAATTAGTTGTTTATTAAAAAATGTTCTTGTTCTATAAATTACGCTAGACAGTAAATGTCAGATATAGTCTAAAACATTTTACCGCTAGATTATGTTCGGATACCGTCAAAAAGAGTTTCAGTAACTAACCATAATTAGATATTTGTGCTTTAATGCTTTCATGACCATAAAAATACAGGCCTGTCTGTAAATTTACTTTCTCGTAGAATATATGGCCATTAACCATAAATTAACGTTATATTCGTAAATGTTATCTTCAGTTCAAACCTTGACGTTGTTTGCGACTCAAGCGCTTTGTTTTTTGAAATAAAATGAACTGTGGAACGAGGCGAAATGGTGTAGTGATGCCCACTGTCATTTTTTGGGTTTTTTTTTGTTGTGTTTACTTTATTTATACGAGGATTACATACTAAAATCAAATTTATTTATCTTATTATATACAAATTTTAGGGATAATCCTTTTTACAGCTTTGACCGAGTCTTCCAGGAAAGAAAGTTTAAAGAAACAAAACAAAGTGCTTGAAAAAATGTAGATTGTATAGTAATTCCAATGTACATTCACAAGGTTTTACACAATTTACGATATTTCTTTTTTCTATAACTGAAGAAATTGCTGAATGTTAAGCGGCATTTTAAAAACGTTGAAATATGCTATTTCTAAGAATAACATATTGAAACAGTATGTTGCATATTGTATGATTAATTGTTTAAAAATTTGCTTCATTCTGCTTCATATTTAGGTTACATGGTTTTCTTCTGATAAGAATGATTTACAAATAGCATCCTGATGTTTCGATATATTCTTAAACTTATTTTCGCAAATTCATCATAAAATGTCGCATAACATGTTCTTAAAATTACGATAAGCTACATTCATCACCAAATACCGCTAATATGATTTCTTTTTCTTACACATATCTGATACGATACTCTCTTTTTAAACAGAATTCGTAATGTTTTTAAAATACTGAAATAGAGGCACAAAAACTTAAAAGATAAAATATTCAATTTCTTTAACTCAAAATATCTGGTCTCAAAATTTTAATTTTAAAATTAAAGACAACTTCTATTGTTACAATATTGATACTACGGTTCTCTTACGTTTTTAAAGACCACACGAATCCTGTTAAAATATTAAAATGCATATGTTTACTTTTACGATCATAAAATCATTATCAAAATAATGATCAAGACCCAAATGTAAAACAGTATAATTGATGATAAAAACTTCCCCAGCTTAGAGGGAAATAAAAGTTGACATGTTTCAAGCGTTCAAATATAAGCGCCCATTCTCAAGACTCGTCAGATGTGAATGACTTGTGACTTTAATTATTGGACGCTCAAAACATGTCTATTTTTTTTATCATCAATTATTTTTTAAATCAATGAAGTTTTTATCTTTTAAATTCAGTTTCGTGAGATTATTCATTTAGCAACACAGTGTATTAAATTACTTCACTCGATATTAAAATAAGTTTTATGTAAGATATAGGTATAGGTTCTTAGAATGAAAAAATAATAATTAGTCACTTCGTTCAAATATAAGCGCCCATTCTCAAGACTCGTCAGATGTGAATGACTTGTGACTTTAATTATTGGACGCTCAAAACATGTCTATTTTTGTTATCATCAATTATTTTTTAAATCAATGAAGTTTTTATCTTTTAAATTCAGTTTCGTGAGATTATTCATTTAGCAACACAGTGTATTAAATTACTTCACTCGATATTAAAATAAGTTTTATGTAAGATATAGGTATAGGTTCTTAGAATGAAAAAATAATAATTAGTCACTTCTTTCTAAAACAATTTCTTCAGTAAAATTTTTTTTACTGCAAGTCTTAATAACATTTCAAAAAAATTCCTTTACTATTGAAATTTTCAAAAGTCGTAGTGAAAATGGAATGTCTCCTAGCACCAGGAATTGCAATTAAATTGTTAAAAGGACAGCTATTTCAAACAAGTTAGCGTTTCCGGTCTACTCGAAGTTGTTTGAAAGTGTATTTTTTTTTAATCGATTCCAAAGTTTATTCTACATTCATTTCAGGATACTTTAGGCGTATTTCAATCGAGTTTATTTTTACATTCCTATTTGTTTGAAATTATTAAATAATTTGCTTAAAATAAATTATTCAAGCTACATGATTTAATGCATTTTTAGTATTATAGCAAACGGGGCTTCCATCGCATATCCTTAACCTTAATACCACTATTATTAAATAAGCTTAATAAGCTTAAATAAATAATAACAGTTATATTTTTTCTCGTTTTAGCTTTCAAGGAATAATATGTTTTGTCTAAACAAATTTCAATTCTGGAAATAACTAAATTATTGAGTAGGTTCCTTGAGCCATATCATTCTTATCCTTTAATGACGAAATATATGGAAAAATTGGTATTCACAGTTTCTGTAAAAAGTATGTTAACCTTCTCGCTGCGTATTTTTTTTTTTATGAAAATAAGTTTGAAAATTCAGTATTTATAATACATTTTTCAGATCAGATAATAGTTCTAAAATTGGCATGACCTCGGAATCTTTTCACAAATTTAAATTTTTAGTATTTACTGTTAAAAAGAAGCATTCTCCTAAAAACGAATTATGCTATAATAATATCTTGGGAATTGTACTAAAGCTGAAAAATAATTTTAACAAAATTACATTTTTTCAACATTTTTTTTTAAGAGAGCAGCTTTCTTAAAATTAAAGGTATATAAGTTTAAGGGTCACTTTAAAATTGCGGTTCGAATTTGTTCATTTAAAAAGAACCAAGGAAACAGGTGTGGTTTTTTGAGTTGCACTAATATGTATTTACTTTTCACAAACCAAACAAACAATAAACAATAAAGTAAATTAATAAATAATTTGTTTATTCAATCTTAGATAAACGGGTGCACTTATTTACTATGATCACTTAGACGCTTTGCACTGAGTAATTTTAACGTAGAAAATGTTCTTAAGTTTTTTAACTGGCTATAGTTCTGAGACTCGAAAAACAAAACTTAGCAAATACATACAACTAGTGATAATTTAAAGAAAAAATTTAAGTACCAATAAAAATTAAACAAAATAGTTAGGTATATTTTCGGAAAAAAATCTACTTGGTAGCATAAAGAAAGAGTAAAAAAAAAAAAATAAAATACAATGAAATAGTTAATTGAATAGTTCCGTGAATCAAGCGTTGTCAGGTAATTAAAAATTTAATTTCACAATAAAGATTTTAGGGTGACATTTAAGATACTGAGATATTTTAAGACGCTAAGCAATTTTGGCTACGTATTCGACAGATCTTTATGTTCTGTATCTTTTATACTCCTTGTAATAACTAATAAAACATCTACCTTATTTTATCTATTTTGAATTCACAAGAAAAATAAAAAAAGACAATCAATAATTTATCTTCATTTTTCGAAAAATAGTATGCTTAGTAAATATTCTATAATAATAGTACGAAAACATAATGTGCTTAATAATAGCTGTTTTGCATCGAATAATTTTAAACAGCAGAATGTTTTTAACTCCTTAACAAGATTTTATTCTCAGCTAGCAGACAATAGTTCTACGTTTTCGTTTAATAAAAACTTGACAATAATTTAAAAAAGAATTTTACTTTAAAGGAAAACCTAAATTAAAGTAATAAAAAAATTTATTAGTATATTAAAAATAATATACGTCGCAGTGTAAAGAATAGGATTTTTAAAAATGCTAACATTTAATTAAGTAGTTGGTAAAATAGTTCTGCGAAACACTCGAGGACAAGTAATTAAAAATTAAATTTAAGATTAAGTCGATATATAAGATGTTGAAAAATTTTAAGATGTTTAAAAATGTTGACTATGTATTCGTATTAATTCTTATGAAATATGTATTGAAGAAATTGATAAATATACTATTCCAAATCTATGCATACGTATGTATATTTTTGAAATTGTATCAATTATTAAAAAAGCAAACTAAAAAATAAAATATAATTACATTAAATATAATCACAGTCAGCTGTATAATCACCTTCTATCAGAAACATGCTTTGATAAAATTCGACATTCGTTAAATAAAATGTTTTATTTAAATTTCTTTCCTAAATTACGAATTAATTTTTTTGATGACTAAAAAAGCTACATCGTATTTTATAATTAAAGAAAAAACAATAAAAAAAAGATTAGCAATCGGCTATTAGCGAAAATAATATGAGTGAAATTTTACGCTACGCGCACGTAAGCCAAGTTACTCATAAGTTAATCACTTTTAAATATTAATCGACCCATTTAAATACTTTTTCATTGCCACCAAATTATTTAATTTAAAATAAGTAATTTAAAATTTTTTCGGCTTCTACAAAATAAAAAATGATAAAACTTTAGATTTTTCAATAGAAAAATATGTAGAATAGTATGGTATAAAAAAATTCATAACTAATAATTCAAATTATTTTCATCCTCTATTAAATTGAATAATGAAAAATAGTAAATAATTCTTAAAATTTATTTTTTAATTAAATTATCTTTGCTTAAAAGGGTCTTAATAGTGGGTCAATTTTTTTTGAATAGCTTAATTAGTTTTAAAAATGTGAAATAATAACGCTAAAAGTAAAATTAACATTTAAGGGTCCGAACTTTGAATCGCTCTCCTGATCAAACTATGGGGACCATATTTCCCAGATTGCGGCTACTCCCTATATTTTGAAGGTTAAGAATTCAAATATGTAATAAAAATGTATGCTTATTCAGAGAAAGCGCTTTTTTGTGTCTGATTTCATAACTCAATTAATAGTTAGCACTAAATAATTTGCATATTTGAGGTCACCCTCAGGAACCATTAAGATTGACATTTAGTACGTGAAAATCCGATCATTAGAACGAAAGTTATTTAGAAAGTTTCATATAAGTAAGTATAATTCATAATGATATATTAAAATAAAATTGAAATTAAGATAAATTATAAATTTTAAGTTTAGCTTTAAAAAGCTATTATTATAAGTAAAATTTGTAATTAAATTTCAAGAGAAAGTTTTTTAAAAGTTGAGTGATGTTTCAAATTTAAAAAAACCAAGTGTATTATTTTAAATTAAGACCTTGTACTTGTGAGCTTTTGTCATAACATAACAATGCGTCTTTGATTTGCAGTACAAAATTATTCTACCGAGTTGGTCTAAAGTAAAACGCGAAATAAAAAAGATAGCTAAGTTATATTCATGTGTCTCAGTAATAAGTAAAGGGCTTTTTAATATATTTGTTTGTTTTAAATTATGTTTTTATTAATTTTAATCTAAAAATTTTCTTTCTTTTCTTTTGAAGACTAGTGTTGGTATCAGCACTAAACATTTGAGCTACCTTGTATGGTGCTAAAAAATGAACTTACCAATGTAATTAATTTCGTGTGTTCTAGCGTGTCATTGTCGAAAATCAATTATGGGCCACCTTGTATGGGGCCATTGGGCTTACAACAATGCACTTACCAATGTAATTTATTTCATGTGTTATCGCGTGTCATTGCCGAAAAATAATTTTGGGCTATTTTGTAGGATGCTAACAAAAATGAACTTACCAATGTCATTTATTTTCTGTGTCATCACTATTCAATGTTGAAAAATAATTATTGGCTACTTTTTAAATTTCTAACAAAAATATGTCAGAGCAAACTTTTTTAAAATTTATGGATTAAACTATTATTCTTAACCATAGTAAATTTTTCTTAGAAATTTAATTGAAAAAAATCTTTGATCGTAGCTAAGAAAATATATTTCAATTTAGTTATTTTTCAAATTAAAAATTTTTTGTAATGATTACAAAAATGCAATTAAAATATTTTTTGAATAAAACATTATTAGTTCTTTTCATTTAAATTTGATTAAATAATTTACCCGTTTAATCTCGTTAATGAAACTCAAGAACATCGCGTAAAATGCTTCGACTCAAATAAAAATGCTGAAATTCTTAAGCAATGAGAAGAAACACGTAAGGTTGTTGACGCAAACATTTTTTGTTATCAAGAGCTTTAAAATAAGTAAATGAGATTTTGATTTCGCTAAACATAAAGTAAAAAAAAAATATATATTGCTTATAGTACCTCCTAAATATATCCCCAATCTCATTTTCCAATAATTGAAAACCCTTGGGAACAATCTATCACCTTTTCGGAGGTTCGTTAAATTAAACAATGTATGCATTCTCGCGACTCAAAATAATCTAAAAGAATTAATAAGGAGAGTTTATATATTACAGTTAAGCTAATAACCGCAAGTATATTTTATTTAATTGGTTATAAATTGCTTCCTGTTTAATTCCCATTTTTTTTTCAAAAAGAAATTACTAATAAGGTGGTGCTATTCTTCAAAAATTTATAGTTAATTTTGTTAATGAGGAAATTTAAGACGTAATGTTTCAGAAGTAATTTCCGTTTTTTCCAACTAAGTATATTTTTCACGTTAAAATAGTTTTAAAAGTTTAATTGCTAGAGGCGTGAAAAATAATTGGCTATTACATCTGCGTTAATATACATTGCATACAAGTTTCCAGTTTGAAAAATATTTTATTTAAATAATTAAGTATTTAAAAATTATCAAATAATTAGACATTTAAAAATTAGGTAATTAAAATATTTAATATTAACTTAATAAAAAAGTTTAAAAAATGTAATGCTTTACCAGCGTGATCCATGATTACAGATGCAAAAAATCCAGGTTTTCATATTTTGGGGTATAAGTTGGCCTAAGGTTTTTATATATTGGCCTAATTTTTTTTTAATTTTATGGATGATCCAATGGTTATGGTTTCTTTTGTGCTTTATAAAATTATAAATATTTAAAGAATAATAAAACTTTGATTACATTGGTTATAATTAATTCGTTATTTATTACGAAGAAAAATATAAATCATAGTCTTTTTTACTTGTAACTGGTTGTGGTTTTGTGATGTGTGGCTTTAAACCTATATTTTTGTTTATAATTACCAATAATTGTGATTTTAAAATTAACAAAAAAACTAGAAAGATTTTTCCAAAAATATTTTTTTGAAATGCAAGGATTTATTCAGATTTTAAGTTATTCATTTTAGAAAGTTCATCATGCGAAACTTTTCCAGAAAAACGATGATACTTAATCCCTTCTCTGATCCATACTTAGCTGTAATGTAATGTTATCTTTATGAATAACAATAATTATTGATGTGTTAATAATTTAAATTAACTGTAGAATTTTTGAATTTTTACATTATTATTACTGATTGAAAAACATAGAGTTTAATATTAGTAAGGTTTTAAAGAAAGTATAAAATGTATGCTAGCATGAGTTTTCCAAAATTTTTGCAGCTAGCAGAATATTGCCCTCTGGTATAATATATTGTACAGTATATTCGAACGTTACACGTTATTTTCAGTAAAATGTAAAGAAAAGTTTAGATCAAAGATTTTAAAACTAAAGTTTATATTATTTCTCATTAAATGCTGCAGTAAAATGTAATCAATGCTCTTTAAATAGACTTCATATTATTTTTTTTTGTCTTATTTTGTTTATAAAGATTTTATGTACTTAATAATATCAAAAAACTCTATAATTTCAATCCTACTTTTAAAATTAAAACAAACTAATGAAAAAAAATAATATGGTGCCTTGCAATAAAATAAAAATAAAATCATAAATATGTTTCAATACCTGTTATACGTTTAAATACTGATAATGCTTTTTCTAAAAATATCAATAACGTAACTGATATTACCTAATTAAACACTTCATTCACTTTAAAAAATATATAAATAGGAAATAACAGTCGACTTGACTAAAACGCTCAAAAACAGGGGCCTATTTTCAAGACTTGCCAGGCGTTAATGAAAAGAAACAAAAGTGATTTGAAATACAAAATGAAAAGTTGCCAACGAAATATTGAAACATAAATGTGAAAAACAAAATAAAAAAAACACAGTAGCTATGAGGGAAGAAAGATGTAAAACAGAACAAGCAAAACCTCAGTGGCCGAGAGGGGTAAATCAGGGTTAAATGCGCTTTCACGTGCAATGAAGAGGTGGCGAGGAACTAATGTCGTTAACAAGGGGATCAGCATTCATATGAATAAAACAAGATTCGAGGGCATCAAGATCAGCGGATGTGATTGGGATGGAAATAATTTTGGCACTGTCGAAATTGAATGCATGACCCAGATTCCAACAATTGATGATTTCTAGTATTCTTGATGACGGACATATCTATTGTATTTCTTAAGTCTAAATTGTAAAGCGCGTTTAGCTTGTCCGATGTAGCCAAAGGACGCACTGACAAGGAATGTGATAAACTCCCCGGTGAATATCAAAGCTGACAGGAATTTAATTTTGTTAAGAGGCCTAAAAATGAATTAAAATTCTAAGAGGTTAAAGATATTATCAATTTTCTAACTGACGGGAGAGAAAAATGGCGAAGTAACAAGTTCTTTGTAAGGGTTAAAAGAAGAGGGGTGTTTATCTCTAGTGAATTTAGAGCAAGAACTGAATCAACTGTCGAAGGGTTGAATCCATGGTTAGCAGAGAAGGATGTTAAGTTTTGAGTCTAAAGAAGAAGAGTCAGAGCAAAAGTTAAGTGCGCGGAAAACGAAAGTATGAAATGCAAAACTTTTCTGACAATGAGGGTGGTTGGAATTAACATGAGGAGGCAAGCAGACAGCAAAATATTTACGATAAACAGAGGTGGAAAAATGATCAGAGTATTTAGTTACTCGAACATCTAAAAAATGTAAGGAATCTTTCCTTTATTAAATTTTCATACCTTCGTTTTCCGAGCTCTTAAATTTTGCTCTTTAAACTCCGAAGTTAACTTCTTCCGATCGATTGCTGCTAACCGTGGATTTAATCCTTCTAGAGTTGAGTCAGCTCTTGCTAAGCTCACAGATCCAAACACCATTCTTCTTCTAATCTTTACAGAGTTGACATGTATTTTTTTCGTTTTTTTTCTCTTCCGTTTGTTACAAAATTGTTAATATCCTCTCCCGTTTCGGTTAAGTAATTTTTAGGCCCGTTAGCAAAATTAAATTTACGTGTCTTTCCTAACTATCTTATTAGATTTGATAATCGCTATGGCATTATTCCTTGTTAGTGTATCCTTTAGCTAAATTAGACAAGCTAAACGCGCTTTAAAATTTAGACTTAAGGAACACGATAGATATGTCTGTCATCGGGAATACGAGAACTCATCAAATGTTGGAATTTCGGGGGCATAAAGTCAATTTCGACATTGTTAAAATTATTTCTATCCTAGTTACATCAGTTCATCTTGATGCAATGGAATCTTGTTTCATTCAAATGAATGCTGATTCCCTTGTTAACAACATAAAATCTTCACCACCTCTCCACAGCCACCGGTTCTTTTTTTGTTCTGTTTTTCAATTTTTTCTCTCTCGGCAACTATTTTTCCATTTTTTTCCCTTCACCTTTATTTTCATTTTTACTTCATTGCGCGTGAAAGCGCATTTTACCCTGATTTACACCTTTCGGCCACTGAGGTTTTACTTGTCCTGTTTTACATCTTCTTTCTCTGATGGCTACTGTGTTTATTTTTAAATTTTGTTTTCCACATTTATGTTTCAATATTTTATTGGCAACTTTTCATTTTATATTCTAAATTATTTTTTATTTCTTCTCATTGACGTCTGATAAACCTTAAAAAATGGCGCCTGTTTTTGAGTGCTTGAAAAATGTCGACTGTTAATTCGTATTTAAATATTTTTAAAGCGAATGAAGTTTTTAATCAGGTAATATCTCACTGCTTCAGTTTCTCGGAATTAATTATTTACCATAATTGAGATTTCTGTGTTGAGATTCAAAACTTTACTGCGCTTCTAAATTGTTATCCTCAATAGATATAAAAAAAAGCATAATTTTTTTAAACAAACTTATTTTAATTATTCACATTATTTCTTTGTGAGTCTAACTATCTTAGCATTTTTATGATGTATTCTTTATGTTGTATCTAAAACGGTGTAATTGCAAACGAATGATTTATTTATTTTATGAAAGGAAATAATTAATTTATGAAAACTCTTAATTTTCGAAACATTAATTTTTTGAAACACATCATAACATATTAACTATATTAAAATGCAATACTAGTTTATATCTTAACCGTATGATAATCTTGCAACCAATAGATAGTTTTTATCGTGCATTCTTTTCTCATAGAGTAAATCAGGTTCTTAACGCTACTATGAAGATAAAAAGGTGTATAGAGAAAATGCGTAAATTAAATAATTTATATTTAAATATTTTGATTAAAATTTGAACGTAACAATTTAAGTTAAAAGCTTAATAATATCTTTAACATTCAAATAATTCATTATTTATTATAGCAAACCAGTTTTATGTTGACTGAAATATGCAAAGATATAGTTAAAAAAAGTTTTGATGCAAAAAAGTTTTGATTTTTTTAGAAAATTCCATAAATTTTAAAGAGTAGATTCTTTACATTTCCCTCAACGCTTAAAAAGAAATGTCATTCTCTTAACCTTGAAGACATTATTTTATAAAACCTTCAAATATTCAACATCATACCGAGCTTCTTATAAATATTTTTATTTGTAACTATTAAAAATAAATCAATTTTATTCCATAAATATTCTCCTGGCATTATTTAAAATTCCTGGAAGTTTATTTTTTTAAAAATATTTTTTGTGCATAAACAATAACCATAAAATATTGATAGCTCTCTATATACCTTAAAATTACGTATTTTTATTTTATAGTAAAGTAAAATACTATATTATACAAAGTTACGTACAATGTGCAAAATAAAAACAAAAATAATAACTTTTGATCCAATTATCCTATTTTAACTTACTGGAATTCCATACATATATTTGTATACTTATTACATATACTTGTGGCCATTATAAGTATATTGTAATTAAAATGTATAATCTAAAGATATATAGTTTTCATAATTTGTAAAAATATGTTTTTATAAATAATTTTATGCTCTAAATAAGAGCCTAAGATCATTTATTAAAACATATTTTTACGAAGTGTGAAAACTATAGATATTTAGATTATACATATTAATTTGTTTCATTATAGTTTTAGTCCTATGTAATATTTTTTTATTTTTGATCTATAGTAATAATAAATCTCATAAAAAATTATTATTTCTTACTGTATATAAAAATCTAATAACGGTGTCGTAGTTTTCCATTGTTGCCCGTGCATTTTTATTGGCCACAAAATCAGGTTGTGGGATCCAGTTTTTCCTCATTCATTTTCATATTTTTTTTTGGTTCTGATCAGCATAAAACTAATAAAAGTCATTAAGGTTTTTTTTTTTTTCATAAATATTTTTATATCTCTAATTTACCTGTACTGCTATTATTACGCTTTTAACTGGAGAGTATAATACTGTGAAAATTGTTGTTTATTTTATTATTATAGTAATGTAATTCTCTAAAAGAAATACTATGTAGTACTGCTATAAATTACAGTTAGGGAGATCTGCTAAATGGTTTAGAACTTAACGATTAGCTTCATGCAAAATGAGATGCAAGCAAAAATAGTATTTATTAAATCTGTCAGTTTGGTAAGCAAAAATGTTGAATTATGTTTGTGAACTCATCAAATTTGTTTGAACAATATAATGTTATAACAATATAAATGTTAACTTAGCAAAATTACTTCTCTTCACCAATAGATCTAAATATTTATAATAATATTAGATAATAATATTTGGACGTGGAAAGTAGAGGCGCCAGCGTAAGCAAAAATAATTCCTTTTAGTACATATATGTTAAGTGAATAATTTTAACTTTAGTAGAAAAACTGTTTTCTGCCAAGAAACAACAATTATTGCGAAGCATTCATCGGGGTTGGTGAGCGGCAGTGAACCCCCTGGTTTAATTAAAAAAAGTTTAAAGACTGTGAGTTGAATGTGATAGTGCTTAATATGATTGTAAGAAATAAAAAAAAATGTCAGCTCACAGTGACTGAGAATCTCTATTTTTTTCAGTTCTAGGAAACCAAAATAATGTAATTTATTTTTCAAAAAATCCATTTTATTTTTATATAAACATCAAATCTTTGTTATTTATTTAAAAAATATTTTAAAGTATTGTTGCCATATTCAATATTGATAATTATACTTATTTATTTTATGTACTTTTAAGATGTATTCTTAAGACAAAATGTCATATACTTGAATATATTTTTAAAAAAAAATACTTATTCTGAAAAGTACCAAATATAATTTAATTTGTTATAAAAATAATTTTAGACAAAAAATATGAATCCGTATATTGTGCAATTAATAATGTACAATAAATAATTAATAATTCACAATAATATATGAAAATCGTCTCGTTAATTTGTAAAACTTTTCTTCTTTTGTAAAAGTTTAGTGTTTTATATTTAGTTTAAATAATGAATTTAAATTCAAAAATGGTTTAGCATTGAATATTAAATTATATATTTTATATAGTTTATAGAAAATTTATACGTAAGATCCTATATTAAAAACCGATGCTCCGTAAAGTCGATCTTAGATATATGTTTTGATAATTGTTAAAAATTAAATACAGTAAATTGATAATAACTAAAAACAGTAACTAATTGATAAAAATTAAATTCCGTAAATGACTGTTAATAATTACAGTAGATAATTGATAATAATTGCGATTTTGTAAAATAAATAATTAAAAATTCACACTATTATTGTGTTTTTAGTTTTCCCAGTGAATTTTAATTTATTGACATGAATTTAAATCAGTTATAATGTATGAGCTTGAGTCGAACATATTAGTCTCTATCTACCCTTTGCTTGAACATAACTCTGCGTGAAATTCTATGTTGAATTTACCCTTTGCACTTCACCCAAATGGATTCCAGCTAATGGAGTAAGGGTGTTGGAAGCTACATGGAAGACACATTATCTACCTGGAATCAAGCACATTCTCTGAATCTATTCTAAGTTCTCTGTGTGTTGAATGAAGCTTTCTCTAACTGAAAAACGATTTAAGGAGAAATCGTCTCGTTAATTTGTAAAACTTTTCTTCTTTTGTAAAAGTTTAGTGTTTTATATTTAGTTTAAATAATGAATTTAAATTCAAAAATGGTTTAGCATTGAATATTAAATTATATTTTTTATATAGTTTATAGAAAATTTATACGTAAGATCCTATATTAAAAACCGATGCTCCGTAAAGTCGATCTTAGATATATGTTTTTAAAATCTTTATGGAAAACGAAGACAAAATTTAAAGCCCAGCGCAAGTTTGTGTTTAAGCAAAGAAAAAGCAAAGGTGACATCAAAATATAACGAATCACATAAGAGGAAGACTGGTGTGGAATATAGTAAAGGAAATTTGATTGCAATTTGAAACTTGGATGTGTTTTTAATAATCATCTTTCCACCTCAATTTTCTACCGCAATCGAGCTGAGTTTGATACTCTGTACATTCGTCTTCTTTAACCTTTCAAAACCCTGCGACCAATATATAAAACAACATTTGGTATAATTTTATTACTTGAAAAGTAATTTTTTAGGATTTTTTCTAGTTTTTCTCTCCACGTTTCCTACGGCAATCAAACTCAGTTTGAGATTCCGTACATTTGCCTTCTTTAACCTTTTGAAACCCTGTGTCCAATATACAAGACAACGTTTAGTATAATGTAATTTCTAAAAAAATAATTTTTCACTATTTTTTCTAGTTGGAGGCCTTTACCAAGTGATTGTCGATGTAAAATTTATAACTGGCATTACTCTCATCGGCCGGAATCTCTTTCAACTGCAATGACAAACGATAGGAAATGTAAGCACAATTTGATTCAATAAACTTTTCGGATAGTTTTATGGTACGTAGAACTCTTATTGTTTGATTTTTTACTGTCCGATGTACTTTATTTCTTTATCAAAAATGTGTCATCAAAAAATTATCCTACAAGATTTAAAAAAAGTGTTGAAAATTACAATTTGTCACTTTGCTTAGCATTTTGCAATAACTAAAAATACTTGAAAATGTTTACAAGATGTATGTCACTTCATTTTGCAATAACTAAAAATATTTGAAAATGTTTACAAGATGTATGTCACTTCATTTTGAAATAACTAAAAATATTTGAAAATGTTTACAAGATGTATGTCACTTCATTTTGCAATAACTAAAAATATTTGAAAATGTTTACAAGATGTATGTCACTTCATTTTGCAATAACTAAAAATATTTGAAAATGTTTACAAGATGTATGTCACTTCATTTTGCAATAACTAAAAATATTTGAAAATGTTTACAAGATGTATGTCACTTCATTTTGCAATAACTAAAAATATTTGAAAATGTTTACAAGATGTATGTCACTTCATTTTGCAATAACTAAAAATATTTGAAAATGTTTACAAGATGTATGTCACTTCATTTTGCAATAATTAAAAATATTTGAAAATGTTTACAAGGTGTAAAAAAGGGCTGAAAATTAAGATTTACCATTTATTTTTGGAATAACTAAAAATATTTGAGAAAGTTTAATTAATTGAAATTCAAAAAGAAGTATAAAATCATAAAGAAATTCAAAAGAAATAAAAAGAAATACATGTCATTAAAGATAGAATTTTCTGCCATTATTTAGAACTCGGGAGGTCAGCTGCTATTTAGTCAGATTTGTTTTCTCGTTTAAGTAATAATTTGCGTTGTGAGCCCAATTTGTATACTTTTGTATCTTTAGCTTTGACAGTGGTTCTAAAAATATATACAGTAAGAGAGGTTTTTTACAGAACAGTCTGTAAAGTATTTCATCAAAAATAAAATAAATAAAATAAAAAACTAACTTTTATGTGAAATTAAGTAAATAAGGAATAATGTCCTTTTCCCTAACCATCGATTTTTCTAAAAGTGTTTATTTATAAAATATTAAGAAATCAAAACTTAGGTAACTTTGTTAAGTACCGAACTATATTATAATTATGAAAAAAGTAGTAAAGGGAATTTAAACCATAACAAGTATTTAAACAAGTATTGTCAGTGCGATTGCATTGCATTTGAGAAGAAAATAAATGCAACCATACAGCTGAAAACTTATATAATAATAATATAACAATAATAATAAAAATAATAATAATATGCCTTTTCTGAATAACGTTTGATTTAAGAGTCAGATTTTCATATAGTTTGGTCACCACCAAAATGTTTCTTTTATATCTTCTAACAGTTTCTAACAAATTTTAGTATTTTCTTATCAAAATACGGAGGGTAATTTATGTGATATTATCATTATAGTTAAGTCATTAAATTAGTCGTGAATGTCTGTTCTTGAATATTATTTTTGCTTTTTTTTGGAACTCATTCTTCAAATAAGATCTTTCTAACAATTTTCATATTTGAGCTTCTTATTCATAATTAGTTTAAGACCCGTTCTGCATTGAAAAGATTGAAGAAAAGTTAACGCGAACTGGTGCTCGTAGGAAGTTTTAAAGTAAACAGTTAGGTCCTCCATGTCTTCAAACGTAAATACACCAAATTTGGTGCAGATCAATTCAGAATTACGAATTTCTATCATGTGGATACATACTCTCACAAACATATAAGCATTCTTCTTTAAAGATCTTGCCAAAATTAATTCCAATAATAATTTTTGTTAATAATTTTTTTTTATTGATTAGTTCATTGGTTATGAAACTATTCTGAATTTTAAAGTGTGAAAATGTTAACTCTGTTATAAGTTGCGTATCATTAAAGGATAAAATCCAAATTTCAACTAAATTGGCTCAAGTGTAATACACACAGAAGATTTCGCGCATCGTTTTAACTCTATGTTATTGCAAGGTTTAACCGTTTTTAAGTCCAGTTCGAGTTTTATTCAATATTTCACTCAGTTATTTCTTTACTCATAAATGATCCTAGTTAACATAGACCAATTACTTCTTTTCCGAAAAATGATCTTTTTTTTACCACAAAACAATTATTTTATTCTCAGGAATGATCTCAGACATAGCAAGCAAACTATTTCTTAACCTAAAAACGATCTTATTTTCTACAAACTAATTATTTTTTCTCAAGAAATGATGTCAGTTACCTAAAACTAACTATTTACTCTTCCCCCCTTCAGAAATGACCTCAGTTACAATACACCAACTATTTCTTTCCCCAGAAATGATCACTGACATAATATACGAATTATTTCTACCCTCGGAACACACTCGGAACTCCAATATCCTTATCAATATGAAAGCTGATTCTAATTATTTTATAATTCAAGTTAGCATTTTGTTTAAATATTCGTTTTTTTACGATTTTGTAGAAATAAATTTTTTACATCAACTTATAAGAAATATATATTGTCGTAACTATTTAAACATCATTATTTTCAGTTTAAGATTTTATAAAATAGTCTAGACAAGTTTTAAGTTACGAAACAGTCTTAATATTTATTTTTTTCAAACAATTGTATTTATTAATTACGTACTTTAAGCTTCTAAGCAATTTATTTTCACTTAATTACTACCCTTTAATTGTTTAATTTGAAAAAAAAAGAACAGTTCGAAAGAAGTTTCCAATATAAACAATAATAGTTATATGTTGTATGTTTTGTAATATGTAAAATTGCATGAAAATTAACAAATATTTTAAATGCAGCTAATTATGAGAAATTCAGTGCAGATTAAACAATAAGTTTTTGCTAATAGTCTTGTCAGGTTTTGGCGTTATTCTGGTAATAGGGTAGGATATATTTTGAATAAGTAGTCCTAGCTTAAAACGGTTTCGTAATCATCAAATATTTAACTAAATATACATCAATATTTGAGGAGAATTATTGCAACATAAATGTTTTCGTGATAATTAAATATTTAATATGTAACTAAATTGAAGATTCTCGACTTGAACATTGTCACACCAGCTAAAGCAGTCATCAATATTTTATTACTGAAAGTGATATACTATGATTTAAAAAGCATAGCATTTGGTAAACGTTAAACCATGCTATTTTTCTAACCATTCGTTTGTAGGTTCGAAACAGTTATTAAAAAATGTTACGTTGAACTGTTTCACTCCTAACTTGCGCCCTCTATCTTAAGAATATGTCGAAAAACGTAAATATGAAGAAAAACCCTAGTTTTTCTTTTAAATAAGAAGCTTTTGCCATATGATTTTTCAATATATGTGGAGTTATTCAAATCCTGTTTTATTTCCAGTAAAATATTTGGAATTCTCATCGTGTTTTTTTAATAGCAGCAGAGGATTTTTATTCTCATTGTCATGGGAACAGTAGAACTTTATTTAAAGTCAAGATAATTGTTTGGCAGTATTTTATTCTTTGTCAGCTCTTTGTTTAGTAACTTGAATCACTGGAGAACATAACGTTCCTAATGCAGCTGCACAACGCATAATAATTAAATTTTTAACAAGAGAAATTGTCAAACCTAATAAAATTTCGCTCAGATTACAGGCACATTTCGGCAATAATACCCTGTCGAGAACTTAAGTAATCAAATGGAATAAGTTATTTAAAGAAGGCAGTGAAGAAGTTGAAAACTTATATCATGCTTTTCGTCCGAATACAAGTTTTTCGACAGAGAAAATTGACCAAGTTATCAATATACCAATTTTTTGGTTTTTGCTCGTATCAAATTTGCCGAGTGCTTTTGGAATAAATTAAAGAAAAAGGTACATTGGCTTGCCAGAGGGTTCATGAGAGTTTTACTTTTGGAGTCGGCTTCAATTTTGGACTTTTTATTTAATTCATTTTCTCGCGTGCTACTTCCAATAACATCGCCAAGACTTGGGGATTATTCTAACTCAGGTACTGATACAGAAATCTTACCCTTTTTAAGATGTTAAGAAATGTAGTAGGAAAAACTATCTTGTGACAGAAATCAATCATTAACGAATGTAGAAGTTTAAAAATCGAAACATATTTATTGCAATAGTAATAACAATAAATAAAATTAGGGTTGTCTTAAGATTTTTATGTTTGCAGAGGTAAAGGTTGCTCAGGAGAAAAGTAGGTAACTCAGCATTTTTTGTTCAATATGAAAAAAAAGTGCCACTTGATTTCGAAATGTTCTAACTCGCAACTTTATTGAGGTACGGTATTCTAGGCATAAATAGTGCAATTTCAAAACTCATTATTTTACTAGATGAACTCGTCAACCACAAGTATTACATAATCATTGATGAGCTGACGTGTGGAAATTCTGCCATGCTCTCCCCCATAGTTAAAATTTTAAGTTCTGCTTCGTGTTTTAGTCACTAATCCTTGTATATTACTGAATTGGTGATACGGGACAATCTTAAATGGTAGAAGTGAAGTTTGATAAATTCGCTAACTCTTCTCAGGTTAAGTTGAGCTCTAGCGCTTAGTCAATGGAAATGATTGCACACAAAATATTATTTTAAAATTGCTGAATCACTTTAATTAAAAACTAAAACGGCTTTTAAGTAATTTTTTATTATGAAATTTCGGAATATTCACGCTGTAAAAAAAAAAAAAAATTAAAAAAAAAAAAAAAAAAAAAGTTTCATTTTTGCTTAGTATAAGATATGAGTGTTGGCAACTTTTCTTGTATCGTTCTCGCCAAATATTTTAAGTCTCATAAAAATATGTGAGATATTTTAGTTATGGTCAGAAGTAGCTTTATTTCGATGGGGCACTTTTTTCCCCTTTTTTTACTTATTCGATGTTTTTCCTGTTCAAGTGGAGCAGGAGGTGAGTTACTCCTTGTAAATATGTGATAGATATAGATTTTTATAATATATATGTTTGCATTTTCATTGTTTTTCTTTGTGTCCAGTTTTGGCAAAAACTCAAGGACGCTTTATTTATTTGAGACACACTATATATAGAGATCAGTGGTTTAAGCCTATCAAATTGCAACTTTTAATTTTCCTTGGAGAAAAAGTTACAAATAACACCTTTACTTTTTTGAAGTTGAGGGAAAAAGGCTTAATATTATTCTTAAAGATTTATTGAATGAGTGAACAAATATATTTTTTTAAGAATCAATATTTTTGTGATTTTTAAAATTGTTCTGCTTGATCAAAAAACTATAAAAGCTTAAACAATAGACCATCCATATTTATTAGGTAAATTTGAAAACAATTTCATTCTTTTAAACTAATTTGCAATTCTATAAAGAAATTGAAATACTTGAAAATTACTGCCAAAAGATTATATTTATTTAATATTTGCGTTTTGAGAACGCATCCGTATGTGTTTTTCTATGTATTGAAAAATGATATAGATTTTGTTTATTTCTTTATTATTATTTCTTATATTTTTTAGTTTTTTTCTCCTTCAAAATCCTTATATTTTTTCATTTAAAGGATATGTTAAGAACGATATCTCGTTGAAGTAGACAAATGAGGTAAATATATTTTTTAGAGTGATCGAAATTCTTTTCAGTTCTTAATTTTCAAATGAAAGAAACTTATTCCCCAGAGGAAGCGAACGGTATTCGTTCGTTAAGTCCCAACGGATTTCAAATTTGAAATAGCATTATAATTGAATTCTAACTTATCTTCGTGTTTAGTGAACAAAATTCCTTTCATTAGAAATGGTAAATAGTAAGAACCGCATTTGATTTGTTTTTTCCCCAGGAATTTATAGTTTCAAATAGTTTTTATGAGGTTAAAACATGAAATTTTTTTTCATTATTTTGAAATAATACAATAATAAATATATTTAATATGTTTAATTGAAATAAATTTAATTGAAATAATACAATAATAAATTAATATATTTGAAATAATACAATAATAAATAATCTGTAACTTTAGGAATAAGATAAAAAAAAAAAAAACGCTTAATAATATATTTTATTTAATAACACACTTAATATTTTTAGATTGAAATACAGGTTTTAGATTAGCTTTAAGTGAATATTTATAAAATTTGTTTGAACTACCATATTTTAATAAACTTTTTTTATTTTCAGTGTTCACGTCACTCTTTTGTTTTGAACGAAATCATGAGTAAATTGCTATATTAAATGCTCTTTGTTTTAAATTTAGTACTTCAAGCTATATGGTATCCTAGAGGATTCTATAACAGACATAATTTTTTTAAAAGGGTGAAGAGGGGAGTTTTTGAATGTTCCGTTAGAAATTTTGCTACCAGTTTTTGAGTTTTTTGAAGGCACCATTCCTCTTAGTTTAAATGGGAAATCAAGTCAGGATCTTTAATTGAATAAAATTCTGTATCAACGTCAACCCAACACTTCCTAAGAGTGAGAAGGCTTCAGTACGGATCAATTTAGTATTTCGACGTAACGAACATAAATACGCAGTGCCAGAAAAATAAGAAAGATATCTCCAAGTTTGGACAATTAAAGGATTAAATGTTTTGTTTATGGTAACCCGTGCAGAGGAATTCTTTCCTCTAGGCGGCATTGGTCAGCCTCGGCATCCAAACCCCCAAAATCAAGACTACTAATTTCTTCATAGTACTTATGCACATCTTCGTTGAAGCCTTTTTTTATAACGACGTTTCTTCATCTCGCAACACAATTAAATTCTTCATCACGCAACACACTTACACTCGCAACACACTTAATTTTTTATTATGAGCTAAATTCAACGTAACCTTTGCAAAGTAAGTCTTATCAAGACTCCCAGTTTTTCAACTTGATCAATGATTTTCTAAGAATCGCTTACCTTCCTGAATCCTTTTTCTAGTTCTACATCTGTTATGTTCTATAATAGAATTGCATTAATTGTGTCTCACTGCTAACAATTTTCTGTATGCTAATAGTATTTTTATTATTATTATTATTATTTTTATTTATTATTATTTTTTTTAAATTTACTTATTTATTTAAACTTCGCAAATACTGTATTTGCGTTCTTTAGAAATGATTTTCGAATTTTTGATTAACTTATGGTTCAAAATTTTGTAAAATTTTCCAACTATTCATGTTTTGAGTTTCCTCTTGTTTGAGGATTTTTCTTTACGGCTGCCTCACCGTAACTCTTCTTTTTGAAATTGTATCTGTTTTTAGTTTGTTAATTTTAAGATTTCCCTAAATTCTTTGAGGCCTTCTGGTGTTGCCATGAATCGCCACCAAGCCTACCTTTTTGAATCCTTTTTTTACTGAGATGTCATGTGCGTGCACTTAGAGTCTACAGTATTCTCCGGATGCCCCCTGACGGGGGCGGGACGGGGTTAAGCTTTGATGATGTTCTATAATAGAAATATCATTGGGATTGTTCTTTGTCAAAGAGCAGAAAGAGATTTGAGAAAGAAATCACTCTCAGTTTTAAAAGTTTTTTTTTATTTTATGCTTCCGAAGATTTTCGTACTGCATAATTAATTTCTTGAGCTTCACTTTGAAATATCTTGCTCTAATTGGTGTCACAGGAATACCAGAATGTTCCCGAAATTGTCCAAGATATTGAATTTCATAGCATCATCTCTTTTGTCTTTCTGCATGTGATAACTATTGATAAAAATAAAGTAGCGAAGCTGATTCCCGTTCATGGCCAGTTAAGATCCTTTTTTCGGGTTAAACCTTATAATAAGTAACCTATGGTATACTTTTCCATCATCTGTTCTGAGGACGAGACGTTTTGGCGGGGTTGAGTTTTAAAAAACTACTATTTTCCTTGGTAATTCTATTGAAATAGTTTGGACTCATTTTATAATTGGTTAAAACTAAAGCTGCCTTAGTACTCTGAATTTATTTACTATTTTTTTTTTAATATTTAAAAAAATAATGAAAAAGAAATATAAGTTAATGTTTTTTAAATTTATTTAGCACTTAATACATGAATATATAACTAACAGTTATGTATATGTATTCTGTATTGAGAATAATCTTTTTTTTAAAATTACATTTATGATATAGAATATAACTATTAATGTATACATTTTGATATTATTAGAAACAATTCTCCGGCAATGATGAGAAAGTTGGCAGCTATGTTAATACATGAAAAAGAAAAAAGTATATGATTTGATACGTTTACGATAGAAAACAATTTCCGATCAAAATAATAAACTATTACAGTCAAAACACAAACCAACCAATCAAAACATGGCCTACAGAGCTGACAATTCATAGGCCATAACATTTCAGTTATTGTTACAATATGAGCTGAGGGCACTAGGGACTTTCGAAAACTGTAGTTTTTGCAACAGTACATGCTGCGATATACATTGGAATCCTTATGCTTATTTTATATCAGTGATTTGAGCATGGATATAAAGTTTTAAAATATCCCTGATTCTAACAATTTCTTTGATATGTTCTAAAGACTAAGAACAATTTAGAAAAAAAATTTAAGATATCTGTTTAAAAATTCACCTGACTGACAATCTGTGGAATTTTTTACACTTTAAAAAATAAAAACGCTCATATTGATTAGAATTTGACAAATATTTAATACATCAAAAAATGGTATTGCAAAATGTGTAAAAAAAATTGATTAAATATGAGACAAAAAAGGTAAAAAAATGAAACAAATTTCCTAATTTAACGCAAAATTAAAAGTAGTTCATATATTTTCAAGCAAAGTACATTTATCTTAATGAATTAAGATGTTAAATGTCCATTATTAAATATAATTTAGGTCTTTTTAGCTTAATACGTCAACAACAAGCATTAGCTACATTAATTTTTTAGAAAAAAATGCAAAATGCTCACATTAAAACGCTTTTTATATATTCTTCATATTTTCTCTTAACTTTTTGTATATTTTAAAAGTTATTCATTAATTATGATATATTCCTCAGGATATTAAATAAAGAAAGTTTGGAAACTAATTAGATTAAAAAAAAGATTTCGAATATTATCTTTTTGATAGTTCTCTTTTTCATTATATATATATATATATATATATATATATATATATATATATATATATATATATATATATATATATATATATATATATATATATAAGTTTAAAATGAAGATAAAACAAAGGTAAATTACAGACAAATGAAAAAAGGAGGGAGGAAATAATAAAAATGACAAACAACTGGGGAAAGAAAAAGAATTAATTAATTTAAAAAAAAAAGAAAAAAGGATAAAGTTTTTTTAAAAAAACGAAAAATAAAAGATATAATCTTTTCATCAGCCCACACGATTATATCCGAAAAAGAGTGCTTTCTAATATTGTATCAATATAGCCAAAGCAAAATATATCAATACAATAGTGTGAGGAGCACTCAAAAATTTTTTTTTACAAAAATTACGACAAAAAAAAAATTAAACACAATAAGTAAAAATGACACGTAAAAACACAAAATAAAATGTAAAGGAAGAGCAGAATAAAACAAAATCTATAAAGCGAGCAGTGAAATAAAGCGAACTTACATGAACGGGAAATTTTTCAAGAATGATTTAAAATGTTTACGTAACAAGATTGCCAGATTGCAAAATATGAAAACTATGAAAACAAAAGCGCAAATTGAGTGTAATTAGAGGAGTTTAAAGTACGTTCTTGCTGCATTACTGAAAAGTCTGTTTGATTTGTTAGTTACCAAGGATGGGTCAGAAAACGGATGTGCGCGAGGTAATATTATACTGGATAATTTAAAGAAGTTGACTATAAATAATTTTAGAAAATAAATATTTATTTAAGAAAAAATACAAAATAGAAAAGAGAAAAAAACATGAATTGTCAGTTTTGCACATAACTTTAGCCACGGATATGCCCGAAATGGATTTGCACATGGAAAAATTATATAAATTGACAAAGAAATCTTTTTAGTAAATTATTTTAGCCATGGATTTGCCCGAAATGGATTTGCACATGGAAAAATTGTATAATTTAACAAAGAAATTTATTAGTAAATAATTTTACTCATGGATTTGCCTGAAATGGATTTGCACAAGGAAAAATTATATAAATTAACAAAGAAAAAATAAAAAAAGAAAAAAAACTTATTTTAGTAAATAATTTTAGCAACGGATTTGCCCGAAATGGATTTGCACATGGAAAAATTGTATAAATTAATAAAGAAATTTTTTAGTAAATAAAATTAGCCAAGGATTTGCCCGAAAAGGATTTGAACATGAAAAATATTATAAATTAACAAAGGAATTTTTTAGTAAAGTAATTTTTTTAGTAAATAATTTTGACCAAGGATTTGCCCGAAATGGATTTGCAGAAGGAAAAATTATACAAATTAAGGAAGAAATATTAGTAAACATTTTTTTTGGCCACGGATTTAGCCGAAATGGATTTGCACATGGGAAAATTGTATAAATAAAGAAAATTTTTAGTAAATATATTTACAAAATATGCGATTAACTAATTTTGAGTGCTCCTCACACTATTGTATTGATATATTTTGCTTTGGCTATATTGATACAATATTAGAAAGTACTCTTTTTCGGATATAATCGTGTGGGCTGATGAAAAGATTATATCTTTTATTTTCCGGTTTTTTAAAAAAACTTTATTCTTTTTTTTTCTTTTCTTAAATTAATTAATTCTTTTTCTTTCCCCAGTTGTTTGTCATTTTTATTATTTCCCCCTTCCTTTTTTCATTTGTCTGTAATTTACCTTTGTTTTATCTTCATTTTAAACTTATCTTATGAGTTCTATTTACTTGCAGCTTATGCGCAATAAATGATACTTATTGTTTTTCCTAATTTTTTTTATATTTATTTATTTTGCTATATATATATATATATATATATATATATATATATATATATATATATATATATATATATATATATATATATATATGTATATATATATATATATATATATAATGTATATATATATATATATATATATAATGTATATATATATATGTAATATATATGTAATATTCCGTGTAACTTATAAAAATCGAGTTTATAAAGTCTCATCTAATTTTACGGGTATGGTATTGCATACCTGTAAAATTAGATGAGATATATATAGATATATATATATACATATATATATATATAGCAAATAAAGTAAATAAAAAAAAAAACAGAAAAAAATTAGGAAAAACAATAAGTATCATTGATTGCGCTGCAAGTAAATGGAACTCATAAAATAAGTTTAAAATGAAGATAAAACAAAGGTAAATTACAGACAAATGAAAAAAGGAGGGGGGGGGAATAATAATAATGACAAACAACTGGGAAAAGAAAAAGAATTAATTAATTAAAAAAAATATATATATGCGGCCAAAGTCCAAAGTCTGCCAATTCGCGATCTGGCCGGCCAGATCGCGAATTGGCCAAGAGCGCTGTAAATTAGCTGGCCAAAGTCCGAAATTTTTCTTGATTTCAGGAATTGGTCGGCCAGATCGCGAATTGGCTGAGAATGGCTGGCCAAAGTCCGAAATTGCTCTTGATTTCGGGAATTGGCCGGCCAGATCGCGAATTGGCCGAGGATGGCTGGCCAAAGTCCGAAACTGCTCTTGATTTCGGGAATTGGCCGTCCAAATCGCGAATTGGCATGGGAAGATCAGCCAAAGTTGGTAGAAAAAATCATTATACCGGGCAAATGTATACCGGTCAGGGCATTTGACCTTAAAAAAACATCAATGTAGGAGGATATACCGGGCAAATGTATACCGGGCAGTGGCACTTGACCTTAAAAAATATCAGTATAGGTTATACCGGGCAAACGTATACCGGGCAGTGGCACTAAACCTTAAAAAAACATCAGTGTAGGATATACCGGGCAAATGTATACCGGGCAGTGGCACTGAACCTTAAAAAAACATCAGTGTAGGGTATACCGGGCAAATGTATACCGGGCAGGGGCACTTCACCTTAAAAAAACATCAGTGTAGGGTATACCGGGCAAATGTATACCGGGCAGTGGCACATAACTAGACCTAGTATGACAAGACCTTTGTTGTATGCATGACAATTAAATAGACAATTTAATAATGATAATTAAATTAATGATAGTTTAATAGACAATTTAAAAACTTCTATTTTTTATATTTTTAAAGTAGAAGATTTATAAGAATTATTTATATAATTATAAAAGGCCGCCAAAATAAAATATTCACTGATCGCTTCAATTATTTCGGACTTTGGCCAGCAATCCTCGGCCACTTCGCGACATGGCCGGCCAATTCCCGAAATCAAGAACAATTTCGGACTTTGGCTAGCCATCCTCGGCCACTTCGCGATCTGGCCGGACTTCGGGCTTTGGCCGTAACATATATATATACGATTTCTCTTCTTCACGTTGACATTCATAATCAGATATATTAATTTTTCCTAAATTTTTGCTAATATCATTATAATTAAATACAGTTCTTCCAAGAGATTTATTATATTTAAAGTTCTTAATTATGTCAACTACCAAACTCCAATATTTCATTCAATAATAATGTTTCTTAAAGTAAGTGCTTTAAACTTGAGTCAATAAAAACAGATTCTTTATAACATTTTATTAACATATTTATGAACTCTTTCATTGGCCTAATTTATTTTCCATTGAACTCTTAAATGTTTTTGTAATGCAACAAGATTTTTCTCTCATTTACTTCCATATATCAAAAGGATAAATTACCATAATTTACATACTTTTTACTTCAGTTTCGTTCATTATTAAAGTACTTTTATAAAATGTTTGAAAATATTTTTTCATAAAATTAAACATTTTAATCCTATTTTGTACTTAATGGCCTCTATATGATACTTTTAACGTGCTTTTATAGTAGTGAAAAACATAATTGACTTTTTAATGAGTGGATTTTAAATTCGCTTGATAAATTCTCTTTATTTTATTCTGAATTTCATTTTCAGTTATAAATATTTAGCACTTTAGCTCAAGCATTTTTATTAGCACTTTTTATCCTGGTTATCATCATCATCATCAATACTTCTACGTTACCAAATCCCTAATTTTAACTTATTCTTTGTTTTTCAAAGAAGTATATTTTAACGGAAATCCGTCACTACTTTAATTATTTCTTTGTTAATAATAATAAATATTAATGAGCCTGAAATTACTTATATCCAATTTGCGTCTAAATACATAAATAAGTTATATACATAATAATACATAAATATATATATACAATTTCTCTTCTTCACAGTGACATTCATAATCAGATATATTAATTTTTCCTAAATTTTTGCTAATATCATTAGAATTAAATACAGTTCTTCCAAGAGATTTATTATATTTAAAGTTCTTAATTATGTCAAAATCTTTTAATGGAAACAAATTTTTTAAACTTTCAAAAATATTATTAAATTTGATCTTATTAAAAATGGGGTTTTGAAAGTTAATATCGAAGTATAAATTATCTAAAATTTTCTTTTATTAGGGGAAATTTTACTCATTTTAGTTCATACAAGATCGAAATAAAGAATTTTGAAGTGTAATTTAATAAACGTCAATAATAAAAGCTTGAAAATTATATATATCACTATTCGTAAGGAAAAATACAAAATCTTTCCGTGGTTTAATATTATAATGTTTATAAAAATCTTTTTCCACATTAGAAATAAAATTTACATTTAATTTGCCAACGTTAAGAGAGTTTTTTCTATTTCCTGATCCCTGCTTACATCGATTTGTACGCTTATCTTTAAAATGAAACAATGAGTTAGTTTAGGCGTTATTTAAGTTAATCTATGTATGTTGATCCTTCCAACATACTTTATTATTTTCCATGTTTTCATATTTTTAACTTATTTTATGAGTTCTATATACTTGCAGCTTATGGGCAGTATTTTTTCATCTTTTTGTTTTTATTGTGATATATATATATATATATATATATATATATATATATATATAATATTATAACAAATTCGTCCCAATGCCACATGAACATGTGTTGTTTTTCTTGTTTTTTTAGTGGCGCCATATATATGGTCAAGAATACGACTTCAATCACACACACATGTCACGGCCCGTTTTAAAGCATGAACCCATTCATACATCCACTGAACCAGACTTGAACCAGAGAACGATCAATCCCCGAATCTCCGATTCAGTACCCCCAGAGGACATGAATGAACATGTAAGAGACAAAAATGAAATCAACTCTCTCTTGAGTAACATGAGTTTATTGTATTTACTTGTTTTTTGATTATTATCATATTGTCTTCATTTTTGATTGTTTTGATACTTGAAATCCTATTTATTTTAATAGGCAAATCACGCCGAATATGACTAGTAAATTATATGTTTAATTTCAGAAAGAATTGGTTTATTGTGTGAAGAACTTGAATGGTATAAATAAAGGTTTCTGTTTAGGTAATTGCAAGCTCGAGTTTTGAGATATTTGAAAAGCATCGAAAACGGACTTCCTTTTTTTATATTTCACCAAATTTGAAAAATAGAATTATTAAGCAACTTATTTATGTATTTAGACGCAAACTGGATATAAGTAATTTCAGACTCATTAATATTTATTATTATTAACAAAGAAATAATTAAAGTAATGGCGGATTTCCGCTAAAATTTACTTCTTTGAAAAACAAAGAATAAGTTAAAAGTAGGGATTTGGTAACGTAGAAGTGTTGATGATGATGATAACTAGCATAAAAAGTGCTATTAAGAATGCTTGAGCTGAAGTACTAAATATTTATAACTGAAAATGAAATCCAGAATAAAATAAAGAGAATTTATCAAGAGAATTTAAAATCCACTCATTAAAAAATCAGTTCTGTTTTTCACTACTATAAAAGCACGTTAAAAGTATCATATAGAGGCCATTAAGTACAAAATAGGATTAAAATGTTTAATTTTATGAAAAAATATTTTCAAACATTTTATAAAAGTACTTTAATAACGAACGAAATTGAAGTAAAAAGTATGCAAATTATGGTAATTTATCCTTTTGATATATGGAAGTAAATGAGAGAAAAATCTTGTTGCATTACAAAAACATTTAAGAGTTCAATGGAAAATAAACTAGGCCAATGAAAGAGTTCATAAATATGTTAATAAAATGCTATATAGAATCTATTTTTATTGACTCAAGTTTAAAGCATTTACTTTAAGAAACATTATTATTATGTGAAATATTGGAGTTTGTTTGTTTCGGAGTTTATTTTATAAAATTGTGTTTGATGACCTAATTGTTTAAAGTATCTAAAAATTAGTTTTATTAGAATAAAAGAATAATTCTACAAATATATAAGTAACAGAATTTTATTTTCTCAAATATATTACATTACTGCTTAAATAATTATTTCATTAATTATTTTTTAGATATATGTTATAAATGCATTAAATGTATAAATATGAAAAGAGTTTTGTAATGATTACATTTAATATATAATTTCAGAATCTTTGTGCGAATTGAAGTAATAAAACACGCATTAAGAATCGTAAATTGATATCTTAACAAAGGAAAAAGAAAAATGCGATCAAAATCTGTCAAATTTAGGAAGGTGGGTGTTTAGTGCATCAAAACCAGTTAGATTAAAAGTGTTTCTAAGAATTTCTTTTCAATTACTCTCTGCTTCCTTCGACAATTAATCAGGTTTTAAATCTTTTCAATCACGCTTTTCTCTGTAGTGATTCGTTTAATACCGATAGCATTTTTATTTTTTTCAAACACATTAAATACACGTTGTTACAAAACATATCATACAAACAAATGTTTACAAATAAGACAAAATAATGTATGAAATTGTTCCAGTGGAAAAATCTTCAGTGGAAAAAAATTTATTCAGTTAAAATATTATATTTTGAAGATATAATATTTTAACTGAACAAATCACAAAATAAAATACAGTTATTGCCATAAAAACTAGCGAATCAAGAAAGAGTTCTCAGAATGAAACAAAATTTTATATAATTACATTAATTTTGTTTGGTACAACGTTATAAGTAATTAAAAAAATTAAAGATAAGTAATCATTTATTGCAGTAAAAATACAAATAAAGGAGGTTTTAGCACTCTCTTGGGACACCTTATACGTGATTTCAGGCATTGAGGCATACAAGTGCCTTATGTCTTGCGGCATCTACTTAATTTTACAGTTATTGTAAAAATACTGCTAAATCGACTATTCGAGACTGCCCAATTTGCCATCCCAAGTAATCCTAGGTATCCTAGTACGGTGATTAATCTGGAGATCGAGGAGGGCTGTCATAGGATTCATTTTACAGGTGAAAGTTTTCTTTCCAATGGAAAAAAAGCTTTATTTACATTCAAAAGAATAAATAATTGAACATTTTTATTAAAGTGAATAAATATGAAATATATTTTTAGTTTTTGTAATAAATTACTATTATTTTATTTTCATAAAAATTTTCACTTTAAATACAATTTAATTTCTTAACAATTATTAATTTAAAAAAAAACTCCTATTCATATAATTTAAAATTATTTTATAAACTTTTGTACAGTTACTGAATTAAATGAGCAGTTTTTGTAATAATATGTTTTTGTAATATACTTTCAATAAAATGATAACATGTTTATTAGCTTTTAAAAATGAAAATTGAATGTTAACACCAGCTGGGACAGAACCAACAAGCCGGATGCTTTAAACATTCGGCCACTAAAGCAGTCTTTATTTTTCTTTCTTCAATCTTAATATTAAATATTCTAAAACTTTGAGGGTCACATTTCGACCTAGAGACTTTTAATTTTAGCACAGTTTCTTTTCAATAAGAACTTTTATAGATGAGTACTTCTCTTGTTAGCCTCATATAAACTGATTCATGCTTTTCCAAAATCAATAAAATCACAATAGTGTTAAATCTAATCATTTAGAAAAATCAAAGGACGGCGTCACAGCTTTTCGTTGTTCAAAGTTCAAAAAGTAAAAAAAAAAAAAAAAAAAAAAAAAAAAAAAAAAAAAAACTTACATTTCATTTATATATTCTTAAACTTATTTCTATTCTTGTTATATCGTATAATCAGAAACGGCTTTGGCCATGAGGAGCTGTGAATTATCTTCAAGACCTTTACAAAAAATATATAAAATAAAATAAAACGATAAAAGTTAAACATGTAAGCGAATTGAAATGAGAAAGGCAAAAAAAGAAAAGAAAAAAAACGCAATGCATTTATATCATTTATATAAATTTGAATTGATAAAACATCTACTCCTAAAAGTATTAAAGTATCTTTGAAATATTTGAATTGTGTAAAATAAATCAAGCGAATTCTCTGATATTTGTTAGTTCGCAGACAAAATATCAAATGTCTTGCTAGTGTACTTGAAAGCATTGAACCTACGTTTCTGCAACATATTTTACAGCAACGAAAATAGGCACATAATTAAATGCTTTCTGAAATAATTTCAGAAATATTGCTTAATTAAAAACTTCATTCGCTTCAAAAATGTATAAATAGCAAATAACAGTCAACATGTTTCAAGCTCTTTAAAAATGTGTGCCCATTTTCAAGACTTGCCAGACGTGAATGCGGAGAAACAAAAGTGATTTGACATGAAAAACGTTAAGTTGCCAACGAAAAAAATAAGGATGAGAAAGAAAACTAGAAAAGCTTTAGTAGCCGAGAAAGAAAAAAGATGAAAAATAGAATTAGAAAAACAAAATTCGTTCTGTTTTTCATTTTTTCTCTCTCTCGGCTACTGTGGTTTTTCTAGTTTTGTTTCTTACCTTTATTTTTTGATTTGTTCATTGGCAATTTTACGTTGTTTTTTTTAAAAAAAATTGAGGTCACTTTTGTTTCTTCTCATTAACGTCTGGAAAGTCTTGAAAATATTTTTAAACTGCTTGAAACAGGTCGATTGTTATTTGTTTTTTACGTATATAATTTTGAAGCGAATAAGGTTTTAATCAGTTAATATCTTGTCACATTAGTTTCTTAAGATTATTTATTTAATTCCAGATCTATTTTCTTAACATGACTAAACAAATATTATGTGGTAAATACTTGAATAAAAAATATTAAAACAAAACTCGGCCTACGTTTATTTTTTGACTTTTTCAGAATAATTTGAATTGTCCCTTACATGATTGATCAAAATTCTTCTGACTTTAAATCAGAAAGTGTAAAAATTCCAGGAAATACAAATAGTATCTCTTGACTGTTGCTCATTCGGGTAGAATATACGCATTTGACTTTGAAACCAACTGTTTGTAGAAGGCTCAAAGGTAATCAATCATTGCCGGTAGCAGAATTCGTGTGAAGACTATTTTTCGACCTCAGTCTGAAATTCAAATTCCCAAAACCACAAGTAGGGTATTTCTTAAAATTCTTTTGGATTTTGAAGAAAGACATGGAATAAAAACTCTTAAGCATTTAAAGAAATACTTACTTTATAAAACTCTTATTTTGAGTTTCATTTTCATGTATATCGATGAGGACTCTAATCATAATAAGACTATAATTTTATCATTTATGAATACATTAATAAGAGTATTATCACTTTTTTTTTCAAGAAAATGAATAAATCTATAAATAAATAAATCTTAATAAAAATAATAAATAAATAAATAATCTATCAATAAATAAATCTTAATAATAAATAATGAATAAATAAATAATCTATCAATAAATAAATCTTAATAATAAATAATAAATAAATAAATAATCTATCAATAAATAAATCTTAAAAATATTTTATCTAATAAATCTAATAATTCTATCTAATATTCTATCCAATAATTCTATCTAATAAATCTTAAAAATACCATCATATAGTTGATATCATCAGTTATAAACCACATCAGTAAATAAATAATATCAGTATTAAATCATGCTAGCACCTAAATAATATCAATGTATAAATAATGTCAATTAAAAATTACCAAGTATAAATCACATCTATTCACATATCACATCAATATATATATATATATATATATATATATATATATATATATATATATATATATATATATATATATCAATTAAAATTGGATTATAATATTTGCAAAACTTCCAAGCTAGTGTGTACTGATTTGAATCGTAAAGTTTTAATTTGCCTTTTTTATGATTTAAAAATAATATTTTAAAAAAAGAAAAATAACGCAATGATTTGAGTGAATAATAAATTTTTTGAATAGTTTTTTTATTATCCAATTTCTAACGATTGCTTTACAATTTTATATGTTGGACTGATATATTTTTGGACGAAATACTATTTATGGGTTGTATGAAGTTTGAACTCATTTTAAGACTTTAAAAATAGGTAACATTATTAAAATAAAATGCTTAGAAAAATACATTTCTTGAATAATATTTATGTGATTTATATGTTTAGACATTATTATATTGGTAGTATTATTAAACCTATAACCTATGATTGATAACCTATGGAACTGAATAATTACTTTAAACTACCTGCCTTTGGAGATTAGTTTAGTCATCTTTACGAACTTTTAGCAGCAGGATTAGGGATTGAAAATAAATTTCAACAATTAATTTTCATTACATAAAATGCCTAGAGGCACCTATGCATTTGGTCTCAAAATCAATGAAATTTCCCTTCCATCATTAACAACAAACTGAGTTATAATTTGAACAGAAATCAAACTTCTTGTGAGGACATAATAGACATCATGCATTTCGTATATTTTAAAAATTCTATAATTTCTTCAATTTATTTATTTTAAGCATTTTTAATCGAATTTTAATTAAATTAAACCAATTCTTTAATTTTTATTACATTTTATAAAAATGCTAATATAATTATTTTATTCTTTTCTTAACAATCAATGTAACGGTTAAGTTTCTATTTCAATATAAATTTAACTCGTTGATTCACTTTCTCGACTAAATGAAAAACACAAAATCTATTTATAACTCATTATTCATTATTTCTTACCACAAAAATGTTTCAGACACAAGGTTATACTAATTCTTCTTTTTGACGGCTAGATATAATCAAATTAATTTAAATTTAATGTTAATTACTTTGGCTTTGTTTTTGACTATTTTATCTTTTTATAAATCGCCTACCATAGATCTCCTAACTGTCCCGTGCTCCTAACTGTCCGCTGGGAACAACTCACTTTACTTTTAATTTTGAATTCTTGGCAAAAAGATTGGGGGCTTAGGCCCTCAGCCCGAGTGCTAACGGTTTTTCATGATGAGAGAACAAGTATGATTCTCTTGATCCCTTTAAGTGAATTTCTTTGTTGATTTTATAATTTGTAAATGTGGCCATGTTATAATAAGATTTTCATAATAAATAAATTTTTCCTAAACGATTTTATTTATTTTTCTGTGATAAATATCCCTCTTTCATATCCAAACTAAAATGTATCTGAAATGGCCTTAATATACTTATTAATACAATACTACTTCTTCTAACCACTAAATTGGACAAACAACTTCCATCATACTGCTCATAAGGGCAAACAAAGATGGAAGGGCTCTATAAGTTTACTATAATTTTAGATTTTTCTGTTTATTCAGAAACTTTATATTTGTGCTTTTAAAATCAAATTTAAAACAACATTTAATTATAAAGTTAGGACAATAATTCTATTAAATAATAAATACCAAATATTCTACAAATTTTTACGTTTTATAAGTATGTTTTATAAAAATTTTATAAAAATAATTAATATGTTGAATTATGCTTAATGTTTGTTCGATTGTGAATTTATCAGAACTTAATTTTTATGATTATCTGATGTTCATCTGTGATCATGTTACAAATGGTGACAATTTATATCTCTGAAACCAATGTAAAACAGACAAAATGTTATATATATATATATAGCCCGATTTTGCCCCGATATTATATATATATATATAGCCCGATTTTGCCCCGATATTATATATATATATATAAATATATAGATTATATCGGGACAAAATCCCTGATATCATGGGTGTATTTAGCTTGAATAAATCAGTCGTAATCCATAATACTTTCTATGAAGATTTATTTAAAGGTAAGCTGGTGGTTATAATAGTTCACATCCCCACTCGACAAGGGAGGGGTGTGGACAAAAGTCAGGAAGGTTCCGGCAGATCTTGCATGGAACGCATTATTCAGCAAGAGACATGCGAAAACCATTGCTCTCGCATTTTATACTAACACAGAGATAGGTGAAAAGGCTCAGTCTTTGCATAATCCTCTTCCACCCAAATCATTAAAAAATATCAAAATCATTCTACTTCTATTTTTATCTTCTTTGTTATGACACCTTTTTTGGTTTACAACCATTTTTTTTGGTTTATATTATGCATTTCATGAGTTCCATGTAAGAATAAATTGCTCCAAACTTCGTGGATAGAAACACTAAAATTTTAAATTATATTATATTGAACGTGTGAATTACATGTTGCATATTTTCAGAATTTCATTTTAAAAAACAGTACCCCACATAAAGCTGTGTCCAATAAGCAAACTTAACGAGCTTGAGCTTTGAATCAATCTGAAAGGAATAATAGGGAGATTTCTCACTTTTACGTTAGCTTCCGTACGCAAGATTTGAAGCAACTTGCGTATGCTCGCGTTAATTTTAGATGCTACGTATCTTTGCGTTATGTTGGCGTAATTAATGGTATAAAGACGAAGCTACAAGCATGTTAAATGTTGTTTTCTGTTTTGCCCGACCTTCAAACTAAAATCATGGACATGGAATACGAATTTGAAGAAATGTATTTACGAGATTTAGAAATGAATCATGCTATATTACTACTAACTTACCTGCGTAGTTTAAAGCAAACTACTATAAGTTATGGTTCTTTGTAGACCTCATGCATAAACTAAATTTCTTCATTCTTCGTCCACAAATCTAAATAATAAGCTTTGCTCTTTATCGCAGAATTCATCAGAATCTACAAAATTTTTCTGTTTACGGAACCGCCGTTTTACTCAGAGCGCAAAGCATCTTCAGTCGTATGCCACAACTTTGTAGAGATCGCCTACGCCCATTGCATATGTTTGTTTTGATTTTTTGGTCAAAGTTAAATGATATCCCACTTCGTTAGCGTTTTTAACTTATGGAGTTTTGCAAAATCTCTTATTTTCCCTTACGTACAATATTTTTTCACAGGCGCATGTGCATGTCATCAGAACTGACACAAGTGCACTAGAAGTGCAAAATTGCTTAAAATCTTACGTGCGGGAGCGTACGGAATCTAACGTAAATTTCCGGAATATCCCTAATGAAAGCGATTCGGAAATTGGTGAGTGTAGTTAACAGAATTCTGCCCCCCCCCCCTCCCTAGTGAAAGAAAGAAACATTTAAGTGCTCTACTGACTTTGGCAATACTGTAACTCTTTAAGCTTAAATTTTATACTAACTTTAATTCTAATTAATTCTAAATTTATTAAAGAAACATCAAAAATCATAAAAAACAGTTTAAGAACCTTAACCGCCTGGCATTAAACCCTTTCAAAGATCAAAAACAATGAATTTCAAGGATGACAGAAGCTCCCAAATAAATAGAATTCTTAAGCAATTGTAATTGAATAATAAATTTCACAAGTGTTTTCTGTTTTAATTACGTTTCGTTTATGTAACTTTACGTACTCCTTTTAAATTAACAGTTGTAAAATTTTGTGATTCTAACGTAAATATGTACAGAAATTTTAAATCATAATTCCTTCTAATTGTTCCCGATTGTCAGAATGTAAGTTAAAAAGAAAGCTTATTGTTACTCTCCCTAAAAAAAATCTTTTCTTTACATTAATATTTGAGAGTGCAATTTAATCTCAATTGTGTAAGATAATAAGCTAAGTAAGAAAAAAAAAACTATTGCACAAAGTAGCTATTTAAAAAAAAAAAAAAGTGACGAACTTTTTCATGATCAATTTTTCCTTAACAACTCATTAACTGAAAAGCATTTTTACAATGTCAATTACTTTTTTGGATCTTAAAATATTGATTTTAGCTTTACAGGGATCTAATTCACTCTTCCGAAAGTAAATGTTGCAATTCTATAGAAAATCCCCATTTTATTTATATTGAATTTTAAAAAGAAACTAAATTAAATGTAGGGTATTTTTTTTAAAGTTTCATCTGTTTATTTTCTAATTCGCATTATGGATGAAAAATTGTGCAAATATAATAAATTAAAATATAAATAAAACTATTTTTTACTGAACATTTTAAATTTGAAAGAATTTAATTAAAATATTACAGCTTAAAGCAAAAGTTATTATGGAAAAATGGAGAGAAAAAAATATATTTTAATTGCTTGAGTTACAGCGTTAAGAATTTACTTTCATTAAAGTATCATTGATGTTCTTAGGCAGTGTTGCATTAACAAAATTTCAAAAGAAATTAAATAGGAAAAGGTTATGTTTTTTTAAAAAATTACTTCAAATTAAGAATCATATTTAGGTTTTTTTTCCGAGAAAAATCCATTTCAATTTAAGAATGTTTTCACAAACTTTAATTTTTAATGCAGAACAAAATTCAATAAAATGACTAATTAAATCAATTTAGTACTACCAAGATTAGAGAATTATATTTTTATTAAATACAAAATTGATATGGCTTTTCAGATGACTTCATAAGTGACATTACAAACAATACTGTTTATAATTAAATAGCTGAATAAATGTTCTCTGTATGCGATGGAAAAAAAGTAAGTTACTATAGTTCTGGTGAAATGTTTCTAGTTCAACATAAATGAAACTTCTCTTGATGAACCAAAACCATTTATTTAAAAAACTTAACAAAATAATCGACCAGCGTGTTTATTTATTAACAGCTGTCAAACAAGTAGAGGAAGTAGCAAATTTACGTATTACGAGAAAGGTCAGTACAACTTCAGATTGCTTTATACGAAGGATGTACGCTATAGCAGCACCATCATAGGGCTTCCCAACGCAGTCAGGAAGATGGTCAAGTTGAAAATCTCACGTAATTAATCTTTATTTCAGAAAGCTGAAACTCTGGTTTCATCTGTCTATGCTAACAGTCTGCTTGCGGGATCCAACTTGAATTTTGAAATTCAAGTACGGAGTTCGGAGATTTAGATAGTACAAGATATGATCCACTGTATGGAGGAACAAGATATATCTTTATTCTGTTCTGCCGAAGAAAAGACAGAAGTACAAACATTAACAGTAATTTAATTCTTTATACACAAATATGCTTTTCCTGCAATGTTGTGAGATAGGATTATGTCGCGACTTTAGTTCGCAACGCCGCAAGAAAAATCACTAGCAGCTAATGTTTTAAAGTTAGAAAAAATTTCTCCAGGAAAAGTTAAAGGTATACCATGCACCATTTCAGCAACAGAACGCGATAACGGTTCTTCACTGAAGCTCTAATGTCCAGTAATATGAAAGGCAAAATTTATAGTCCACCTATCTGTTGAATGTGCGCGTATTGCATTTTTAATTCACCTATGTAATATCTCAACCCATCCATTCGATTGAGGATGATAAGGTGTGGTAGGAAGAAGTTTAATGCCAAGAAGACTGGCAAATTCTCGGAACAGATTATTTTCAAACTGTCTTCCCTGATCCACTGTAAGCCTCTCAAGAATACGAAATCAAGCGATCCAGTTGGAAAAAAACTCAAAAGCTACTAACTCTGCTCTTATCTTGAAGAGGCATAACTTCAGGCCATCGAGAAGAACGATCCACAAATGTTAAGCAATATCCCTAGCCTCGAGAAGGAGAAAAGGGTTCTACCAAGTCGATATGGACATGATCTAATCTTTGACGAGGTAAAGGATATATACCAGGAAGGCTTATCACACGTTTATTATCTCATTATAGGAAGGCTTATCACAACTTATTTTGCTGACATGCAACACAGCAACGAGACCATTCGGCAACTTCCTCTTTGTTAGCTTGACCACACAAAACGCTCCTCAATCAACTTAACAGCAGTTTTCATACCAGGATGTGACGAGTTATGAAGAGTCTCAAAGACTCTACGATTAAATTATGAAGGAACGTATGGACGACACCTACCTTTCGATACATCACAGAAGAGTTCTGTATCCATACCTGGTACCTTGACAACATTTAATATTAATGATTTATTACAAGAGTCAAAACCAAGAAGTTCCTTTTCAGTCAATTGAGCTTTAGCGAACTCTTTATAATCGATTGAACATGGGATCTCCATCTCCGATACCCTTGATAAACTATCATCTGCCACGTTAAGTGAACCCGATATATATCACACATCTGTTGAAAACTGTCCGATCCAGCCAAGTTGCCAAATTTGACGCAGAGAATATTTCTCGTGATTTTGAGTAAAAGCATATACTAGAGGTTTGTGATCGGTATAAATGGAAAAAATTCGCGCCCTTCTAATAAGTAACAAAAATCACGAATAGACGCGTAAATAACTAGTAATTCACGATCATACACACAATAACGCTGCTCAGTTGTGGTAGGCTTACGTGAAAAAAAAGACAAAGGTTTGAAGCCATAGCCTTCTGACTTAGAGCAGATTCAATAGCCCAATCAGAAGAATCAGACGTTAAATATAATTTCGTATCCTGAGAAAGGTGCAGTGGCATGGTTGATTTGCTTAAACTACTCTTGCATTTATCAAAAGTAATTTTTGCTTCCTCCGGTTTTAATTTTTCCTAGCCCCTTTAAGACAATCAGATAGTATCGATTGTTCATGTGCAGCGAGCTTCAAGAGTCTTTGATAAAAGTTAATTAGAGCTAAAAACCACCTTAGGTTCCTGATTTTCATTTACTCCCTGAACTCTATCTGGAAGGGGTTGGAAATCCCATATCCCCAGAATTTCACAAGTGGTTGTCCACAAACGCATTTTCCAGCATTGACAACAAGTCCGTGTTTTTGAAATCTATAAGAAATTTCTTTTAAGTGTTTTAAACACTCAGTCTCATATTCAGAAGCAACGAGTACATCGTCGAGATAGACAAAACAAAACTCTAAACCGCCAACAATCTCATACATACATCTCTGAAATGTTTGCGTGGCATTACACAACCCAAACAGCATAAAAAAGAATTAAAACAATCCAAAAGGAGTTATTACAGCTGTTTTTGGAAAATCATATCAGCAACTGGTACCTGGTGATGAGTTCTTACAAGATCAATAGGCGAAAAAATCTTTATTATGAAGATTATAAGCAAAATCATGCACATGAGGAATCGAAAATCTATTTGCAATAGTTTGAGAATTTAACCATCCATAATCTCAGCATGGCCTTTCAATCATTCTTTTTTGTACGATGTGAAGTGGGCTAACCAATGTATTTTTTGACAGTCTGTGCCGGCCCTAGTATACCATATACTGAAATTATAGCTTTGCCGCCTGTAATTTTTAAGGAGTTAATCTTCGAACTTTTGAATAGACAGTTGCACCAAAGTTTTAATATGATACTTAGTCTTGCGTTTTAACTGAGTTGGAGATTTTGTTTGACTTGGTTTGGTTATGTCACCAAATTTTTTAAGCAATTTGATACATGGGGAGTTACCCTGGGCAGTTGCAATACTAAAAGATTCTAACTCAGAAACAGTTTCCCATGGCCCTAGAGTACCGGTGCCATTAAGTAACTTTTTTCGCTTCATACCTACTAATAAACCATAGTGCCCAAGAAAATCAGCTCCTACAACAGGTTTGAAAATTGTTGCTAGGCAACTCAAATTTCAGCTTAAATTCTGAATTCAAAATTTCGTTGATGTCTACAATAGTTTAAATTTTCACATTTCTTTTAAACGAATTAGCACCCTTTCTTCATTAATTTTTCTTTTTAGTACACAGTTTATTTTTCATTTAAATTTGTATATATTAGAAATATTATTTTAGCCTCATTGGAGATCAATAATGGATTGGTGATTTTTCAAAGTTCCCTTAAAAGAATAAAGTGCCTTTTATTCATTAGTTTTGCTTTCTAAAACATAGCTATATTTTAATTAAATAACTATTTAATAACAAATTTAATAAAGCATCATTGACATCAATATGGTTAAGTTTTCCGTTTGTATTCTCCATTAATATTGGTTTTTAATACTCAGTTTATTTTTTTATTTCAATTACAGCTGATTAATTAATTAGTTACATATATTCACGTTTTAAAAGTATAACTATAAAAAAATTTCATTAAAAATATTAATTTGAAGACGTAATCCTCCACAGCCGTCATGTTTAAGTAGATCATTGAGTTTATCAACTGCAAAAATCTCATTTTTCAATGAGAGTTATATACACTTTTTACATATACTTTTTACACAAACGTGGCCGAATGTTCCTACACGCTTAAAATCAGGCAGAGTAGAAAGAAGATGCTCTTTATTAAGACACATTTGAATATAGGAAGAGCATAAAATCACCCTAAACTCGATGAGTTTGAGATTTATGTCAAAGAAAGTCTCACAAGTTTTTTTCCCATCATATGTTATGTCACATAAAAGAAAACATTATTAACTATAATAAGTCCATTTAAATGTTGAGGAATTCCACAGAATCTCACTCTTCCTTAAATGAAAAACTTAAAATTGTTAACTCTGCATTCTTTAATCTATTTTTAAAACAGGACGTGAATTCATTAGTTATGTGAACGGGTTTCGTTTAAAAGAAATAATGTATATAATATATATATATATATATATATATATATATATATATATATATATATATATATATATATATATATATATATATATATATATATATATATATATATATATATATATATATATATATATATATATATATATATATATATATATATATATATATATATATAACTATATATATGTATATATATATATATATATATAGTTAAAAACTAAGAGGAAAAATGGAAGAAATACAAGAATTTTTTTAAAAGAAAAGAGAAAAAAATCATTAAAATAAAATAATTTTAAAAAATATATAAAAATTTAAAATTTTTTTTTCAAAAAACCGGAAAAGAAAAAAAAGGAAAAAATATAATCTCCTCATCAGCTCACACGATTATATTAACAAAAAAGAGTGCTTTCTATTATTGTATTAATATTGTAAGCAAAATATATCAATACAATAGAATGAGGGGCACTTAGAATAGAGGAGAGCAATACAATAGAGTGGAAATGATAAAAATATGTTTTTTTTCCCCCTGGAATTTAAAGTAGAAATAGTTTTCATTTCAAAATTTAGAAAAAAGTGTTGTCTGGTTTGAAAAGATTGAAAAACAAAGTTTAGAGGCATAAATGACTGCCTGAACGCCCGGTAACGGGAGTGTCTGCTTAGGAGAGGGGATATAATAGTTTGTTCATTAAAGATTCTCTGAGAATTGAATAACTGTTCTGTATATATATATATATATATATATATATATATATATATATATATATATATATATATATATATATATATATATATATATATATATATATATATATATATATATATATATATATATCATATTTCATTTTTCTTCAGTAAAATTTCTTCAGACAACAATAAGTTTTACTACACTAAACTCAGTGGCGTGAGAGCCCATAAAAGGTCAAAGCCTACTGTGCCCATCTCAGTTTTCTTGATCTTTGGGATCTAGGATGCAAGAGCAGACGTTCCGGTTAGGTGGTCAGCGCAACGCAGAGCCCCCAGTGTTTATTTCCCAAGCATGCACAATAAGTTTTAAAATTTAAACTAAGCTTAAATATAATTGTTGATTTGTTCAAAATAAAAATTAAAACTCCTTTATTATGAAACTACACACCATTTAAAATTATTCAGCAAGTTTTAAAATTTTTAATAAGTTTAAAATTCAGAACGTTAGATCTGGTATTATTTTTTTTAAATATTGAGTACTGAAACAAGAAAATAAAACAGTATTTGAAAAATACAGAAAACTTATAAATTAATAAACAATATCACTTTATAGAAAAAAATTATTGATTTAAGATATAAGGACATTTACCTATAATTTAATCAATAGTTTGAGAACCAGTGCAATTGCTAAAACTCGAAAAGAATACAAATGTAAAAACTCGAAATTGCTTTTTTGGTGACAAAATCGAGTTATTGTGTACGCTTTTGAGAAACAACTGGTATCATAATAGCAAAAGCTGTAATAATCGTGACGGATCAATAATAATAATAAGTACGTAATATAGAAAAGACATTTTTTTATTTGATTGCTTTGGGCAGAAAATGTATGAATTCGTCATTTCCTTCAAACTGTTGATTTAATTAGAATGACATGTTTTCTCTAACTAAGTAGATGCGATTAGATTTCTCGATTTTATGAATCATGCTTAGTCAGATTTTAGATTTAGTAAAGCAGACAAGAAGCAAACAACTGAATTTAGCTGTAATTGCGAAACAAGATTTAATTACAAAACAAAAATTTAAGAACAATGAATTCTATAAAAAAATTATTTTAAAAACTAGAATTTCATAAAAGGCACAAAATTGTTTTCAGAGTTTGATTAAATTCAGTTTTGTGTTCCATTTGTACTTGATTTGCAATAATATTAATATATTTCAATCAAAAATCAGTAAATCTTTTTTTTTGTTGTTTTAAAAAAATTGTTTAAGGATAATTTGAAATATAAGAAAAAAAAGTTTTTTTGCTAATTTTTCTTAGATTAACTAAGATTTTCTTAGATTAAGTCAAGGAAGATACATTTGGAAAAAATAGTTATTATGCATGATATTTTTATTTTAATATAATACTAAAGATCAGTATGTACGTAATTAAGTCACGGAATTAAAAAAAAAAAGTCTTTACATTTTCGTAAAACACATCCTCGTATTTTACAAAAAAAAAAAAAAAAAAAATTCTTTTTGGCACTGCAGTTTCCATCAACAGCTGTAAAATTTACAAGGCAGCTGCTATGTGTACAATGTTAATTTTACAACAATCTGATAAAAAATTGACAGCTACATGCTGTATTATTCAAACTATCAGTAACAACACCTTGCAAAATTTACACCGGTTTATTGCAATATATACGTCAACTTTGCAACTTTTACATCTGTTGATAGTAACCACAATGTCAGCAACTTTTGCTGTTGAATACAAATATTTGTTTTTTTTTTACAGTTATCTAATAAATCTTTTTTTCAGCACTATTTCTATACAATGTGACCTGCAAACAATGCTTGTATTTCCACCTAAATGAAAAAAAAATAAATTTTGAGATCATTCATTAAACTTGTCGTTGTTGTAGTTGTTGTAGTTCATTTTACATCGCACTAGAGCTGCACAATGGGCTATTGGCGACGGTCTGGGAAACATCCCTGAGGATGATCCGAAGACATACCATCACAATTTTGATCCTCTGCAGAGGGGATGGCTCCCCTGCTTTGGTAGCCCGACGACCTGCACGTGAAGTCGAGCACTTTACGTTAGAACAGTTTAACGAAGACCAATACCGCACACCCTCGGTCCCTACGCAGACTGATCAAAGTGGTCACCCACCCGCACACTGACAGCAGCCAGTGATGCTTGACTTCGGTGATCTGGTGGGAACCGTGTTTTAACGATCAGTGCACTGCGGGACCATTAAACTTGTCAAGATCAGGTTTAATATATTAATGGTTTTAATTTCTTAACTGCTTAGCACCAAATGTACGAATTTACTTGTTTTTACTGAGTGTCTCAACTTTAGGGGAAAAAATAGTTTAATGAAACTACATTTTTCATTAAAATAGTTGGAACCACAAGACCAAAAAGCGGTGGCAACACCAAGGTGTTTGTGAGTAAATCAAAAGGAGCAATAAATAAGTCGTGCTAAGATGGATGCATCCAGAACTGAACACCGCGAGTATGAACTTAATGCTAATATGTTTCGTCAAAATCTTGATGTTTTCGGCTAATACTGTTGATGACAGGCAGGTTTGAACAAAGAATGCAAAAATTTTTGCGACGTTAACATCTGCTAAGAACCAGAGGAAGGAAAAACTTTGATTTCCAATGAATCCATTGATGCTATTAATGAAACGAAGAAATAGAAGATTTATGACTCGTACCAACATTGCGACACTTCGTCTGACGTGAGAGAAAAAAAATGGTGCAATCATCTTCCACGCTTTACTTTGCTATGTTTCGTTCTGAATGAATCCTTTAAAACTCGATTTTAAGTCTAATTCAAATGTTCTTACGAGATATGGCTAATCGGTAATACACTGTCTTCCATTCATTTTTCGTACCTTCCTTTATTACCCTAAATGGTGATGCTTCTATCGTTAATGTATTATCGACGCTATAACACTCGTCTATTTTTATTTGATTAACCTTGATGTAACAGCTGAACGTATTTTTTTTAAAGTGGAAGTTTCAACACAAAAAGGTAAATTCCGAAGTTATAATGGATCAAAAACTATTCAACCGAGTTATTTTAAGTTTTATGAAACGTTTTTTTTTTTTAAAAAATGACTTCGCTCATGAAATATGCAAATAATCCCAAAAAGCTGAATTGGAATGATAGACATAATAACGTTAAAAAATAGGCACTCATTCTCAAGACTCTCCAAACGTAAATAGGATAAACAAAACATACTCGAAAGAGAATGAGTTAAGTTTTCAGTTAAAAAAACTGGAAAATTAAATGAAGGTGAAAAACAAAGCTAGTAAAACTGTAAAAGGCGTGTTAGGAAAATCAGCACAGGCTGTATTTCCAATCCCTTACAAATCGAATGCCATAACGCTAAGAAATGTAACCTACTCCGATTTGTCTCTCTTGGCTACCGGTTTTTTTAAGTTTATTTTCACTTTTATAATATTTTCCAATTTTTTATTAGTAATCTTGAATTTTTTGTTTTAAATCAGTTTTGTTTTTCTCATTTAGGTCTGGTAAATTTTGAAAATGAGTTTCTATTTCCCAGCGCGCGAAACATGTCAAATTTTTCCACTCTTATAATTTTTGAAGCAAATGAAGTGCTTACACACCTCAAGACAAAATTCTTGATAGTCTCATCAAAACATTTTGATGGTTTATGTTAGTTTCAGTGCTATTCATGATGGTCCCATCATTTGATGGTTACCATCATCAAACATTTTCTATTACGCGTTCATGGTTTTTGATTTGCCAACAAACTTCCAACAAAAAAAAAAAATGGTTGCTTTATTTCAATATGAAAAATTAAAATGCTTTTTGATAAATAATTTAGATACATAAACTTTTTATTCTGCTATAACATGAGCTTTAACTATTTTGGATTTATATTCTATGAGTTAAAATCGCTAGTTAAATTTTGGAATCTTTGATAAAGATCAATTTTGATTGATACAAATAATTGATGATAATTATTAGAACGAGTAATTCAATATAGATTATAATTATTAAGTATAAAGAGTAAGAAATTATAAAACTATGAATTGTTTCGTGATACATAATTTTAAACAGTGTTTATTTTTCAAAATTCTCTTCGTGCTGTGCCTCTTCCCCCCCCCCCCTCCGAAAAGAAATAGAATCAATTTGTTGGAAATTTAAATCTAAGTTTCTAATCTAATCAACATTTTTTAAAAAATTTTTAAAAAAGTTATTATGAATTATAGGATTATTTTACCATACAAAACTTGATTGATGTTAATCTATCTATATGAAATACGACATTAAGTCTTATTAAAGTATTTATATTAACGAATAATGAATTGAATCCTTTAATTAAATTGTCAATCACAGAGAAATGTAATTTTTACTTCATTAAAGAGGTGATATTATTTTAGTACTTCCACTGACAATCAAGAAATGGCCAAAAAATAATATTGCCTTTGCTAAAAAATGATATTTTAATGCAACGAAAGATTAAGAATCGCTGTTAGAAACTTCTTGGAAAAAATGCATTGTGGCTAACTTTTGCGTTCTTTGAAAAAGTCTTTTAAAAGTAGTAGTACTTCAATAATTATTTCACTACCTAGTGGTACTGAAACAATTATTTTAGTGATATTGTGGACAAATACTTAATTCATTTTTCACCATTACCAATGATAACCTTGATGTATGTTTAATCTATTTAAATATAATGATGGTTACAATAATAATAAATCAAATGTATTAAAACAGGGATTAAGAATCAATGTAAAAATTTTGCTATCAGGTTAAATATAAAAACGAAATCTTCCAGAAAATCAGGAAGACTTAGTAGCTATGAAACTGGTTAAATAACCATTTGTTTACGTATTATTTTACTATATTTAACTAAAACAGTCAAACAACCATAAAAAAGATGGCATTCAAACTGTTAAATGTGAGTAAAAAATTCGTTAATCGGCTTTTTTCGCCTGTTGTAACCAGAATTTTACCCGCATCAAGGGTCCACCCCATGATGCCCTTTAGTTTCCTGCAGTTGTGTACATACTATAGTCGAGACGGCTACTTTGTGAATCTCATGGCCGTCTGAAAAGAGGTTCGAACGACAGTTATGACACCACAATATTCTTTCAACACATGGAGTGCTTCCAATATCCTGCCTTCCTTAATTGGTGATCCTGGACTATTAGAACACGAAACTCTAATTCACGCATGGATGATAGCACCACAGAGTTGCTTAACATACAAAAGTCTAGTTTTTTTCACTTTCTCACGATAGATCGTATTACCAGATAAACTAATTAGATCACATTCTATAGTAGATTTTACAATACACAACTCTACCTCAACCTAACTTCAATGTACTTAACGAAAAGCCTAACTCTAATGTCTAGTTAAATTTCCTTTTTAAGGTATTGAAATTATGCTAGTTGTTATTGGCTACAAAACTAAATAGTTTTCCATTCATGTTTTTCCTTATCCCATCAGTTGTAAATGGTTTTAAAACGGCACATGTAAAGAAATTTTCCTAAGCGTGATTTGGATGGATGGTTATTTTATAATGAAAATTTTAACACTGATTTGCAAAAATATATAAATTTTTTTTAAAAATGGTTTTAATATTTGTAGGACATGGAATATCATTTATTTTAGATTGATATTTTAGATCACATTTATTTAGACTTAAAAGAAAAATCAATGGGAGTGCTATATTTAAGTCTGGGAAGTAGATAGAAATCATAAAAACAAACAAACAAACAAACACCCAAACCTATAAAGTATCAAAAATTCAACCAATCCAAAGTTTACAATCGAATGTGCTTTACAAATACCTCTTATTTGAAAAGTGTTTTAAAGGCGTGCTGAGAATATAGTTGGTATATTTCCTATTTTTATTGCCTTCAAAAGTGAAGTATCTTTAAAATATATAAACGAAATATCTTTTATTGATAATTTGAAATAATGTGAATTGCGTGACAGAGAAAAATAAATTTAACTATTTGAAGACTTTAGCGCGTGTGATGCGTATTACTCATGTTCATTAAAAAGTGAGTACTGTTAATTAAAAAGTGGTTATTAAAAATTCAAAGTAATTAAAAGGACAGGAAAGTGCAGTCGCTTTTTTAAGCATTATATTTAAATGAATAAATCTTGAACAAGTTTTTTTTTTTTTATCTTTAAACTAGGGAGATAAGCTCCTTGTTCGCAGCCGTTTATTAACCCCGATGATTGCTTCTCAATAATTGTTGTTTCAAAATAGTTTTTCTACTAAAGTTAAAATTATTCCCTTAACATATATGTACTAAAAAGAATTCTGTTTGCTTATGCTTCTAACAATTAATTCCAAATATTATTTTCTATTAGTATTATAAATATTTCGATCTACTGGTGAACAGAATTTTTTTCTTTCGAATTGGCTGGTAGATGCGTAAACTTTCGTTTTCTCAGCGATTTCACTGGATCCTATGACACTATCATTTGACTTTTATAAATAGAGATACTTAGAGAAATAAAATATCACTATTTACATTTTATTCACAATAAATATGTTAAGAGACTTTTATAAAAAAAAAACAGTTATCTTACAAAATGCATATTTTTTAAAATTTTGTATAGAGTTTTTTTTTTATTGCAATTTAGCCTAAAATAAAAGTTATAATATGATTTTCAATTATTTAAACCTCACTTTTAACATTATTTGCAGATTAAAAATTATATAACAGTTAGAGGACTTTGTCACCATTCGCTAACGCTAGCCAATTCGTTTGATAGCGTTAAAGGTTTCATTTCTACAACGCCAACGCGGAAAAAATTTAACCGGTTTTTTAATAACATACGCATTAATGTTTGCTATTATATTCACCATCTTTCCTTAAAGAGTAAATAAACCCTACTGGTCTTGCTGTCCTCTTCTGACGCCATAGCAGAACGTGACTATTTCTATTTTTTTTTAGTCTTCAACCCCAACTCGTTACCAAATCGGAAGAGTCATCCCCTCCTAGGAAGATCAAAATTGTTATGGAAGGTCTTCGGATTATTTTCAGGGATGTTTCCCAGACCATCGCCAATAGCTCAGCGTGCAGCTTTAGTGCGACGTAATTAAACAACTGCAGCTACATATACGAGGTTGGTAGAAAAGAGAAAATTTCAAATAAAAAGTTAAGAATAGAAGGTTTAATAAGCTTTATTTACTGCGCATATGCTGCAAATAAATAGAACCCAATATAAGATAAAAATGTTAAAAAAATAAAGAAAGTAATAAAAAGGAAAAAAATAAAAAAAATAAAGAGAAACAAGGCCAACACAAGTTACAATCGCAATTACAGCATTTCTTAAATATTTTTATTTTCAATCCTAACTTATTGGAAATTCTGTCCTATAACCGAAAATTAAATGGCTTTTTTTGCCAAATGTTTATTTATTTAGTTATTAAACATTTAAATTGCCTTAAAAAGCCTCCGTAGGTGAAACAATCAGAAACGATCCCTGATTGGTTATGACGTCACATGTGCCGAAGGGAAACGTGCCGTCTTTATCCACTAAGGCTATTTCAATGCTCTTTTAGTTTTGATACCACGTATATCGTATGAATATCTTTTGTAAATTATCAGTGAAAATTTTGTGAATTAAATTTACGGTTTTGAGAGTGTGTGCAAAATGGAAGAATGATTTTAAAACTGTTTATTTGACACTTAAATATCTGAGGAAATGATTACGCAGCTTTTCACAGCGAATCAACATTTCTTTTCGGCTGAAATCAGTGGTGTTAAAGTTCATAGAAAATGTTATTTTATTCCACTTATTTTTAAGTTAAAATAATGCTCCATTACAGCCGAACTACTTATTTAAAATCAGTCACAGATTTGATAGAAATAGTATTACATTTAGATATAGGATGAATTCTTTAATTATTCGGTATTGCATTAAAACAAGTCAGCATTTTTATAAATCTAGTCCATTGAAAAAAAGAAATCCATCATCGTTACAATCTATGTGGTAATATTCAAGAATTCAAATAATGTAATTTAATTTTGCTTCTTTTTATTTATTTATTTAATTTTTTTACTAGGGTTGAAGGATTTTATTTTTATGTAAATATTTGCTAATGTAGTTTATGTCTTTGTTTTTACTATACATTAAATATCTCAATACACATTAACGCTTATATTTATTATTCCTTGAGTAAATAGAAATTTCGTTACTGTTAGAAATTATTTAAATTTTTAAATTAAAAAAATTTCATTCTTGTTTCCTTAATATAGAATTTACAAAGTATTTTTATTGTTAACTTCCCTCCTTATTTTTGCAAATTAATACATTATACATTTTTAATTGAAATAATTGAAAAACCTTAGGTTAAGCAGTCGGTATCGCCGAAAACGAATCAACACTTTCAAAAATCTAGTCCATTGAAACATATCTGTCCATCACCACTGCTATTATCAACTTACACTTAAAATTTCATTTGAAGTTATTTAATTTAGCCTCATAATTTAAGCGAATATCATTCAGCTAGACGTTTTTGTTTAACTGAAGCTAAAGAATAATAATAAAAATAAACTTATAAAAAATTTTAATGCACATTCTCCAACTATTTATTAAATAATTAAAAAATCGATAGTAATGTTGTTAATCTTCTCAATATTTTTATTCTTTGAGTAAATAGGAACTTTGCCATGCCTAAAAAGTATTTTTATATGCATTTATAAAATTTAATTCCTGTTTCTGTAATTTAGATCTAAATAAATGTATATGATTGATTCCGAATACTCTTATAACATAGAATAATGGAATTAAAATAAAGTTAATAAAATCAACTGGAATGTATTAAATTTTTTTCCTTTCAACTTCAAATTTGTTCTGTTGAAACAATGAATGTAAAGCTTTGCTGAACTCACAAGTTTTTTAAAATGCTACTATGCTGAAGACAATTTCCTGCTTTGAATTCGAGCTAGAATAAATGAATAAAAAATATCAATAATTTAAGTTTTCCTACATTTTAAAATCTTAAACAATTCCATATAAAAAATTAATTCAACATTTCTTTCACCTAACATGAAATATCTCCAAAATGAATTTGATATATACTTTACAATTAAGATTGATATGGTTAAAAGAAATGAAAGATCAATTTCTTTTTGTGTTTATAACGTATCATTTTAATAAGTAACACTAGATATTTACTGAACTAAAAAATCTTAAATACTCATAACTAGAAAATTTCGCCAACTGTTAACAATGTTTCAGTGCGTACCATTAAAATTAAACATTATAACAATATGTTATATTAAACCTACATTTTCATTAAGCTACATTAGGGCATAATTTATTATACAGATAGTTATTGACCATCTGAAAGAGTTGGGTTTAATTATAAAAATTCAAACGAAAGCAAGAACGTGCTGGCTCTCACACAGCGATTGTAAATCACAACGATTGTAAATGAACGGTAGATGGACACGATGGACGTGACTCCCCGTTTCAGTTGAAAACGAAAGTAAGCGTTTTTTGTTTAAAAATAACTTAAAAAATAGCACCCTTAGGAAAGTAATAAAATGTTTCCTGAGAGTTTTGCGGGATTTTGAATGCATTAAGATTTCAATTTTTTTTAAAATTGTAATTGTCCATTGCGGTATTTAACGGTGCTATGCCTAATGGTGTACCTAATGGTAACCAGCACCCAGAGCCTGACTAAGGCAAGGGCATACGGGGCAGCCGCCCCGGGCCCCCACATCTAAGGGGCCCCCCAAATCGAAGAGTTTATATTACATTTCCTTCTTTAATGAACTTTTTTTTAAAACAAAATATCAGTACAAAGTAAAATCCGTCAGTTTTATGTTAACTTCTTCATTAATCTATAGTATGAACACTTACTATATTTCGTAGCTCTCTAGGGCGGAATTCAGCTTAAATTTCACATCTATGATCGACAAATTTGGCCCATCAAAAGCCTGTGCCAAAATGCGATATTCTTACAAAAATACAGGCTTCTGATAAGCTTAATTGAGCCGTCGTAATTGTGAAATTTTTGCCGAATTCTGCCCCAATGTCAGCAACGATATGAATTTTTCACAGTTAGTTGAGAAAGTTATCAATCAGAAAAATGCATTTGGCATGATGGACATAGAATTGCAAGAAAATCAATAACAAGGACAGAATGATATTTCGCCTGACCATTGGAGGGGGTGGACTTTACAGCTATTTTAGGATCTAGTCATTTTTCCTGTTATTTTTAATGAGGTGAAAAATTTAAATACTTCCATAAAGTTAGGTTCTTCATTACTGCAAAAGTGAAGCAGAGGGGGCCCCCCAAAGAGGTTTTTGCCTCGGGCCCCAATTAGACTAAGTCGGGCCCTGCCAGCTCCTTCCATGGCAAAGAACGATAAGTTCAGTGCCTGCCGTTAAAAAAACAATTAGGTGCGAAAAAAATAGAATGGTTTCCTTAGATATCAATTAAAAAACGTAGTTTTTAATATTTCATTTTATTATGTTTATTTCTTTTACATTTTATTATTAATACATATCTTAATTTGTTAAATCATAAAATATATTAATTTTATTCATTACTTATGAGAAAGTAGAACTAAGAGATGAAAAATATAGTTTCATTATTATCAATTCTATTCTTACATCAAATATTTTATTTACTATTATTGGATCATGTTGAAAGTAAAATGTAAATGAATACGGAAGAAAAATATTAAAATTTCTGAAAGTGAAATAAAAAAGGGATGCTTTAGGAAAAAACATCCACATTTTATAAAACTGAATAAAAAGCTGCGATCGTATGAAAAAGAATGAATTTGTAACTCGTATTCCAGAACAAATCTCTAACAATCACGTCCAACTACAACAACGGTATCCACGGTAAAAGTCATCTGAGACGAAATGGTTAGGACTGACAAAATGTTTTCTGTTATAGAATTCCATTCGAACAGAACATTTGGTATGGATAATTTCTCTTCCATTATGCCGTACGTGATTCAATAACATCGAAATATTCAAAAGTCGAATAGATGAGTTTGCCATGGATCGAATACACATCAAAATTTAGTTTTTAAGCAGAATTTATATTCATCGGAATTTATTTAACACTAATATTTTATTGATAACTAGCTGAATACCCGTTATTCGCGTGGAGAAAAACATCAAGTAAATAATAAAGAAATCGGTATTAATTAATACTATGCTATTATGTACAAAACTAAAAGAGATAATTTGCCACAATTAAGAAAGCTGTAACAATTCTAATATATTTTTTTTATAATTACTATTTGTTTTCTAGTCGGTGACTTTATGTAATTATATTAAGCAAAACGCGTTTTTAGAAATTCAACACATCAATATAAAGATTAACTGTACTCAGCATGGTACATAAAAAGAAGCTATAGATTATTGACAGTGGCCATCATATGATAGTCTAGATTTAACACAATCAATCAATTTTCCTAATGAATTTGCGCTTTAGTAAATAACAAAATATATTTTTGTTATTCCAACTACCATTGTTTTTTCATTCTTTTAAAAACACTTTTCCATAGCGTAGCGATAAAGAAAATAAGTGATTTCATCACAGCGAAATATATAAAGAGTTTCCCGTCTGACGCTAAAGCATATAAAAAAGCAATGCTTCCCCCCCCCCTCCCAAAAAAAAAGCGTAATGAAAAGGCAACATACTAGCCTGACCTACAGTAAAAAGCTTGACTACTAGTTAGATTAATGCGTTATCGTTTTCTTTCATTGTTTAAGTGAATTTATAAAGTTCACTTTAATTATTTAGTTGCTTGTTTTATTTCATCTAGAAGACTAGTTTGTTTTCATCTAGACTTCTTTTATTTCATCATTATTAAAATTTCTAGAAGATAATTTTTTAAGGATGCCGTGTGTTAATGAAATCAAAGGTATATTTTCTAAAATAAATTACGATTAATTTTAAATAGTTTATTATCTTGTTCTTACATTTATTCAATGTTTATTAAAATACATAATTATATCGATAACATACACGATATCGATTTTTTATGATAATAGAAGAGAAATACAGTAAAGCCCTAATGTAGATTATTTCTCTGCTTTCGGTAGATTTTATCATGCGACATAATAAAATAAATAAGAATAAATAAAAATTTGACAAAAACTGTTTTTAAGAATTATTGAATCAAAATTTAAGGAAAAAAATTTGGAATTGATTTATCTTTATATTTCTGAAACTTTATATTTCTACACAAATGCACGATATGAAATGTTTTTAAAATAAACATAAATCCACGCAATACAATCTTAATTTCATAATTTTTATTGAAATAAAGCATAAAAACTGAAGATTAATTATTCAAAAACACACGAAAAACTATTCATTCATATTACAAATTAACTATACAGAAATAAAGAAAAATCAGTTTCCTTTAAGGGTACATTTTGGGTTAAGAGAAACTTGATTAAAAAAAAACAAAAAAAAAAACAAACAAACATTGTGATTATGTAAGAAAGGATCATCCTTAAGTATTGTCGTCCATGGATTTGAGATATTATTGAACTCTTAAATCGGAGACGATATTATTGCTTCCCTTTGTTTGAGCTCACCTGACAAATGGAATTAAAAATGTTTTTTTATTTTTTTATGAGAAAGTGAATTAAACCCTATTTTTGATTAGACAGAGCTGTAAGCTAGCAAGCATTATTGATATTACCTCTTTTTATTAAAGCGTCTTGCACCGCCAAAGTTTTGGGTTTTCAACATTAAGTTACATTTTGTTTTGGTGTGCAAAAACGATTAAACTTGTAGCAAAAAAATACCATACTGATAGCACTGCAGATCGCATAAATGCAACAACAGAGTTAAAATTTGGGGTACTGAAAGAATATTTTAATTTGTAGAATTAAGCGATTGATTTTTGAAATTCCTATATTGTTCGAAAATTATTTCAATATTTTTCAGGAAATCTACAAAATTCTCTCCTTTTTTGGTTTTAAATGATGACTCATGCTTGTAAAAAAATTTATTATCTCTCTGGAGAACTTTACTTTATATGATCATCCTTGAGTTTCTGCTGAAAATGTAAGAGAACCATTAGTTGTTATTAGATACAGATTTTCTCCATCTCTAGATTCTTAGTAATCGCGTTTTCTCTGTAAATTATTGGAACTCTTTCAAAACTGACAGTTGAATCAAATGAAGAACAACAGCCACAATAAATGCACGTTTCTAACTGAACCCTCATCTCTGTAAAACGCGGGGATTTGTTCGGTTCGGTACGCTATACCAGAAAAAGAAAAAAAAAAAACAAAAACAAAAAAAAAAACACTTGGCTGAGCAAAGTACTCAGATTTATCAGAGTATCATATGTAATAAGAACCAAAGAATGCGCATAAGAAAAAAGTTACTGTTGGAAGTACGTCACGTGAAAACCGGTTGTTCGGTAATTCTACACGTATGGTTGGTATGCTACCACTCGCACCACCATTTTCTTTTTTCTTTCTTTGTCAAAATATGTTAGCAGATTTAATCAACATGGATAGCATTAATGTATTCTCAGAGGATTATATTTATTGACTGTACAGTATCGTTTATCATTAGTGTAAAAAGGCAGAACCAACTAGTAATAAATAGAAAAAAGAAAATATTTCTTCTCCTCCACAATCTCTGTAGCGGTTGGGAAAAGAGGGGGTGGAAACCCGTTACTTCTGCTGCGTGCCCTTAAATATTATTTTTTCCTTTATGCACAGGGAACATACCAAACCTTGAGGGACCGGTTTACACTATGCTTACGGAAGCTAGCTTTCTTCGTCTATTTATATTCCTTGCCTGTGCATAGCCACACTATCGTCATAGCATTGTCTGTCTTCAATTTAATTTCACTACAGTGTCGTTTTTAATCTAATTTTGGAAAATAAACGTTTGTATGAAATAACCTATTTGTTTTAAATAAATAGCTAATTTAAAAAAATAAAATTGAATCAGAAATGAAAATGAAGATATAAAATGCAAATGGTTAAAAAAAAAACTAGAAAAAAGAAGTCTCAAGTAAAGCAATTGGAAAAATAAGAAGTACAATTATTAAATTCTATTTAATTATTTCAGTTAAATTATTTGTTTAGTTTTATGATATTTATTAAATACAATTTCATCCTTATACTAAAATCCAAGAAATAAATTTCAAAAACTTATCCTAGATTACAGCTAGAGAAATATTATTAGGGATACACAAATATTTATTTGGTGTAAAACTTTTTATTTGATATTACAAAAATATTATAACCTAAAAAATAACCTTTGTCGACCATTTTTAAACGAAGATTAATAAGTTTAGTTTTTGAAGTTATTAGATTATATTTATTCGATACTAAAATTTTTTTAGCTTTTATTCTCAAATTTAGTTATTTGCTTCTAGGAAAGTGAGTCAATAATTTTTAAATGTATAAATTTATTTAAAAATATTTTGTACTCAATTGTTTGGGAACAATATTTTATAAAATATATTTACTCCTTAATAATTAAGATTATATATTTTGTTTATCTAACACAGGGGTAAACTTCTTTTATTCCCTTCATTAAAATTATAGACTTCATTAATTAAAAAAAATCAATAATTAATTTAGAGAGAAAAATAATGGAATAAATATGTATAAAGAGTCAGTTCTTAGCACAAACAAAAAAGGCAAATCTCTCAAATGCAGATTTTCATTTAAATAAATATTTTTTTCAAAAAAGAATATTTCAAAATCTAGGTAAAAAATACAAAAATAAAAATTTAATTAGTCTTTCCCTTATATCAAAAAACATTAGAATCATTAAAAAAAAGTTTTAGTTGTTTTGAATTCCCCATATGATAATTAAGCTTAACTTTTCCCTTTTTTAAATCGAAGAAACTTCAAAAGATTTTTTTAAAAAAGCTTTCAGTATTTTTCATGAAATGGTTTTAAATATATAAACGATCTTAACTATTTTACCTTTATGACTAATGGAGCAGTTTTACTTAAAATACTTAATACTTTAATGATATAATAGTTGTATTGGTTTATTTATTAAGAAAATTGCGCAAATTTATTATTTATGTTTTATTGACATTAATATATCGTAAACTGATATTTAAATAGAGCACTTAACCTATTTCAATGTTTTTTTTTGCTTTCAATCGAACTTAATTTTCAGTGTCGTGATGACTGGTAATTGATAATGATTTCAGGAACTAACGATTTCTGGAACTCCTTAAAATAACGCTTTTCTAAGTTGTTGATATTTTTAGTCATTAATTTGGTCAATTATTTAGTTTTTATTGTATAGTCTGTCTAGATCAGACCTTAAATTTCAGGAAAGAATCTATCTTTTTGGGTTTTGAGAATTGGGAAAATAAAACCAAAGGATTAAAACGAAAACGTGAAAATTCCGTTGAAATGAATGAATTGAGTTTGATTTGAATTTGAGGAATGAGGTATTAAATAGAAGGATAGTTTTGCATAATATTCATTTTTAGAAATTTTCCCAAGAGTTGGCCGTTAATTTTTCCACACAGCTTCCTACTTAAATTTAAGCCCATATGCCTTGTGATGCTACAATAGGCATTACATATTCCTAGCTTTTAAAATTTCTTTAATCTTCATATTAATTTTTTTAAATCATTTTTAATCGAATTTTAATTAAATTAAACCAATTATGAAATTTTTATTACATTTTATAAAAAGCTAATAAAAATATTTTATTCTTTTCTTAACAATCAATGTAACGGCTAACTTTTCATTTCAATACAAATGTAAAACTCATCAATTCACTGTCGCGACTAAATTTAAAAGAAAATCTATTTATAACTCTTCGTTCTTTATTTCTTACCACAAAAATGTTTCAGTTACGTGGTAATACTAATTCTCCCTGTGATGCCAGAATTAGCATTACTTATTTATTTCCTATGTTTTAAATTATCTTTAATTACTTAAGCTTATTTTATTAATAGAATTATATATTTAAAATAAATCAAAGACTAAAGCTTTTAAAACGAACGTAAAATATTTTTTTTTTTTGTATCGATCAATGTAACGGATACTTTTTATTTCATTATTAATGCCGACTTATTAGTTCACTGCCGCGCCTAATCGAAAACAAAAATCTATTTATAACTTTTAATTCTAAATTTCTAACCGAAAAATGTTTCAGTTGCATGGTTGTAATAATTCTCGGAAATTTGTTGGCGACTCGTGATCGCCAAGGTATTTTTTAAACCCAATATTGTTATGCGGGGTTGGCTTTGCTATATTTTAATAAATCGCCAATTTTGGATCTCCTACATATGCTTCACCTGTGACCGTTAGGAACAATTGTATTTACTTTTAATTTCAAATTTGTGGAGACTGGGAGTGCCCATTTCGGGCCTCTCCAGTCTCAATTTCTAACCGTCAAAAACTGATATTCTGGCTGTATGATCTCTCGATATGAGAGTATTTGATTTGTTCACCTCCAACAAACTCACTGTTAAAATTCACGCCAAATTATTTTCAAATTTAATATTGATAAAGGGGGGGGCAGCTTTATTTTTAGCTTTGTTATCTTTAAATAAATATCCAACCATGAATCTCTTCCCATACTCCTAACTGTTGATTGGGAACAATTCGCTTATTTATAATTCCGAGTTATTGGCGATCAGACTAGGGGGCTTCGGCCTCTCAATCCCAATCTTGAATTTATATCTTTACAGAAATTCTGGATGATAAGAGAGATTTTCTTGATTCCTTTGAGCGATTTTGTTTCTTTATTTCATAATTTTGGAGTGAGGCCGTGTTTATTATAATAAGATTTACAGAATAAATAAAATTTTCCTGAACGATTTTGTTTATTATTCCGGGATAAATATCCCTCCTTCATAACAAAATTCAGATGTATCTCACAAAGGCAAAAAGTATACTTAAATTCTACAAAGAAACTACATACACTATGCGGTAAAGTATTTGGACTAAACTGCTATGAAATGCCCGTAATTGCATCAGACTTCAGAAAAATCAATAGAGTTGACCGTTAAACTAAATTATTGGATTATTAAAGCTTCCTAACTCAAATCAAGAGTGCATACTCAGCTTTTTAGTGGTTACAGCATCAGGTTACGAAAACTTACCTCCCGTGTTCGACCTCAGCTGTTATCTAAGATTGGTATCTATATCTCCACATTGGTGATTCATGATAACGAACATGAAACTCTCCCACTTTTCGACAGATGGTAGCACTATTTCACCTTGTTTTGATTCTATAAACAAATTACTTGAGTCTCAAACATCCTGAAGGTACGAACTAAAGATAAGTTTTACGATTATGATTATAAGTTATAGAAAATGGCTACATATTTTACTAAAAAAAAAAATAAATAAATAAAAAATACCGGCAGACCTGTATTTTTATAGTTATTATAGCTTTACAGGCATAAGTTTCTTTTTAAGGTAATAAAAAGAAATATATTTTACCGATCACTGACGAGAATCTAACGATAAAACTTTTTACAGTGTACAGTACGAAAATAAAAAAGCTCCACATTTTTAGCAAAATTGATTCAACGTCGAACTAAAATAAAATTAATACCCTTAACTATAGTATAGTGAAAATTTACTATCTAAGTAAAGTATACAATTTATCCTTTTTTCTATTCAAGTTGAACCTCAGAATCACGTTTTAATATTAAGAAGAACAGTAACATGGTTCAGCCTAGCATTATATAAAGTTTGTTACACATTTTAATGATAATCTGGTTCCCCACTTTTGTCGTTGGTAGTCGACACAATGATTTTTGACATAATGATTGAATTTTTCTTCTTCCAAACGTTATATTTTTATTCCCAAGGCATGCTAATGAATTAGTAAGAATGAAAATTTACGTTACGAAATCATACGGAGAACTTACTTAATCAGAATAAATTTTTTTAATGTATTTTTGAATAGCAAAATATTAAGGATAGCCAAAACTTCAAAGTTATAATTTCAATTGTAAACTCAGATGACTGATCAAAATTTTGGGATCTTAAATTTATCAAATGTATAATGTATTTAAGTGTTAATTATATTAAATAATTTATAAATTTAGTCTCTTAATATAGCTAATGAATTATACACTGGGGCACTTAATGCAGCTACAGTATCTTGAAGTTAGTATTGTGGATTTTGTGTACTTCACTTTGCGAAAACTAGTTCAAAAATCTAAAAGTCTCTGCATCTATTCGTTACATGTTTTAACCAAAGAAAAATTCATGTGAAAATAATTTTTTAATTGTTATAGAGTAATTTTTATTACGGGACTTAATAATTACTTAGACACTTAGGTTGTCAACTTTTATTATAAATTTTTATATTATAATCAGTGTTAATATTGGTGTCATGCCTAAATGTATTAACTGAATTTAAAAAAGCAATTTCCAAATATGTTATTTAAATTATTCTGTGTTGTTTATTAAATAAAACTTTATATAAGAATTTTTCTATGCAGTAAAAGTTTTGTCTAATTAATTTCGTATATTTTTCTTTTTTTTCCCAGTACTAAACAAGGAAATAACTTCTGTCTGGATGGAAGTAGTTTTTAAAATATATGCTATAAAAATTTGAAGTGTTTGATTTTCCATATTAAGCTGGTTATATTTTTCTTACTAAGCAAAATATACACCATAGCATTAATAGTTTGTTTCAAAATTTTTTTTTCAAAATATATAAAAACTTTTATAATATATCTACAGTAATATACAAAATAATAAATATTTAAACAACTTTCGAGTTTCTTCGGAGGAAATATATGCGCAACCTTTAAGCTATGGATGTAAAACATTTTCAGAACTTGAAAATAACATGTTTTAATACACATTTTTCAATAAAGATAATTATTAAAGATAATTATTTGAAAGCACACGAAGGAAATATAATAAATCAGGAAGCATTTTACGCTTAAATCTGTATAAAACCTTTTCTTGGTAGTAACATACCTAGTTTATTATGCTTTAATTCCGTTTTAGAAATTGCAGTGTAAAACATATGATGCAACCAGGAAATAGAGAAATTTGTTAAGGGGAGAAAGTCATAAGGTTTTACAAAGCTAAAAGAATGCAGCGGTTAAGACTTATCGAAAGAACGAAGATACTGACTTGTATAAGAAAACTATACAATAATAGGAAAAGAGGAAGATCATAAAGCTAATATGGCTGAGTCAGTTTAAGGAAGACATGAAAAAATGGTAATGAAAAACTGGAAAACTATATCTGGGGAGAGAGTGACGTCTATTATAGAGAAAGTCAATGCCTACCATAGGCAGTAAAGCTGGAGAAAAAGAATATAATGATAAGAATTTTATTAAAAACTAAATTTAATTCTAGTATGATTTTTAGAATTTTATCAAAGTAATACATACAATCTAAGGAATTTCTATAAAATTTGGGAAGTTGGAAGTTAATTTTTACGGCCAGTTCCCTTGTCTTGAAAGAAAAGCTCAGTGTCTGTAATTTTAACAAACTTCATCAAAATTACTATAATTGACCGTCAATTTCCTAAGTTTATGTTTATCTTTTCAAGGGTTGTTATAGTATCAGACTACGGATACAAAGTTCCTGGTTTCGAGCCCAGCCTGAACAGAGCAGCTTGAAGTTTCGAGCCTCCCCATCGCAGCTCTTTAGCTCTTAAACTCTTCGGCAGATGACAGCATTACACCTGGCTTCACGGTTCGCTTTGATTCAACAAGTCTCAGCAAAGACCACATGTATGTTCTTTGGTCTCTGCAGCTTGACTAACGTCAAGACGCCAAAGATAACTTAACTACAATAAAGTCAATTCACGGTACAAAGAAATTATTTTACGAAGGAAACTTTACAAGCAGATTTGAATTTTTATGGTTACATAAATTTATTTTTACAGTCAGTGACACTTACACTCTTGTCCGGGCCCCTGACCGTTATCAGCTGTGGGGATTTTTTGAGTGTAGGAAATAACTGCTTTTGATTAAAAATTGTACTTTTCAAGTTCTATTAAAATAGTACACAATTAATAGATAACGAAAAAAGCAATGATTGTTTTCCCCATGTCTGCTTTACCGATAGAAAAAAATTAATACAGGGATATGCATGCACCATTTCCTTATAATGTTGAGTCATTCATGAATTCAGATAGAAGTCTTTCTCAGCATAAAATATTGACTACATAAATGTTTTTGTCACACAAGTAAAGTTCTTAAAAACCTACAATGATCCTTAGCAAAATATATTTTCTAAGAAAAGACGTTAAAAAAGTTTGAGATCGGTTGAAGAATATTTCTTTGAGGATTTTGAAACAACTGGCAGAGAATTGTTTCTTCCTTCTAAGCCATTAATGCTTATTTTTCAAGAATAAATGTAGAAAATGTTTTATTCTTTTTTTTTTAAACTCGAGAAATATAGCAGCTTTGTTTACATACTAAACGAATCTGAAATAAATCACTCATCCAGATGTTTTCAAAAATTGGCTGATATAACTTTCTACTTTTTTATATATATAAAAAAATGATTGATATTATGTTAAAGTGTTTTCGTGCAAATGTTTTTCCCAGACACTGTTTGATTAATGATAACTTTACAAAATATTTATTACAAGAGATACATTGTTAATAATTTGTTTTCTAAAACGTTTATAATTGAATTAAAAATGTTTGATTTTTTTGACTTGGCAGAGTTATAGAATAAAATTAATTCCTTCTCTAGCCAAAATCAATCTACATTATACACAGACGGAGAAAAATAATTTGGTAAAATTACCGTGCTATATGGTAATGATATTTCTGTCAAACGAAATCTAATTCTGGTTAGAAAAAAATAAATAATATATACAGTATTCAAATAATCATTTGGTAACTTACTGCTCATATGGTAATGGTTTACCGAAAATGCAAGTTTTCAAAATCATAATTCGAATTACCACACATTTAGTAAACAGAACTGAAGTAAAAACAAAATAATTTAACCGAAAGAATAGTTTTTATGCCATACTCTATGAAATTATGATAAAATTACTAAATCTTACCACATTTACTAAATTTTATCTCATAATATAATACTATATTTACACGCTAATGTTTGATATGAAGTTTGTATTAGAAAAAGCAGTATGGTGCTATTTGTTGGTATGAAACACAATTTCAAATGTTACCCATTCATTTAATTTGCTTTTTTCCTATCGTGAAAGTAAAAAAATAAAAAATAGAAACGTTGGTGCGAATCATGCCAGTTTCCAAAAAAAACATTCTCGAAAATAATTTCTTTAAATAATCTTTACGAACATTTAATAAAATTTATCAAAGTTATTGTTGAGAAAAATTAATAAAAATTATATTAAATTCACTATACTTTAGGACAAATTTTTTCTGTTCGTTTAAAATATTTTAAAAGTATTTATTTAAATTTAAAAATATAGAAAAACCCTAGCAAAATATATCTAACTTTCTGATTTTTTCCTTTCCTCTATGAAATAATTTAGAAAAGAGAATAATTCCCAATAATAACTTAAATTTTGTTAGTGGTAAACATTTCACTGAGGAAAACTACGTTCAAAACTACCAGAATATGGAAAAAATTTACTGTGTTTCTAGCTCCATGTAAGAGTCAGAAAGCTCGGTAATTTTTACCGAAGCGCTTTGGTAAAATTAACGATAAAATATAGTTTTATGATGCGTGATAAAATTTGGTAATTTTATCACGATACTTTAGTGAATGGCATAAAATCAATTTATTTGATAAAATTTATTTTACAGTATTGTATTTTTACTAAATGTGGGGTAATGAGAACTATAATTTCATAATATCCAGAAAGCAGTTAACATATGAACGAAAAAAATTACCAAATGAATGGTTTAAAAATAGCATAAATTTGTTTTTAGTATCAGATTTATGTTTTTTTAAATTTATTTATTTATTTTTTTTTAACACAAATGCTATCAGAAGAAAGTGCTGTAGCTTTAGAAGAATTTTTTTTCTCCTTGTAAAACGCAAGAGAATTTTCAAAAGCATTATAATATATATTTCATGGAAATTTAAAAAAATGAAAATTCCGTTAATAACTATTTAATTCCCGAGTAATTAATTTTCGTATTATTAATAAAATTATTGTTATTAATTTTTTAAAAAGAAATAATAATAATATAAATAAATAATATAAATGATGTTGAACTGTAACCATGAGTGCGTAGTGCAATAACGTCTATAAGTCATCGTAAGTAATATGTAGGTTTTTGTCGGAAACTACATTTTTTGCCAATCTATCTTAAAAAAGAAACGATTTCTAAAAATTTTACTTCTTGAGATTTATGATTAGAATACTACATATATCGTAAGTCACGTTTCTAAAATTCACGTTTCAAACGCCCTACAATCGCTCTAATATCTTAGTTTATTAGCTTATGGTTAAATGGTAAACTGTATGAACGCATAACTGGCACTTGAATTTGAACTATTCAGTCTTATAAATATATTTTACAAATATTTTACAAAAGCTTTTAAACTGGAGGATACAATTTAATCTTAAATTATACTCCATACCAATGCACTGTTTTTTAAAATAAAAATACTTGTTAGTTTTTAAAATTTCTTATTTAATGCTCTTAAGCGTGGAATTCTCGTTCACTCAAATAAATTAGACACGTGATTTTAATTGGTCCGAAATTTATTTTTCGGTAAAATAGCATGCTTTTCTAAAACAATATGAAAAAAATACAGTTTATCACACATATACGTTTATTTTAATTTATAATTATTAATAAAATGCACAAATAAAAATACTTTTCATTAAAAAACATGACAGTAGAATGCATTACTTTTTAACCTCATTAATTGTTTAAATTATAAAATTTAACACAAAAATACATTATTTAAATGCATTATTGTAATGTATAATAATAATAAAATTGTAATTTTATAAAGTGCACAATTTCTACTTCATGGATTTCTTAGAAAAAAAGATTTTATTGCTCATTATTCGCAAGAAATCAATAAAATAGTCATATAAACGGAACGCGACCTAAGTACCCTATGACGTTTCTTTCCATTTACTTTAGACTCATTATACTTCGTTGTCTTGTGTTTTCAAGAACTTAAAAAAAAAAAAAAAAAAAAAACAGTTTGAATCTGATAATTTGCAGCGAATAAATAAGCAAAATCCGTGTTGAATGATGAATTCAACGTCAATTTATAAGTCAATTTTAACAATTTAGTTAATACAACGGAGCCCTTTAAAGGAATCATTTATTTCAGATAATACCGTTAAGTTAAGGAGAAAATTCGATAAATTAGATTGAAGAAGAGCGCAGAATTTCTTTTTAAATATTCGTTTACGTTTTATAAGACTTTAAATAGATATCATACTTTAGAAATTGTTAAATTAACTGTTTCAGACAAGCTGGAAAAACCGTTATTTCATCGATATATTTAATGAACAAAATATTTTTAATATAATTTTATTTTACATTCATTATAGGATGAAGTTTTAGAAATGCCAGAAAATAAATTGCTTAAAAGATTAGTTAATTTCTTGCTCTTGTTCCGATAATAACAGGTACTTTAGATGCTTAATGTAAAGCTAATGCTATTGTATGGCGGAAAAGGTGTTATATAAATGTAAAGACCACCCTGAATAAATATTTTTAAAATCCTTATAATAAGTGAAAACAAAAACTATACATATTACCTGATGAAAAATTCATTCCAAAATTTTAAATGTTCCACACACCTTGTCAGTGCGATCTCGACTACATCGGACAAATAAGATGAACTTAAAAGTTTAACTTAAGGTAGTTATCAAGAATGTGAGAAAACATCAATTCTGCATATCTTGGACATAAACTCAAATTCGACAATGCCAAAATAATTTACACTCCAGTCACATCAGCTCAGATCATCTTTATGCCCTGGTATCTTGTTTTATCCATATATATGCTGAATCTCTTATTTACTACATTAGCTCCTCACCAGCTCTCCATTGCGCTTGGAAATGCATTTTGTGCTGATTTGTCCCTCTCGGCTAAAGTGGCTTTTCTTGTTCTGTTGTTCATCCTTTTTCTCTCTTTAATTTTTGTATCCGCTCCTATTTTTTTCATTTTTCTTTGGAAACTTTGCATTTTTATTTCAAATGACTTTTGCTTTTTCTCATTCACATCTGGCAAGTCTTGAAAACGAGGGCCTATTTTTAAAACACTTGAAACCTCTACTGTTATTTCCAATTTTTATATTTTTGGAGCGAATGAAGTTTTTAATCAGGTAATATTATACCACTTCAGGCTCTTGGGGTTATTTATTTAAAAAGTATACACTTAAATACATACACACAGTAATCAAGTTGGGGTAGTAAATTATTGTGAAAAGAGAGAGCAAAATACGCTATGATGAATCATTGTAGAGGAAGGCTGGAGATGTCATAAGCATTAAAACTGTTTAAATTGGAAGTTGAAATGTGAATGTGTTTCTTCTAATCATCTTTTAACTCCTCAGTGTTTCCTCCTGCAATCAAACTTATATCAATGTTTTTTTTTCATCCACCTTCCTGTTCTGAGTATTAACTGATTTCGATAGCATTTTTGTTCTTGCCTTTACTTTTTAATTAAGAATTCTAATATCACACATTGAGAGCAGCGGTCTTTAAAGAACAATCTGTATACGATTTCACTCCTAAGCAAAACATTTAAGTTAGTTCATTTAATAAATTAAAAATCTTCCTAAATGTGAGCACGGTATTTTTTTAATGATTAGACTGTGATGACTATGAATATATTTGCTATCTATTATCTATATATACCATATTTGCTATCTTCAACTGCACTAATGGCAGTAGAAAAACATGTAGGATAACAGAGTTCTGGAAATACAGTCTCAATTACATCAATATCAATAATTTTATTACCCGTAAACAATTAAGAATTAGTAATATTGTCCTTTTTTGAAGCCTCAATTTACTCACACTCACAGTGGAAGGAGTTACTATATCAGAAAAAACAACCATTTAAATCTGTTTCCATAAAACATTCGTTTTCGTTTTTGTGAAGAAGTTCTAGCCATTTCAGCGTCAAAAATAGTAAATGTAACAATTAAAAAACAGTCAAGTTAATAGAAAAATATAACAGAAACAGTAAACAAATTTGCAAAAATATAATAATCAAAATTTAGCACAAAGAATGGTAATAATAAAGCTAGTAATTAGTTCTATATGGTAATAATTAGTTCTATGTTTTACATGTTTTTTTTCCTGGACTTCTATACAAAACCTTCGGGGTACTGAGGGAGTTTTTTTTAGGCTTTTGCCATCTCTCTCAATAGAAAAGGTTTTGTTTTATGGCCACTGAGGCCTGTACCCCCTGAAGACGTCGGCTTCAGTGGTCATATTTTTAAATTTAATATTTTTAATTTTATTTCCTTCGCTTCCTTTATTTCTACTTTTATTCTCTCTTTTATTGAAATTTCAGCTGCTGTTTAGCGCATTTTTTTCAAAGAAGTTTTCCATTTTGATTAAAAAAATTATTTGTATTCTTTTAGTATTGTAATAATAGAGCATAAGAATAAGAGCGCTATCAAATGTAGACAACCTAGGATAAAATGTTTACAGTTTGTGATGCCAGATTTATTCGTATAAAATATTGTACAGAAGAAGAAATATGGTTGCCAGGTACTTTAGTTAAATTTTTCAAAACTATATTATGTTGTTGTTGCTAATTCCCGCGCCAGACCAGATCAATGAATCCGTTGACATTTAGGAAGTACTATGTTATGTTTAACGCTGAAACTCGAAAACGAAACTAGAGAAAATGCTTACTTCCGCTTTTGATTTTATACTTCCTGTTGCTCAAAACAAAAATCGATGGTTTTTTTAAAATCATTATAATTTCTGTTCTATTTGACGTAGAAACTAAATTGAAACAGTTTTGGAAAGAAAAAGTTTATAATTTTTTTAATATATATATATATATATATATATATATAATAAAATAGAAAAATGAAATTTTAGTCAAAATTGGCTAAAAAAAGGTAGTGTTCCTTACAGGGCTCGAAAAACCGCCCGTCCTCGGCGGTTACAAATTCCTCGCGGACAAAAAATTTCTCGAATCCGACGTCCGCGCGGGCGGCCATTTTCCCTTTAATGTTCGTGATACATTTTCAATTTTTGTTATCTTACAAGAGTCTATCGCCTCACTTGTATAATGACCCTCTTATCTAGAAATACAGCAACATACTGCGCTTAGTGGAATTGATGTTTTCTCTGTCTGGGAGTACTGCAGCGGTTGAAAGGAGCTTTTCAGTAGTGAACTTACAAAAAAACACATTACGTACTGGTCTTAACAAAAAGCGTTAAACGCAATTATGAACATCTACCTAAATGGAAAACCCCTTTCAGATTTCTGAGCACAAACCTCTGTAAACCATTGGCTTGATTATGGAACTGGCAAACGTCATATTTGATTCATTTAAAAAAACGCAGTACCCTCGGATAAATTGACATTCCAGATAACTTGACCTCTGTTATTTAAATTATTTCATAAAATAAATACTAGGTTTTACGATTAGTAACCTAGTATTTCTTTTATTACTGTATAATGTAAACCTAGTATTTGTAATCCTAGTAACTACTAATTCACTGTGCAATTTATATAAATGTTTGTAATAAATAAGAGAAAATTATATTTTTATTTATTCAGAAGCTACGGGTTAGTTTCAAAAGAGGACGGGTACATTGTAGGACAAGCCGTCCTCGGGGACGGGTAAAATTTCTGAGTTTTTTCGAGCCCTGGTACCTTAACAATTTTTACGTCTTTTAATACGTCTTTTAGTATTATAGTTTTCTGTATTTTAAACTCAAAGATTATCATTTCTCGAATAAATTAAGCATGATTGTCTTGAAAGACTCTTTCTATCCTATTTAAAATTTAAAAAAATTATTTTTGCCTCTGCAGAGAAAAATTTGAAGGACTCCGTATAATAACCAGACTTCTCTAGTCATTTATAGAGAAAATACTTAGTTTTAAAATCATAATCCTTTTAAACATTACAATTTCAAATATATTTCTCATAAAATAAGATATCTGAAATCTTTTTAAGGTTAAATTAAGAATCTAAGCTAATATTCTTTATTAAAATTTACTGAAATGAATGATAAATATTTGTATTGCAAATTAATACTCTTTGAGTTTTTAAGATCTTCCCTAACTTCAATTTGTTATAGAAAACTATAAACGGCATATATTTTTATATAAGAAGGTACATAGCTTTATTATCTTACTCAATGACATATGTAAGGTTTTAAGATACGTATTTTATTATGGTACGCATTTTATTGATAACTTTGATTTGGTTAGAAAAACCCTTTGAGTCTTAAGTCTTTATTATTATTTGATTAGATTTTGTTTCGAATGTAAGTAAATTTTATTCTACGTTTTGACAACCAATTTGATGTGCATTAGTCGTCTTATTGATAGGAAGACTGGGTTTTAACGTATGGATACATAAATTTTATTGATTAGAATTGAAAACTTTAAATCAGAAATTGTTATTGGTAGCCTTTATTTAATACTGTTTATTAATCCTTACAAAATCGTACTATTTCTCTAAATTTATTTTCTATAAAGAGCATAAGAGGAATATTTTTTGGGGATGTGTTTGCTTTCTAGCTTTGCTCTTAATTGAATTTACAATTGTAAAATTTTTTGCAGCATTTTAAAGAATATGTTTTAACATGGCGAAATACTAAATTTGAGCAAAATCGGTCGAATAGTTCCAGCGAAATTGAATTTTAAATATATGAATTTTTCGAAATTTAATTTCTCAGGAACTGTTCAACCGATTATTTTCAAATTTTGTATTTTGCCATGTAAAATTATATTCTTCAATATAATCCAAAAAATTGTTTACGTTACAATTCAAAATTTTATCGACCATTATTAAATAAAATAATAAAAAGTAATACATATTTAATGAAGGTTATTTTTTTCATGGAATTATCTTTGGATAAACAAAAGAAATTTTATAATTGGGTACAAAAAATGTTCAAGTCAATGCAAAAGTTATCGTGATATAATGAAATATGCAAAAATTAAAATTAGCATTAAGGGGTCCAAACTTTAGAGTGCTCTAATGACCAAACTATTTAGACCATATTTCCCAAACTACTTCTACCTCGTATGTTTTGGGGGTCAAAAATTTGAATCCGTCAAAAAAAAAAAAAAAAAAAAAAAAAAAAAGACATGCTAATTCAGAGAAAGTATGTCTTTGTGTCTGATTTCGTAACTTAAAATATCATCTGCACATATTAATTAGCATATTTGAGGTCACCCCCTCGAGTCATTAAGATTGAGTCCTAGAGTGTCAAGATTCGATCATTAGATCAAAAGTCATTCAGGGTGGCTTGTTCTTTTTTGCGCACTGTACATTGCAGTGTTTTATCAGCTTTATGATTTTGAGGAGAAACAAATTTAGAGATGTTTTACAAAGAAGTCCTAGCAATTTTTCTCTGTTTTTCCCCCTTCTCCTCATTCTTTTTTTATTAATCTGAGATAAAAAATAATCTGCGGATGCTGTGATATTCTACAGTGCTCTCTGCATAACTGAAGGGTTTCTGCTACCTAGTTAAAGAGTACAGTATATTACAATCAGATTTCAAGTTACAGTTCAAACGCTAATATTAAAGATACTTAAAGTGCATGTTAATATTTTATTAGCTTTCCGATATCTTGACAACTGTTTTTAGAGAAACGCATTTTCATTCTTTTTAGGTCAACAATATTATAGAATGAAATGTAAAATTATTCGTCTCTCAATAGACTGAGAAAAAGTTCTCAACACTAAAAATCGTGACAACTGCCCTGGTAGAATCAATTAAAAACAGAATTTTTTTCCCAATAAAAAAACTAACTTAACATGTAAAACCAAACCTGACTACACGATATATGCCAAAACAGGGCACAATCTCTAACCTAAATGATGAAACTGATCGCTTGATCAGTACAGCAGCTGCCACAGACTCTGTCAGCTAGAAAAAAAGCATGTCTAATAGGGTGTATGTTACACAACTCTCACCTTGGCATTTCAAATTGTCCACCAGGGTTCTTAGTGATCCCTGTGGCAACCACATTCTTTCTTGCACCAAGGCACCCTTGGACGTTAGAGCTGGTCTTCAAGCTGCAATTCAGCGCCCTAGGGTGACCCATACGTGTTAATTTTAAGCTCCAGGCATAATTCTCACATAGGAGACAGGGATCTCGTCCCTGTACCACTGACCTGCCAGAGTACTTCTATCGAACACGTGGAGGTCGGTCTGTCCAAGCCATTAGGCCACACCGACCATAATCCTCCTTTTCGATAATGTATAGGGACTACTAATGTTCAACTCCGAAATCTTGTAATTTTGAATTGAATAGCGAAGAGAAGGGAACTTCTGGATAAAGTATTGGGAGAAATTTGCCATTGTGGAGGACTTTTTGATGAAACTAACCCGCATTTGCGTTGCACGGAGAGAAAACCACGAAAAATCTGCACAATTACTCTGATGGCAAGGTGACTTAAACCCATGATCCGTCTACCACTGAGGTTATTTTGCGTCAGCACTGTGATCGAACGAGTCGTGGGTGGAATTCGTATCGACCATCCATCGCTGGGATTCACACCCGATTCACCTCATTGAGACACGAACGCTCTATCTCCTGAGCTCCATCCATCACCTGACATGATGATACCCAACTCATGATAATCAAAATGTAGAGAAAACGTGGAAAAATTACAGAACAATGAGAAAAAGGGAATATATATATATATATATATATATATATATATATATATATATATATATATATATATATATATATATATATATATATATATATATATATATATATATATATATATTCCTGACAAAAGGAAATATATATATATATATATACATTCTAATTGAAATTATCATCAAATAATCCAAGATATCATCTTTTGGATTCTTTGTTGCCTTGTTGTGGGCTGATTTTTGACGCCATTTTTTAGTGCTACTAAAATGCGCCCTTGGGATTTGCCAAAAATAGAACAAGATGCAATTTTATTTTTTCAAGAGCGAAATATTTTACCAAAAAAAAAAAAAAAAAAACGAAAATGTGCCAATTGTCATGACATGAAACTTTATTATGGTAAACGTACGTTTTAGAAATGAGATTTCATTTGGAATTTTATTTTATTAGAGTTCATATGGCGACAGCACATCAGGTGAAAGAAAATAGAGATTGTTTTGAATCTATGTTAAATTTTATATTTCCATTTTCCAGCGGAATCCGATTAACTACTTTAACATTAAATAAAGTGTTTTGAATTTTGAAAATGTTTTGATTTTAAATAAAGTGTTTTGAATTTTGAAAATGTTTTGATTTTAAATAAAGTGTTTTATTTAATAATTTGTCGCAAATATTTTAGGCGTAGACTGGCGGCACTTAAAAATCTCCAAATCTGTAGTTGCGGTGGCTTTAATACGTAAGCACCGAATTTTATTCCATACTTTTCTGAATCATATTACTTCAAACATAAAATATGTAAGAAGTATACATAAACACATAATGTTATATCATTTAATTTTTCAAAACAATTATTTTAACTACAATTTTTATAAAAAAATTATAAAGTAAAAAACGTAAAATAAAGAATTCTTAGGATAAAAAAAATGATTTTAAAAATTCCTCATATTGAAATAAAAAACTTCCATATTGTTTCTTTTTTTATTCTTATAGTTCTTAATCAGACGTAAAAAACCATTCTGTAGAGAACTATCAAGTAAGAAAAAAAATTATTTACAAGAAAATTTTTTATTATAAAAATCATAACACTTACCTGATTTATAAGTCTGGAGAATTCCAAAATGAAATGTTCTTCGTTTCAAAATTTTATTTTCAAATGATATATCATTACTTTTAGAGAACATACCAGACAGCAAAATTTTATAATTGTAAGATCTCGATATGAATTTTTATAAGTAGCTTTAAAGCAGAATAGCTGAATTCTAGTTGAAATTATTCTTTCAAAACTAAAAAGCACTTATCAAGATAACGATAAAAATGTATTAATAATAAGCACAAATGATACTATTTTAACTAATACGGATGATACTTTATTGTTGTTTTCTGAATTATGTAGATACAGAAATGCATACTATTCTATAAAGAAGAAGAATATTCCATAACTATTACAGTTCTGTACGTTCTGAATTCACATTTATTCATTGGAATGAAGAAAGCAATGTTGACTTCACTTTAATTTGTAATGAATTGAAGACAGAAGAAATGTATTTCACCATAATACACACATCTGAACAGTATGTAATCCCGAAGTCGGAAGTTATCAGTTGCAAGTTTGTTGATAATAGAAGTTAAAAATTGAGGAATTTTTCTTCAAATGTTTGGCCTGTTCTGTTTCTGAAAGATTTACCAATATTCTGGAGAATTTTTTCAAGTTCTTCGGCCTTTTCCTTAGGGAAATTTTGCTTCGTATTTGCTGCTAAGAAAATGGCGTCTGATTCTGCCAATGATTTTGATGGAACTAAATAGATTAATGTCTGATAATTTCAGGCTCCCGCTAGAGAGCGTACTCGAGCGTTGCGATCGCGAATACTAAATCCGTGATACGACAAATAATTAAGACATCTATTCCCGTTGATTTTACTTGCTTGTGCTCACCTGACATAAAGAAACTTGCCCGAATTATAATTAAATATTAAAGTATATGTAATTTACTTTAATTTACTTTTCTAAATGAATAGACCTATAAGATAGAAAATATCACTGTTGTTATCTTCAAGATATTTGAAAACAGAATCGTTTATTGTAAAATTTAAAACAATGGCTAACTTTTAACCAATCAGAAAATTCCATTCGGTGCTCATGCCGCTGGAACAGCTTTTCGCAGAATGTTCTAATGTCGACATTGACCTTCCTCGTGCTTTGAACTATCTGTATGCCAAGTTTCATAGCATTTGCTCGGTTGGTTTAAGAGTCTATAAAGGACAGACAGACACGCATTCATTTATATATATATGTTACCGGCAAAGTATGAAATCCGGCATTGTATAGAATGACTAGGCATTGTATAGAATGCCTAAAATTAGCAAAGTAGGAAAAGTATGAAATGATTTATATTTCACACATTTCCTAGGCATTCTATAGATTGCCAAATGAGAAACCGGCAAAGTATAAAATACATCTTCGATTCGTTTCAAATATCATTTGGCAAGGCTCATGACTTTTAACGCGTGGCTCGTGATTTTTGTCTAATAACAAAAATTATTTTTTTACTGTGTTACATGGAAATGGAGGAATTTAATGAAATTTACATGGAAAAATTTAATGAAATGTAATTCTAATCTCATTCAATCCCGACATGTTGCAACAAGTACACTGTGAAAAATTTCGAGCTAGGTTGCGCCAAACATCGGTATTCATTTGCTGGCTACATAAATTGGTATTCAGTTTTATTATATATTCGTGCTTTCACTAGCTCCAAACAACGAGAGAAGGTTGCACCAAAAAAAAAAAAATGGGATTTTGAAAGAACCTTAAAGCAGTGAAAGGTTGCACGAAAAATCAGTGTTTTGAAAAAAGCTAAAAGCGGAGGAAGGTTGCACCATGATTTGGTATTTTAGAAGGGAACTAAAAGCGAGGAAGGTTGCACCATTATAAAGTATTTTTAAAGCGCCAAAAAGCAGAGAAAGTTAGCATCATTATTGAATATTTATAAAAAAAGAGAAGATAATTCAAATCAAATTTATATAAATCAAATTATAATTTAATTATTTAAATCTATAAAAATTATAAAAAAACTATTTTTATTTTAGATGTGTTATGTAATATAAATATAAATCTATATTACATAACACATCTAAATTAAAAATAGTTTTTTTTAATTTTTATAGATTTAAATAGCTAAATTATAATTTGATTTATATGAATTTGATTTAAATTATCTTCCCTTTTTTCATAAATATTTAATAATGATGCTAACTTTCTCTGCTTTTTGGCGCTTTAAAAATGTTTTCTTTCATAAAAATTTTTTTCTTTCTTCAAGTTGATATATGTAAAATTAAAATTAATTTTTTACATTTCATTCGTTAAAGCACCAGCAGATGCTATAGAGTTAATACCACTAATGTTTTAAACAGAAGAAAAAAAGAATTTTAATTTTAGGCTGAAGCAAATTCTTATTACTATGTATTTTGATATTATTTTATTATTTAAAAATGAAAATATTAATTTCACAAATAAAAATCTATATAAAAAAGTAGACAAATATTGGATTAGTCAACCCCCAATCTCTAACTAAGGAAGCATGCCAATATTATTTACATTGGCTTATGGAAATAATAAATTTGAAGTTTGTAAGCTGTTCTTGAAACTAGTACTTTTGAAGTTTGAAAAAAACTGTTTATTACCTTCTAGAATTCTGGTAATTTCAGCTGAATAAATATTTTAATTAATAGGCTTTGCACTGATTATAACAATATTATTTCCTAAGCTTCTTTCTTGATGAAAAGCATTGATGTTGCTGGTGCCTTTGTGCTAATGAAAGAAGATTAAAACTATGTAATTTATTGTTATAAAATGTATAGGAATTGAAATAATTTCGCAGAAGAAACGAAACTTGAGCCTTTAAATTTTTAAAACACAGAAAGATCAATCAAAGAAAGTCATATTTTAATTACTATTTTTAAAATACAATATTAAAAAACATTTAGAAATTGTTGTTCTCATGTAGAAAAATGTTTAAACATTTTTATCTTAAAACTCCTTTCGCCCATAAAGATCCTGAAAACGAAAGTTTTGATATTTTAAAATTTTATTATTATTATTATTTTTTGTTGCTGTTAAAATGCGCCAAAGCACCCAAGAAGAATTTCTCCTCATTATAAATTTTGAATTGAATTTCATACAGGACGATCACGCAAAAAAATTTGCAGAAGGTACTGTCAACTGTTAAAATATTAAATGAACAATATGATCATCACTTGGATGGATCAAAGAGTTCGTGTTGTGCCTAAGAGGGCGGGATATGGCTGCTGATAAACACACAAGTAGTATTCATGTGGATGGCATTAAACCTCCACCTGTGTATTGTTTGTGAAGATTGTCTTTTTAACTAAAGTTCCTTTGTTTCACAGAAGAAAATATATTTCAGAATAAAAAAAAAAAACTTTTTTAATTCAAATACATCTTTTTAAAAATATTATTTTAAAAAAAAACAAAAAACAACTGTAAATATTATAAAGAATACTTATGACCTTTTTCATGATCAATTATAACGTTCGATTTTATGCTTATGTTGTCTTTTCCCTCCCTCACAAAGCGCAAATGTGGTAAATTACATAAAATAATAATAATTCATGGAAAAATAAGTATCTATAGCAAAGTATCTATGATCATCTAAGTATTTTTTAATATTTAGATTTAATGAAAAATATATTTATTAACTTTTTAAACACGATATTTTGCTCAATTTAAAATTTGTTTCGCTCAGTAAAAAAATATAAATAAGAAAATTTATTTTTTAAAAAAAATATAATAAGAAATCAGTTTATTTCAAAATGCTCTAAAATATATCTTGTTCTGGTCGGTATTTTGTTCAAATTTCAGTAAGATTCTTGGTGAATTAAAAAAAAATCAGCGCTTTGTTTTCCTTAACGTCAATATGTTTCTTTGGTTTTTTTCCCTACCTCGTGCGCCAAAGAGAAATCCAGTTTCGATGACAACAATTGCTTTTTGAAAATCTCAAGTGCTAACTTGAAATTTGAACGGAAATATAATTCGCTTTGAAAATTTTACAACAAAGGCATTTAAGAATGTATAGACAAAAATTCGTGTAATTATGTGACATTATAAACGAATATGAGCAATATAGAACATGAAAATCAAAACAGAAACATAGATATTGATAAGAAATTTCAATCCTAACAGAACGCACATAGAATTTTTTTGTTCGGTAGAATGCAATCAAAACACGGAACATTTTCATCAGCAGTAAATTTGGCGGAAAGCTATGCTGCTTAAGATTGCTGTTTTTACCGTTTATTTTTCACTAGTATTGCACTTTCTGTGCGCATAAAATGGATTTATCTCCTTATTTATTGAAAAAGAGCTAATATAGATTTTACAATATCTAATTATTCATACAACGAATATAGTTTTCTAGAAGAAATTTGAAACTAACTCTTTCACAACACACAACAAAATTTTTTAAAGATGACATGAAAGAAATGAACTGTAATTATTGCAAATAAATAAGAAAAGTTTACTTACTTGCAAAAGAAATAGACGATTTCAAAGTAAGTGGCGTGAGATGATAGCAAGCATCGACAACAAAATCCGCCATTAGTCAACAGCTACAAAATAAGTTATCGGTCACGGTTAAAGCTCGTGCCTGACATAGTACGAAAGTTTGGTGCAATCGATTGCGCCATAAACGCATTTCTTGATCATATTTACCAATTTACGGTGCAACCTAAATAAAATAATTTTTCATTTATCCAATTTATGATGCAATTAGAAACTTTGCACCATGTATTGGATAAACATTTACCCAGATTTTTTACAGTGTAGGTTAAATTAATATTTTTTATATGAAAATTTTATTTTGCTTAATAAGAAAGGCTTAAATTTTGTTTTGCATAACTTTTTAATTTTCTTTCCACATTTTACATAAATGTTTTTCAATGGCCCTCTCAGTTTTTTTCCAGAATAGCATTTTTATTTTTGAGAAATGCATGTTACTGTGAATGAGCGAATTCGGTAGTTTTACATTTATTCGATATTTTAATACTTACTGAAGGTAGATTAGAAGAAACAGCAGTGTAGGGTATACCGGGCAGTGGCACTTGACCTTAAAAAAACACCAGAGAAGGGTATACCGGGCAGTGGCACTTGACCTTACAAAAACATCAGTTTAAGGTATACCGGGCAATGGCACTTAACTAGAACTAGTATGACCGGATCTTTGGTAAATGTCCAAAATATATACTAGGTCTAGTTAAGCGCCATTGCCCGGTATACATTTGCCCGGTGTACCTTAAATTGATGCTTTTTTTAAGGTCAAGTGCCACTGCCCGGTATACATTTGCCCGGTATACCCTACACTGATGTTTTTTTTAAGGTCAAGTGCCATTGCCCGGCATACATTTGGCCGATACTCCAAACTCTGATGTTTCTTCTAATCTATCGTCAGTGAGTATTAAAATATCAAATAAATGTAATTATATCCAAGAGTAAATTAATATCAAATTGGATGTAATAAATATTTTGGACATTCACCAAAGCGACTATGTGATTGTCAACATTCACCAATGAAAGTCAACAACCACCGATTTCGCTCATTCACAGTAATATGCACATCATTTACATATCATAACCTCATCAGGACGTTAATTTCATACTTTACCTAAATAGCTTCCGGCATTGTATAGAATGCCTAGGCATTCTATACAATGGCTAGGCAAAGTATGTAATACTTCTCACATTTCATACTTTGCCTAAAAACGTCAGGCATTCTATACAATGCCTAGTCATTCTATACAATGCCGGCGTTTCACACTTTGCCGGTAACGTATATATAGATTCTCCACTACAAAAACGTGGTTTTTAAAAATATTATTTTTATTTTGATTATTTTATCAGCTTTGTTAGCTTACTCTTTATTTTTCTTTGATTGTTGGATAAAAAAATGATAATTTAAAACTATATTTTTCAATCTTTCATTACAAAAATTTAAATGGACATGAATTAAAAAAAATAATGTAAAATTTAGTTTTTGTTTACGTATGTTCTTTATATGTTATTGAGATTTTTTTTGAATAATGCATACTTTATTTTATAAATTAGGTAAATAAAAAAATTGTGGTGATACTAACTTTTCTAATGCTGATTAAATTTCAATAGTCACTTTCCTTTCCTTTATAAAAATGTTTTATCATAAAATTTTTCTTCAGTGTTGGTGAGAAAAATGAAGAAATAATTTTTCAATCAAATTGGATCAACGCTCTACCCCTTGATGGCTCAAGGGATAGAGCGTTCGCCTTCCAATGAGGGGAACCAGGTTCAAATCCCAGCGGTGGCTGGTCGATATGAATTCTGCATCCGTCTTGCACCGACCACAGTGCCGACGTACAATATCATCAGTTATATACGGATCATGGGTTAGAGTCCCGTTACCGTTAGGCTGACCATGGGAGATTTTTGTGGTTTTTCTCTCCATGAAACGCAAATGCTGGTTAGTTCCATCAAAAAGTACTTCACGAAAGCAAATATCTCCCAATATTTGATTCAAGAGTTCCTCTGTCTTCTGGATTGGATACAAAATTACAAGGCTACGGCATTGAACATTAGTAGTCGTAAACCCTAAAAATTGTTTCGGCTGCTCAACGACGGTTATAAAATATAAAATAAAATTTCTGTATTCTGAATCTCTATGAACCTCGATGTACCATTTAAATCCCAAATTCAAAAGGAAAATCTGAAAAAATAATTTTCAGAGGCAATTTATTATTGTCTTTTTCTTCTGGAAACAAATAGCTGCTACGTATAACACAACGGAGTGCTCATCAAAGATTCTTAGATTCTTTGAAACAAAACATAATTTCAACATCAGTTTAATTACAGTAACTAATCTTCTTTTCAATTATGGAACTTAACTTCAAAAATGAAAATTAGGAATTGAAATAGTAAATTTAGCGCTCTTCTGGCTCTAATAGAACACCAAAAAGCTCAGTATTTTTTTCCAAAGTGCTTTGGTAATGATTTTGGTAATATAAACCATGGCTTCACAATGCGAAATAAATTTTTATTACTTTAGTAAAACTTGGTAAATGTAGTCTAATTTAGTAATTTTGTCATGATACTTTAGAACAAGGCACAAATAACATTTATTCGGGTAAATATACTTTTAATCTTGTATTTTATACTAAATGTGCTGAAATACTGCACGTGCTTATAATTTAATCTCTCAGTTGTGTACCCATATGAATGAATCAATTTTAGTCCTATCAATACTGATATGTAGCCTTATGGTTTTCTGAATTTAAAACGCACCGTAATGATATTCATTGCAGTTATTATTAATTTTTAACCTTTAATAACATATTACTAAAATTTTTGCATCTAAAAGCACAAATTTCTACCCTATTGTAAAATATCATAAGGCTATATTCGACTATTGCGCACGCAAATAAAATTTTTATCTTATTTAAATCTTTCTTAATTAAATTAATCCTGATATGATGCTTTATTGTTTTGTCTTTTTAAAATTTATCTTAATTTTATAAATTTGCAATAACCCATTATTTTTTACTTTCATAATAATACTTTCACCACATGTTTAAACATTATAGTAAAATGTCGCGAAATAGTGCTCAAGCAGTTCACGTGCACATGAAAATATAATTTCTCTCTCGTATCCATATGAATGAATCTTTGTAAACTTTATTAGTCCTGATATAAAGCCTAAATGTTATATACTTCTTAAATTTACATTAATGCCAATGTTTGCGATAACTATTTAGTTTTTATCCTTTATTGTAATTTCACGTCATGTTTAGTAATTAAAAGTTCGAGTGTAGTGTACGTGTGCATAAGAAATTTATTTTCTTTTATTGATCACTTGGGTATGTATAAATGAAACATTCTTAATTTTTTTCATATTGTAATAAGCAGTCTCCTTTTTTTGCTATTATTTACAACAACTATTTATTTTTAGTCTTTTATTCTAATTTTTACCATTTGCTCATAATTTAAAGCTTCGTAAATTTTAGAAAAAATTTCTTGAGACTGATGCATGATACATGTGCACATAACAGTAAAACAGCATATTTCACGATATATTGATGTATTTGGTCTTTGCTCCAAAATTAAACATAATATACTGGTTGACCATCATCGCAACAAAACATCTGTTTCCAACAAATTGTAATGGCTGTTGCTGGTTCAAAAATAATAAACATAACATGATGGTTAAACCATTATAAGAGTAAATTAATATTTTCCATCATACTTTGATGACTGTTGTTGTTAATAACCATAACTTATTGATAGACCATCAAAATGGCCATGCAACATCTTCCGTCTTAGTTTGATGGTTGTTGTTGATTCAGTAATAAAAAACATAACTTGCTGGTTTGCCATCATAATGGTAAAAAAAACATCTCTTATCTTATTTTGATGATTGTTGTTGGTCAAACAATAAAACACATAACATGATGGTTGAACCATCATGCTAGTAAAACAACATGTTCTATCTTATTTTAATTACTATTTTTGGTCCAACATAGTAACATAGTATGATGGTTGAACCATCTTAATAGTTAAACAACATGTTCCATCTTATTTTGATGGTTGTTACTTGTCCAACATTAATAAATACTCCTTGTTGGTAGACCATCAAAATAGCCATACAGTATCTTCCTTCACATTTTGATGGTTGTTGTTGGTCCAACAATAAAAAACATAACTTGTTGGTTGACCACCATAATGGTAAAACAACATCTACCATCAAAATATTATGGTTTATATTGGTCCATCAAAAATCAAGCATTTTTGATGGTTTACCATCATAACACAAAAGCAACACTTTCCATTTTGTAATGATCGAAATTTGTTTGATCCTCAAAAACCATCAAAACTAGATGGAAATTGTTGTATGATAGTGACGATAAACACATCAAGAATCTTATTGAAACCAACATAAACCATCAAAATCCTTTGATAGTACCATCAAGAAATTTAAAAATTACCAAGTGAAAGGTTCATATACCGCATATTTAGGGTTTTGTTAACCAGAATTATTATTATTATTTTTAAACAATAATATAATTTATATAAAGTGCTTCCATTCTAAATTTTTTTTGCGTGTACTAAGGTTAACCATGACTGCATGATGGTTAAGCATAGATAGACCATGGTTTCACAATATGTGATAAAGTTTGGTGAATGTGGTAAAATTTGGTAATTTTATCATGATAACTTTATACCTTAGAACATAGTTTCCCAAACTTATGACTTTTATGTACCCTTTCTAAATTTTTCGTAACGCAGTGTACCACTAATAAAAAAATGAATGTATTTTTTAGTATAAAAATATTGTACAAAAGTTAAAAATCACATCTGGCTGTTGACCCCACTATTCATTAACTGTTAACTCTGCAAAAAATAGCCAATAGAAAAATACGTAATCGTAAATTTTCATGTCTAGCTTTGTTTTTAAATAAAAATTTTTGAAATTTTCGTTTGATGCAAGGTATTTTGCATAAAAACGCGTACCCCCGTTAAACTGTTGCCGCACTCCTGGGGGTACGCGTACCACACTTTGGGAAACACTGCCTTAGAACAAGGCATAAATGACATTTCTTCGGTTAAATATACTTTTCAATTTTGTATTTTTCACTAAATGTGTAGAAATAAGAACTATAAATTTGAAAACCAGAATTTCTGGTAAACCTGTTACTAAAGAAACGGGGTTTAAAAACCACATATTTTGGATTTTATTAACCAGAATTATGTTTTTTTTTCTTTTTAAAACAGCGATGGTGATTTACATAAAGTGTGACAATTTTTACAACTTTTTTTCGGTCCACAATAGGCTATTGCAGTTATTCTTCACGTTGCATAATCAAATCATGGGATTTATTTTTTGTAAATAAAGTATAATTTGGTAAAAAGAATAATAAAATTTTCTTTTTTCTCTCAAAATAAATCATAATTAAATATAAAATATTTCGAAATGTTATGTTGTATGAAAAATAAAGATGTAAGGCTTTTCCTTCAAATGATTTCTTTAAAATTTTATTAGCATACAAGCGGATACTTTTTAACTAGAATTTTCAAAGTTATTTAATTTTTGACACACTTAAATGTTATTCATTACACTCATTTATGTTATTTAATGAAATATCTTGAAATTTTAAATCCTACAACATTTGATAATAATTCACTTCTAATATACTCTCATGAAATTATATTAATTTTTCTTAGTTCTATTAAACTCATATTCATAACTTGGAAAGCACCTCTTAAATGTAATCAAAGAATTCGTTGTCTGAAATAAATTGAACTTTTCTATTATTTAGATTTCCAAGTTAATTGGTGTTTTGTTTAGAGAACACATTTCAGCATGTTAAATTTTATTCCGTTTTTGAAAGTATAATAATAATATGTGATGGGCTTTGATTTAAATATTTCAAATTGTGAAATAATTAAAACAAAACTAGCAAAAAAGCGATTTGTTTGTTTGCAGTTCAGTTTTAATTTTTGATCAACAGTTTGGGGGGTTTCAGCCTTTTCTTGTTCAGTTTTGTAACATACTTACGTACGCAAAAGCGTTCATATAATACGTATTCAAATTTAGTAACAATGTTTTCATAAAAAAATGGTTCAGTACTTAAAAATAATTCTATTTACATTTTTTTAAACTTTTATCATGGTATTTATTTTAAATAATTGCATAGTTATATTAATAATTTAATTTCTCTTTTTTATGCTCTAATGCTATGAATAAAGTAAATGCTGTAATAGAAAAGAATAGGGAAGGATGGGGAATTTCATACGAAAATGTTGCCTATATTTTTACAGTTGGGTACGGTACAATATCATACTTTCAAAGTTAATATCTTGAAATTTAGCACAATGAAATAACAGAGGACCTTTCAATTGTAAATTTTTATTTGTATGTTCTTATTTATGTGTAGAAATCGTCCATGAGCTTTCTATACTGAACATAGCTCAAAATGTGTGTTTGGAAAATGGACATAACATTTGATTCCTCTTATAATTTTTTTTCCTTTATTTTAAAGACTATAATAAGGGATCCCAATAAATCCGTAATTCGATGTCATTCAGTTGTCTAAATCACTTCAGGTTTTTACTTTAGACTTTTTTGAAGAATTTAAAAGTTAATAGTTGCTTCCACCAGGTAGTCACGACTCAATGACTCAATAAATTTATAATAGTGGTATAAAATTTTATTTTCTATGAATTTGGATTTTTAAAAACCTCCTTATCATTTTGTATTCTGAATAGGAAAAGATTGTATGAAAAGTTTAAACTGCAAAACACTGTAATAAACTGAAATGCATCCAGCCATCTCTTAGTGACAGGTTTATGCTTTAAGTTTTCGATATAGAATTTTGCATTACGATATTGCAGTTTAGATTTGCAATTTAATAAAGATGTTTCAATAATTAGAAGGTAAACAAGCTTGTAAATGTTTTAAAATGAATATTTAGAAAATATCTTAAAAGATTATTTAAATTTTTTTTTAATTCTATTAATAGGAAAACGATCAAAAATAATACATTAGTATAGACTAAATATTGGACCAACAATCTGAAAAAAGTATATAGTGATTTATTATTCTTTACGTTCTTTCTATATAGGAAAAATTTCAGTACTTTGATAATATAATGTCTCAATAATTCAAAATAACATTATTAGTACTTTGTTTTTTTAAAAAAATACATTATAATACTTTTAAAATTTTTTGACTCTTTTTTTTTCCTTGCTTAGTTTTAAAATTACTAGACGAGCATAGCATAGAAAAGCATTACATTATGAACAACAATTTTGAAGAAAATATTTAAGTGAAATTTTTATGCTTTACCTTTTTGGTCCAAACTGTTTTTTTTTGTAACAAAATGTCTCAATAATTCAAGATAATAATATTTTTATGTCAACATTTTTATATGAAATATCTTTATTTATGTATTTACTGGACAAAAAATATGTTTGGAAGATTTATCTAATGTCAGGACAAACCTATTTAAAAATGAATGCGCGCATATTTCAACCCTAAGCTATAGCAAACAAGACATTATATTGTATATTTAAACAGATTTTCCCTATAACATTGATTCGCAGAATCATTTATGCTTTATAGTTAAAATGATATATATTGACGTTTTCAATATTTACGAAAAATTTGAGAAGAAATTTATGTTATGAATTTACTTTTAAATACTTTCTTCTTATAAACATCAATAAAGAAATTAATGTTTCGACTTTCATTTCTGCAGATTTGATGTGAAAAAAAATTGTATTAAAACAATTTAAAATTAGTATTTTCCTTTCAAGTTCATTAAACTAGATGTATTTTCAGGAAGATTTAATGCATAAATAATATTTTAAAAGTATAATATATTAATAATCTTTTAAAGTTATTCTTTTAGTTTTATTCATGGAATGTATAGAGGTGAGTATAGACTCTTGTTTTAAAAAATGTTCACAAATTCTTAAAAACAATGTTTAATATCTTTTAATTAAGTGAAAATTTTAATTAAAATTTGGAAATTTTACGAAAGATGTTTCTTTAAAAATTAACCATTTTTTAAAATTTAAGTGCTGGTTTTTCAAGAAAAGGGCATTATTTGGAATAAAATATCTAGAGCCAAATAATGGAATTTAATATAAAATATTGGAGAACATAGTGCCTGAATTAGCAAAGTTTGTATTTGACCCAGACGTAATTTCAAAATTTAACTTGTTCTTTATGAAGTTCGTTTTATTATTGTTGTCTTATGCCGCTTATCAGTACTGACAAGCCTATTTTAAGGCAGAGGAGTGCGCTTTTTCTTGTTTTCCAGTTTTCTAGTGGCGCCATCTATAACCAAAAATTGGATTTATGTCACACACATACGTCACAGCCCGTTTTAAATGGAGGACACATTCACACACCATCTATCTATCTGCAGATTGTAATACACCATATATATACCTGCAGATTGTAATTTCGACCTGAACCAGAACACGACCAATCTCTGATCCAGTACCCTTATAGGTATTGATTTGTTATAGAAATTTGGAGGACTTTGTGACCCCAACAGATTTTAATGTACCAGTCACCATTTTGTACACGGGGAATCTTCGGCCAGCGGAGATTAAACTTAGACCTCTTGGACATGGGCACAATGTCCTACCAACCAGCCCATCCTGGTCAGCCATTTTATTAAACTTAATAAGAAATTAGATGAAAATCTCTGAAAATAATCTAAGATCACTCAATAACTCATCAGTGACATGATTAATATTCAATTTTAGGAAATCTCCACCAATTCCTGACGAGAAAGTAACCTGTTAGCCCTTTTATGTTGAACAAGAATATACTGGTATAAGTTGAAACAACATTTTTGCATTCGGTTATCAAAAGCACAAGAATCACATCAGTTGAATGTTGGAAAAGGGGCATTTAAAATTTGAACAAGAGAAACTGTTTAAACTTTAAGTTTATCATTCAAAATCAAGTAAAATTAACAATTTTTGCTAGTTGCAAAACAAGACGACATTTCAAACATATACTGTAACAGCTAAAGTTTGTCCACAGAAATGAAATCCAAAAATTCAGCTCATCTTTGTGATACTTTTATTTGAATTCGCTCGCAATGGTATTTTTAATGACCACCGACCTTTGATATGAGTGGTTTTAAAATTACCCTGCAGTTAAGAGAATTTCAGTTGCTGGTTAAAAGACCTGGTTATTGTACGATAATATAGGGACAAAAATTAATTTGAAAATTAAAATACTTAAAAAGTTAATTAATTAGGTTATTGTTAGAAAGTAATTAGTTAAGAAATGGGATTAAAAATTAGCGACTTAAATTTATTTATTTTGAATAAACAAAGCGTGATATGGTTTCTTACATGCAAAATAATTACCAAATTTTTTTTAAACATAAAGTTAAATAAAAGTATTGAGAAAATTTTTATTTTAAGCATAAACTAGTTTGTTGAAAAAAACTGCTAAATTAAAATGATTAGAATATAAAATATGAATTTTATGATTATTACTATTTTTTTTTCTATTTGAGGATCCCCTTACTTGAAGTAAATTTAAAAATGTTTTCTATAAATAAAAAAAGTAAGCTTCTTTATTTAATACGATATAAAAGTCTTTTTCTGAATATATTTCTTTAAAAAAAGTTAAAGATATTGAATACATTAATTTTAAAGAAACATGTTCGCGAAAAAAAAGTAAGCTTGAAAACATTCCACTAATTTGTTAAATAAAAGTCTTGATTTTTTTAAATCTTTGGATATTTTAAATAAGTAATATTTACTATAATCTTACATGCTTTAAAATTTTTTAAACAGTTTTATGTTAGGTACTAATTTTAATTCAACCAAGAAAGAAGTTCTTAAATCAAATTTTCTTATAGAATTTAGTTAAACTAAATCCAAAAAATAATGTATGTGATAGATAGCTATTATATTAATTTTTGTTAAAACATACCGTCTTACAACTAATTTGATTACTTTTTTATCCTCAGAAACTTATTGATCTATCCTTTAAGTTTTTTTTTTATATACTTTGCAAAATATGAAATAACAAAATATTTTTTAACATTTTATTTTAGTTTTTTTTCTAATTTGAAAATTAGTTATTCTAATGAGATGTTAAAAATAAGTTAATTCCATAATTAATAAATAGGTCTTTTTTATTTCCATGAAGCGAACATTTACTTGATACGAAAATACACTCTTAAGTTAACTAAAAGTGTAATTAAATAAAATAAAATTTTTCAAACCTGAAATTCAATATATATTAATTCAGAAAACTTTAATACACTGCTTTAAAATTTTACCAAAAATAATTATGAAAAATATACGTTTGATATCATTGTATTGTTTCCTATTATGTTGTATCTTCATTAGACTGAAACTTTATCTGAATAAACTTTTCTTATTAAGAAGGTTCTAGAAGATTAATATCTTTGCGGATAGCTCTTTGGGTTCTGAAATCATGCATAAAGTCTATTTTGTCTATTTCGAAATCATTACTAAGTTAATAACTATCCAAACTGCAATTTTTACTTTGAATAAGTTGCCAAGTTAGACGCTAGAACGACCACAGTTGTCATTCTGACAGCAAATCAACTTATTTCTGAAATAGAACAGCTGCTACCAGCTTACTTCATTTTTATTTTTTCTTACCTTTTAAATGTCTTCAAAAGCATCGAAGTAAATTTTTAATTAGGTTACATTATTAGTGTACAAAATGAAGTTCTACCTGGAACGACGATGGCGGTCAAAATGAACGCAATAGAATTTAAACTTCTTTCTTTGAAATATTCCAATCTTTCTTCTTTGTTACATATCCTTATTTATTTTTGGCATACGCGACTGAATGCATTGACATTGTACATTTTTCTTGTTTCTTCACTCTAGAGATCCTCTTCCTTTTCGCTATCACTCGCATTACTACAAATTAATTCTTTTCAGATTTTGTCGCGATATGAGCTAGAAAATGAGATTAGAAAAGACAAATTTGCAATTCTTTCAAGCTGTAATAGCCTTTTGTTTTTTTGATAAATTTAGCTAGAAATTCTGTCCAGTTTTAAAAATTGAGATCAAATATCTTTTGATTGATTTCACGCAACTAGTAACTGATACAGATACAGATGTAAGATGTTACAATTACAGATGTAAGCACATAGGTGAACATGTCGTTATGAAACTACTAACTCCTTTTTTTTCTTGTAGGTTTTTATGTTTTTGTTTTTATGTCTCGGAAACCCGCGTACTTTTATTTCGTTGCTCTAATATGGCTAAATTTCAAAGAAATCTCACATATTCCAAAGCTACAAATCTCACTTATCATCAAACGTTCTAGAAAGAATTTCTAAAAAAAGTATTACTGTATACCATAATTACCCAAAAAAATTTCTGCCTCCTGAGTATTATAAATGGAAATAGTAACATAACTCATCACCTAAAACCTCCTTGAATTCTAAATAATAAAAAAAAAATTTCCCTACATTCATAGTTATAAAACACTCATTTTTGACAATTCAGAAATCGTTGAGCTGAAATTCGGTAATTTTAAAAATCATTACGTCATGAAATCCCATGTGAAAAAATGAAACCTCTCAAACGTATGACGAAAATGTTTCCTCAACCGGTAACCTCATCGCAGAGCATTATGGGAGATTGTTAACTAGAATGAAAACTAAGTGATTGAAAATAAAATGATGAAACAAGAAGTGTTGTCTGTATCAGGGAGCTTGCCTCTTACCAAGAAGATCCCGTCGGGAAAGTCGTGGTGGCTTAGGGGATAGAGCGTTTGGCTTCCAATGAGGTGAACCGTACTCAAATCCCAGAGATGGCTGGTCGATACGAATTCCGCAACCGGCTTTCACATACCACACTATTACGTAAAACATCCTGAGTAGTTGACGGATCATGGATTTGAGTCCCCTTGTCATCAGGCTAGCCGTGGGAGGTTTTCTTCTCCATGTAAAGCAAATGCGGGTTAGTTCATCAAAAAGTCCTCCACGAAAGCAAATTTTTTCCAATACAGGATCCAGGAGTTCAAATGTTTTCTAGATCGAGTTCAAAATTATAAGGTTAAGGAGTTGAACATTGACAGTCGGAAACCAAAAATTGGGTTGACTGTGCAACGAATGTTATAAAATAAAATATAAAATAAAATCGCGTGGGGGCATGCGTGCAACATGTATGTCTGTCCTCCTTTTGTTGTTTGGGTGACTTTGATCAACCTTAATAATTCTTACGATAAAGTAATTATTAGAAAAATTACATACATTAGGTTCTATGAGTTTTTTATTATTTATTTTTTTATTATGACGAAATTTATTTCTTCGAAGAAGTGACGATAGTTATTTCTTCCTATTGGCAGTAGTTATGACTTTTTGTTCGGAGTATATATTAGGACACGGCTTCGTCAAAAATGCAGAAAGTTTCTTGAAATCTTTTTCACTCCCATGAATTGCGGCTTATTCATCAAATAAGACAATTATAAACGGCACGAGTCATTTATTAAAAAAAAAAATATTCAAGTAATTGAGACTGCAATACTGATTTTCAAGGGGATATCCTGCATGCCGAGTTGATTTTTTGATATTTCAAGTAAAAAACATCATCTTTTTTTCTTGCTAAAATAAATGAGAATTAAGTATTCGTCATGTCTAATACATATTTGCTGAAAATGTTAATAATTATTTTAGAAGTACAGCAAAACCTCCAGGAAAGAGCACATCTGTATAGCGATTACCTCCATTTACGACCACAACTCTCATTACATTCATATTTAATAGTATTTATTCTTATGTTTCATGGCTCTACTTTTCAGAGAAAAATTTTAGAATATATTTTTCTATTTTTTAGAACATATTTAGCCCAGAACTTGCTATCTCGAAATTTTTTAGCATCTTTTCAACTTTGTGATATTGAGAGTATACTCTCTCTTTATATATATATATATATATATATATATATATATATATATATATATATATATATATATATATATATATATATATATATATATATATATATATTTATTCACGTAAAAAAATATTATGCTTGTTTTTCGAGTGTGCCTTAAAAATAATTTCAGTTCCTATAAATCAGAGAGCAAAAACTTTTTATATTTATTTATTTTTTCATTGTATAAGATTTTTGACGTTAAACATATTATGTAAAGTGGCATATTAAATAAGTTTCTGCACACATTCATTAGTGATTTGTATGTAGTTGTAGTCCAGAAAAATAACTAAAGAAACATATTTCTTTGTGTAGTTATTTTAACTTTAAATGAATCTTTCCTGTTATTGAAAGAAATTACGTATTAAAATTTGTTTACAATTGAACAAAAATAAACAAATATATAAAATAACTAAATTAGTTTTGAGTTTCCAAATGTTAACATACACGTAATTATGTTTAATTATATAAATTCGTATTGCTATAATAAGTTGTCTTTTAAATGGAATTTTTTTAAAGCAATAACTTGTCTTTTGTCTTTCAATTTTTTCTGAAATAAAATTTAATTCGTGGTTAGTTTTATTTTATATTCCGAGTCACTTACTTAATGAAATTATTTTTCTACTTTTCATTTGATTCAAAACAAACTTTGATTTATGTTTTGACAAAAATAAGTTGAAAACTGAGTAGGCATTTAAAATAATTGAAACATGAGTTTTTTAATCTGTAAAAAAACAATTTAAGACTGCAAAAAAAAATTGCTGTCTGAAACTGTTTGATACGTTTCTTTTATGCTGGTTTCTAAAGTAAACCAACAATAGTTAGGTAAGTTTTAAGGTTTTTCATTTGAACCAAAACTAATTCAATTATCTCATTCCTTCTCCAAAACTTTATTTTTCTCAAACAGAATAATAAGAATTTTCAATTGAATTGACAGTCATGTGCAAAGCTACTTATGGTTTCTACGGATGAAAAATTAATTAAAATATATATAAAAAAAATTTTGTTTGATCAAATCGTGTTTGAAAAGTGTGCAATTTCAAATAAGTGCACTTTGGTTTGAAGTTTAAAAGAAAATTAAGAAAATTCTTTTCAGTTTTCCTTATAATTTTACAATTTCTTCAGAAAAGTTTTTAAAACGCACTCCAATAGTACATAGAAAAAAAAATTCTGATAAAATTACCGTATTCCATGGTAATGACGTTTCTGGTAAAAAAAAAAACCAGAATTCTGGTTATTAAAACCAAATTACATGGCATTTAAACTATTGGTAGTTTATTTGGAATTATACCAAATGATTCCGAATACAGTTAAAAAATGCAAAATACAATAATACATTAAAAAAATGAAATTTATTACGCTTTTTTAATAATGTCGGTATGCGTCTATCAGTTTTGTGAAGAAATTTGAATTGTCCAATACTGATATTGATTTTTTTTACTCATCCGGTATATGTTACGTGTATTCAGATAATTCTTTTATAATATTAGTTGCTTTTTTACTAAAGTTTTATTAATGATACTCTTCATTTTTTATTATAAACTTTATCTGTGTAGATTAAAAATCATAGGAGCCGTTACCGATGTTTGGAATGTTCAGCTTAACATAAGATTTTGTTCCACTTTACAAAAACTGTTAGACTTTGGAATTTGAAATTACATAGATGCGTAGGTAAATGCACTAAGAGTATGATAGAATGAAATAATTTTACAATCAATAAGCAGTTCCTCTTTAGAATTAAACTTGCTGCAAAAAGTACCACGTGGAGCACTTTGCAGACGACAGAAGACAGTGAGTTAAACGGCTGAAAAAGCCATTTTGTTTATGAACTCAACAGCAGCTTTTTTTCAAAATTCCAATTTGTTTGAAAGACAACAATTTTAAGTGCTTTTCTGTGAATTATATCTAAATTCTTTTTACTTTGTTAATTTTTTTTCTTGATGTGCACTAACTATAAAATTAAAAAACTCGAAATTACGTTAATTTGAAGAAAAAAGTTCGGAGAGTACGATGGAATAAAAAAAAAGATTTTGTTATTAGCTCGAGATTTATCAGCTAAAACGATTAAAAAAAAGCATTGTCAACCCATTAAATGTCCGCTTCACAGAGTTTTGAAGGGTCATTTTTAGAGTTGAAGTTTGACATGCTTAAAAAAGTTATTTTCATTTATCGATTTGAACCGAGTTTTTTTTTTTAAAATAGAAATTCTAATTCGTTCAAAAGCTGTTTTAATTAAAAGTATTTCTTCCACGATTTTTTTTCACTTTTTGCATTGCTTTGGGTAACAATTATTTATAAATTTCTGTAAGAAAATGTATTTCAGTCTCAGGATATTTTCATTTTAAAAGCTTGACTTAATGTCACAAATAACGAAAAAAAATTTTTTAAATAAAAATATAAGTGAAAGATTAGATTTTGTCATAATTGCTCATAATATTCATATCGAAATTTTTAAAAATATAGAAGTCTCAAGGGAAATAAAAACCGTTTCCTATATGAGCGATATATTTTCTATGTGTACGATATAAGGTTATAGTTAAATATCGTTAAAAATAATTATAATTTTCATGCATTAATGTGTCACACATTCTGTGTCTGTAAATATTAAGATTTTTTTTTTCAAGTACAGCCAATTATTATTGAAAACTAGGTAATTAATTATTCATTTCTTTACAATAATCAAAGTTTTGTTACATAAAATTATAATGATTACATATGTCGTAAACAAAATAATAAACTTTTTTTTTTAAAAACAAAAGAAATATCAGCTTTTTTTTTTAAAAGAAAAAAAAAAGAAAAAAAAAAAAAGGTTGAATGAGAGTTAACCTCGGGAGTTAGTGAGCGTAGTGAACAGAAGCTGAGAGCATCCAAGTTGTTTAAAATGTTACTTAGCGAATATTTTAACTTTGTAATAGGGTGCCCCTGCAAGTGACGTATTGTGGGTAACTCAATCCTGATTGGTTGTTAACACAAAGCATTTGTTAGGTTAGCAACAGTTCCTTCCATTCTATTTTAAGTAAGAATTCAAGTATCAATTCACTTAGATGATACATTCTATATTCTTTCACAAAGATTCTTTCGCAAAGATTTCAATTCTTTCGTTTATATTTTTAATTTAAAACAAAGACGATCGCGAAGTCATGTAGAAAATAAACTAATTATATTATGTGTCGAAGTTGCCAAGTAGATAAAACAAATACATATTACGGTTGCAATAAAAGACATAATTAAATAATAAAATTAAGTTAATTAAAAATCGTGGTTGGGTGGCGCAGTTGATTTGTCGTCTGCCTTCTGAGCCCAAGTCTGCGGGTTCGATCCCCGGTCCAGACACCGGATTTTCGGGATGCAGAAAATCCTCAGCGGCCATGTCGTATGATTATACGTCATGTAAAAGATCCCTGGAGTGCCTTATTGGCTCCTGGATTTTCCGGCAAAATTAAATTCCTAGTGCACTTTAGCATCCAAATTGAGTCTCGGTGCTGCCATCTAGTGTGGCAGAAACTAGACGTCCAAATTAACATGGCCAACGGTATCTCACCCATTGTGGTGGTCCTGAAAGAGTGGATACCACTTCTGGAGAACGCACTAGGTCTGCTCATCGGGAAAACTGATTGTGTAGCTCATTGGAAGAAAAAAAAGTTAATTAAAAATACATAATTATATTTTAACAAATTCGACGCGCGGTGTTGTAGTTAATTGAATTATAATTCTAACTCCTGTAGAAAAACTTAAGCTCAACTTCATTACGCCCATTTTGCTGGCCCTGAGGAGACAGGTCATGTGTCTGTGTATCTGTGATCGTCTTCTTCTCTAATTCAAAGTACCCCATTGTGACAATGGTAAAAATATTCTTTTTTTTTTTAATCATGCATGGCTATGCACAAATATTGTACAATGTCTACTGTATTCATTAAAATAATTTTAGTGATTTTATTTTAGTAACTTGTAAATATAAGGTTTTTAAGCTGGATACAATGCAAATCAAAAATTATTTTTTTAAGTTTATTTAACGAAAAGTTTAAGCAAAACACCTTTATTTTGTTTATAAATCTTGAATAAGTATACTACAGTTGGAGTAAAGTTGGTTTTGTTTCTTAATTTTAATGTTTTTCTACTATTAAAAGCACTACTGATTGAAAGTCAATTAATGTAATTTATCACTTGAAAAATTGATTTGTCCTACTATAGGAGAGTTAAAATTTTACATTTCGAAAAAAACATTAATTATTTAAAACACCAACCCGATAAGTGTTTTAAAAATTAACACAAAAAAAATTGTTTTTAGTCAATAACTTAAGACCTTAAGTGAAAATTACAACATTGAAAATATTTGCTTGACTTCAAAGCATGACTATTTTAGGGCAATATCGATAATACAATTATATGCGGAATATTTTAATAGATTTTAAGCAAAATAATAATTTATCTGCAAGTAACAGATAAATAAGAATTTCACCTTTTACATGAGAGCTTGCTATTTTTGTTATTGACGTAATCTTTCATGGGTGAATTAAAGACATTATGTTTCTTAACTGCTGCAAATGACAGCAAACAATGAAGATAATGAAAAATAAAATCATTGTCTTATAAAGTAATACAATTAGAATAACAAAATGCCTCTTAAAACGGTTGAGCTTTGCATATTTTAAATATAAATTATTGGAAGCTTAAATAATTACAAAAATGAAATTGGTAAAATAATTTGTAAACTTTTATTTTCTCATTAAAAGCATTTCAGGTCAGTTTACAAAAATATTTTCAATCTTCTTATAACTGATTAAATAACAAATGATTTGCATATAATTGAGGCTAATATGGAGCAAAAGTTCAATTTAATTTTTTAATTTGGAAAAAACAAAAAGACTCTAATCTGGGTGTCAGGGAACAGCGGTGCGATCTGCAGAATCACCAATGATTTAATTAAAAATTTTAATTTGTGCAATGGTATACCCGCAAATGATGTTTTGTAGGTATCTAGATCCTGATTGGTTGTTGTAACGTGGCTTTGTTTACGTTAGCAACTGTTCTTTCATTCTATTTCAAATAAGCCGAGCCCATCAAGCATCAGTTCTCTTAAATTGCGCATTCTATATTCTCACACAAAGATTTAAAATTTTTTCTTTATATATTTCTTACTTAACACAAAGACAGGCATGAAGCCATGCAGAGCATAAACAAACTAAGTATGCATCAAAGTTACAAGTTACATGAAACAAAATCTATCATGGTAACAATAAAATACACACGCAAATAATAAATCTAATTTTAAGTAAACTACGTAGAAGACAAAAAATTATATTTCAATAAATTCGAAGCGTGATACGCACTATATATAATTAATTTCACGTTAATTAACATTCTAACTTATGTGGCGAAACTCAGTTCAACTTTGACACTCCAATTCGCTTATAATCGATCAGCTGGCGCTGACATCATAGATCACATGTGTGGGTATGCGTGATCTTCTTCTTGAAGTGCAAGTACCCAATTGAAAAATAATTGAAAAAGAATAATTGAAATTAATTGGTTATAAATATTAATTTATTAAACCGCATTTAAAATACATCTGCTAATAATTTCAACATTTTTAAATAAAATCCAGTCCCATTTGTTCTAAAAAATAACTTACGTTTTTGATAAAGGCAATGCATGTTATCTTCATAATTTATTTTGCTTTTGTCAGCCCCACTAAACCTTTTTCTTAAATTCTTGGCAATGAGTATTTTCTCTTTATCTATTTATGAAAAGAAAAAAAACTTAATTTTTAAAAAAATCTTTAAGCACTGAGCCCTTATAGCTTCAACAAAAGGGAACATGAAATTTATAATTTTAGTTCTAATGATATAAACGAAAACAAAAATTTAGTATTTGAATGTTAAAGATGCCATTTTTGAGAATTGACAAAATAAGCACCATGCCTAAATATGAAAATGTATGATTGATTCACTTAATATAACTGCGATATTATTCATGCAAATTCATGTTCATCATTTCCTAAAAGAAGACTTTTATGGCGATCACATAAAGAAGGTTGTGATTAGGCTAATAGGATCTTCTGATAAACCTTACAGAAATATACGATAAAAGGATGCTTTGTGACATCATATCATGTATATTTCAGAAACGTATATTTATGATGGACATGCAACATTCTTGTTTTTTACTACGTACATCAGTTTACTTTGTTTTTATGTAACAAACACAATTTTTAAAGAGAAAAATAGTTCTCCATTAAAAGGTTGTAAAATTACTTTCTTGGCCTTTTATTGTGTGATTGAAAGGTTGTAAAATTATTAGATTCTAGCGTAAAACCTAAATAATTAATAAGCCAAAAAATGTTACGTGTTTTTAAATTGAAAGGGTCCAATTACTCCCATAAGAGGGAATTTTCCGAGCTAGTAAGTTTTATTTCTTTGCAAAAATTAATATTTATAGCAGTAGTTATTTTAAATTAATTATACAATCTTATTACAATAATAAATAATACAAGTTTTACTTAATTTAAATTTGACGCAATTACATGATCGGAAGTAAAACTCTCACATATGACAATTCAGTAATTCTTGAGTTATATTTCGTTAATTTTAAGAATAAATTCGTTATGTAATCATGTGATTTGTGACGAAACGTGAACTAGTAAAAAAAAAGGTTTCCTCAACTCGGAACCTCATCGTAGTGCATTGTGGAAAATTGTTAACTAGAATGACGAAACTATAATGGAGATTAGACTATCGACGACGCACGCCGACTGGTTGAATGGCGGTCAAGGTATTGGCCTCTCGAAGATTCCGTGATCGAATCCCGACTCGGGCATGGGTGTAATTTATCTCTGCTCTGACTGTCATTTTTGTATTGTAAGGGTGACATGGATACTCGTGCATAGAGCGCACGATAAAGTAATTATTAGAAAAGTTGGATACTTTAGCACAAGGTTTTTTTGGGGGGGGTTGGGGGTTGGGAGGGGGTTAAATGACGAAATATTTCTTTAATTTTGACGAAATTCATTTTCTCGAAGAAGTGACGATAGTTATTTCATCACTTTGATGAAAAATTTGCTCGAAATTTGTACCAGTAAACGGTCTCGTCAAAAAGGAAGAAAATTTTGTGATATTTATATATCCATTTTTTTTAGAGTAAACATTATTGCAATATTGTTTAAATTTCTTAAAACTTATAAGCAGTTTCAATATAAAACATTTCTGTTAAACTTGATAAAATATTTGTGAATAATTCCTTCCATAATTCGGTGCTAAATGTGTGAAGTAGACAAAAAATATGCCAGAAAAATAATAATGACGGTTGTTGAACTTAATGAATAAAATTTTAGTTTCTGAATTATTGATAATGGTAGTAATGTTCTGAATTATTGACGAGTGAAATTACACAAACTTGTTTTACAATAGCTTTAAAACATTTCACTTTTAAAAATGTACTTCTCTTTTTTATTGTTTTATGTTTCATGAACTTTTCATAACTATCTTTTGATCTGCAAGAAAATTTTATAATATTTTTTGTGCTTAAAGACATTGTTGAAAATATTTACAACAATTTAAAAATACGTCCGAGTAAAGAACAATTTGCGTCTATTATTTACTTATATACTTGTTTATTTATTTATTTAGGAAAAATGTAATTTACCGACTTTCAAAATTCTTGAGTAGAGAATTTAATTTGTAAGAAAAACCTAAATCAGCCCCATTTTACCTCAAAATGCAGCAATCAAACTCTTTCAGCTACTTAAAAAATATTTTCCATCATCATCATCTTTTTTAAATGGTATTAAGACGCCGTTTAAAAAGCACACAAAGGAGCAGGTGCATTTAATGACTGAGACTTTTGTTCTAATACTATACAGAGTATTTTCAGATTATAATGTGAATAATGCTCGAGTTCGTAAAATAATGAAAAATGAATTTGTTACTGGTTAAACTCTTCTGTTTAGATTAATGTGTTTTGTAATCAAATAATTCACTGAAATCACTTACTGCATTAAAAGGTATGTTTAAGCCTCGAAGAAAGATTATTTCAGAAGACTTATTCTTAATATTTCAACACACGAAGTAATTTATGTGTATTATGTTATGAAATTTAACTATTATATCACCACAGGCAAATAATTTCAAATATACTGTTTTACATCAGAAAGTAAAATATACTTGATTCGAAAAATATGATTTAATGTTTATGTGGAACAAAAGTCGTCTCTATTTTCAAATTATCATAATATTTTGTCTCTTTGAAATTCTCCCAAAAAATAACTAAGCTCATGATTTAATTATAAATATGGAAAAAAATTTAGATTTTTTCAGACCTTACTTTTCACATCTTCATAGTAATTTTTAATACAAAAACTTCCAATTATCTTAATTATCTATTCTTAGATCAAGTATTGGGAAAATTTTGCCTTGTGGAGGACTTTTTGATGGAACTAACCTGAATTTGCGTTACATGGAGATGAAAAACACGAAACCCTTCTCCGGTTAGCTTGACGGCAAAGGGACTCTAACCCTTGATCTATCAACTACTGAGGATATTTTATGTCAGCAGTGCGGCTGATGCGAGCCTAGTGGGAAATCTGTTCGTCCAGCCATTGCTGAGATTAGAACTAGGTCAGCTTATTGGAAGGCGAGAGCTCTGTCTTCTGAGCCACCACGGGTAGATGAATTGCTTTTTATTTTATGTTTTATTTTATAACCGTCGTTTAATAACCAACCCAATTTTTGTTTCAATTATTGTCCGAACTTAATTGTTTGAACTTGAACTGTATTATAGTAATTCTTAAGCTTGGCTTCAGAATACTATTATTCAACTTTAATGGAGATATGGTAAAATTTAACGCATAACTGAAAATGAAGCAAATTTCCACCATATTATGAGTCAAGGGGATTCAAGGTATTGTGATTTGAATGTGAGTCAATATTTTTGAGTACACTATAAAAAATTCCAGATCAAATTGCACTAAAATGTACCGGCACTTAGGGTGTCGGTATTTTATACTGTAAAATTTTACGCAAGAAAAATTCTGATGTACCGTAATTTTTACAGTAATATTTATATAGATTTAAGGCACAAAATTTTACTGTAAAACAGAATTTTACTGCGTAATTAATTTTACGGATAATGCCGGTACTTTTGCCGTAGTTTGATCCGGGTTTTTTTACAGAGTAGATAGTATAGTCAATCCTTTTAAAGTCTTGCTTATTACATGTTTATTTGAACGAACGTAGATGCGTGAGCAAATAGATATGAACATGAGAAATATTTAGACAAGTCAGATACTTTATTTTATAATTTAATAAAAGTAAGAGAATTCCTTTGCGCATAAACTAAGTTAAACTTAAGAGATGCAGTGATGAAAATAATGCAAACCCCTTTTATCACTGCCGCTTAATATTTAAAGCAGAAAATAAATTCTTTGAAGTAGATAATTCGAATGAAACTAGAAGATAGATCATTTGTAGAAGATAATTCGTATCAAAGTAGAAGATAGATCTTTTTCATGCTTTGAAGGTGAGAATACATTACGGTAAGATTAGTACTACTTTATTCACTTCGCACTGGAGCCGCATAATGGGCTATAGACATATATAGCAAAATTACTTTTAAAAAGTAACGAGTAAAGTTACAAGTATTTTTAAAAAAAGTAACGAGTAAAAAGTTCTTATTTTAAAAAGTAACGAGTAAAAAGTAAAAGTACAAGTACTAAACAAAAAAGTAACGATTTAAAAGTACATTTCTAGGAAATCAAAATTTCAAAGTAACCTAAAATTTTATTGAATAATATTCTTGTGTTCTTTAATGTTTTTGCAAAATTTTTGTTATTTATTTAATTATTTTTAATTTTGAAAGTTATGGATATTAATTTATTTTTAAATTCGGATGAATATTATAATATAATTTATAATATAATCGTATAATATAATATTAAAATCAAATATAATTTTAATATCAAACTTTTTATGGATTTGCACGAAAAAGAAATTTTATCTATTGATTTTAATTTTTAGTTTATTATTTTTATTTATTCAAATTACCATTGATTTAAAATTGTTTTACTCTATAGAAACGCGTTTTAAATGCACAAACATAAACAAAGCAAACACGGGGTTTCAGATAGCTTTGTGATCTTTGAGCTAGTAAAAAATAATTGAATGGGCAGTATAAGTTGAAACAAAACAGTCTACAGTTTTATTTGTAACAATGGCTAATGCTGAAGTCATGCGAGAAAATAATTTTCCGAATATTTCTGCCTAACGGAATAATTAAAATTTGTAAACGAATTTTAGTATCAGCGGCTAAAATAATTCCTTCGAGTTTTCAAGAGTTAAAATAGTAATTATAATAGTTTTCAATAGCACAAATAGTTCTGAAGTTCTTAGAGATTTCACTGGGCGTTGTTTGACAAGGTCGGGCATAAACATAATTTTAGTAAAAAATGTACTAGGTAAAAATGTATTTAGTAAAAAATGTATTAAGACAAAAATGTATCATTTATTAGTGAGTTCAAAAAGAAAATTGAAAAACGTAATAATAAAATCGAAAATTTTTTATTTAAAATGTATTAAATAAATGCATAAAACTCGAAAATGAATGAAAATAACTTGCTAATTAATATTTTTATTCATTTTGCAAAATAATTGCATTTCGAAAGTGGCGTCACTGAGTTTGCTGCGTGAATTTCTCAGAACGTGATTAGCCACGCTGAATAAGCGCTCCATGGGAGCACTAGAAGGTACTGTAGTATTATATTTCACATATAATTTTTTTACGATTGGATATCGATTCAAAATTGATATGCTTTCCGTTTCGACATTTGAGCTCATGTATGCCATAAATTCTTCTGTCGCTGGTGATTGGCATGATGTTTTCAGCTTTAGGAAGTTTAAAATCCCTAGCTTTTTTTCTGTTACGTTATTAGTTATAGCAGGATGTGCAGCTTGGACAATTCTTTCCACATTTTTGGTAGCCTCCTCCCTAGCTTTTTCTTCCAACCAAATAAATTTGATGCAAGGTACCAGACCTGCAGCAAACAATAAATCATCCTGCGATTTCACATTGCGAAACACATTGCGAATTTTTCCTTTTGCGCACGCTAAAAGAGCTTTGTTTAAAGGTATACAAACTTTTGTTTTAATAATGTTACTCTGAAGCTCTTCTTCTAAAGCCTGTAGTGTAGGTAAAAGATAGCCCAGGCATTTTTCTTTTTCTCCTTGAAGCATATCCAAAGCGATAGAAATCGATGTTGTTACCTAGAAAAGAAATAACATTTATTTATAAAAAAATATTTCAGGGCCAAAATAATGAAAAGGGTAGCCAAAATTAAGAAAACATAAACAAAAATGATTAGACAGTTAGAATAAAAGTGTTTCAAAAGTATTACTATTTTTATTGTATAATAAGAACTAAAAAAACGTAACCACAAACTTACATGCACATATTCCTTTAAAAAATCCACTTCTGAGTGAAGAAATTTTGGTAGCTAATTATTTCACAGAGTTCATTTGACACATTGAGTCCCTTTTCCTCAATCAGAGTAGAGAAACAGCTAGCACTATCTATAAGACTATTCCATCTTGTGTTTGATGGCCTTATAACAAGCCTACAAAATGACATTTCTTAGTTTAAATCAATAATATAGCTTACAAGGCAGAAGTAGGAAATTTATCTAATGACCACACTAAGTGTGAAGTGTTTAGTTTTAGTGTTTATAGAAGCATGCCGCCGTAACTATCATTCACATTCAGATTGTCACAAAGATATGGATTCAGGTGTCAAGATAAGATTCAGGTGTTAAAATAGCCTGTTCACGGATGTCAGAATAATTAAAGCCTTCACACATTTGAAGGTTTGATTAATTATTTTTCTTAAAATCGTATACATTCATTATACTTGGTTTGCAGAATTTCAAAGCGCACTTTTTACCATTCTGAAACTTTTTCTTGAGATGAAAACCGCCGGTATTCAAAACCTTTGCTATTCATGTCATCCTTTACAGGGGTCTGTCCAGGCCGACTTTACTACCGTTTAGCGGTACCTTCACAAATTCAACTTTAGGAAAAACTTTCACAAAATACTTTTTCTTTAAATTTTATTTTTGTATCCCTTAAGAAACGATAAATCTATATTTTTACCATATTTTTGTGTTGCTTTTTTAATATAATTTTTAATTTTTCACAAATTATGTCTTAATTTTCACAAAATAGGTACCTTTCAGAAAAACCTAGACAGACCCCTGCTTTATCACAGGCAATTTTCAGAAGATGAATAATGACTGTTCTGGACACACAATTCTGGAGAACAGCCACTCACAATGATAGTTGCAGTCAAAAAAATATCAAAAGAGCCGTCTTTTCGCTTTCAAGAATGACAATTTTAAATCGTCATGGTATTTAAACACGGAGTTAGCTGTTAATGCATATATATTGCACATTAGTTTTATAAATTAAAAAAATATTCAATATTTTTTTGAATTTAATTTTTTTTTAGAAAGCTTACCGAGTTTTAGAAAAAAGTAACGATTTCATTCGACAATTTCCATTACAAATACTTGTACTTTTTCCCTAAAAGAGTAACGAAAGTACAAGTAAAAGTACTAAATTTAAAAAGTAACGAAGTACAAGTAAAAGTACGTACTTTTTACTTGTACCGGCGGTACAAGTAACGAAAGTAAAAGTACTGCCATATATGGCTATAGGTGAATGTTGGAGAAGCACCTTTAAGGATGATCCGAAGGCATGCCATCATAATTTTGATCCTCTGCAGAGGAGATGACTCCCCCGCTTTGGTAGCCTGAAGAAGCATGTGTGAAGTTGAGCCTTATATGGTAGAACAGTTCAACGAGGACCAAAAGGACTCACCCTCGGCCCTTTCACGTGCTGTGCAAAGCTGTCACCCGCCCGCTCGCTAATCACTGCTAGTGGTGCTGAACTTCTGTGGTCCACTGATGACTGTGCCTTACGGTCAGTTCCAATGTGGGGCGAATTGGAATAAGAAAAAGAAAGATATATTTTATTTCTTCAGATGGCTTTGTGAAAATATTTTGTAAAAAAACTTGCCAGGTAACTGTTGTTACAGAGTAAAAATATTAGCCTATTCGATGACATAGCAACTTAAGTAAAAGCAGTGTAAAAACTTATAATATTTTAGAAATCTTCATACATTTTGTTTTGTGAATTCTGCTTTTATTTTAATTAGAACGTTTTCTTTTTCAAAATCCAAAATTTATCCAAAGAGTTGTTTTTAGTACTTTGTATAAAACCATTTAAAGCGAGAAACTTCTTGGGATTATTAAAACAAAACTTTTTGCTTTCAGATTTCCCAAATAAACCACAATATTATGAAAGTTTGCAGGAATATTAATAAGGTACTAACTTAAATCAAATAATTTTTCGTATTGAATTATATTTAACTTGATATCATGGTTAAAAGTAAGCGTAAACATAGTACCGAAACGTTTAAGAAAATCATCGTTTCAGTTAAAATGGGATGCTTAATATTTTTGCAGTACAAAGAAGAGTTGGCAATTTTCCTAAAATAAATATATTTGTTTATTTGAAATAATATGATATAACTTATGATTACACAGAAAAATGCATAACGAGTTCTCATTCCAAAAAAAGTTACAAAAAAGTGATTTTCAACTAAATAATGTTTTTTTTTTCGAAATGTATAGAAGGTAGAATTGTTTATCTAAATTTAATAAGACATTGGTATAATTGGAATAAAGAGTAGGGTGGTTAAACAAAATAATGTTCAACAGTCAATACTTAATGAAAAAATAAATAATTACAGTTCGCTTTGCAGACAACCTTTTATAAAATAAGCAAGGATTTCTCGATGGAACGAAGCCAACAAGGAATAACAAAAAATGTTTGGCAAAAAAGTAATATCAATTTACTTCTTCCAATTTAAGAACAAATATCCTTCTTGAAAAAATAAACAATAGTAATGAAAAAGAATACATGAGATGAATTTACATATTATAAATAAATTTAAAAAAGAAAGGGAATAAAAATTTCCACAAAAGAGAAGATTTAAAATTTTAGAAAGTTAATGTTATAAATGGAAATCATTGTAACTATTACTCACGTAATTTATAAAATTAGTCGAAGAAAAGTCTCCGAATTATTTCCCATAATTACTTTCAAAGAAAAAGTTTAAGCTCATAAATAGTTTAAAAATACTTCAAATTATTTCATAATCGAACTACAAAAGAGCAGATATTATACTGTTACTTTAGTTAGATAAATAAAAGCATGCCTGTTTTAACTCTTCAAATAATATATATTTTTTTTTTGAATTGATGTTTCGCAGCAAATGCTTGCAATATATAATTTACAATGTATGTCTACCATAGTTTTTTCCAATAACGAAATGTATTTTGAAGTTGATTAAGCTGCGAACAAAAAAGGATTTTTAAGAGTAAACTAGGTATAAGTTTTCAAGCTATGTAAATTTAAGTCAAAAGTAATTTATTCTTAACATTATAAAGTTTCAATACAACTGGGGCACAAAATGCTTCGATTAAAATTCACTTGGCTCGCGTATGTCAAAAATATAATGTCTTGATCAATTTTCCACCCACTTTTGTTTGAAATCTTGGAAATTTTGAAATAAACAATCCAATGTCCTAGTCAGCAAAACAGTATTTTAGCATTAAAGTAAGGCATATAAAGTAATTTTAAACGAAACAAATTAGTAAAAAACTAGAAATTAGTCTACATTTTTGATCATCGAGATTATACAATTATACTGTTTGAAATCGAAATTTTTAAATTTCTTAAGCTTAAAATAGAAAATTTGTCACGCAGAATACATTTAAGTTGAATTAAAAACCTAATTCGTAATTGAAATGATTAACAATAAAAAAAAAACGTTTTTTGTTTTTACTTTAAAACTTGTGATTATTAATATTTTCTTTTTGATTCTCTTACAGTCAGAGAGACTTTTTTAAAGTTTATCCTTATTTATTACTTTATAACTTTAATTTTAACGTAGTTATACCATACTTGTAAAAATCTTTTTTAATTATTATTTTTTAATTTTTTCTAAAAAAAATTAAATTTTTATTACAGTCTTAGAAACTTTCTCAAAAATCAGAGAATGGAATTTTAGTTTATAGGATCTCCTCTCTTCTTAGAAAGAAAAGTCCAGTACCCATTATTGCTTATCTGAGCTTCCTGGATCTTATCTGACATATGTCAAATTAAAAGGATAAGCAACAACAATAGCGACGCGTTAACCGTAACCTAGCGGTTAAATTTTTTAACAATGTACATACATACGCATATAGTTAAGTTTTAAACAAAAAATAATCTTATTAATTCATTTGTTAAAAAAAATAGTTTTTCCAAACTTTCTGATTATTTAAACTTAAAATTTTGGAATATATTCAGGAATTACGATTGAATTAAAGTATTTTTAATAATTGTTTTGAGAACTATTAACTGTTAAATTTGTTGTAAAAAATACCAGATCTGCAGCCTGCAGATATGCTATAATGGAATTGAAATTTAACTTGCTAAAAAATAAATAAATTAACGAATTTTAAGCAAATTAAAAAAAATTTCAAAAATTTAAATATTTCAGAAAATTATTGGAATTTTAAGGGCCTTTTTTACATTTTTTCCTGTTTTGTTTTGAATAATGACTATTTGTCTATTTTTGTAAAAACTTTCCTTTATCTCTATTTATTTTGTATTTTAGCACTTGTTGACGTCGAAAGTAACAAAAAGGAAGACTGAGATAGAGATTATTTGTTTACAAACATTTCGTTATAACATTTATGTTGGGATTCTTAAAATCACAAAAAAATCATTCAAGAATTCAACAGAGATAAATAACTTTTCTAATTTAAATAATATAATGACATAATGTAATCGTTTTATGTCGTTAACGAGTAAAATTATTTATTCATTCTTTTTTTAAAATTTTTTTTATTGTGTCAAGCGTTCTGTTTTCCTAAGCTTAATTTTTTCATGTACTGTTGATTATATTTTTTTGTTTCTTTTAAAGCATAAACTTTAAAATAAGTAATAATGAACAGGAAGCAATCATGGGTTTGGTGAGCGGAGCGAGCGAATGGAGTTTCCTAGTTGGTATTAAAAAATAAAATTTTTTTTACTTCAAATTTTCATAATTTTATTTTCAAATTTTATTTCAACACAAGAAAAGACTTGGTTTCGCTTTTTCTCTGCATTAAACTTTAAGTGTTGATGAAATCTTGAGGACTGGCTCTTTTCTCTCTAGTCCTTACGATTTCCCCCAACTTTAGAAAGATGTCCATCAAAACCTATTATATTATCTAATATACTCGATAAAAATTTGGAATAGACAGATTTTAGTTCACATTTAGTTCAGTTTAGATTTAGTTACTGTTGTCTAAAGAAATTTATAAAACATTTTTAAATGCGATTTTATGAGATGTTTTCAAAATGTAATTTAACAGAATTATTCTTATTTCAAAAGCTTTTTTTTAAGTTTTAAACACTAAAAACTGAAACAAATGTATTAAACATAAATCAAACAACTTCACCCGTGAGATGTTATACTTTCAGTTGTATTACAGTGCAAGTAAAGGATATCTCAAAACTGGGCAAAACTGCGTCAAAATAGCTCTGAAGCAAATAATGGATCATTTAATTGAGAAAATTAAGCATTTTTAACATCATTGTTTTGTTAAATCAAGATTTTAATGCAATAAAAGCTGCTCCTGTTATTTGTGCTCCCTATAGAGAGGGTTTTATAGATGAAAGAAACCCTCGTGATTAGTATTTCAAGTTTTAAATGAACATTGAATTCGATGAAGAGTAGTTAAACAAATTATGCACTGAAATTCGCTTCAAATGATAAGAGAGAAATCTAACAGAGAAGTTTAAATTCTTCTACAATTTAAACATTTTAAATCTTTATAAAAACGGCTGGAATTTAGTTGCCAAACAAATATTTTTTTAAATGAGATTTTCCTACTTTACTTATTTTCAAGCTGTGACAAAGAGTTTTTTCAAAATTAAAACTTCTAAAGAAGTGTAGTCGAATTTTAAAACCAAATGTATTCAAAATTTAAACAGCATATACTAATTTTTGAGCGAAATGTATAGCTTCAAAACTGATGTGGAGGGAGCTATGTGCGAGAGAGATGCTCATAGTCTGCTTGCAGGACTTGAACCAAGGATCTTCGCTTACGTAGTAGAATGCTCTAACCACCTTAGTTGTATTCCCCAGTTCAGGGAAACTTAAGATACTTTATAGAGTTGCCGAAGCAATGATACAGTAAGACATACATTTCATTCGTTTTAAAGATATAACGAAATAAGCAAAAAGTAAAAATAAAATTGCCGTATTTTCCGAATTTCCACCCTTTGTACCATTGAATTTGGCAATTAGCAAGGCATACAGTGTCATTGCGGTGCATAAAGCCTCCTAATTCACACTAGTTAGAGCAGCCTACTAGTTAGAGCATCCTTTATTTTCTCTGCCACTTCAAAACTGAAACAATTCTAAGAACAATTCGAGAACAATTCGTCTTAAACCCCTGTGGTTTAAAACGAATTGTTCTGCAAAAACTTGTTTCACCACTCTTCACCAAATTCAACTCCCATTTAAAACTTGACATACTAATCATGAGGGGCTCTTTCAGCCATGGCATCCGCTCCATACGCAGCACAAACTTCCTGAGCAAATTTTGCCACCTAAAAATCTTGATTTTACACAAAGCGAAGGTGTCAAAAGGGCTTTTTTTTCTCACTTATGCGATGCATTATGATGATTTGAAAACTAACAGAAATTAACTAGAAAAAAAGTTTTTTTATATAACAAAACGTTATCTCTTGAATGTTTTAATAGAACTTTAAGGACATGCAAAGTGTTAAAATTAAAAAAAAAAAATTAGTAGGTTCTTAGTTGCCAACCTTATCGACCTTTTTTATGGTAAAAATAGCCTAAAAATTCAAAACAGTGTTCGCGTTTTTAAAACTCTCTAAAAAAAGTAAAGAAGCCACATAAAATTGACTGCTTGTTTGTTCTAAATTTCATATTTAAATAGACTTTCAACGTGTAACTAATTTTAATTTTTATCTAAGTTTTAAAAAGCTATATAGTAGAAAAAACACTTTTATTTAAAAGGCATGTGTGAGATAAAAAAGTCCCTGAGAAAAGTCCCTTTTTTTCAGTTTAAACGAGAGTTTTCCCTTTAAGCGTTTTCTGAAGGATCTAATACTGATGAAAGTCAGACTATTTTTATTTTGACTCAGAATCAGAAGTATTTTTTTATTTTGATTTAAGGTTATTGTAGTACAGGTTATCACACTAGGTTATCATATTCATAGAAGGCAAGATTCTTCTCAATTATTGTGTTACCTATGACAGGAAATAAAATAATACTTCTCAAAATAGTATTTAACCTTCTACATTTTCTACTGGCTCTAATACTGACAAAATATTTTAGAAATAATATTAAACTAAAAGATTATTTTTTATACAGAAAAAAAAATCTGATAAAATTACCATATTGTCAGTAATGACATTTCTGGCTAAAAAGAAACATAATTCTGGAAATAAAAACAAAATATACGACATTTAAGCCAATCATTTAGTAAATTTTCCGTTCATTAGGTAACAGTCTTCCGGGAATTCTGGTTTTCGAAATTATATCTTTTAATACCATACAATTCACGTAAAAATACATATAGTGAAAAATGCAAACTATGAAATTAAATTATACCAGATAAATATTTTTTATGCCATGCTCCTATGTATCATGCAAGAATTACCAAATTTTACCAGCTTTAACTAATTTCATCACATTTTAAAAAACTATGTTTTATTGTTAATTTTACCAAAATCATTATTAACTACGGTCTTTCTGGAGTTCTCATAGCATCCATGAAAAATTTATGGAAAATTGTGCTATATTCTGGTAGTTTTTATTACATGTTTTGTGAGTGTAAGAATAATAAATATAAAATTACTTCCAAGAAATGATTTTCCCGATATGTCTTTTTTTACAACTTGTTTTTCATAGTTACTTATTTACAATCTACCCACTCATATGGATTTTGTTAATCTATCACCAGAAAAATGTATCTATCATTTATAAAATAATAGCCCACGTATATAAAAAATACCCACGTATTTATATGCTAGTGATTTAAACAAGGGACACGAAATACTTGATACTAAGGCCGATTTTTTTAAAGAGTTATTATTTCCTGTAATGGCATCATCAAAAATAAGAAAAAGAGGTCCGTTTGCTCAATCCACGTCTCTCAACTGAAGGATGAATATCTTTAGTTTTCAATATTCTGATTGAATTTAAAACCAATCTTATTTTTCAATCTTTAGTAATAAGAAAATTCTTAAAACTGTGTACCACTGCTTCAAAGTTTCCAAGTTGATTTATGATCGGCATTTCTCCAGGGTTTTACAACGTTTCGGAACATCGTCTTACAAATAATATATTTTTGACTTTCTTGAAAACAATGAATCATCATCCCCCTCTGAAACTTATGTTGTTACTTTTATTGCTTTATAGACAATTCCTTTCGAGTACATTTATTTATGTGAAACAATCGTGCCAGCTTAGCCCCTAAAGGATATCTACAAACAGATTTCTTTGTCATCGAAATAGATCCTATAAATTTCTTTAAAGTAGTCTAAGCGGATAAAGCAAAAAATATAAATCTTTCTATTCTTTTGCATAATTTTAGTTCTAAACAGGAAGATTGTTGAGATTTTTTATGTGGTAATACGCAAAACATACATATATTTACCTTAAATAAAAAAACTTAAGAACAAGTATGAAGTAAAGTCAATTTTCAGAATATTTAGAAAGGTAAGCAATTTTTCTGAAAAAATATTATTATTCAAAAATGACTAAAGTACATTTTTTTTAAAAAAAATAAGTGGTTAGAGCTTCTTAAGATCTTCGCCGAATTGCAGCTGTCCATTTTCGTCAAAGCGGCAGGTGTTTAGAGCAGGTTTTAGTCCAAAAATTTGACCAGGCATCATTACATTGATAACCGTATTTGACCAAACTATTCAACCTCATACGCATTGTCTATCAGATTGAAATCCATCTAATACACCTACCAATTGTTAATGATTGTCACTATTTCACTATTCATCTTGTTGCTGAAAGCCACTTTATACCTAGAAATTTCACCGAGATAAAAATCATGGTGAAAACTTCCAGAATATGGTAAAATTTACCATGTTTCTGTATCTATCGGAACACCAAAAATCTAGATGATTTTTACCGAGTGCTTTGGTAATAATTTTAGTAAAATTAGCTATAAAATATAGTTTTATAAAATATGATTAAATGTGGTGAAGAAAGAAAAAATTGATAATTTTATCTTTTCAGTTTTGAATTTCTTTCTCAGCATATGATAAAAAAAGAAGAAAAAAAACTACAATTTTGAAAACCTCGTATAAACCTTAACTATATGAATGGAAAAATTATCAATTGAGTGACTTAAATACTGTATATTTCGGTTTTATGAACCAGAATTATGGTTTATTTTAACAGAAATGCCATTACCATACAGCACGATAGTTTAACCAAATTTCTTCTCACTGTGTACTTTTGCTAAAACATCGAAAGCCGTTCGAAAGTTAAGAAGGTGGTTTTAAACCAATGGTCGCCAAACTTATGAAATTTATTTTAAATTTCACTGTGAGCTACCCACCAAAAGACTTAAGAAGAAGTCTTATTTGCTACTTGAGCTCTTTAGTAAAATCAAGATTAACCGACCAGAGCGATTCACCGATAATAGATGCTAGTATCTCGTTAGGCTCAACGGTTTGGCGATCGCCGCTCTTAATCTTAAAGGTAACCCTGTATGTTTGGCATGTTAGTGGCGCTAATGATCTAAATTCTGAACAATGCATGTATACAGTCTGCAGCCAAATTATTAGACGCACTGTAAGATTCTAAGTAAAAGTTTAATTATCAAGTGATAATATGCAGATTTATTGTTTTTACGCGGCTGAAACCAGTTTGCACTTCTTCACGTTCGTGTATCAATTGGTTAACATTGTAATGCAGTACGTTAAAAATGAATACAAATATCAAGTATATAAAAAATATCCTGAATTAAAACCCATTACATATATGTTTAAATATAAAAATATTGCAGATAAACTCGTGCTAAGCGTGTAATTATTAAAAAACAGGGCTTCTAATAATTAGATCTAATTATTGCAATATAATAATATAATACCTGATATAATAAATATTCTATATTTGTATAATCTTTTGTCTAATTTATCCAATTTTCGAATTTATATTATGTATAGCCTAATTTAATCAAATGTAACAATGTAAACAATTTGCAAGCCGGTTTCAGTCCCGTAAAAACGATAAAGCTGTATTGTATATATTGATAATTAAGATTTTACATAGAATCTTATAGTGCATCGAATAATTTGGCCAGGAACTGTGTATTGCTTTTTTAGATCACGAGCACTCTTACATTCCATGCTTTCTAGGAAGAAAAGAGAGAGAAAGATGCTACATATAAAATTCTTTTTTTTTCTTGCTTTTTTATAAATATTCTTAAACTACAAGCCCTATGGGAAAAAATAAGGACCAGTTTTAAAATATCCCTTTTTACTATGAGGGAACTAAAATAAAAAGTTTTGAAATAGAAAATTAAAAGAAGTTTTCCTTTTCAATTTTTTATCAGTTTGGAATTAAAAATTAAAATTGCAATTAAATAGTACAATGCCTATTTCTTACTCAAGCACCGCAGGCTGGTACAAGCTAGCTAAGTTTAAAATTTCTATGAATTTATAAAGGTACTTCCTCTTTAATTGAAGAAAATAGTGCAATTTATATAAAATGTTTATGTAAAGTTATTATTTTACAAAATATTACGTTTCAAGAGATTAATAAATTTTTCAAGAAGAAAATAAACATTTCCAAGTCACTTTGAATAGTACGTCTTAATGAAATCTTCGAAATTTTTCTCAAATTTATCACATTTTCTTCAAATAAGTTTTTTTTAATAGTGTTTCCTGTAAACGAGTAGGGTTATAGAAAGCAAAATTGCAAACAAAAGAAAAAACAGAGAATACTAAATTAAATTTATCACTTAAATTTTTTTTAGTTTAAAAGAATTTGAATAAGTGAAATAAACAAGAAATAAATATATTGAATTTACTCTCTTTATTAAGTTCACAAACACTTTATTTAATTAACATTTTATTATTTTTATTAACCAAAAACTGTAACACTTCCTACTTAAATTTAAAATACTAGTTTTTTAATAACTATTGTTATGTGCAACAATTCATTTGTTCGAATAAAAATTTTGATAACTCAAACACATATCTTGATAACTCATGGCAGTACAGGAATTCGTAAAAATATCGAATTATTGAAACTTCGAGTTATCTTAAATTTGTCTAATATTTAATTGAAGTATTGAATTTCTTTCCTTCTATGGCAGAAAAATGTTTCATGATCAAAGTTTTCAAGTTGTAATTTTATTTTATCTGCAAAAAAAATTACGCTGTATATTGGGAGGAGAATTTTATTCAAAATACCAAAAGAACTTTCCGTAATATCATTCCGAGTTACTTAAGCTAATTTTAATTTTCAAATATTAAATTCAAGAACATTTATTTTAGAAAATAAATAATTTCTAATAAACTATATACATGAATGTTTCGTCTTAATTATTGCAGTTGTACAATTAAAAGTTATGAAAGAATACTGGAATGAAATTTAAAAATGAAAGAATACTAGAATGAAATTTAAAAATGAAAAAATACTTGAATGAAATTAAAAAATGAAGGAATACTTGAAGGAAATTTAAAAATGAAAGAATACTAGAATGAGATTTAAAAAATAAAATAAAAGAAACATGAATGCTTAACAGGACTTCATGAGAAGTCCTGTTATGCATTCATGCATTCATGTTCCTGTTATGCATTCCGAGGGCCGGGATAGCCTGGTTAGTACGGCACTGGCCTCATGTCCACGAGGTCGTGGGTTTGATCCCTGCCGGCCGAAGATTCCCCGTGTAGTAAATGGTAACTGGTGCACGTTTAATCTGTCGAGTCTCAAAGTCCTCCATGTTCCCATAACAAATCACCCATAACAAAATTCAGTTCTAAATGACGATCTGTGGAGGAATGAATGGATGTATGAATGGGTCCGCCCTATAAACGGGTGTGGCGTATGGGTGTGGCAGAAGCCGAATTCTTGGCCATAGATGGAGCCACTGGAAAAACAAGAACAATCGCAACCCCTCTGCCTAATTGGCATACGTTAACAACATCAGAAGTCCTGTTCATGCATTCATTTTCTGTGAATAATTTATTTTCAACTTCATTATGGTATTTTATTGAACGGCAGAAATTTTTCACAAAAAATAATATTTATTTAAAGAAATGTTCAAAGTGATTGTAAGTTATTTGAATTATTACTTTCTGCATGAAAATCAAAATTTTCCCAAGGTAAACTACTCTCCTTTATAACTTTCCTAAAAAGCAACAGCAAGTATTGGAATTTTCAGTTTCTAAAAAATGGAGTATTCATTCATTTTATGGAGAGAAAATAAAGAAAATCCAATGCACATTTTAAATGAAAAATAAATTTTTTAATATCCATATATGGAGTTAAATGTCTGTAGATGACACACAAAATACTGTTTCTGTTTAAGATATTTCTTCCGTGAAATTATCTTCCAATTTTGAAAAAAGTCTGATATTGAAGATTATAAATCACGCATTAATGTCATATGTAAAAAAAAAAATTATTTCCCAGTTTCTGGGCATCGAGTATCCCTAATTTTTTAGTTTAAAGTATATTAATTTATAAAACTATAGTTTTACTTTCAAGATGTTGATTATAAAAGTCTAATAAATAAGAATTGAAGGATTAAAAAAAATACGAGTGGAAAAAACTATATTGGAAACAGTTTTAGGAATGTTGATTAATTTTTTTATGCTTTTGGAATGTGGATAATGCTAAACGATCCTCGGAAAATTACATCTGAAAATTATGAAATATATCTTAGTTTAAAATACGAAAAAATAAAAATAGTAAAAAGTATAGATAAAGGAATAACGAAAACATCATAAAAAGAACACAGGATGTAATTTAAGAAGGTAACTTAAATTTGAAAAAAAGAAAACTGCATAAAATAATAATAAAACAAGAAGCAATTGAAAAGGAAATTTCAAAGATACTAAATATATTCTGAAATGTTTTATAGTGTTACATTAAACTTGATTTAGATTTCATAATTTTATTGAAATTTTATCTACTTTCATCTTAATGTTCCATTGTAAGTAGCTAAAGCTAGACCACGTGAATAAGGCCACAAAACAAGACATATAATAGTTTCGGTTCCCTAATCATGATCTTTCCTTAATGTCGGAACACAGAATGAGAGACAAGAAACTGAGAGGTACAGAAAAAACTTGCGAACAAGTTGTGTATTACGTTTTGTGTATTACGTATTAGAGGCAAAAACTTTAGTACTTGAGTTTTTAAAACAGCTAATTTCACTATATGATGTCGTTGAAATTTTAATTTTTCTTTATCTTTGAATACATTTATTTACGTTTAATGATCTAAATGGTCCAAATTTTTACCCCAAACATTGAGTTGAAATCCCATTTTCTATATTATGGAGCAATATTTTCTGAAGAAAAATACAAATTGTAGTCTTATCTCTTTTACAAAATAACGAACTTTTTACTGATAAATATAAAGTATTTTTTTATCCATGAAAATAGGTGCGTGTATTTTCTTTAATTATTTTTTAATTAGACATTCGTTATAAGGAAATACAATTTTTATGAAAACTTTGTTGAGTTCGTAATTCCTCCTCTTAATTAATAAAAAAAGTATAAATAAGGTATATTTAATTTTAAAAATATTTTGATGTTATGAATAATTGCTAATTTATTAATTGATGTATCAAATCCAAAAACAGGCTTTTTTAGGAGGTAGAAGAATAGGAAAATAATTAGAGGCTCAAAATAAACCCTGTTACTTTTTTTCTTGATGGGATACTGAAGCAGAAATTGGCTAAAAATAATGAAAGGAAGAAAATATGTAATTATGTCTAAACACACTCTATTTAAAAGAATGTGGACGTTTTGAGGGCAATTTTCTCTTACAAAGATATCCAGTTTATAAATCAAATAAAAAAATACATTTATTTCAAATTTGATCAACTTTTATACTTTTGTTTGATTACTATTCTTTTGAAGATTTAACTGAAAATCGTTAACCAGAAGTTAAAGCTATCAATGTGGTTAATATAAGCTATAAGTGTGAGCGTTTTAATTGTATAAAATAAAATCCCAGTACCTAACGTAGTTAGTAAAATTAAATTTGCCGAAAGGAAAATTTTTCGTAAATTTAATTTGGAGTGACGATTTGGCAGAATCTCAAAATTTTGGGAGTACATTCCTGTTTCTCTTTTTTCAAAAAAAAAAAAAATATCATATGCAAAATATATACATTAAATAACAATATATTTTTATGAAATAATTAGCTTTGAAAAACTAGAATAACTATATTTGTCCCTTTTTCTAAATGATCGAACTAAATGACAAATAAAAAATTAAATTTGTGATAAAATGTTTGAGTTAAAAGGTTATTCTTAGTAAACAATTTTAATAACTATCCTGAAATAAAATTATATTTTGATATTCAAATAAATGAATCAGTTAAGTTATAATTTAAACAAAGGTTCAATTCAGCGAATCTTTTAGCTGGTAAAAAATATAACGGGGCTAGATTGAGTTAACTTGCTTTTAATGTTGAATAAAAAAAAAAAAACGAAATTTGTGAGTAACTTTTTCAAGTACGCTAACCGACTTTTAAATATTTAATTTTTCTTTTTCGAGCAATTTCGAAACTGTTTGCTGTATTCTCTAACTACGTTAGATACAGAGTTTCTAGGCATTCCTGTAAAAATTAACAAATGATATATATATATATATATATATTACTTTAGATATTCCCAAAGTTGAAAGGTTTCTAAGCTGACATAAGCATGAAAGTGAAATATACATAATTACAAATTTCTGAATTCGCGATCGCAACGAACTATAGGGGGCGTTGTTGTATGTGCCGAATCCCTGCGATTTCCATATGAACAGTCATTCAGTTACACTGGAGACGTCTTTAATGTAGCATTGTAACGTTCCATCTTTATTGTGGCTGATTAAATTTAAAAAAGAAAAATGTTTGTTTTCTTTCTTATGCAAACGAAAACAAAATGGTATCTCTTTTTTTTTTGAGAAGGAACATCCAGAACACATCGGAAAAATATTTGTAAATAAAGAGAAAAAAATAGGTATATTCTTATAAGAGTTCAAACCTAATGCCTGAGAAATAGTTTTACTAAATTTAATGGTATAACATGAAAGGCCCATTTAAATTTTAACGTAAAATAAAGAATGCTTACGAAACAAAAAAAAAAAGAACCATTCTTTTTTTGTCGCCATTTTTTAGTGTTACGAAAATGCGTCTTTGGGACTTGCCAAAAACAAAACAAGATGCAATTTTATTTTATTTAGGAGCGAAATATTTTATGGAGTGAAATATAACGAAAATGTACCAATGTCCATAACATGAAACTTTATCTTAGTAAACGTCCGTTTTGGAAATGTTATTTCATTTTGAATCTTATTTATTAGAGTTCATAATGGCTATAGAATCAGGTGAGAGAAAAGTTTTTTTGAATCTATGCTAAACTCTATATCGGCCCATTTTCCACCAAAATCCGATTGACTACTTTTATTTTAAACAAAGTGTTTCATTTTAAGATTTTTTCCAAAATATTTTATGTGTAGATTGGCGGCACTTAAAAATCTGCCAAATCTGTAGCTGTGGTTAATACGTAAGTACCGAATTTTTCTTCCATACTTTTCTGAATCATATTACTTCAAATATTAGAATATGCAAGTATACATAAACACATAATTTAATACCATTTAATTTTTCAAAAAAAGTATTTTGACAACAATTTTATCAAAAAATTATAAACTAAAAAGCGCAAAAATAAAGAATTCTTAGGATAAAAACGATTTTAAAATTTCCTCATTTTTCAATAAAAACTTTCGTATTGTTTCTTTTTTTTAATTCTTATAGTATTTAATCAGACGTAAAAAAACCATTTTGTAGAGAACGATCATCAAGTAAGAAAAAAAATTATTTACAAGCAAATTTTTTATTATAAAAATCATAACACTTACCTGATTTATAAGTCCGGAGAATTCCAAAATGATATGTTCTTTGTTTGAAAACTTTATTCTCAAATAATATATACATAGTTTATCTCTTCATTACTTTTAGGTAACATACCACACATCAAAATTTTATAATTGTAATAATCTCGATATGAATTTTAATATGTAGCTTAAAAACAGAATAGCTGAATTCTAGTTAAAATTCTTTCAAAACTAAAAAACACTTACCAAGAAAACGATAAAAAATTTATTTATAATCAGCACAAAAGATACTTTTTCAAGTAATTCGGATTATTCTTTATTGTTGTTTTCTGAATTATGTAGATACAGAAATATATACTATTCTATGAAGAAGAAGAATATTATTTAACTATTACAGTTCTGTATGGAATTCATAGGAACACATTTATTCATTGGAATGACGAAAGCAATGTTGACTTCATTTTAACTTGTAATGAATTGAAGACAGAAAAATTATTTTACCGCAATACACACATCTGTAACAGCAAGTGATCATGAAATCATGTTATGTTGTTGGTAATAGAAAGGTAAAAATTATTGAGAAGTTGTTCTTCAAATGCTTGGCGTATTCTGCTTCAATGTTTGGCATGTTCTGATTAGTTTTTTCAAGAAGTTTTACCTTTTCTTTAGCGAAATTTTGCTTCCTATTTGCTGCTAAGAAAATGGCGTCCGTCATTGCCAATGGTTATGTGGGAACTAATGCCCGATATTTACAGTCTCCCGCTAGATGGCGTACTCGCGTGTTGCGATCGCGAATGAACATTTTTTTTCTCTAGTGGACAACGAATACCTGAAACAAACTGAGCTATAAGTTGGGAATGATTGAAAGGGTAAAAGCGAATAGCTCATATCAACAAAGAGTTCAATGTTATGTTTTAATTACTTGTATGCAGATTCAATAATAATAATTTAATTCATTCTTATAGAAATATAATTTTTAAGTACAATGAAAAGGTGTGCTAGAAGGGAAAAGAAAGTTATATGATAGTTATCAAAGACGTAACATTGAAAAAATGCGTAAAGAGACGTGTCGTCATATATGTTGATTTTAGAAATATAATTATTGCTTTGTTTCAGCAAGTTTTTCGATTTCATGTCATTTATTTCAATTTAAATTTCTTCACACTTCAATAACTTATTATTGACTAAAAATGTTAATTTCTCAAAAAGGAATTAACTTAATGCTTTTAATAATTGAATTCTTAAAAATTCTAGCTAGAACAAATTTTGAATAGGTCTTATTTAGTGGTTTTTGAAGCGATCTTGGCTCTCAAAGCAAACCATATACGATTGCATATCAATCTTCTGGGGTTGAGGAACGTCAACGAATAGGACGTGGAGCCCCTGTATTTAATATTATTTTTAATATTATTAATTCTAATTTCATATTTTTAATACTGTTTAAAATTAAACTAATTGAATAAAATAGGTGTATACAATTTTAGTGCACAGTTATTTATACTAACGAAAATTTTATGAATACCTGCATAATATTCAAATATGTGTTTTAGTTTTTAAAGATGATATTTACCAGTGCTAAAAAGATTTTTCGGGATCGAAATCTTTATCTGAAAGTTAAATATATGAAAGATTTTCGCAAAAAAGTTCACAAGAAAATCGAATTTTAAGAACATTCAGGTCGGATACTTAATTTAGAAATATCTCCTACCAACTGTAGAAGGAAAGAGGAAAATAGGAAGTTAGAGAGATATTACAAAACTATTAGTTGCCAGCTACGATTTATTAGTCACCGTGTCGACTGGACTCAGAAAAGCGTCAATGAAACTACCGTCAATGGTTTAGCGCCCTCAGAAAACTTTTATTTCATTTTATTTCTTTTTTATTTTATAACCAGTATTGAACAGCCGACCAAATACTGAGTTTACGACATTTAATTTTCAACTCCGTAGTCTTGAAGCTGTGAACCCATTCCAAAAGACAAGGAAAGTCCTATATCATAGGCTTTTGTGGAGGGCATTTTGATGGAACTAATTTGTATTTGCATTACATGGAGAGGAACACCACGAAAACCAAATGGATTCTAACCCATGATCCGTGTTAACCCTCGCAGCTAATATTGTCAGGGAACATGAACTTAATGCCATTTTTATTTTAATGCCAACACTACCTACTCAGCTTACTAAAGATAATAATAATTATATTTTTCCTACAGTGTACTGCATGTTCACGCTCATAGGTTATGCACAATCTCTGTAGTGAACAGAAATCATTCTGTAGAGTCTGCGCTTTGTAGAACCTATATGCATGAGCATGCGGGGATTAATTTCATTTAAATCATATTTCCTACTCCAGTTAGCAAAGGGCGTTACCTTTAAACACTATAAGTCTCACTATTTCACAAGATAACCTGTTTGACGAAATGTATCAAATGATGCAATTGATAGTACAAATTATGTTTGAATATATCTTTCTGGGCCAGTTCTTTTGATACATAATTGCTCATTTCTGTTGTAATCACTTGGAATCTATTTAAGCCAATACATTTTATCCTAAATGTTTAATCATATTTAAAGCCGCACTGTGTTAATATTCATATAATTATTTAGCCACCAGGAATTAATGCTGACTGAGTTCTAACCATCGATCGATATGCACACCTGTAGAACTAATTTATGTTTGAGTACCTTGTAAACAGGACGCTCCCTCAATTAATCTTCGAGGGCCATGTCATTTCATATTAGTCCTTTACCCATAGGCTAAGTGGAGCAATGTCATTGGTGCTAAGGAGAAACGTTCGTAAAACTAATCTTTACGTATCTCTATTTTGCGGTTGAATGCGTGGTTGATATTGAATACCAATCCATGTAGAGAATAATTACTAAAACATTACTTTCGTGAAAATAATTTCGGAATACCTAGATAAGAGATAGACTTTGTGAAACTAGTTTTGTTTGTTGAAGAACTGTAAAAGTGTAAAACCTTAGCAAGAATCTTACTAGGTATAAAAATCAAATGACTGTGCCACAATTTTCCATTGTTGTCAATACATTTTTATTGACTGGAAAATCACATGGTAGGATCCAGTTTTCCCACATTAATTTTCATATTGGTTTATTTGTTAACAGCATAAAATTGACATGAGTCATAAAGTTATTGTTTTCATATAAATATTTTTCCCCCTAATTTAAGGGTTGAAATTACCTGCACTCTTATTTTTGAATTTGTTTGATTTCTAAATTAAGAGTTTAGGATGATTGTTTTTTTTTTTAATATTATTATTAGAATAATGTAATTCTACGTTAAATTTTGAGATAAAATTCTTTGAATCGATGTCTAATCTTATTAACCGTTTTACAATTATTATTTTTTTGGTGCAAATTACATTAATATATTATTATGAATTTCGGTTAAATAGATCCGTTTGGTTTAAATTATTTAGAACTTAACTTTCAGCTTCATGAACGAAGTGATGAACGCAAAAATTGTATTTGAAATACATCCGTCCGTTTGGTAAGCAAAAATATTAAATTACAGTTGTGAATTCACCAAATTTATAATAAAAATATACTTTTAATTTTAAATGTTATTTCAAAAACTTATTATTTAGAAAAATGATTTATGTTCAATCATAGATCTTAATAGTATCATAATGGAAATATTTGGACGTGGAAAGTGGAGGCACAAGTGTTCTTTTTAGTACATATATTTTTGGCTGAATAATTTTAACAGTTTTATGCCAAGAAACGGTTGCAAATCTGAGCCTACACACGAATTTTATTGAGTATCAAATTTTATTATAATTTTTATTATTCATAATTATTATTGAAAAAAATTTTTTTTTACTCTATCATAAAGTGAAAAAGGATATCCCTCTGAATTTTTTGACTACTTTTTTAGAATTTTTTTAAAATTTTTTATTATTCATTATTGTTGTTAAATTTTTTTTACTGTATTATATAGTGAAAAAGGGTAATACTCTGAACTTTATTGATTGCTGTTTTTAGATTTTCTTTCAAATTTTTATTTTTCATTAAAAAGTTGTTATTCAAAAAATAAAATTTTGTTACTATATTATATAGTGAAAAATGATATCACTATGAATTTTATTGAGTGTTGTTGAGAAATTTTTTTTCAATTTTTTATTATTCATAATTGTCATGCGAAAAATATAATGTTGTTACTATTCATTTTCTTTTTATTTAAGCTTTATTTTCTGTATTTAATGATTCAATTACTTCATTAGTTGATTTAATGAGTACAACAAAATGTAAATTTTTTAAAAAAATGCCTTAATTTAAAATGAAAATTGGGATAAAATGACAAGTTATAATAAAATAAAATAAAATGTTTAAAGTGCATAAAAAATGAGCAAATTAATTTATTTTTTAATTATATTCTCATTTTTTCATCCACCTAAAAAACGTAGTTTTCAAAGTTTTTACTTTAGTTAATTATTTCCTAATCTTCAGTTTTGCGTCTGTTAGATGAAGTTAAAAAGTATGAAAATTTCATTTAGAGACAAAATTAGCTTGAACTATTTATGAAATGATTGTTTGTTACAGTTTGTTACACAGAGCTCCTGTAAAAATTTGAGCACTCTTGCTGGTTAGAAAGTTGTCAAAAGTCGTCTTGAAAATGGCTCAGACACGTTTATCTTTTAGAAATTTTGTTATCTTCTCTTATGAAATAGAAAAAAATTAAGACATTCATTGGCAAAATATCGTATTTAGTACTCAAAAATTCATCATTCCCTCCAAGAGTAAGGTTTTTCACAAAGCTCTAAAAAATTTGTTTATTAACGCGATGCAGAGAAATAAAACGTTTATCACTCATATAAAGAGCGGATTTCTCGATATGGAATTCTATTAATTTCCTCTTGAACAAGAGCGAGAGCGATTAGATTATTGAGCGCCATGTTTAAAATCATAAACAAATTCCTTGATTCCCTCTTGGAACGACGATTCTGGGTGCCGGAGACTGGTTGGAATGAAACCGATTCCAATTCTTGCCAAGAAACTCTTTCCAAGGTGTTCGTGGTGGGAAAAAATAATTCCCGTTCGAACGTGACGTCATTCCCAGATGGAATTTCATTCCATGGAGCTCATGGTAGGGCCCCTGTATTCCTTTTAAATTGGTAATTATTTCCATCAGGAAGAAGAAAAAGAATGCCTGCTCCGTCTTTATTGAGGGATTTGTCTGAGGAACCATCTGTGTAAGCAATTTCCAAATTGCCTTGAGAGAACTTTGCAATGGTTTCAAGGCCTTTTAGTTTAAGATCATTGGTGTCTTCTTTCTTTGTGAAAGGTTGTAAAAAGTTCAAGCTAATCCTTGTTTCTTTTGGTGGCTTTCTGGGAAAAATGGGTTCTTGAAGAAAATTAAGAGTAGAATGTTCTATACTGATGCCTCGATCAAGCTGGAGAGTTGAGGATCTTTTAAGTCTGGTTGAGCCTTTCCATTTGTTGAAAACTCTTGTAGAAATATGATCCATATTGTTACTACGGAGTCTGCTGGTGAACTTGATGGTGGCAAGGTGGCGTCTGTTCTCCAAGGGAGGTAGGCCACATTCTTGTTCAGCCTTTTCATTATTGATTGAGAAAGTTGCACCTATAATAATTTTAGATGCTCTGTTGTTGGACTGAGTCAATTCTCGAAGACTCGGTGCCAGGATTCCAAATCGGTGTGGCATATTCAAGCACAGGTGTAATGATAGTGCAATATGTGCTTTTCAGTGTAGTAGGTCTTGATCCCCATGTCGTTCCATATACCTAGTTTTCTTAGAATGTTTAACTTTCTCAGGACTTTGTTAGCAGTTTTTTCGATGTGCTTTTTGAAGAAAAGTTCGGGATCCAGGATAACGCCGAGGTAAGTAGGGGAGTCAATCCTTTTGATGCTAGAATCGTTAATTTTTATATCTATATTAAAGGTGCTTCTGTGTCTTCTGCCAGTAGAAAAGATACAGAAGTTGATTTTGTTGACTTTTATAGATAATTTGAGATCCTTTATCCAGGTAGCAATTTTCTTCAATGTATCTTTCAGGGCTAAAGAGAAAGAAAGGCTAATTCATTCCTTTCTTAGAACTGAAGCAACGATTTCTCTCCTCATGACGTCACGCTGCTCACAGATCTCGGAGATTGAAAGCAAAGATATTATGAAATCTTTACATCATTCTCTCTGTAAAAATAAGTTCGACTTTTTCTTGATATTAGATTTCAAACTTTATACAAATAACACCTTATTTCCTTTGAAAAGTATACTTTAAAGAAATTTTCTTGGCCAAAATATAATTTTAAACTAATAAAAATATTTTACTAGTTGTCGTAAATGACGCTATAAATACTTTATTTTAAAATATTCAGTTTTAACTTTTATTTTTATCAATTTTTACTATTATTTTGCTATAAAAAATTTAATGCATATATCGACACTATTTTAGTTACATGTTGTCCGATAACAATAATTTGTAAAGTTGGGAATCCAAAATTTAAAATATGCTGTTATGGCAATTTGCTCATACTTAATCATTAGAAAACAACAACCTTAAATGCTAATTACTGTAACAAAATAATAATTTAGGTTCATAATAATATTAGAAATTTTACAATTGTTACCTTGTGTGTTTCTATCAGAATTTTTGCAAGTTGCAATAGCACAAACTGGCATTTCGTTAATAATTTTAAAATTTTGTAATTCACTTCAAAAAACTGAGGAAAATCATTATAGAAAACAATGAATGTCTTGGAATATATCACAAAAAAGAACGCTCCGTTCTTGAAGTAAAAGTTCAAGCTTTGCGCCACCGTGACGTCACAGGCAAAAATCGGAGATTTGGCGTGGCGAGAGTTTCCTCAAAGAAGTGAATTATCCCTTCTATTGTCTTTAGCCCTGCTTCAGGGCCACCTCGGATGCTGAAATATCTCTGTGGGCGTGCCAGATTGCGACATCGTCGGCATAGCAGGCAATTTTTGTATCTGTAGGGATGTGAGGATGAATGGTGTTCATGTAAACAAGAAACAAAAGGGGGCTAAGAACTGAGCCCTGTGGCACTCCAGCCCGTAATCTATATGACTTCGAGTGCGCACCATTGAAGCTCACAGAGAATTTCCTTCCTCTGAGAAAATCATTGATCCATATCAAAGCGTTGCCTTTTATCCCAGTGTTGTGAATATTAGGTACAAGTTTTTGCCGCATATAGGCCCAAAAAGACAGCAACAGTTTTCCTGTGAGGTTTTTACTGGAAGCCATCGATTATTGATTGACTCTGGTAAAACAACTGATCCACAGTGCTACGTTTTGCTCGAAAGGCTATTTGATACAAGTGGAGTATATTGTGTTCAACAAGGTAATCCATAAGTCGACAGTGGATAATACGTTCCAAAAGTTTACAGAGGAGTAAATAATAATAATAACAACAAATAAATAAATAAAACTTTTTCTTGATTAATTTGAAAATGCATACACATCATTTGGTACGTTAAAAAAAATCTTTTCGAAAGACACATTTAAAATTATGCGTCCTTAGATTTTTTTTATTTCAAGCCTGGTAATTTTTTTTTCTCAGTTCCTGACTACCTAAAAATGTAGTATTTTTTTTTTATTTATTATTTTCTTCTTATTATTTTGAACACCAATCAATTTTTCTAGAAATATATACGACCACAAAATATACTTGTGTCAGTCAGAAAACGATTGAAACTTACATTGACATCAAACACGGAACGGAACTCTAGTGAAGATTTGAGTACTATATTCAAGCGGAACGTTGCCGAAATTGTTTTTGATGATAGTTATATAATGATATCTACTTAAAGAGCTCAGAAACCAAAAGGTTCATTGTCATCAGGCACAAGATTCTAGTAGTGATATGAGTTTTCTATCTAACCAGAAGTGATAGGAATTTCAATTGTAAGATTCGCAGACACGAAGGCGAGTAAATAGAAACCTACTAATATTAATAATATGAATAGTGGTTTTTGTTTTAAGTATAACACATTAAGTGATTTAAGTAAATATTCCACTTACAATAAAATATATAAAAGTATCTATTTGATGCTTTTAAAAATAGAAAAATATATAAATATATTCTTTTCATTAACGTTTTAATTTTTAGAGATCACAACATAAAATGGAATAATACAATAACACCAGTTTTCCTTCAACCTAAAGGATAACATATAATTTCGTTAAATTTTTGTTTATTTTCTCGCTCAAAGGGGGCAGCGACAGACCGAAGCAAGTAAAAAAAAGAGAGACATTTTGGACTGAATCCAAAGAATCAGGCCGGCGCCATAGACCGGAATGTTTGAGCCAAATCCATTCAAGAGAGCTTTCTGAAATATCGATGCTGAAAATGTGATATTTTAATAAATTTAGCGTATCAAAAATGCAGTTTGCGTAAAGGATTATGCTAACGACGATTGGTCGTAAGAGCTTCAGTAACTCACTAAATTTAAAAGATGCATTTACTCATACTCGAAAGGAAGTGATAATTACTAATGCATTCTGGAATCTGAAAAGGATTACTTTAAAATATTTACGTAACGTTTCAAGGAGTAATAAAATTCCAACTTAGTCATTAGTGTTAGTAATCTTTTAGAAAATGCGCACATTAAGTTACTTAGTCTTAAATATCATTTCTACTTGCTTGAATCATTTACTACCAATTATTTCTTGCAATATTATTCCTATTTGGTTGATAAAACGTATTTTGATGGTAGTGATTTATTATATAGTTCAATACTTGTGAATTTAATATTGAAAATAATGCCTGACAATACTTTAATTTTCGTTACAAGTAACAAAAGTACAAGAAACGTTACAAGTATCGATATTTCCTATCGATTTATATAAAAACCCTTACTTTTTATAAATAAAAAATACACACTTCACAAGGAGCAAATAAAAAAAATAAATGTATAACATTCTTTTACTTTTATTCTGACAATAGAATTTTCATGTATTAAAATCTATTCTTAATGATTTAAACGGATAGTTTCAAATATACTTATAAATTAGTGCTAACTGTTGAGTTACGGAATCAGGAACAAAAATATATACTTTCTCTGAATTAAAGATTGAGATTCCTGACTGTAAAAATATTGGGGGACTGAATTTGGATAGCTTGATCCCTATATGCCTTGTATGGAGAACGGTTTAGATTTTTGGTCCTTAATGTAAATTCACTTATTTTGCGCGCATGGGAAAATACTTATAATAAATTTATCTAAATTTATCATGCAGTACGGTAATTTAAAATAAAACAAGTTTTTGATTTAAACAGGATATTAGAAAACATAAGAATACTTGTCACAGAATTACTATAAGTGAATTGAAAACATTAGTTTTTTTCTCAGTGCCCATTTTACCGTAGCTTGGGAATTTTTTAAACCTATAAAATGCTATTTTTTAATTTTATTTACTTATTTTTTTCACAAAATTATAAAATTCTTTATTTCAAAGAAAATTCCACATGAAAAGAATTTTCAAATAGTATTATTATTATTGCATTTAACAATGGAGGAAACAATTTTGAATTGCAAGATATGCAAATTTTTATTTCTATTAAAACTAGAAAAATTTAAATGAAAAAAAAATACAAAATTTGAATGAAATTAGACGAATGAGAAATCAAACTTAAAGTACAGTTTTTTTTAATTGTATGACACAATGTGTTGTCATGTCAGATTACATAATTTAAAATGTTTAATTTTTGAACATTTTAGAGTATGATCATAGTTTAAAGCTCCATGGTGGTTTAGCTAACCATGAAAGGTTTTCTTTTCACATAAAGTAAAACTAATACGCATGCGCGTGCATGCGGATTATTTTTACTTAGAAACTTTTCACAAATGCGAGTTAGTGTACCTATTTTAGTTATGGATTCGCTTGTCTTTTGATATGGGTTTGGAGTTACAAGCGTAAGAAAGCTGTTTATTTAATAAATAGCTTATCCATTATTTGGATCGACTAACACTTCAATGCGAGTTATAAAAAGAATGGAATTATATTTAAATAATACAAATTATGGTTGTAGAATATAATAGTCCGGTCTTATAATAGAAATTTTAGAATTTTCCAAACTTTGACTTATAGAATAAAACTCAAATTGCTTTTTATATAAATGCAAGAAAAAACCATAATTGCCAAGAAATTTGTGAAATCGAAAAAAAAAAAAAAATTGAAACTCAACACTGTATTCTTTAATGTTAACAATTTTTTTAAACGTTTTTGAAAAGTTTTATTTCGATAATAAATATTATCTGAGGAAAATAAGACTAGTTAAAAACTCTGAAAATATAGTGAATTTTTCTTTTTTTTTTCGGACGAAGAAAGAGATTTAAAAAGCGTTCTTTTTTATTCTTGATAGCATCAGTATATAATTTTTTTTATTTTGTTACCGTCACTATAAAAAGTACTGCTTATTAGGTCGCTGATGGACAGACAAAATGGTTCCCACTTTTCTGAGCCTATAATCATCTGAAATCAATAGTGATGGCGGCTCTTAATCTTTAAATGAATGTCTACTGTGCATCATAGCGAATTATTACATTTATATTTTATTTAAGTGTAAATAACAGTTGTTTAAATGAAAAACTATTTATCAACTTCAGTATTTAATTAAAGCATGTACGCACAAAAAGTTAGGCCATATGTTAACTGCGGTTGTGATATAGGACAATTAAAATTTATAATGGTTGTTCAAATTTGATATTTAGATGATGTCAGGAAATTAAGACGTTTTATTTATGTCATCTCTTAAATAAAGCACCGTCACGATATACAATTCGAACATTATACCCTCATGGCATACACTTACACTGGGAAAAAATTATGGTCAAAACTATCAAAATATGATAACATTTGCTGGGTTTCCGGCTCTATTGGAACATCGAAAAGCTCAGTAATTTTTACCACAGCACTTTGCTAAGGAATTTGGAAAAAATTAACAATGAAATATACTTTTATAAGCTGTGATAAAACTTGGTAAATGGGGTAAAATCTGGTAATTTTATCTTAATACATGGCATAAAACATATTAATTTGGTCAAATTTACTTTTCAGTTTTATATTTTTTGCTAAATGTGTGGAAACAGGAGCCATGATTTTGTAAAATAGAATTTCGGGGAAACCGATACCCTATGAAGGGAAAATTGTTCAAAAGAATGGTTTAAATACAGTATATTTTTATTTTTATTACCAGAATTTTTTTTTCTTTTTTAACTATGTAAATTTTTAACTATGGTAAATGTCATTACCATACATTACAATAATTTTACTAATACAATTATTTTTTTTTGCTTCGTGTAGATTTTATTCATTTCAATCCGTGTCGAATTTAATTTGAAATATTTTTCTATATTTGATGTAATTTAAAATGATAGTGCGCATTTACTCTCCAATTCTAAATTTATCGTGATAACGTAAAGTCACGATAAATATTTTATGTAATTTAAAATGATACTGCACTCTCCAATGCTCCATTAATCGTAAGAACGTAAAGACACAATAAATATTTTATGTAATTTAAAATGATAGTGCACATATACTCTCTAATACTTCATTAATCGTGAGAACATAAAGACACGATAAATATTTGATGTAATTTAAAATGATAGTGCACATATAACTCCAATACTCCATTAACTATGCGAACGTAAAGACACGATAAATTTACGATGCAATGCCAAAAATTTCAGCTGTATAAAGCATAGTAGTTATCTAGTACAGTGACTTTAGATAATTTTTCTTTCACGTAATATCTGTAAACCTAAGAATGTTTCACGATAGTAAAAAATATTTCACTGTATAAATGTTTTATTTATTTTGATTTCTTTAAAATTATTTAAATAAGAAAAATATGAATTAAGGAAATAAACTCTATCAATTAATCAATTATTCTCAAGCAAAATGTGTACTTGCCATTTACTATTACTTGAATCGTTGTTGTATTACAGAACAATGTATTCAACATTTGATAAGAAGATAGTGAAATATTAATAAATTAATTAATTTTGTGTTTTACTCATTCTTGCCAAATACATTAAACTTAAAGCTTTAAAAATAACTAAGTTGATTCTTTAAATTAAATTTCACATTTTACTTAGGTTTTACCATTATATTTAAATTTATGCAACAAAAACTAAGAATAAATAATTTTTGGAATGGTACATCGTAAATTTAATACCTTATTTAAATGACGGAATCAATTATCGCAAATTGTTTAATTTTCTCTGACTGGTTATTAACAAGTTTTAAAATTTTTTCTTTCTAAATTTTTGTCCCCTAGCTTATTTAATTATTTATTAGTGATTGATAACGTTAGTTTTGCTCTTGAAAGTGCAATTAAAGGCAGTTAATTAAAAAGAAAGTGTCTACTAAAAATGTTATCTTCTCTTCTAAGTATTTCACTCATTATGAGTTGGTAGAAGAGTTAATCGTATTTCTCATTTTAATTAAAAATGTATTTATTATTAACTGTGTAGAATAGTTGTTCAAAATTATCTAGTATGTCTTACATATTCATTGCTGTCATACAATGTTCACTTAAAATTTAAAAATAATTGTTCCTCTACAAAATAAGATTGATTGCTCCGAACAACGTGAAAAACACCTTTAGATAAAATTCTGTTTTTCTTAAATGATATTGGGTGAAAACATTCAGTCTTGAATTATTCTATTTTTGTCTAACTCCTTTTCTCTACATTTTAGCATTTTACGCACAAAAACAACTTAGAGCTAAAGCAAAGACGCTTTCTGATTGACAATGGAACTGTCACTAATTTGCTATCCATTTTTGTGACAAAAACTATATCTACCATCTTGAAGTTTCGATGCTCTAGAGTCATTAAGAAGCATGATATCTGAGGATTCATTAGACACTTGGCGACCTATCTACTGCAAAATTATATTACTCAAGCACCCTATGCGAGTGTTTTGATACATGAGTCAAGCAATTTTTGTTTATTCAGAATCACATAGTTTCTTCTAAAAGAAAGGGAAAAAAACGTTCAAATTCGTAATATAGTTAATTTTTTCAGATGTGTTGTGGATTAATCTATTTAAGTTCTAATAATACAGTCGAAAAAAATCTTTACTATTCTTTGAAAAACATGTACAGTTATTTTTTCTATAACGATTGCATCATACTGAAGGTTGAAATGTTTATCTATTTTTATACATAACCGCATCTACATCCTAATTATTCTAATGAAGCTTAATAACTTATCATCTAACTTAAAGTATTGCACGGTATCAGCTTGACATCATTTACCTGAACCTAAAATTTTACCTCATGACAGGACCGGAATCTTAGAGTCGGATTGGGTCGACTTTATACCTGATAGAACAGGATTCAAAGAAATAATTTGAGATTATTCTAACATACTGATTTACAAGAGTCTGAGAAAAAATGATAAACAATTAAAATTCCGGTGAGCACTACAAAACCGGAAGAAATGCCTTTTGTGGAAATCCTTAAGCTTTCTCACAAGTACACATTAAATTGTTCTTGTTTCGTTAAAGAGTGAAATCCGTTGCATCATAGAATAAATAGGTATTTCATGAAATAACTAAACAAGTCAGTTAAAGTATATAATACTATTGAATTCTTCGATTTAACGAGGCATTCCATAGAAAAACAATTACTTGATCGTTAAAGTATGAAATACGGTACTCGAAAATTCTTTGAACCGGTTCTTACTGCTTTTAATCCGTTTTGAACCGCTTGTGGCTGCTTTGTAATGACGTGTGTGTATACAATTCATTCCGTTGCTTTTAGACGTTAGTTATTAGTATGCGCAATAATAAATTGTATCATCTGCTTTTCCTTATTATTTATCAATTAATTATCCGCTACAGGGATAAAATGTATCTTTCGTGAGATTTTAGATAAAGTAATTTATAAAATAAATTTGAAATCCTTTATTTTTCTCTTTAATGGTCTATCATTAGTTATTTCACAGAATAAAGAGGTAAAGTATAATATTTTTCTATAATATTGGTGAAGTATATATTAAAGTATCATATACTTTGCCTGACTTGTCTAGTTATTTCATGAAATTCTTAGTTATTCTATGAAATAACTGAGTTATACACTCTAATGGTAACATATACATTTTTATTGTCTGGACTTGCACTAAGTTACCCAATGTTACCTAAAGTTACCTAAGATACCTAATGTGTTACCTAATTAGTAAGAATATTTTGCTAGAAGATGACACAGCTCTTTGGAGAGTTTAGGACATGGCGTAACTGATGTGGCATAAAAATTATTCCCTGGAGAAGAAAAATTGCACTGATTTTTTCTCTTTAAAAATAAAACTTATTTGCCTGAATAGTATAAACTGAAATTTTTGTAGAGATGAGTTGAGCAGTTTGGTGTTGATCAGGCTTTAAACACCTCTACTTTCATTATGGCTATTCTATATCTCATTTTCTTATCAGCAAACCAATTACTTTAAACTCAGCTTAGAAGAAAAGATAATTCGTGCAACAAATATGTCCACATACTTGTCTTCATGAAGAACTGCTGTTGCTGTCGTAGGCCATTAAGACAAGAGGTGCGATTGTTCTTGTTTTCCAGTGGCGCCCTCTATGTCAAGAATTCGACTTTTGCAACATCAATACGTCACACCTGTTTCTAGAGCTGATCCATTCATACAACCATTCATACACTGATCGTAATTTTGATCCAAACCAGAGAATGATTGATTCCCAATTCAATACTAAAAGAATAAAAAAATTTTTTTTAAGCAAAATGGACAAAACTTCTTTTAAAAAAATGCGCTAAAAAGCAGCAGAAATTTCAAAAAAAGAGAGAATAAAATTTGAAATAAAGGAAGCAAAGGAAATAAAACTAAAATTAAAAATATGACCACTGAAACCGACGTCTTCAGGGGGTACCGGCCCCAGTGGCCATAAAACAAAACCTTTTCTATTGAGGGAGATGGCAAAAGCCTAAAAAAACTCCCTCAGTACCCCGAAGGTTTTGTATAAAAGTCCAGGAGAAAAAAACATATAAGACATAGAACTAATTCAGAAAAGAACTAATACAAATTCATCAGAAAATAAAAATCATCAGAAAATAAAAACTCACATAAACAAGGTCAGAAGGCGAAGTCAATTCAGTAGCCCCCAATTTCCAACTCAGTAGCCTCAGAGGTATAATTTGTTATGAGGACATGGAGTACTTTGTGACGCGACAGATTTAACGCGCACCAACCACCATTTACTACACGGGGAGTCTTCGGCTAGCTGGATTCGAAATCCTGTTCTCACGAACGTGAGTCTAACGCCCTGCCACTTAGGCTATCCCGGCTTTACTTGAAGAACTATATGAGTAAAATAAATCAGTCTTATTAATATCAATCAGCCAGAATTTCCAAGAAATTCGGAGAGTTGGTCGTTGATTTATCTGTTTAGCTTCATTCTTTCAAGAAAAAAAGTCCAGTATTTGTATATATAATGAATTTTAGAAAAATTAGTAGAATTGCTAGCTTATCTATATGGTTATTATGCAAAGTTTCCTAACTCAACTAATCTTTACTGCAGGTCGTGACACAAGAAAAATTTGCGAACAGACTTGCATTCTTAAGGTCGTGGTAGTATTATAAACATAAATTTATTTTTATTCTGAGTGATTAGTAAACGTTTTGCCGCTTGCTGACCGTAATCCAGAGGAGGCATTTTATGGAGTGTACTTTTAAAACTGTATTTCCTCAAAGTTTCTTAGTTATAAAATTTCGGTTTTCCTTTCTTAAAAAAAAACGACTTCGAAGATTTGTTCAGAGATATCATAATTTTCCCTGAATTTTATACATTATTTTTTTATTAAATTGTATAACGACATATTTTTGGGGAAAACAAATTAATGCAGTTTTTGTAAGTTACGGATACACAAAATCATTTTTAAGTATTTACTGATGGAATTTTATATGTATTGTTTTTTCTTCATTTACAAATGTTAAAGAAATAAATAGAATTACGCAAGTAAATATTTTAAAAGCGGTCTTTTTCTAAGAGTTTTCAAACTTCCAAATTAGACGTTATTTAGAAAAATATTCTAGTAGACTTTTATTCGTCTAAAATATCTCAACTAATTAAAAAATGTACTTCAAAAGAATGATCGTGGTACTATGTTTTTTTTCTTCCTTTATCTTTTGAGTATCAATACAGTTTCTTGTTTTCAAAAACCCTTTTTATAAAAAACGAACAAAATCTCCATTTTAATTTACGCTACTGTATGCTTAATTTGAATAAAACCATTAAAATATTTCTTTCAAACTTATTAATTTTTATTTAAATGGCATTGAATAGAAATATATTTTTTAGAAAAATAAAAAAAAGAAAGTTCTTGTACTTTTTAAAAACATTCAGTTTAATGAACTTGCATACGTTTTAATGTTATTAATGATAGACAAATTACATGTATTAAAAAAAAAGAAAAAAAAAAGGTATACATGAATAGCTTACATAGTTTTGTTTAACATGCTTATACAAAAATAGAATTTGGAATTGGATAAAAGCTCAAACTTTTAGTAGGAAGAATTATAAAACATAAAACTAACAAAAGCAGTACAGACAAAAAATTATAAAACATAAAACTAATATTTCGATTTCTCACATAGCAAAAAATGCACACTTAAATTTCAGGAAACTTTCTTCGTTATGACAAAGTCGTTTCTTGGTACCTGCTTCGAGCAAGCATTTCATCAAAGTGACTAAATAATTGTCTTCTCTTCTTCAAAGAAACAAATTTCGTCAAAATTAAAAAAAAAATTTCGTCATTGTATTTAAAAAAAAAATTATTCCTCGCAACTCCTAAAGTATCTATTTTTTCTAATAATTACGTTATCGGGGCACCATATAAATGCATGAATGTCGTCCAAACAACACAAAAGGGAAGAACAAATGAAACAAAGGGGCAAATTATTCCCCTGCCCTATGTGGGATTCAAACCCAAGATGTCTCAAGGATTGCCGAATCGTTAAAAGTGAGAATTTTATTTCGGAGAGTGCAAGAATATTTTTTAGTTTCTTGAAAATTAAATTTAGGTTTCTCGCAAATTTAAGAGGACTGCATTTACTAGCTTCTGCGATTATTTTAAAAATAAATTTCATACTTTCAGTTAATATAAAAAATTATTAATAGGGAAATATACTGTTTGGTAATCACGAGATAAGCTTTCAGTAAGTTCGCCATCACTGAGGACGGGAGTTGAATTATAATTTCCTGATTGTGGCGCATCATTAAAGTATTAGAAATGGAGTAAAGTCTACAAAAAATGAAAATGAAATTTAGAAATTTTAAAATGAAATTTAGAAAAACTATTTCCAAATCATTTTTAATATTTAATATCACTTTAACGGATCTGCATTTTAAATTTCATTCATGAAATCAAGTTAATCTGAAACTATAAAAAAAATAAAGAATTTGCGACTGTGTGTGATTGCTGGTATACCGCTGGCTCTAAAAACACGATATTCAATATAGGCTAAATGAGTACAATTACAAACAAATTACGAAGTCCGATTTTTGATTTTTTTTTAACTATTTTTAAGGGACATTTAAAAACAGGAATTTTCTCAGTATTAATGATTCATTCGGTTCATTATTAATCATTCAGTTTTGTCAAATATTTTAAAGATAACATCAGAGATGTTAGCTAGCTAGTATCTCTTATTAAAAAAAGTTGTTTATTGCCTGTTAATTGTTTTTAACTCCGTATGCCAAGTCATCTGAATAATCAATGTGATCGTTGCAGCATATGCGGACTACGTAACCAAATTAGTATTCCTAGGGTTATCTGAAGCCTCGTTCTTATTTTATTTATAGTTATACTTTTAAAACGTGTTACTATGAACGAAATAATTTAAATTAAACTGTAATTGAAATTTTTTAAAAAAATTGATCTGAAAAGCAAGATTAAAGGATAAATGTTGCTAATTCGTTAAGAATAAATGTAAAAAAAACGCACATGTTATTATTGATGCCAATGAAAGTTAATTTCGCTAATAGTTACTGATTTTAATAAAATAGTAAGTTTTGTACTAAAAGGCAAAATTAATAGAGATATAGTGCTATTTCGTTAAGGAGAGTGTAAAAATCTGCAAACTATTTATTGACATTAATGATGCTTAACTAATAGGTACTAATTAAAATAAAAGAAATAAGCTATGCACTAAAAAGCAAATTTAATGAAGAAAATATACTTGTTTGTCATGGAGAATTATTTTAAAAAATTGCCATACTGTTATTTACACAAATGATGCTTCATTTTGGTAATAGGCAGTACTGGCATTATTGTAATTGGTGCAATTTTAATAGGTACCAAATATACTTTTATATAAGTGCGAAATATTTACTGAATAAATTTGGTGCTTATTACAGCTATACCAATACTGTACATTGTTATGATGCATACAGTGATGCCTCTCGATGCATACAGTTACTGCCTTGTTATGATGCATACGGCCCCGCGAAGATAAGTAGAGAAGAAAGTAGTTTGATTGTCGTAAATTTTAAATATCATGAGTTAACTGGAGCATTAGCAGTATGCCAGATGATACTGAAATCAGTTAATCTCTAGTTTTATGGGTTTAACTATTAAATACGTGTTTTGCTTAATCTAATAAGGTTAAGCAACAGAGGAAAACAACAAATAATAATAAATAAATAAAGATTTAAATTATTTTATCTTTATTATTTGCGTCGGTATTGTATTGGTTTTGAAGTTTTTTGCAGTATTGTTCAGTACTGATTTATTGATATTTCACCCTGTACAAAGACCGGGTATTCAGCTTGTATGTTTATAAAATATTGGTTTATAAATAATATGTCTTAGATAATAAATTTCATGGATTTTTACTTTAAACAGACTTGATTTAGAAAACATTTATTGTTTTTTTTTATTCCCTAAGTCAACACACAGAGCATAGAACATGCTTAAATGATAAAACTTTTATTAATTGACTTTAATATAAAATTTTGAAATTCAATATCAGAATTGAGTCGTTATCTTCAACATAATAATTGCTAGTTCCTTGTCGCATGTTAGGTTTTGATCAAATACTGTAACATATTCAGATATTGACTATAGAAAGTGCCTGTAGATATAAAGTCATTTCTGGTAGTAATTTCAGTGTTGCGGTAATTATGAAGTGGCTTATACAAAGGGCTTTCAGGTATATAATGGGTTAATTACATCAAAATCTTAACTAGGGGAACAATATAAATTTATATTCCGAAAAATAACAATTCATGCTTATAAAATATAATAATAATATTTTAATAACTAATAACAGTGATTTATGGTTTAGCAAGATTTTATTTATTCTGTGTTGTTTGCATTTTTTTAAACATTTAAATGAAGCAAAAATGCTTTACTTTCGTAGAAACAACGAATCACTAAATAAACAAATAAAGTTACAAGTAAGAATTAGAATTGTATAAAGTAATCAATTAAATAATACTTAAAATATTTTGTAAAGTTATTTTATCGTACCTTTATCGTAGCACCCACTCTTCGATATTTTATAGCGTGTCCTACCATGCCATCAAATTTGATGTAACTTTAATTTGGAGCTAAGTTGAGTCACATAACAGAACTTTTAAAGCTTTATAACATTATACTCAGGTTCAAATTGAACGGAAATATAGGGTTCAGTTTAACACCGAATTTTGAAGCGTGTTGAACTATAGTATAAATTTTCTTTAACATTTTGCTTACGGCTGGTACAACAAGTGGACCACATGCGATGGTACAACATGGAACCCTGTAAGCAAAGGGTTAACCCTGTTATGGTGTTAGTACAGTATTTTAAACCTAGTACATAGTACAATAATTTTAAGCTAGTATATAGTACAGTAATTTAAAACTTGATTACACGATACTATGGTTCAACTTGAACGAAAACATTGTTAAACTAACAGTAATATATTTTAGTGTTGAAGTTATTAGATCACTATCATGTAAGGGAAGTGAAAAAAAAATTAAAACCTGCTTCATTGCATATCTTGCTATTTCGTTTCAAGTTATCCCTGTTTTCGTTAGAAATTCAAACAAGTTTAAATATTCTATACATCTACTTTTTTATTAATAGTTCCACAAGTTTTTTTTAACTTTTTTGTGTTTCTACCGATTTAATTTTAAATTTTTACTGTGCATACTTCTTTGACTTCGTTTTTGCCAAAAAAATTAAAGATTATAAAGGCAATATATTAATGAATATAAAAATTCTTGGGTGTAGGGAAAATAGTGCAGAACTTTGTGCGTTTTTAAGTAATGAAAATTTTTAATGAATTAAATTACTTACATTTTTACATCAATAAGTGCATTAAATTTTCTTTCGATTATACAAATTTTTGTTAGATATTCATAAAGAAAAATATCTGTAATTTGGTACTAACTATCTCTTGAATAATATACACCATTATAGAATTTTAGGTTTTAGAAATAAATTGAGACAACTCTTATAAGAACTCACATTTTGTAGTACTAATTGAATCATTTAATGAAATAAATATATCATTAAATCCAGAAGACAAATTTTCCTAAAGCGATAAAGAATAGTAATAACATTTTATGGAATTTTAGGTTATTTTGTTAGATATTTGTAACGAAAAATATCTGCATTTTGCTACTAATTATCTGTTGAATAATTTGAATCGTAATGGAATTTTAGGTTTCAGAAACAAAGATCCGATCTCTTTTTACCTTCAGTTAATACAGCAACTGTTCTATTTTATTCTTAGATAAATTGATTGACGTCACTGATTTGATAAATCTGTATTATTTCAATTTATTTATTCAGTGTTGACAGTAAATTTTGTGGTATTTTTTGCCATAACATTTGCGATATCAATTGCTTTCCTAAAGCTATAAATCGGCTTGAAAGATGTCAGGATATTCTGTGAGATTCATGATATCAAAGAATCAATAGTTGAAAACACATCTTCCGACACTACTTCTTCATTTATTTTCCAATAGAAGTTTATGTTTTAGCTTTCTATTTCTTTGTTTTAAATTTCCCATTGCTGTTTTTCAATGACCTTTTTCTGGTATTGATATCTATTATTATCGATTATTTTCACTCATTATACTTTTATTCTTGGAAAAGAAAGGAACACGAAAGAATAAAACCATATAGTAAACTGTTACTCCTTTTCTTCTAAAGAGAGAATTTCAATATTTGATTTTTGTTTGGAAGAGTAGAGTTTCTGCAGGCAATTCAAGTTTTACAATTATTTTATGATTTTTACTCTTACTCTGATTTGTGTTACATATCATGATGGATTCTATAAAAAAGATATTTGTATTGTAATTATAAATTAACTCTCAATGTTATTAATAAGCTATATTTTATTTGTGAAGATTACTATAATTGTGTGATTTAATCAATTGTAACTTTATTTCTGAGCACCAATTCTATGAACCATAAATCTTAATTTTAAGGAAATGTAACAGGAAATTTCTATTTGATTCAGAAACTTAGATTTTCTTTCCAGAAGAAATTTTTCAGTTACTAGATGTAGCTGAAAATGGTATTTAGAAAAATTTACTGATAATAATTTTAATAAGAATATTGTTTTCTCAATAAAATCGTATGCTACCATATTAAGACTTAAACTAATTTAAAAAACTGTTTATTTTTTAAACTTTCTTTTAAGATCTAATTACATTTAAATAGAACTTAAAAACTCTCAATGAAGAAATAAAAAATCGTTACCGTCAGAAATTTTTATGAGTTTTATTTTTGTTAAATTTAAAATTTTAAAGGATTTAAAGAAAAGTATGATTGCTAGGTTTAATTTAAAAAAAAATTAACAAAAAAATTATTTAAATGTATTCATTTGCTGCTATAGGGTTATTTCAGTATTTATTATAGATATATTTCTTAAAATGGACAACTTTAATAAAACTTAAAAAAAGGAATGTGAAAGGGATTTATTACAAATACATTTTAATAAAAAATCATGGATATAGGTTACTGTTTGAAGTAGCGATTCTTAAAGTAGCAGATTTTTTCGTCGAATTGAAAACATTTTTGTTGCTTTTAAAACAAAGAAAAGTGTAGCGTATAAATAAAATTACAATATTTTTATCGTTATTTTTGATAAATCACGCATAAAATGCTTTACTTTCTTAAAAATATTATAAAAATTTTTAAAAGTATATTTTTCTGCAATTTTCAATAACTAAAGATACATTTATTTTATATTTAGTGATGCATAAACATTTCGATGAAATTTTTTTTCCCTAGGGTGAAAATTACGAAACAGGAATACTTTTTAAGCATCTTTATGCCAAATATCGGAAAGTGCACAAATTGTACTTTCTAACAGTTAGCAATTATTAGATAAATATTGATGAAAATATATTGAATGAATAGAAAGGTTGCATTTCTTGTTTTTTGCAAAAATATGATTTCATATTTTTTTGCTAAAATAAAGTACGGTTTATCGTTTAAATACTATAAAAATATGGCTTATATTGATGCCAACCTATAGTCCAAGCAATCCATAATATTTAAAGTCGTGGTAAGAAGCAAAATAAGAATTAAAAAAAGCTTAAAATGTTTAATTTTGTCAGAACTTAAGAATTTTAATTTAATAGTATAAGGTTTTATAAAGTTGTTTAAATTGTTCTGATAAAGCAGTGATCAAGATCATATATATATATATATATATATATATATATATATATATATAATACATAGAGCTCAATAAATAGGTTTAAAGTATATAGAAAGAAAGGAAAAAAATTTAAAAAATGCTTTAAAAAATATTACCAAGTTTTAATTTCTTTTTTAAAATTTGTAAATGGTTTTAAAGTGTTATTATATTTTTTTTCCTTTAAGAAATCTTTTATATTTTTCCTTGTTTTCAAGATAGACTTATTTTTTGAGTTCTATGTACTTGCAGCTTATGCGCAGCAAGTAGAACTTCTTCTTATTATTTTTCTTAATTTTTTTCGTTGATCTCCATTTTCTTTTATCTTTTTTCTTTTATTTTTTCTCTATCACGTTTCGATGGAAAAGTAGGCATGCATAACCTTATGATCATTTAAGTATCATAAGAGTATGACTTATTATTTTACTTGATGATTATTACTTGATATTTTTTTAAAATTAAACTGAAACAGAATTTTTTAATCTCGCCCGTTTTTAAACTTTGGTGATTTGTTTTTTTAATCAGTCTATTTATATTGCATTCAATGAATTTGTTTTGCGGTAATAAATGTGTTTATTCTATAAACGGTGTTTTTTTCCGCACAATAAAAAAAACAGCAAGGAGCTTCCATTTTAACAAAAAATCAAACTGTAAATTAAAAAAAATGCTTTAAATCATATTATATAACCAATTTATTTATTCAATAGACAGTTATTTTCCGTACATTAAAAAGAAACTCTATAAAAGCTGTAATTTAAAAACAAAATTCAACGAAGGTAGTGATTGAAAATAAAATAGCATTCTATGAACATTAGAGATTTTATTTTGTTTTATTACAGGCAATGAGTATCCAATTCATTTCGAATTTGCGGCTACTTTTTCAATACTCAACTTTATATATTTACAATTATGAAACTGGCCCCAGAAGATAAGCTTGAAGAAGAGCTTGCTGACCCTGTCAAAGAAACTATTTTTCGACGATATGGTGTGGATGATCTAGCCGGGATCTTTTCCAACATAGCATTTAATGAAGATACATTCGCTAAATCAAATGCAAAATAATTAGTCGAGGAAAAAGGCTTCCCTTTTAGTTCTTAAACATAACTGAATTAAAACTAAATAAATAAAAAGCTTGATTTCACAAGAAAATTTGTTATTCGAAGGTCTTCATAAAAGCGTTTTTGGAGAAAAGCATCACAATTTCAATGCAAGCAATAAATTTTTTAGTTTGTTGTGCTTCCCTCTAGTGGAAATTCTTAGAACTTGTAGAGTACATACGTAGAAACAATATTAAGGAGGAAATCGATTCCAGATCTTTGGAAAAAGTATGGAGTATCACTATTTTTTCAAAAAAAGGGCTTCATTTTTCTTGATAAGATCGTAAATTTAAACGTTTTTAACAAAACAATTATTGGAACAATAATAATAAAAATTTATACATTATCTTCCAGTTTCTTCATTTCAAACTGTTAACTCTTTGTCTGTACAGCTGAAAAATATTTCAATACCTATTTATACGATGAGATTAAAATTTGAACTGTTTAAAAGATTGGATTTTCGCTCAATAGTAATTGTTTAAATGGATTGCATCTCCTTGACTGAAATTCTTTCGCTTAATATGATTGTGTGATTTATTTTTGAATCGCATTCCATTAAATAGATTCTATGGCAACTCGAAGAAAATTCCTCGCTTGTTTATTTCTCATGGACATTTTGAAATTGAGGTAAATGTGTGATTATACGATGTTAGTTAGATATGGTTTATGAAATCACTGTACACGACCCAATTGAAGATTCTTCTTGTTTATTTTCCGTACTGAAATTTATCACTTTGGAATTAATTTTAGTCATGTTGCTTTTTAATGAATTTTTATAAATCATTTACTTGTGAAGTATATAAAATGGGGGAATTGTTAATAGTTCGATTTACAAAAACATTTTTAATTAACTTTTGTGATGACTCGTTTCCTATTCTTTTTAAGTACTTTTATTTAAATTATTTTGTTTAGTTGATACAAATGTCTTAAAGTGGGGACAAATATTATTTTTTTAATCAAAAAATTTATTTAAAGCTCGAAATTCTAGTGCTATTTATTATGTTTTATTAAGCAGGTTTAGTGTTTTTGTTTTTACTTGAAAACTTGATTTCTAAAGATCGGAAATCCTTGAAATCGAGACAGTTCTTCTCTTTTGAAACACTAATTATTTATTTTTAAATTTAAAACATTTGAAAATTTTCTATTTGTTATTTCATATATAATTCAAAATTATAAAATAAACTGTAACAAAATTTTAATAATTTCCGTATCTAATATTTTTTAATTGTTTTCCCTATAAGCATTAAAATGATAAAACAATTTCTGAAACTTAAAAAAGAGTATTTCTCTTAGTATTTTTTTTTAAATATTTATAAAAAAAATTTATTTTTTTCCAATGCCCACCTGTGTTAACATCCGTCAATTCAGGCATTTACAGGGCAGATTCGTGGCCTCTCTTTCAGGGGCACCATATTAGGTAGGCCAACCATGCTCACACAGATAGTACAGAGAAGGAAAGAACATCCATGCTTTGACAGGGATTCGAACCCAGAACCTTTCTGATGCAATGGCACTTCCCTGCCCCCTACACAGGCCGGTCGGCTAAAAAAATATATAAATGTTTGTAAAAATTTGCCATAATACAATTAATGTAAAATAATTAAAATAGAATATTTCTAAATTTTCTTCCGTTGTAACATTAAGTTACCTCAAAAATGAATAAAACCGACATTGAAGAATATCGGAAAGATATGAAAAACATAATCGAGGAAAAAAAAGCATTATAAAATTTTTTTAATTGTATATTTCATTAGGGTAAATTTAACATTTCTTAACATTGCCAGCTGCATATCCAAAAAGAGCTCCAGACACTGATCACAAAAATAAATTTAACTACTTATAAATTAATGTTAACAAATGTAATTTATTTCGACTGGAAAAAATGAAATGCAGTTGCAGCTGTGAAGTGTATTTAGTTTATTATAAATTCAACTAAACATTCTTTTTTAATTTTATTGATTAATATTATTTTCTCATATTTTTTAACACAGATTTGTGTAAAATTACATTTTTTTTAATTAAAAGTTTAAAAAATAATAATACATTTAATTGCACTGGATTTCTTTTATTCTAAGAGAAGGAATCTGGCCGTCTATTCTCACGGTCAACTCCATTAGTTTTGCAAAATTCATTACAATTACGAAATCCTTTTTTTTAGAAAAACCTTGTCCTTTTTTTTAGAAAAGAAGAAGAAGAAGAACTTGACCAACTAACCGCATTTTACGCATGCTTCTTGAAGTTACATATTAAGGTGCGTTTGTTAATTACTTAATTATTTTTCGGTTTTCTTAACTCCTTTTTAATTTTTTACCAAATATTTATGAATAGAGCCAAGAAATATTGTAATTATAAAAAGTAAGTAATAATGAAAATTGCATTACTTAAAAACTAATGCTGTTCTATCGCCTTTTCCGAATTTAGGTTTCTTTTAAAAATGCATTTGCTACACTGATTTACTGCCTGTGGGTTTAAATTATCTTACTGGTATATAAAGATAATACTCTGAACCTATATTGCAGATAATTCTCTTTAAAAAATAATAAAAAAACATAAACTAACAGCTTTTAATCTTAAAATTTCAGTTTTCATTACAATAAAATTGCATTTAAGAGAATGAATTTAACTTTCTTAGTTCTATACTAAAGACATCAAGGGAAACCTTTATGTTAGAAAACTGAATCATATCACGTGATTTATTCATCCAATCAGAAAGCTCAACTGGTCATCAGTTTTTCCAGATAATGTATATAAAAATCATTGACATTCCATCATTTCCCTACATTTTTTTTTAAAATTTTTTATAATGTGCAAATTTTAAAAATATGTTTGTTTTTTTATTTATGTTTGTTAATGTTTGTTTATTATGTCTATTAATGTTTGGTTATTATGTCTATTTATGTTTGTTAAACGTTCCTTAACATTTTAGTGTTAATTATTATGTAATCATTATATAAGTCACTCAGTATTTTTGAAAGAAATAATGATTTAAAAAACAAATAATGAAAGAGTGACTTTTGAAAGAAATTTTTTGATAAAATTAGAAACAATTATTTGACTTTTTTTTCAATGTAAACAAATAAGATCTGACCATTTCACCAGATTAACAAATATTCTTTTAGGTTTAATATTTTATTGTAAAAGACTTCTAATTAAATTATTTATGTAAGTATCAAGTATTTATTTATTTCTATTCTGAGCAGTGAAAATTTTTTTATGATATTAAATTACGAAATTTTGAAGACGAGAAATTGAATATGCTGAAACGAAATAAAAATAATTCTATTTGGCTCCTCATTGAGCTTTGGAAATTTAAATATTTATTAATTGAATTTTTTTCTAGTATATTTCTGTTGTATATCATCGTGTATACAAACATACAAATAATATTTTTAAAAAAAACTGATTTTTAATGAAACAACTTAAAATATGCTAACGAATTGTATACTTGATATTATAATTTGTACTAATGAGAAAATAAACGAGGTTAAATCTTTCAATCAGATATAATTTTCTAAAACAAAACAACATTTTCAAATCATTTAGTTAATTATTGTTTCATTAAGATCAGGTTACATTAGAATTTAAGAGCAATCAAGATTTTCCAGCTAAATAAATTTCTTTTAATTTATTTTTAGTCACTTCGATTCTCTATATTCTGCTTAAAAACAGCAACATTTTAAATCGCATTTAATGACTTCATTAGTTTCATGGTAGAATAACTCGTGCTCTTGATAAAAATAATACGTTATGACAATTTCTAAAATAATAAACATCGTTATTAATTTACGCCCGTGTTACGCTGAACCTACTTAATACTCTGTGTGTCTCATTTCAAGCTCAGAAGTTTTATCTGAATTCGAAATAAATTAAAAATGTTATAGAATAATTGCGTATAAATGAAATAAAACTAAATAACTTTATTAATTTAAAGCGTTATGACTTATTGAGCATCTTTACATTGCTGGCCTTGCAAATTATAAACCTTTATCTCAAATTAAAAAAAAAAAGTGTTTTCAAATAAAAATACCAAATACAGAGACATCGTGGTATTCAGTATTGAAATTTATCAAAATTTCGAAATATTATTAGATAATGATGGATTTTATTCTACTTTTATTTTATTTCAGATAATTATAAAGTTTATTTACCTCATCATAAATTTAGGCTGGTATTTCTGATTTTCTGCTATTACGATTTTTAACCGAACTTTTAGAACAAGGAAAATCTTATGATTAGTCTAATTCCAAGTCAGTCCAAGAAGAAAATTGAAAAAGCTTGACTGAAATCAAAACAGTTTGGCAAAAATGTACTTTTATCAGACTTTTTAAAAAAAATTTCCCGTTATTTAACACTATTCTTATTCTATTTTTATTTTATTTCAAGCAATCATGACGATTTTTACCTTATCATAAATTAAGGCTCTTATATCCACTTTTCAACTATTACAATTTTTAACTGAACTTTTAGAACAAGGAAACTCTTATGGTTAGTCTTATTGCAAATTAGCCCAATAAGCAAATTGAAAAAGCTTTACTGAAATCAAAACAGTTTGGCAAAAATGTACTCTTATCAAAAAAAAATTTTTTTTACCTTTATTTAACAGAAAATATACACCAAACTTATAGCTATCAATGTTTATGTCTTTTTTCTTGTAATATTAAACCTGACCTAGAAGAGGAGAGTAGCTCCGGATAATTCCAAACGTACGAAGAGAATTTTTTTGATAGAAACAACTCAAATTAGCGCTATTTTAAGAGGAAAACCACGGAAACGTCTTGTGCATTCTTCCCAACGGCAACACGTGAGGACGATCTGTTTTATACATTTTACGTCTGCAGTTTAAGTTGGGCAGCCAACAACTAAGCACGATTAGTTGTTGCACGATTGTATTTTTTAAGTATACGAACTAAGCAGCCAACTATTGGCAATCGAAATGGGCTACAGCTGGCGTAGAGCAGAACTCTCTACCTATAACAACAGTTTGCTTTCACCAGTAGCGTGGGGAGAGTCATAGGAGAAGGAAGTATTTTAGTTTCTGTCTTGATCTTCAAATAGATTAAAAGTTTTAAATTAGAAATTTTTTTCAATGGAGGGCACTTGGGACGAAGACCCATTGACCACAGAAAGGGCCAGAACTGCTTACTCTCTTTTCGTTACCCAGTGTGCTCCTGTGGCGAAAGAAGTACTCTCTTAAACAATATTTTCCTGAAATACTAAACTTCCGAAAAGCATTTTATTTGTTACAAAATTCTATGTTCTTCGAAATTTAAATTTCACCCAACTATAAATTGTATATAAAAATATCTTTCGAGGACTTATGGAGGATATGAAAGATTTTCCTTCAAATGCTTTTAAATCTTTTAAGTTCAATTTCGTAACCATGTAATAAAAATCTTATCAACCTAATAACACTAGAGAAATGTAAACAACTTTATTTTTTAATAACACAAAATGAAAATATATTTTAACAAAATTTTAAACTTCCGAAAAGAATTTTACTTGCTTGTTACGAAATTCTATATTCTTCAAAATTTAAATTTTACTCAACTATAAATTGTATATAAAACTTTTGTACAATTTACAATGAATAAATGTTGAACTAATTTTTAAGACTTATTACAAACTATACTTCATGCTGAGTACATATCTAGCGTTTTCCTAAATATTATTATTAGGAAGAAACAGACTTTAAAGCATAAGATCATATTTTTAAACAGAAAACAACCGCCTGAGAGCTTAATCAGTAATATACCATTATTTAGCCCATTTAGAGTATAAAAATTCCGTTTTAGGGTCTCACAACGTAACATTAAAAATGCCTTGTTTATCACCCGTTACTCTATCCGAATTTTCATTTCATCCGAATGTCTTTATTCTTAACCCTCGCGCGAAAGTGCTAATGGCTTTCCTGCTATAATCGTCGTCATAAGGAATAGCTTGTTTTAAAGAGCGCATTTTCTGATAAATTACTATTTTTATTATTCCTTAGCGAGGATGGTGCTGGAGAAATATATTTTAACTAAATAATCATGTTAGAAATTTACTATTATTTTATAATTATTTATACGAGAAAATGTTTAATTAGTTAACAGTGTATCAGAAGGTATAATTTAATCTTCTTTTTCAATGTTATTTTCCATTTAACAAAAGTACTTCAATTTTGAATGTTTCAATTAAATATAAATGATCTAATTATTACATCATTTGCTAGTTATTTAGATTAATGAGATGATTAGATTATATAGATTTAGATAATTGAATGAAAATTCACTCTTATTAATAATTTTTTTTTTTATATTAACTAAAATTATGCCATTATTTTTTTGAGTAGATTTTTATATTTTTGTTTATTATAATATATTTAATGTAATTATATTTTTTTTTCAATTCTTTTTTAAGTGTTCAAATTTGAATTTTGTTGATTCTATCTTAAACATGTCGTTGGTTTTTTAATAAAATTAACCTGTGGAATTTACCAATTGTATTGAGATAAATTATTATTTACATTGGTTAAGATGTAATCAAAATTTACCAGATGTTCATAATAGTTGTGCTGTGATATGAACCCATAATATTCATTTCTACATTAAGATAACAATTCTCTAACTCCCTGTAATAGTTTACTAGATGGCAGCACTGCTTATCGTACCCCATGTTCTACAAGATGCCAGCACAACTTATTATTCTACATGACTTACTAGATGGTTGCACTAATTATCAATCCATCAGAGTTACTAGAAGTCAGCGCTATTGATTATTCTTTATTAGACGGTAGTACTATTTATTATTCCGTCTGTCTTCCTAGATACCGAAAATATTTATTATTCCATATGATTTACTAGATTGCAGTATTATTTATCAATCCATCAGAATTATTAAAATTCAGCACTACTATTTTTACCTGTTTCAATGGTAGAACTATTTATTAATTCATCTGCCTTACTAGATATCAGCATTTCTTATCATTCCATATTACTTAGCTAGATGGAATACTATTGATCAATCCATCAAAGCTATAAGATGTCAGCACTACTGATTATTCCATATGACTTACTAGATGATAGCGCTATTTATTATTCCATCTGTCTTACTAGATACCAGCATTACTTACTATTCCCTATGACTTAATAGATGGTAGCACTAACTATCAATCCAAAATTATTAGATGTCAGCACTATTGATTATTCCATATGACTAACGATCTGGTTACACTATTTATTATTCCGCACTATTATTCCTATGACTTAAGGGAAGGTTGTATTATTTATCAATCCATCTAATTTATTATCATTAAAAATTGGTTTTTTGAATAAGAGAAATACAATAGGAGAAGCATTTTGTATGGCAACGATCACTTTTAGCTGAGAAGCATAACGTACTGTTTCTGAAAGACTGGAGATTTCATCTTTAACTGTTGCTATATGCACTTCGTGAACCTTCTCAGATGACTGAAAACACAATTGTTTTAAAATAGTTTATTTTAATTTTATTTTTACTTTAATGCATTTATAAAATATTTAATAATAATTTCTGTGTTAAATTTTTTTTCTACGCCATATTTTATTTTAAATAAAATTTTAGATTTTTCTTTTTTCTTTATTGTTTTTTGTTCTGTGCATAACTTTGTCAGAACATCAATCTGCTGTACTATATCAGAATCAATAAGCTTTGCATTAGATTAAACTGCGTGGAAGAAATATTGCTTAATAACTAATAACTTTATAAATAAAATATTAACTTTTAGAATTTTCAGAGGATTTATTTAAAATTATTAGTTCTATAATAAAATTTATTGCTTTAAATAATAACTTACAGGAAATAAAACAACAATTCAAAAAAAAAAAAAAAAAAAACCTAGCACATTTTGTATAATGTTTTGATAAAAATTGTTTTTTTTAAAATTGTATTTTACAAATAGCAAATTCATTAAAGAAACAGATTGCAAAAAAAAAAAAAAAAAAAAAAAATCTAAAAATAAATACACAAACAAAAAACAAAAAAATACTACTCTATCGAAATATTTGCTTATTTCTAATCAATTAAGGGATAAGAGAAATTGAGGTATATTTTTAAGAGGGTTCGGCATGACAAAACAGTTTAGGACATTTAAAATGCATGAGAAAATAAACTACTTTTTGACTATTATTAAAAATTTATAGGAAAATCTTCTTGTTGGATTGATTTGACAAACTACTCCTATGAACTGCTATTAATTGCATGTATGTTTTATTTGTATAATAAAGATATTTATGCTTTCACAGGGTTAACTTAAATTTCTCAATTGTATAAAATAATTTTATAATATTTAATTTCTATTCACATCGGTATTTCTTGAATTCAAGTAATATTCTGTATGTGCTGCGTGTATATTTAATTAACAAACAAATTGTAGTTTAAGAAATATTGCATATATGCATCCAAAGTATGATTCTTACTTTAGATTGCAAAAGTGACTTTAGTGATTCTTATATGTATTATATGTAACAGTTATTTTAAATTTTAAAGTTACTGACTGACAATCATGGTGGTGTCTACTTTACATCAAGTAGCGTAAAAGAACATTCAAGGTGTTTCACTATTCCGGGAACTATCCTTGGCTTTGGTGTAGTGAACCATTTAGTGAAATACCACTTTTATGTAAAGTAGTTGCTACCATTTTTAGTGCTCAGATACACGAAAAATTGTTTACAGTGTTTTGTTACAGTTAATGGTGGAGAGAGAATCTAGAGGTAGTATGTGGTAGTAACAAAGATAATTCTGCCAACATTTTTCGAGAACTAATAAAATTAAATTTTAAAAAAATCCTTTAATTTTAGTTTTTTTTTTATGACATAGACTCATTAAGTTCATATGTGAATATATTTTTTTTTGACACAGACTCATTCAGTTGCGTCAAATGAAAAATATTCACATATTACAAAATGTTTGATAGAAAAACTCCAAACATACTTTATTTAAACTGATGCTATTAATGAAAATCATTGATTCACAAAACCGAAAGGATGTCAAAAATTGCCTTTTTGATGGAATGATATAAATAGGCTGTATATTACAGTTTTCCGGAAAATGTAAAATAAATAAATAAAAAATGGTTAGCGAAAATAAAGGATAAGTACGCTAATTATTGCTTTAAGTATTATCAACGATTTATAATTATGTTAAATTTGTTTTAAGGATTTAATAGAGTAATTATGTTGAAGTATTTAATGCGTTTAATAATAATTTTCTAAAAAATGACCATGTGAAAAAAAAGAAGAAAATATGAAGGAATTTTTGCTGCTGCATGGCTTTATAACACCTTGTACAAAATGAGACAAAGATCTACATTAACTCTTACATTAGATCTATAATGACAAAAATTTTTGAGTCTAAATTAGATTTTTGTTATTTATTTTTATCAAATACATTTTAAACGTAGGGGCAATAATGCTTCTTAAAAAGCTATCAATTAAAAGAACTCGATTTCCTTGGAGATATTTGATGTTAGTTTTAGTGTTTTTGATTTAATTAATAATGAGTATTAATTATTATTTAATCATATTCTGAAAATAGCTCCTTTTTCTTTAATAAAAATACAAATTTCTCTTGGACCACATATGATGAATTATTTGGTTTAGGTGAAAATTTAAAAAAAGTATTATTTAGAGCAGTGATTTGAATAACACTCCGTGTTGAAAAAAATAGGTAAATAATATTGCTTTCATAAGATATAGCTAGTTATGCAATGCAATGCAAAGTTGTGTATTACTATTTCACAATAGCAACTTTCAAGATAGCCTGAATTTCTTTTCAGAATACTCAGTGTATCAGAAATAAAATGCATGAAAACTAAATGAGCTGTGTGAATATTGAAGTTTCAATAAAAGTCTCCAAGTCAAAATAAACTGATATGCGTAACTATTCCTCAAAATTTGTGAAGCACGAAAATTTAAAAGTATGATAAGAGCGAAAACATGAAAAAACATGCTCTTTTTTCAACTACTTCAACTAAAGATATAGCTCTCATTTAAACAGAAACTTGTCCACAATTGTCGCCTTAACAAAGAAATCAATGCATTTTAAAGAAAAAAAAAAAAACTAGCCCACATATAATATTTTAAGAAACACCAAGGGCAGTTTACACCCCCACAATGACGTCGTCATGTTGGACGATTTACTATTGGTTAGAGAGAGCTACAGAACGAGCCAATCCGAGAGCTTGAAGAGCTGAGATAAAATACTTTTCTAGAGCAGTTTTGGATACACAGATTCTCTAGCTTGGGCATCGGTTCATGATTTGAGATTCCTTTTCCCAGATTGATTGAAATCTGAAACAACAAGTTGTTAAGCTGATCTGAAACATCTATTTTATTCATCTCTATCTGCCAGGCAGAGTAAGTGGCGAATTTAAAAACATTCACTTTTTCAATATATATATTTTTTAATTTGTAATTGTTTTCTTTAATAAATTTATGTAATATATTTTTTTTAAATAATTCAAAAACAATTATACATTAAAGTCTATTGTGATATTTAATTTTTTAATGTAATATCTTATTATTATTGCATTTTTTAAAAAATAAGTTTTAAAAAGCAAAAATAATTAAAAAATCGACTACTAAGGAATTCGTATTAAATCTATGTTAATTTTAAAAATTAATTTAAATAACTATCATCATAAAATAAATTTGAAACAACAAAATATTTAACTGATATTAAGAAATCTTTGTTTAGTTAATATGATATATATTTTATCCTTCAGTGGCTGCTAGACAGTGTAAGCATGAACAGTGAAACAAATTATTTATTTGTTTGAATTTCTCTATTAGTGTTTTGTATTTTCTACTATAGAAATTGAGTTGTCTATTAATTCTAAATAAGATAAAGAAATAAATTATTTTATTATTAAAAACGAAAATGAAAAAAAAACAGTATAATTTATTTTAACAGTTTGATACTATAATAAGTTGTTAAATGCAAAATTGGAGGAAGAACTTCTCTCAGTTTTAAAATTGTTGTTTCAATTTATGTGACTTAATATGAATTTTTAAGTAAGAATTTTTGTAAATTAAATTACACACAAGTAAGGTATTTGCGACTCAAAAAGACTAAAGAAAACTAGAATCGACAGGTTTAAATTTATTTAGAAAAAAACAATAAAAAAATCACAAATTACCTTCATAAAAAAGTTATGAATTAAATCTAAAACACTTATTTGCTTCTTACTGCATGGTGGGGACAGACAGTAATGTTTAATTTAGATATATAGCTTAATTTTTTCAATTTTATTTTAAAAATACAAAACTGGTAAGTAAATTTTATTCCAACACTTTATAAAATAATAACTTTTTAAAGTAAAATTTTTTCTAAATTAAATATTAAAAATGAATTATTTAGTTCATTTAAAGAAAATTTATTCTTATCATATATCTGTACTAGATTAATTAAGAAAAATGTTTAAAAAGTATTAATTTACTTTGTCATACATATTTTATCTTATTGTTACAAATTTGTTTAATGAAACAACTATTATAATAAATTACAAGTATTTCATTCAAGAAAAAACTTGTGGATTAAGTTTAGGATGTTTGAGTTATTGAATAATATTGGTAACATATATTTTTTTAATTAAATATGCAACAAACAAATGTATCTGGAACAAGTCAAGAAATGTCTGGAACACGATTTAATTTATCTCTCTCTCATGTCAATCTTATTAATTTAATTAAACAAAGTTTATTATTGAAACTAAATAAAAAATAAACGATAAGAATGCCCACATTTTAATATTAACAATTATTGACATTTAGCTGTAGACTTTAAATAAACTAACGAATGTATAAATCATAGTTCATTCAAACTGAATTACGTTATCAATATTAATAATTTTATGTATAAAACACCTTTTTTTATTTTAGATGTAAATGATTTAGAATAAAATTAAATTATTATATTTGTAAGGAACGACATTATGTCCGAATGGCCATTCATCTTAATGATGTTTGCAAATTGGTGAATCATGTTTGGTGAATCATGAGGGATATTATAAAATAGTAATTGGTTTTCAAACTATTCTTTAAAATAATCGAATTTCGAATCCTTTCTTCCTTATTTTAGCGTGCTTTCAATTGAGGCCCGTAATATGTTGGCGTCATACATCCAAAAGAGTCTAACATACGTTGGCTTGATGGATCTCAACATATTTTGACGTGATGCATCCAATAGAGTCTCGATATATGCATATTTTCTACACTTACCGCTTACCCTTTCTTCCTTATTTTAGCGTACTTTCAATTGAGGCCCGATATATGTTGGCGTCATGCATCGAAAAGAGTCTAAAATATGTTGTCGTAATGAATCCGAAAGAGTCTACTATATGTTGGCGTGATGGAACCAACAAAGTCTCAATGTATGTTTACCTGATGCATCCAATAAAGTCTCAATATATGTTGGCTAGATGCATCCAATAGAGTTTCAATATATGTTGGCGTGATGCATCCTAAGAAGTTTCAATGTATGCTGGCTTGATATTGCGGTGTTATTTCGGATCTTGCAAATCCATGCAATTTTTGCATTATTTACAAATAGCTTAATTATGAAAAAGACCTAAATATATAAATTAATGTTTCCTTCTGGTATCTTTTCTTTAAAAAGAGCTTGCTTTTTAAAAATAAATTAAAAAATTGGTAGACAAAAAAAAGCTAAAATGAGTACTAAAAAACAAATTTCAATTTATGGGACTAAACGAATATCATAAATAACAATCCTTTTTTATTGGAAGGAAAAAAAATCTTTGTTCCAACTTTTATTACTCGATTAATGATTAGAAAAAAGCTATTCCTAATACACAGAAAGAGTTTGGTGTCCGTTTTCGGAAGATTCAACTCATTAATAAATTCCAATAGTTTTATTCATTGTAAAACTTAATGATTGAATTTTGATCTGTATTTTAAATTGCTGAAAAAAGATAAAACCATGTAAAAAATTGATGAAAAAAATTTAATTTCTAAAAAAAAAAAAAAAAAAAAAAAAAAAAAAAAAAAAAAAAAAATAGAGATGCAGCATGACATTACAACCATAAAATCCTTTTTATTTTAATAACTTTATATTTGATATATTTCATTGATTAAAACAAATGTTTGGTTAAATAGCCTTAATTATATTTTATCATAACTTATATTGTACACTTTAAAAAGTTTTGAATTACGTTGAACCACATTCAATAGCTGCAACCTTAATACAAAGCCACATTGAATCTTAATATAAAAAGCAGGTGAGCCATCTCCTCTGTAGAGAATGAAAATTATAATGGCATGTCTTCTGATCATCCTCAGGGATGTTTCCCAGATCGACGCCAATAGCCTGTTGCTCATCTGTAGTGTGACGTAAATGAAGTACTACAGTGGAATCTCTCGGGAGCGACCACTCTCTGTTCCGCAGTAAAACGATCATTAATGAAGGTTGGTCGCTCTTAGGGATTACCTCCATTTACTTCAAAATGTTATCGAAAGTATATGAGTTTTCGCAAACGATTTTAATTTTAATCAGTGTCATTTTCTTGGTGCAGAAATTCAACTTGTGTTGGCATCATGAAAACCGGTTCGATGAATAAAATTTAGCTTCAATAAAAATGACCCCTACCGATATAATTATGTGTTAAAGCAAATTTTCCAATTATAAATGATGGAACTATTTTAAATGAATAAACAATTATGTTTTTTAATTAAGTTTGAGTTGAATTTCGTAATATAAAAATTAGTTTACGTTTAAAAATGAGAAGTTTGCTCGTTTAAGATCCTTAGTTTTTCTAAAAGAACTTTTTTTCGAATTTAACTTTTAACTCTAAAATTAATCCTTTGATACCATCGTCTTTAGTGCTGCTCTGATTGTACATCAGGTTGTCGATATCTTTCAGCAATCATCAAAAAGAGTTTTCTGAATAAGAGCTACTCGCTAATATTTAGAATACATTTCAATCTACTTATTTGTTTTGTTAATATTTTTAATTTCGATATTTTTTCATGTTTCCTTATTTAGCCTTTTCCGTAATTTATTGTGGAGGTTTGCCCGGTCACTGGGAGAATTTTTGGTGGTCTTTTCTAAAAATTGACTTCAATATAAAGTCAATGGTAGAAATTCCGTGCTTCCCAAAAGTGGTCGTAAATAGAGGAAATTGTTACACAAAGGTGGTCTTTCCTGGAGGTTTTACTGTACCATATAACCGTATAAATAAACTTTTTTTTAATCTTATCACATATTATTATACGACATAAATGAAGTAAAGGACGCCCGGTGGCTGAGCGGGTCCCTGGTTCGATCTTCGGGCCGGGCAAGGTCGACTCAGCCTTTCATCCCTTCAGTGGATCGATAAATGAGTACCAAACATGCTTGGGAACTAAACACTGGGGGTTCCGCGTAAGGCTGACTACCTGACCGGAACATCTGCTCCTGCGACCCAGAGCCCAAGGTCAAGAAAACTGAGATGGGCACAGTAGGCCTTTGCCCTCTATGGGCTGTCGCGCCGCTGAGTTTAGTTTAACTGAAGTAAAGAAATATGTTACAACATAATAGGGTACCAATTAAACACAAATAGGGCTCATCTCAACACAATATTAACTTTACGGTAATTTTGCACGGTATTAGAGGGACTTTGCGAAGCCCAAGTTTTCCCCAAGCTCTATCGCTAATGTCATCTGAACATCATTGCGCATGCTCGAAAATTTCCCTACGAATTCCAATTGGGTACAAGGTAGAAAACAACTTAAGCGTCACGGTTAATTTAAGACAAACCTTACGCAAAATCTCTCGATTACGGCTCAATGACTAAACGTTCTATCTGAAAACTGCTAACACATATATAAAATAGTAACAAGGTCGAGGTTGCCCAACCTTTCCGCAAAGAGGGGAATATATATATATATATATATATATATATATATATATATATATATATATATATATATATATATATATATATATATATATATATATATATATATATAAGCTAAAAAATTGAGAAAAAATGGAGGGAAAAAAATATTAAAAATCCGGAAAACAAAGTAAAGAAAGAATCTTTTCTCTCATCAGCTCACACGATTATATCCGCAAAAAGGAGTGCTTACTAATATTGTATCAATATAGTCAAAGCAAAATATATCAATACAATAGTGTGAGGAGCACTCAAAAAAATTGAAACGAAATTAGAACACATTAAGTAAAAAATGAACAAAAATATCAAGCAAAAAACAGAAAATAAAATGTAAAGAGATTAAAAAACAGTACACCAGAGGAAACCTGTATGGTGAGGAGCGAATTTAAATGAACTTACTCGTACCGGCATCTTTCAAGAATGATTTAAAATATTTACATATAAGATTGCCAGATTACAAACTATGAAATCAGAAGCATAAATAAAGTGATATCTTATGGCACGTTCTTACTGCAATACTGAAGCGCGTCAAATTTGTTAGTTACCTTGGGTGGGCCCGAAAATGGATGTGCGCTCCTTTATGCGGATGTAATCGTGTGAGCTGATGAAGAGATTATATCCTTTCTTTATTTTGTTTTCCGGATTTTTAATATTTTTTTCCCTCCATTTTTTCTCAATTTTTTAGCTTATTTTATGAGTTCTATATACTTGCAGCTTATGAGCAGTTAATATAACTTATTAATTTTCTTCGTTTTTCTCTTTTTTTTCTCTTTGTTTTTTTGTGCTATATATATATATATATATATATATATATATATATATATATATATATATATAACACAACCAAAATGTAATTTTAGACCTACGGGAAAATGTGATAAACTTAATTAATCAAAATTCTCTTTAGGAAAATTTAACCGAAAAAGCTCTTTTAATATGTAAAGTGCTGCATTGAATGCATTTAAAATGAATTATGTAAATATTTTAAGTGTAATCCAACATCCGCGTTACTCATTACGAGCGATCTGATATTATGTCAATACTCTCGCTCAAATCTTTAAGCATTCTGTTTACTTGAATAATATATAAAGTAGGGCTCATATAATTTTATTTAACATATTCTATGAAAAGTGCACAATACAACTGCATTTACTAAACATTAACTCAATAAATACAATTTTATTGTCAAAAATAATATCATATAAATATTTACCAATATGATTTTGAATTGTAGTGATATAATTTACCAAAGTTGTATCATTCGAATTAATTTTATGATAAGAATTAATGTTACGATGTGAATTTTGACTAGATTTCAGTCAGAACTGACACAAAAAAATAATAATGGTGTTTCAGACGAGTCTTTAAAACATATTTTATTTTCATTTGCGAATTAGGTGTGATTCAAGTGGGACAACATGGGGAATATGAAGTAATATAAAAAAAGAGGTTACTATGAAATGGTATTTAAAACGCGCAGTAAAGTTATGATCACAACCACAATTGATCAGAAATAAATTCGTATTTTGCGTTTAATAGTGCTTTGATGAACACTGATTTTGTTTTATTCAAAACCTTCTAGAGACGTCTAGCAATACATTTTTTAAAATACTAACTAGTGAAAATAAATTCAGTTTCATAAAAATTAATTATAGAATATCGTTTATCTTCGACAGTGACACTATGAATAAAAATATAAGAATTAAGTAGTTTTCTCTCTAAGCGGATGTAGAAAGGAACTTTTGTAACATTATTTTGCAATTTCCTTACGTACAATCTACTTCTCTTAAACTTATAAAAAAACACAATAGTTTAAATTATGCTTTCTGAAGAGATTTTTTGAAATTTGTGTGATGAAAAAAATGGAAGAAAGAGAATCGTTAAATGATAGATAAAAAATGGATGCAAAACATCAAAGTGACTTATTTTAGACGAATCATTAATGAAATTACGTTATGTAATTTAATAGTATAATTAATGAATGATTTATCCGAAAAATTACTTTTTATTTTTTATGTATTGAAAACATTTTTAAACATTTCATTTTTAAATTCTATTTTTAGACGTTAGTTCTGTAGAACTCATTCATTACTGATTTATATATCAAGTTTAACATGAAGAAAATATTTATTCTACAGAATTTACAATGTTTTAAGACGTTATTATTATAATAATATACCGAAAAATATTTTTAAATTGCCAGCTTGTGCTACTTGCGAGTAATTTTTTTTTCTTCTGTTGTCGCCATCAGATTTAAAGTCTTAATGAAAGAATTAAATAAATAAATAAGAAGAAGGATTCAATCCTTCGACAGATCATTTCAAAAAACTATTGGGTACATTGTTATCAGACAGTTATTTTCTGATCTTCTCATAGCTAAAAAATTCAAAACCAACCAATAAGAGAGAAGTATTAAAACACGTGAGTTGATGACGTTAATTATTATTATTTTTATTTTGAGTTGTTGTCAACATGGACAATTGCTCCGAACAACCGATAAGAATGAATTTTACTATCACGATTTGTTGTAATAAATATCGAATTTGATATTTATATTAATTTTTTTACTAGTCAATATATCAAGCAATCTCATCAACACTCACAATAATATCGAATTCAATGATTATCGTTATGAATAATACCCGCGATGTTATCCTTATGAAATGTTCTGTTTCGATAATTATAGTTATGAATAAGGATTGTGGTGTTATCTTATTCGATAAGTATTTTTGTTGTTAATGATCAGGATATTGACGTAATTGACACTTTCCTTGCTTAATATCGCCAGACTGTGATCTGTGAAAACCAGAATCTGGCATTTTTTCTTTTCGTTGGCGATCATGATAACCAATAATTAACGTTTAATGTCGAAATATGTAGTTATAGAAATTTTGAAGTTTGTGAAACTATCGAAGCTACCCTGTTAAAATTTTTATTCCAAAATTACGATTAAATAACCGACAGCATTATGTCCATCTAATTAACCGTAAAGTTTACGGTAAGGAATAATTTTTTACATTAACCGTTTTGAAACTATCTACATTTAGTATGTTTAAGGTATTATGGTTAATACAAATATATATGATTTTTTAACTATTTACATTTAGTATGGTTTCTAAATTTTTGTGCTACTTCATGGTGCTGCCATCTATGTGTGAATGAGAGTATCGTATTCAAAAGTCCAGGGTCACAAATTGGGGAATACAAGACATTATAAACTTTTCATGTGTAGAAGGGAATAGAGGAAATATTGTGGTGTCAATCCTGGGACGCTTCTTCAGTCGGTCATGGGGTTGACAGATTATACCTTTCGGTTATAAGACTGTTAGGAAGAAATAGCCTCATTTCGTTGGTCTGGTTGGTGTGATAAAGTTCTGGTTAATTATATTAGATTATTAGATGAATTCGTTATTATTAGATGAAATCAGATAATAAACGGGTTTTATCACATTTAACAGTTTGAATGCCATTTTATTTATGATAGATTGAATGTTTTGTTTTAAGAGGTTAAAATAATAATGAAATAAATTGTCATTTTACCATGTTTATAATACTAGTATTCTCTTTTATTTTATCATTTCTTATCATCTATTAGTGATTCAACCGTTGATTTATAACCTAAACAAAAAATCACTCTTTAATTTCAATGTTGAATACAATGCAGAAGAAAAGTGATTTCGTTGTTAAGTATCCAACTAAGACCTGTTAACGGAATTAACTCAAATATGAGCTGAATCATATGGAAACAATAATTCTCTCCATATTTGTCTTAATTGGAATGGGACTCCTTTACTCTCAATGACAGAAGATCGTCATTAAATATGATTATATGCAAATTAAATTTAGTTTATTATATTTGTAATATATTTGTCATATATTTGTATTTAGTTTATTATACTTTGTGCTGGTGGGTAAAAGGTCTTCATAGTGAGTAGTGAAAAAAAAGTGTTTAGAACAGTTTTAGAGACATTTATCTACAATTAAATGGTGCAATTAGAAATTAAATGTCTGTTAGTCAGTTGAATCAAAGCTGGTAGAAAATACGAAGAAAGCAATAAATCGTAATATCAGTATAATGAACCATACTATCGTCTACATTTATTGCTAACATATGAAGGTGATAAATTGAATCAATTTAAGTTGAGGTTTAACTCTATTATCACACTGAGAAAAAAAAAGTAGGGTGAAAACTACCATAATATGGTCAAGTTTATCGTATTTCTGGCTTTACGGGAACAGCAAAAACATCGATAATTTTTACCGAATCACTTTGGTAATGATTTTGCTTAAATTAACCATAAAATATAGTATTATTATATGTGATAAAATTTGGTCATTTTATGTTGATTTCTTAGATCATAGCATGAAAACAACTTATTCGGTTGAATATACTTTTCAGTTTTGTACTTTTTACTAAATGCATGGTAATAAAAACAATAATTTTGAATAGCAGATTTTAAGCAGATTGAACCGTTACCATATGAGTGGAAAATATATCTAATGAATACCATTTTGATTTTAGTACCAGAATTATCTTTTTCACCAGTAATGTCGTTCCCATACAGTACGGTAATTTTATCAAAATTATTTCTCTGTTCTTAAATGTGATTATGTCCAATTGTCAACAGTGGGAATTCGTTGTAACCTTTTGAGCTATTTGCGTAAAATAAATACTCAAAAACAACATAACAACATCTCAAAGTCATTAAACAGTAACCGTTTTCATTTTGCTGAATTTATTTTAGCATAAAAATGATAAAAAATATTTAAACATATTTGTAATATAAATGGTTTGTAACATAAATATGAAATAAATGGTCAACCATAATAAATAACGTAGCAATTTACTATATAGTAATAAGGAATTGAATTAGAGAAAAATATATATAAGAGTGATGATAATAAGTCTTATCTTTTTTAATTTATCAAGAATCTATTTCTTATTTGTTTTGAAATACACGCATTTATGTCAATAAGATTTAATTAGATTGGGTTACAGTATTTACCGAGTAAACACGAATGTTTCGTTTGAAACAAATGGAAATTAAATAATGTGATATAGTTTATTTCTTTCATGTACTATTGTAATGGCTTATAAAGCTTGTGTAAATAAATATTTCTCCATTAGAATTATGCTTTAATCCATTTTACCCTCGGAATTCTTAGTCCTATTCATAATGTTTGTAAAGACAATAATATTTTAATTTTTTTCATTTAAAGTTCCTTAATATTTGTAATTCTATAATCTTAACAAAAACAACATTTCTTTTGTCAATGTATGGTAATTGAATGCCCATAAAACTAAATTTCTATTATCTGTTTAAGATAAACAAATCTATTAATGACTTTCATTTTTTTTTCATAAATTTAGGTGAAAAAAAATTTAAATGGTCCTAAACGAGAATTGAAAGTTAATTATACAAACTCAAGTTTTAGAAAAAGCTTAGAAGAAACGCCACTGATGAGATATTATTTTAATACAAACTATTTTGCATAAATGAATATTTAAATATCATTAAAAAACAATGCATTCCATACAAAAACAATTTAAGAGTACTAAATAATTTTAGTACATATTCTTAGAATTCTTTTTAAAATAAAAATAAAAATAATGCAAGCATTCAAAGTCTCGGATTAATATTTAAGCAAAGATGAAATAAAAGCTCTATCAAAATATGACGAATTGCTAATGTAAAAAATGGGATAAAACATTAAAAACTCTTTGATTGCCGGAGGAACATAATACGTGCTTCTAATTATCAGCTTTCAAATTTTCTCTGTCACAAATATATTAAAATTTTAATACATCAAAACAACTTGTATTCATTATCGAATATAGTGACATGCTCAAAATAGATTTGGGGGGAGAAATGAGTGAGAGAGAAGTTTGTTAGCTGACGGCAGGTCTCGAACCACGGACCTCCACCTTTGTAGTAGGATGCTTTAACATGTATAGCTTTATACGACCTAGTCCAAAGAGAGTTAGAAGGCTTTATATAGTCGTTGCCACAATAACACATCATGACATACTGATTTCCAATTTCAATGGTAGAAAGAGCTGTAATTCGGAAAATATGATCGTATAGCTTAGTCTGGAGAGCGCTAATTTTAATTTTGCTTTTTACTAATTTCACTTTATCTTGAAAACTTTTAATTGAATTGAATGTATGTCATGATGCGTCATTGTGGTGCGCCACTATTTAAAACTTAATAACTTTCCCTGGATTGAAGTGAACAACTATGGTAGTTAGAGCATCCTACTACAGGTCCGGAGTTACTTGTTTGGAATCCTGATGTAAGCCAACGAACTTCTCTCTCATTCATCTTTCCCTCAACATCTTTTTTCAGACTATGTATTTTACTCAAAAATTAGTATAGGCTGCTTAAATTTTTGGCATATCATTGTTTTCAATAATGAATGCTTTGGATCACTATATTCTGACTATATTGTTTTCGGAACAACTTTGACACATTTTTACAAAATGCGCTTTTTTACACTGTACGTATTTCTGTTATTGTGGAAAGGTAGAAAAATATTCCTTAAACCTAAAATCTTTATTAGCAAAATGAAACTTTTTGAATTGCTCTATTTCTCAACGAAAAAGTAACTAAGCAACATATGACATAAGAGAAAGTGGATAGCGACTGAACTTTCGTAAAGATTATTTTATCTAGCAGAAAATTCCAACACCTGTTTATATTATGAATTAAAGATGAGAGAGGTGTTCTATGAACTTCATGAACTATGTGAGAAGCAAAGCACTTATCCGTGACATGTTTGAAAAAAATCAGAAATGGAACGCTTTGGCTTTAGACTTTATAAGGAATCGACTTTATAGAGTTTCTGGTGCTACAAATACAAAGGCGAAGAATAATGCGCTAAAATAAAAGCTTACCAAACTGTAAGTTGTCAAACCACCCTTGAAATGTGAGAAAGCTAAACATTATTATGGGACTATTTAGAAAATATATAGATATAATAATATTCTTCTAAACTTTTAAAATAGAGTTTAGTACAAAATCTGAAACTCAAAGTAATATTAAAATCTAGAGACCGTAATTTAACAAAAACACTAGATAAATCTGTCATAATTAAAAAAAAAACAACTACGGTTTCTGGATTCAATAACTCACCTTTCTCAATTCGTCTTTTTGAGAAGTTGCAAAATCATTGCAAATAAATATTTGAATTCCATAATTCCAGCATTGTTACAAATTGTGACAAAATATCTAAAAAGTTTTATTTAAATTTTTTCCAATTAAAAATGCATGTTTATATTTATCGAAAAATATTACTTGTCGTATGGTTTTTCTAACCTAAATGCTCCTTTACCTTAGTTAAAACTGCGTGCTTTTGGATCATAAGACTTCGTTAAGTATAATAGCAAAATATTTTATATTTCAAAAAACATTTTCTTAGAAAACCTCATGAAATAAAACTATAATGTATAGAAATCAAAATCTATTAGAAATTGCAATATTTAAAAGATAACTTAGATTTTAAGAAATATATTTGACAAAATAGATTAAAAATGTATTCTACTACAACTCCATGTTAAATAGATAATAAATATAAGAAACTCATTCCTCTATTGTTTGAAAATGATATTTAACCAACTATTTCACATCCTATGTTAACGAATTGCACGGGTTTACGGCTATTGTGAACATTTGATTATTGAATTATAAAACAAATAAATAAATATTCAAACTCTATTTTAATCATTGTTTCATCTACCGCAGGTATATTATTAGAGATTCAAAATACTACATTCTGAGAAATTTCTGTAAAACTCGAAGAGTTGGCTGTTTGTTTATATGGAAAGTTCCCTTCTGTAAGAGAAATTCCCATTGCCTTATCTTTAGCAAGGCACTGGGCATCTGCCTTAGCAAAAATTACTTTTCCCCAAATATTTGTTTTCGTAAAATAAAAATTTTGTCATTAACTAAGATTTGATCTTTTAAGCACAATCTACTGTAATCTATCTTGAATTTTTTGAAGTTATTTATTAATGAATAATTATGAAAAATTTTATAGGACTCTCTAAGCCACATTGTTTTTCCTCTTTATAGAGGGTTCTATAGTTCTTATATTGTGTTGTGTCATCAATTAATGCTTGCTTAAGCATTTAGTCTTAAACTAAAATTTTAAACTTAATTGTGAAAGATTTTAATTTACTATAACAGTATTAACCAGTCTGTACTAAATATCAAATATAAATTTATTTACTTTGTAATTTTCTTGTATATTCGCTGTTCTTTTGTAAGTTTACGAGAAATTACGTCCATATAAATGAAGTTAAATAGTTCTTTTTATGCGCTGTTTATTATAGTTACATTTTACTGCGTCTGCAACTATGCTAAAGTTGTTTAGTTTTAATGCAGGTACTAAAATGCATTACACCTCAACACTTTCTTTTAATCAAAGAAGGAAATAGGTTTAAAATGATACTGAATTTGTTTTGTTATTTGCCAACTATTTAATAATTCGCAATTAGATAACATTAAAATTCCTTTAATTTTTCAGATTACTACATTAACTCAGTTTTGTTTCTTTTTGCATCTCTTTTTAACAACCTTACACCAATTATGAGAAATTCTATTATACAAGAATTAATCTTGTTACAAGAAATAATCCTGTTTGAAGTCTTTTAGAACAGTTAGTTTTGTTCGAATTTTGAGCCTAACTATTTATGATTGAATTAATAATTTAAATTATTAGCTGGAAAAAATTCTACTTGTTTGTATTTTATCAATATATTTTTATTAATATAGCATTAGACAATATAGCTTTTTTTATTAAAAAAATATTGATAATGTTTAGTATCAGTCAACTTTCAGAATTTGAAAATGTGTGTATAAAATATAGAATCTATTATAACTGCTGAAGAAATTTTTGCTTTAAATAGTTATTTTTAATTTTTTTTATCATACAATAACACATCCGAAGTTAACTATTTTCTGTTTAATGCTCACTCCGTTCTATTAGTTTTACTATTTTAGGTTACTTTCTTTCATTCATTTCATTTCAAAGATTTTGTTAGATTATGTAGTTGATAGTTGTGGTTGTGTTTGATATTTTAAGAGTTCTGCAAATAATGAAATTCGCCATATTATTATTAACCTCATATGTTAGTTTTTATCTTCAAACAATTTCTTGATCTGTTTTATTGTTTGTTATTTTGTATTGGTTCTTGACAACAAAAGAATCATTACAATAGTATACGGTAAAAATAGTTCCACAATGAGCGCAGATCGTATTTTGGTATTATTATAGGCTTTTTTTTTCTTTGTAAATGATAGCCGAAACTGCAAATGGAAAGAATGGAATTATTATGATTCTGAACAAGCTATCATCTAATAAAGGAAAATAGTTTGTATCGTTTTTGTGAATCTAACGTTTTAGGATTGGCTCAAAAAACATTTAGTATAGAGCATTTCAACCTGAACTATAACAGAATTTTAAACAATGCGCTTTTTAGCTATATAAAAATATGAGATATTTAGGTGATTTTTGTTATTAAAGTTTGAAATTTATATCTGAAATTTATATTATTATATTTCAACCTGAACTATAACAGAATTTTAAACAATGCGCTTTTTAGCTATATAAAAATATGAGATATTTAGGTGATTTTTGTTATTAAAGTTTGAAATTTATATCTGAAATTTATATTATTATATTTCAACCTGAACTATAACAGAATTTTAAACAATGCGCTTTTTAGCTATATAAAAATATGAGATATTTAGGTGATTTTTGTTATTAAAGTTTGAAATTTATATCTGAAATTTATATTATTATATTTCAACCTGAACTATAACAGAATTTTAAACAATGCGCTTTTTAGCTATATAAAAATATGAGATATTTAGGTGATTTTTGTTATTAAAGTTTGAAATTTATATCTGAAATTTATATTATTATATTTCAACCTGAACTATAACAGAATTTTAAACAATGCGCTTTTTAGCTATATAAAAATATGAGATATTTAGGTGATTTTTGTTATTAAAGTTTGAAATTTATATCTGAAATTTATATTATTATATTTCAACCTGAACTATAACATAATTTTAAACAATGCGCTTTTTAGCTATATAAAAATATGAGATATTTAGGTGATTTTTGTTATTAAAGTTTGAAATTTATATCTGAAATTTATATTATTATATTTCAACCTGAACTATAACATAATTTTAAACAATGCGCTTTTTAGCTATATAAAAATATGAGATATTTAGGTGATTTTTGTTATTAAAGTTTGAAATTTATATCTGAAATTTATATTATTATATTTCAACCTGAACTATAACATAATTTTAAACAATGCGCTTTTTAGCTATATAAAAATATGAGATATTTAGGTGATTTTTGTTATTAAAGTTTGAAATTTATATCTGAAATTTATATTATTATATTTCAACCTGAACTATAACAGAATTTTAAACAATGCGCTTTTTAGCTATATAAAAATATGAGATATTTAGGTGATTTTTGTTATTAAAGTTTGAATTTTATATCTGAAATTTATATTATTATATTTCAACCTGAACTATAACAGAATTTTAAACAATGCGCTTTTTAGCTATATAAAAATATGAGATATTTAGGTGATTTTTGTTATTAAAGTTTGAAATTTATATCTGAAATTTATATTATTATATTTCAACCTGAACTATAACAGAATTTTAAACAATGCGCTTTTTAGCTATATAAAAATATGAGATATTTAGGTGATTTTTGTTATTAAAGTTTGAAATTTATATCTGAAATTTATATTATTATATTTCAACCTGAACTATAACAGAATTTTAAACAATGCGCTTTTTAGCTATATAAAAATATGAGATATTTAGGTGATTTTTGTTATTAAGGTTTGAAATTTATATCTGAAATTTATATTATTATATTTCAACCTGAACTATAACAGAATTTTAAACAATGCGCTTTTTAGCTATATAAAAATATGAGATATTTAGGTGATTTTTGTTATTAAAGTTTGAAATTTATATCTGAAATTTATATTATTATATTTCAACCTGAACTATAACAGAATTTTAAACAATGCGCTTTTTAGCTATATAAAAATATGAGATATTTAGGTGATTTTTGTTATTAAAGTTTGAAATTTATATCTGAAATTTATATTATTATATTTCAACCTGAACTATAACAGAATTTTAAACAATGCGCTTTTTAGCTATATAAAAATATGAGATATTTAGGTGATTTTTGTTATTAAAGTTTGAAATTTATATCTGAAATTTATATTATTATATTTCAACCTGAACTATAACATAATTTTAAACAATGCGCTTTTTAGCTATATAAAAATATGAGATATTTAGGTGATTTTTGTTATTAAAGTTTGAAATTTATATCTGAAATTTATATTATTATATTTCAACCTGAACTATAACATAATTTTAAACAATGCGCTTTTTAGCTATATAAAAATATGAGATATTTAGGTGATTTTTGTTATTAAAGTTTGAAATTTATATCTGAAATTTATATTATTATATTTCAACCTGAACTATAACATAATTTTAAACAATGCGCTTTTTAGCTATATAAAAATATGAGATATTTAGGTGATTTTTGTTATTAAAGTTTGAAATTTATATCTGAAATTTATATTATTATATTTCAACCTGAACTATAACAGAATTTTAAACAATGCGCTTTTTAGCTATATAAAAATATGAGATATTTAGGTGATTTTTGTTATTAAAGTTTGAATTTTATATCTGAAATTTATATTATTATATTTCAACCTGAACTATAACAGAATTTTAAACAATACGCTTTTTAGCTATATAAAAATATGAGATATTTAGGTGATTTTTGTTATTAAAGTTTGAAATTTATATCTGAAATTTATATTATTATATTTCAACCTGAACTATAACAGAATTTTAAACAATGCGCTTTTTAGCTATATAAAAATATGAGATATTTAGGTGATTTTTGTTATTAAAGTTTGAAATTTATATCTGAAATTTATATTATTATATTTCAACCTGAACTATAACAGAATTTTAAACAATGCGCTTTTTAGCTATATAAAAATATGAGATATTTAGGTGATTTTTGTTATTAAGGTTTGAAATTTATATCTGAAATTTATATTATTATATTTCAACCTGAACTATAACAGAATTTTAAACAATGCGCTTTTTAGCTATATAAAAATATGAGATATTTAGGTGATTTTTGTTATTAAAGTTTGAAATTTATATCTGAAATTTATATTATTATATTTCAACCTGAACTATAACAGAATTTTAAACAATGCGCTTTTTAGCTATTAAAAAATATGAGATATTTAGGTGATTTTTGTTATTAAAGTTTGAAATTTATATCTGAAATTTATATTATTATATTTCAACCTGAACTATAACAGAATTTTAAACAATGCGCTTTTTAGCTATATAAAAATATGAGATATTTAGGTGATTTTTGTTATTAAAGTTTGAAATTTATATCTGAAATTTATATTATTATATTTCAACCTGAACTATAACAGAATTTTAAACAATGCGCTTTTTAGCTATATAAAAATATGAGATATTTAGGTGATTTTTGTTATTAAAGTTTGAAATTTATATCTGGTTTAATCAAATTTGAGGAGTCTAATTTCCACTACATTTAGTTTGAAACACTATATTATTTTGTTGATCTCAAAGACGTTTCGCAGATTAAATATTTTAGTTTAATCAAAAACTACATAAATGCATTGGTATTACATCATGAAAACAGAAACAACTGTATTTGACACTGGGGAAAAAATAAGTTTTTATATTTTTGATAAATTTTTTAACAACAAAAATGTAAAAAAATCTTAAAATACGGAGGATTTCTGTTATTTAACGATATTTGTAATTACGGAAGAAAATTGCATCTCAAACATTTAAAAGATACATTTATTTCTTTTGTTAAGCACTTAAAGACAGCAACATGGATGTATATTTTATTCAAGTAGAATCATAAGTATCGGCATCCTGAGCGCTGGTACTTACCGTAATTTAATCTGAAATTTTTTTCAGTGTATTTGAGAATTTCTGCAATATTATTGTATTTTTTACTTTCTGAAAGTATCAAAAATATTGACAAAATGGACGACAAAAATCACATCGATTATTTTTGACATAATTTTGAAAATATTTCTTCGTCTTTTATTTTGTATTTGGAAATATTAGTATATGAGTTTTGTACTCAGAACTGTATTACAGACAAAATTTTACTGAAAAGTTTGCTTACATAAATTACGGTATAATAAACAGAATAACAAAATGTCCTAGTTCATAAATTATATTTAACAAAATATTTTTTATTTTATTATCTCGTTCTACATTCAAAATATAATAATAAAATTTACATATTAAAAAGAAAGTACATAAAGATAATATAAATTTTAAACATTTTTTTATATGATGTAAAGAGGAATTTTGTTTGCATTAAAGAATTCTTTCATATAGAAAACGACTTTTTGAAGTAACGCCTCAAAATAAATTCTTCTATTTTTCTTGCTATCATATAATCGGCAGTGCAACTTCCAAGTATTCTGAAATGTTCGATGAAAAATTGTATATTTCATTTTTCTAAATCTGACTAAAGTTTAAATTAGGTATTATAAAGTTTAAATAAGGAATTTATTTTACGGTGTTATTTCAAAATGTCGTTTTCTATAAGAAAGAATTCTTTAAGAAAGAATTGGCTTTCAAATTTAAAAATAAAATTCCTCTTTGCATCATATGAAAAATTGTATAAAATTTATATTATCTTTATGTACTTTGATAAAATTTATATATTAAAAGGAAAGTACATAAAGATAATATGAATTTTATAAAATTTTTTAGATGTAAAGAGAAATTTTGCTTGTAACCATTTTATTTTATTTTATTTCATAATCGTCGTTTAACAGCCGACCCAATATCATGGGTTTACGACTACTAATGTTCAACTCCGTAGCCTTGTAATTTTGAACCAATCCAGAAGACAAGGAAACTCCTGAATCAGTACCCCCAGAGGTAATGATTTGTTATGGGAACATGGAGGACTTTGAGACTCGACAGATTTAACGCGCATCAGTCACCATTTACTACACGGGGAGTCTTCGGCCGGCGAGGATCGAACCCACGACCTCTTAGACATGGGCCCAGCGCCCTACCGACCAGGCTATCCCGGCTTTGCTTGTAACCATTAAAAAATTTATTTCTTATTGAAAATTACTTCTTGAAATAACGTCGCAAAATAAATTCTTTTATTTCTCTTGTTATCATATAATCGGCTGTGCAACTGTCGAGTATTCTCGAACGTTAGACGAAAAGATGTCTATTCCATTTTCCTAAATCTGCCTAGTTTAAATAAAGCTTATGAAGAAATGGAAGAAAACTGGAAGAAAACTGGCTTATGGAAGAAAACTGGAAAAGTCGGTAATTTTTTCCAAATTGGTTTCGTAATGATTTTATTTAAAATTAACCATATAGTAATATAATATGTGATAAAACTTAGCAATTTTATTATGATTCCTTAAATCAATCGTGGCATAAAAACAATTTATTCGGCTGAATTTACTTTATTCAGTTTTGTATTTTTTACTAAATGTTTGGAAATAAGAACTATAGTTTTGAAATCCAGAATTTCCGGTAAACCGTTACCATATGAAGGGACAAATAATCAAATTAATACCATTTTGGTTTCCTTACAATAATTATATTTTTTTTTTTACCATCAATGCAATTCTCATACAGTACTGTAATTTTACCAGAATTGTTAATTCGTGCATGTAATTAAGCTCACTAAGAATAATTTACATAATAATATGATTTAATTTGGCAAAGACATTTAGCTAGTAGCAAATGTTTATAATATTATGGTTAAACATGGTTTAAAAGCTTTATTTGGAAAGTCTGACTACTGTGTGCTTTATTATTGAAATAATACTTTATGAATTGCCTCAAATTTGATTAAAATTGACACATTAAATGGAAAGTACATAAAGATATTACAAGTTTTATTCAGTTTTCATATGATGTAACGAGGAATTTTGTTTGTAAATTTGAAGACCATTAAAGAATTCTTTCTTATAGAGAACGACTTTTTGAAATAACGTCGTAAAAGAAATTCTTCTATTTTTCTTGTTATTATATAATCGGCAGTGCAACGGCCGAGTATTCTGAAATGTTAGACGAAAAATTGTATATTCCATTTTTCTAAATCTGGCTACAGTTTAAATAAAGCTTATCAAATCCTCGGAAGTTTACAAGATGGAAAACTGAACTATTTTGAGGCTAATCCCAACATATTTTGTCGACGGAAAATTTTATTTTACGTTTGAATTTATAGTCTTTAAAGTTAAATTACACGGGAACATGAGCTAGTCAGTGTATAGTTTCCTACATTATCGATTTAAACGGAATACTAGAATATATTTTTGAACTTGATGCATTTAAATTCATTCAATAAGTACCGTAAGTTTGAAAAATAAAAGTATAATTTGATGGTTAGGAATAAAAGAACAATCATATTTATAATAAAACGATAAAAAAAAAATTTCTAATTATATATATTGTTTCAAATGTTATCAATATGCAAAACCAATTGAATGAACTGGATGGCTCATTTAATTTGAATACATGAAGATTATACGTTAAAAAATATTATTTACGAACCATCTGCACAGAGAAAAAGATCTGGATCGAAAAAGAATGGATTCTGTGTAGACCCATGTCATTGCTATCCATAAAAAGAATTAGCTCCCACAGGCTCCAAAAGCTAAACACAGTGAAAGCGAATTCGGATGAAAGCACTAGTCCACTCTTGCCTGTTTGACCAATAATAAGGTGTGTCCAATTACAAAATGATGGAGTATACTTTTTTGAGGTATTTTTTTTAAACTTATACTTCTGAGAAGTAGAATCAATGATAAAGAACGAGCAAAATAATTTATTTAAAGCAAAAAGTTTCTTTGTTTTTAATTGAGATATAAAACTTTAATATACTCCAAGTTTATTGGGAAAATGTTAAAGAAAACAAAAATATTTTTTTTTGCTTGAAAGAATTCCAAAATAATTTTATATCAGGAAAAGAATTATAATCTTGTCTTAGAACTGATTATATTGCACTATGAAATGACACAAAAAGCAGTAATGTTTCAAAAATAATAGAAAACTGGAGTGCAAAGCTGCTAAAATGCAAACCTGCTTTGCAAAAACTGGACATAGTGTAAAAGTAATCAATATCAGCTTTATTTATTATTAACTATTAATGTGCTATTAAAATATCCTAAAATGATATCAGCACTTATTTCATGTAATTTCAAAAAGAAATAATAATAAATAAATGAATAAAATAACTAAATAAATAAAATATAAAAAAATACCAGGCAATATTTTTTTTAACATTTGTATCTTGATGCGAGGATTTCAAAAGTTTGACTTTAAAAGATATCATGTTAAAATAATTATAACGTATTTTCTATAATTCAAAAGTCATATTAATATTTCATTTCATTCTGCTCTCAATAAATATAATTGTTTATCTGTTTTCTTAGTAACCTTATCATTCGAGAGCAAATTTATTCCAGTTATAGATTAATTTCTACGCCTGTTTTCACAAACTGGCCAATCTTTTCAACTGTCGAAATTCACAAGTTGAAAATCAAGGAAAAAATGTTTGCTGCATTTTTTGTCAATATGAATTAGTCACTATTACTCCCTATAACTCCAAATCGCCAACACATTTTGAAGGCATAAGGCTAAAAAAAGAGAACATGGTAATTGTCAAAAGCTATTGATAGTCAAATCATGGATTTCTTTCTCATCTTGGCAAAATTTTTATTGTGTCTTAAGTAGCTACTATACTTTTTAATTTCGTAATGGAGAAATTGGGGCCCATTTCTTCACATTTGAACATTCTATTTAAATTTTTAAATTTAATATCCTATCTTTTCAGAAAAGCTTCTATTTACAAAAGTGTCGTTAAAATAAAGAACCACTTTCTTATAATATCTGGAGTTCAAACAATAACAACATTGTATCAGACTTATATTGTAGATATATATTGTAGCAAACTTTTTTTCCAATTTTTTTATGATTTTTATATTATCCTCGTATTTGCTTAGCTTCATCCGCTTAAAATATGAGCAACATACCTTAATCTTATTTTTATTTATTTATTTCAATGACAACGCATTTTTTCCGCTTCAATTTCCAGTTTAAATTACTCATTACTCATTAAATCATTTAAAAAGGAAAAGACTATGTATATGGGAGAAAGTAAATTCATATCCTTCTCATGAGATATAAACGTAAATTTAAAATTATTTAAAAATTTACTATTACTAATTACATTAATTAAAGCCCTATAGTCATAATATGATTTTTAAGCATTAAATAAATTATAACCAGGGAGCTATTTCGTCAACAGTTAAAGAACGAGAACTTATTTACACCAGTTTAATTTTAGAGAAGTGACTGATTTTCTATACATTTTGAAATATGAATATTTTCACTTTTATGTTTTTAATTAATGTTTTGAAAAATTTCAAAATTTCTTTAATTTGGCCCTGAAATTGCAAGGTTTTCTATGCTTTTACCTTTCAAGTCCAAAAATGCATAAATTTTTGAAACAGTTGCTTTTATAAACATTTCTGACATTTTAATTTGTTTCAAATGCTCAACTTTTGATATTTCAAATATTTACAAATATTTGTTTATCGTTTCTAGTGGCAATAACTTTTAAGAATCGCTTTTATGTAGCATGATAAATGCTACATAATTGAAGCCTCGTCAAATCTAAAGTTTATTACTTTTATTTGGGAAGATGTTTTATAATAATTATTAATTTTTATTTTAAAAAATACACTCTTTTAAGCAAATATTGCTCAATTACAAAAAAAAAAATATTAATGTTTATTCATGAAGTGATGTCGAATATTTACACATTTACTTAAGGAAGAAAGATAGAACCAAAATCCATGTAGTGATTTCTGTCAGAGTAAGAAATGCATATGAATTTAGAAGTTTTAAACTGAGCTAGTAAAATATAAATCACTGCAAAGATAAGATTTTGGTTAATTTTGAAAACAAAAATACAGTTACAGTCTGTGAAAAATACATATTTTTGTGGATAAAAGATGTAATATTATTGTTTACTTTTTTATACTCCTTCTTATTTTATTAATTTTGAAGTATTTTTAATGTTTAGCTTGGAAAAATCAATATAATATATAAAATTGGGATTTTTTTTTCAAAATGTTATTCCATACATATAAGGTAATTTTAAACGTATTCATTTTTTAAACATTTTCAACAAGTGAAATGCGCAAAAATAAAAGCTTTCCCATACAAAATCACTTCCTAATGTGTTTTATTTGAATAAAGACTAAATAAGTTTCATTTGTCCAGTTTTTACTCTGAACATTATAGCTTCCATATTTGATTTGCGAATATTTTATTCTCTAGTTAAGATTGACTTAAATTATATCATGCCAAATCGCAAAGGAATTCCTCTGAATGGAATAAACGTATGGTAAAAATCAATAATCGAAAAAAATTAAAAAAGAGTTTAATGATATATACAATTGTTTTTAAGTTTTGAAGCTTAAAAATCCTATGTTTTTTCTGAGAAGAAGAGATTCTATCATCGCATTACATTAAAAGAAGACGTTAAATTAAAACTATTGAAAACTTTGTTTTTTTTAAACAATAACATATTACTCGAGATGTTTGACTATTTTTAGTCTATAAAAAAAGGTTTTCTCATAATGAAGCATGATTGTTTAAAAATGGCTTAATCTTTTCAAAATTGAAACAGCATATACTCAATTTTGAGTAAAATGTATATTTTCAAAATTGATGTGGTGGGAGAAATTTGTGAGAGGTTATGTTCGTTGGTTGCCAGCAGGGTTCAAACCAAAGACCTCCGGAATCGTAGTAGGATGCTCTAACCACCAAAGTTGTATTCTCCTGTCTATGTTATGTTATGAAACTTTATATAGTGGCCTCTGCAATGGCACACCATGACGTACATTTATTCATGCTGCTGAAACATGCATAACACATTTACTAACATTTAAAGGAAAACTATGCTAACGTACGCATGATAATCGCATGTTTGATTTCTTGGTGGATGGATGTGTCCTGTGGGGTTTAGCGCAGCAATTCCACTACCCGGCAATTTTCCAAATTTATAATTTGATAATGTATATTTATATTAAAAATTTAGATTAATCTATAATTTGGAATTCCACATAAATTTCAAAACTAAAGCATTTTATTTTATTATAATTTGATTCTTTATTAAGAAACTTATGATATTTGTTAAATAATTGCTTGCCTATATCAATCCGGAATAAGTGTGGACAAATAGAAATACACCAATCAACATTTAACTTCTTGAATTAATGGTAAATTCACTAACATCTTCTTCAAACCAAATATGTATCTTGGTTTATTCTATTCACTTAAACATTTTTTAAAATATAGGAAAAAAAAGGCAAAAATTGAAATTAAAATTTTCTATCTCCTAACTAAACTATTGCGACCATATTTTCCAACTTGTAACCTTTTGGACAATAGAAATGAAAAATTAGTATGTCATGATGTTTCCTAGAGACTTACGCAATATAAAACTCCCCAAATCTTTCTAAATTGAGGTGTACAGCTATGGTCGTTGGACTATTCTTGGTTCAAATCTCGTAGGCAGTAGTTGAAAATTTCTACCTTTTTATCACTTTGGAGACTGTACAGTTTTTTCAAAAAAGTGTATATGTTGCTCCAATTCGGAATACATGGGATTTTCAAAGGCAAATGTATTTGTTTTGGAGCTATTTTGACACTTTTTCTTACAATGTAGGCTTTCTTTTTATTCAATGTGCTTTGTTTTTCAATGAATGCATAGTTTAATTAGGCATCAAAAAATATTATTCTTAAAACAACGCTCTTCTAAAGCTATTACTCTACTAGCATTATTTTTTATTGATGAACTACTCATTCATATATGTGCTTTTGCATCCTTATATTTTACATAAATAAATGTAAAATCATGGTCAGATTAATAAGAATTTATGATCTTTTACCGAATAAAGGCTTAATATGCCTACTGGGAGTAAACAATCACGATATTATGTATTATCCCATATAAGTTTAAAGATATGTTGCCGTTGTGAATATAAGACTTACGATTCCGTGTATTTAAACAAATTATAATAATGAATCATCTACAAACTCAAGTAAACTAATATAGTGAATGAAATAAATAGGCAAATCAATTTCCTAAACCACCAGAAATCAGTTTGGTATAAAACAGATTAAACATGCGTTGTGCGTATGATATATTCATGTTTGCAATCCTATAAAGCATATCCTCGTATGGAAAACGTTTAATCTTAAAAGTACCCTGATTAGTTATGTTAATGCCACAAGGAATTGAGTCTTCGAATTTACAGGCTTATGATATTTGTGAATCATGGAAGCGGTACACCCCTGTGACATTCTACAATCTATCTTCTAATTATAGCCTGTAAGTGATTGGCCCCGAGTCTGAAAGACAAACTTTACATTTGAAAGCTCTGTCTCCGGTCTTGTCAAAAAAATATCTTAAATGATATATGCATTAATTTTAAATCAGAATTTATGTGTCAAGGAAAGCTTTATTTAAGAAAGATCAATATATTAAACAAGATACAAAATTACCTCCAAAATAAGACTTCGAATGCATTAACACTGTTTAGAACAAAATTCAAAAATAATTATTTTAAAAACCTTTTATGTGGATTTGTTAAATTAATTTTAACTAAACAATAAGACTAAGTAATTATTTAATAAGAATATTTTATCTGTTGAAAGATTAAATAGAAAATTTTCAAAAGTTATTAAAAAAGAAAGATATATTTTAATGCAAATGGAGAAAGGGCAAGACTTTAGGCTATATGTGATTAAAGTTAAATAACATGAAAAAATCAGAAATAATGTCATAAAAACACATATACTTAGTTTTAGTTCTATAATCAAGAGTCTTCCTCAATGTCGGAACACAGAATAAGAAAAAGAAATGCAGAGATATTCTCTTGTTCTGTGTTTCCACACTGATAAATGTGTATTGGCCTTTAACATAATTAGACAAAAAATTCAATATTTTTCACTTTTGAACTTCAAGTTTATTTTTTAAACAGGAATAGCTATATCACCAATTCTTTTCTAAAAATATGTATTTGTCTGAAATAACTTCCTTAGTCTTTGAAAATACTTAACTTTTCATCTGAAATACTTAAATTTTGCAAGTATATGCATATTAGGAATTAAAACATGATGTATTTGAGCATGGCTGGATACAGACTGTAATGTTTTGTTCAGTTTTGTTAGCATTATTTTTTAATAAAAATTTCAATAAAGGTTTAGAATAATTTCAACGAGTTCTTCGTGATACAGTATGTAATTTCCGCCTACAATGTTTGGCATTATGTATGTATGCAAGGTTTGTCCGGCGTTGAACAGCCTATCCAACTCTGAGTTTACTACTATGTTCAACTCCATAGCTTTGTAATTTTATACCAATCTAGAAGACAAGAACTTTTGGATCAAGTATTGAGACGAGTTAGCTTTCATGGTTGGCTTTTAGAGGGAATTAACCCACATTTGCGTTACATGAAAATGAAAACCACAATAACCATTCATGTTTAGCTTACACGTTTAGCAAGAGATTCTTACCCATGATCCGTCTACCACTGAAGATATTTTTATGTCAGCAGAGTGGTTAGTTCGAGCTGAGTGAAGATTAATACTTGGGTCGCCTTATTGCCGAATTCTGAGATTCAAACCTAGTTCATCTAGGTCACCTTGAGATACGAATCTGGGTAAAATAAACCTTTAATGTTAGAGAAACAAAAAATACAGATCAAAGTTCATAAAAAGGTGGTAAATCTACACTGTTAGAAATTTCTCGGGAAAAAATGGTTAAATAACAATTTTTAAATAGTTAGTTTACCATATTAACAGTCAAATAACTATAAATAAGATTGTGCTTAAATTGTTAACTATGTAAAAAACCACTTATTGACTATTATTATTTTCACTTTATACGGTTAAAACAAGCAGAATTTTATCGCACCAATCAGATCCAACCTAATGAAACTACTTAGTTTCTTTTGGAAGGGTACATATTATAGCTGAGAGGGTTAAACTATCAATCTCATGACCGTCAAAACGGGGGTTCGATTCCCAGTGTTGACACCACAATATTTTCTCCATTTCCTTCCACATATGAAGAATTTCCGGTGTCTTGCACTTCCCAACTTATAACGCTGGGCTATTAGATTACAATACTCTCATTCACGTATAAATGGCAGCACCATAAAGATGCTAAACTATCTGGAATGTCCAGTTAAATCTCTTTTGTACGATTTTAAACCATGTAAATGGTTAAAAAACTGTATAGTTTTGTATTCATCGTTTTTTAACCATACTAGTTGTAAACGGTATAAACAAACGTAAAGGTAAAAAATTTCTTTTCCGTAAACTTTACGGTTAATTGAATCGACAGACTGCTGCCAGTTATTTTACCATAATTTTAGAATGAAAATTCTAACAGTGTGGATGTCCAGTGTTTATTACGTAAACAGAAAATTATTCGACACGGGATCAGAGGAAGAATCAAAATGGCCTATACATTTATATTATAAAATGGCCTATACATTTGACTATAGAAAGATAAATCTCCGCCTAAAGACAAAAGACAATATAAACATTGGATAATGTTAATGAGTGGCAAATACGAGGACGTTATACAAATGTTGCTCATCATCATTCGTTTATCGTAAATTTAACATTGTTGCAGATGTATTGTTCTTTCTTCTTCTAACACAATTTAACAAGCTCGTTGATGTATTTTTTTTTCTTCGCCCACATCAAATGTAAAAATTTTATAGGTGTATTGTATTTGTTTCTTCCAACACATTTTAACAACCTTATAGATGTATTGCCTATTATTCGTCCATCGCAAATTCAACAATGTTATAGATGTATTGTCTTTTCTTTAAACTCATTTTAACAACCTTATAGACGTATTGTCTATTCTTCATCCAACACAAATTTAACAAAGTTATAGATATAGATATATTGTCTTTCTTTCTTCGTATTCATCTTCAGAAGCAAATTTAATGGTTTTATGGATATATTGGCCATTCCACTTCTTACTCAAATAGAATAACATTATATATGCATTGCCCATTCATCATTCATCTTCTTCTGGTTATATGATATATTGGCCATTTCACGCAAATTTAACGACGTCTTATAAACATTGCCTATTCATGTTTCAAAGTAAATTTAATGGCTTTATAGATATAATGGCTATTATACTACCCACTTTAATTTAATGGCTTTATGTATACATTGCCCATTCATCTTTTAGAGAAAATTTAACGGCTTTATAGATATATTGGCCATTCTACTTCACGGAAATTTAACGAGATTTATATACATTTTAATCTTATTTTTATTCAATTAGTAAAATTTTTTGCATTCATAGATTTTTGTTTTATTGTTACCATAAATATAAACTAAATTTGATTAAAAAAATAAAATGTTATTTATTGTAATATAATCGACTTTAATTTTAATCTGTTGCGTCATGTAAATAAAATGCTATTTTTATTTATATACTGTATTAAATTGAATTTATTCATTTTAAGTAAACTTTAACGAGTACACTTGATCTTCAATTCACATTTATTCATTGCATCGTAGCAAAAAACAGCTCAAATTGTTAGCTGGAAAATTCAGAGAGAACGTACAGAAATTAAGCTGGTAAAATAAGACTTTTTAAAAGAAGTAGTATCATCGATAGAAACACTTTTCAAAAGCATTTGCATTCCTTAAGTAGATTTTAGTTGTTGAAAGTAGTATTTCCGAAAATAGCTAAATAAGAATAAGTGTAAGGAAGTAATTTGTTTAATGACTTTGTTTGGAAAAGATATATATTTTGTATTCGAAATGGTGATTAAGAGAATACTTTTCTTTTATAAAATTATGTATTTAGTTTATATATTTCATTTAATTCAAGTATAAAAATTTATTATCATTTATATTATTGAAATTTTTGATAATTACAAAAAATATCTTTGTTAACAATATTATTTATTTTTAATCATGTAATTTGTTAATAAGAAATGTTTTGTTTTATTTGTTTGCTTTGCACTGTTGTAAATGTTTCAGCAAAAAAAATCTTATAATTAATTTAAGTAGCATGAATATATGAGAGCATTCTCTTATAAGCTTCACTCAGTTACAGTGTTTGTTGTATAGATGTGCTAATAGATAGAATTATGGCATAATTTAAATAGTTTTTGGTCAAAATAGCATTCTTATTCAAAAATTACATATTACATAGCAAAATTACATAGCAAAAATTGAATGAAAGAATTTTCAATTTTTATCTGATTTCCTTAAAACATTAACAGCATGCTTACAATTGAATTTCACAGCACGCTGTAATATTTTGTTTGAGAGCTTGCAAAATTTTCAATAAATTAGTGGTAAACTGCTACAATTAGGACAACTTCGCTTAGTGTGCCCCTATTTTGTAAAAAAAAACTGCATCATCTATTAAAAATATAATGAAAGTCGGGAAAAAAAATTGGGAGTTACATCGGCTAACAGCTTTACAGGCTTCATTTCTGAGAGTATAGCGAAGCAATTTACAGAAACCTACGCAAAATTAAATAATTATGAGTAGAAGTGTTTGCAATTTTGAATTTTTTCCAGATCTAGACATATTAGAGTATCTTACTATTTTTTAAATTCAAAATAATTGTACAAATTTTTAAAGTTTCATCTGTGGTGTCTATTTCTGGAAGTTTAAGCAAATCCCTGAAAAGCGCTAACTTTTCCTCTTTATATATGTTATTGTTGACACTCGAAAACCGTTAGCAAGCACATTACCTGAATAATTAACAGATTAACCAATTTACTCTGTTAAAGTGTGGAAACTAGAGTCTTCAAGATTGTACCTATATTATGAGCACATTAACGTCTTCTATTACGTTGAAGTTCACAAGTTTGTTTCTTTCATTCTAGTAACTAATTTGTTGATTGTTTTGATTTGATTTTTTAAATATGGAAAATGAATAGATTTTATTAGGTTAATCTGAATATTATTTTAATATTAAAATATATTATATATTGAAATTGTTATATATTGAAATATTGATTTAAACCATTTGATTCTTTGTTCCTTAGAAACAAATTTAACCTGAAAAATAATTATGCCTTTTTTTAAGTATAATTGAGGCACATAGATTTTCAAATTCATAGCACTTAAGAAACTCAATATTTTCTTTTGGTTTAATTGTTTTCAACAACTCAGTACTATTGCTAATATTACATTTACGAATTATTTAAAGATTTTGTACATTGTAAAAAGAGGCATTCTCAGAAGTGAGCAACAATGCGTCAAAATTCCTCAAAAACAAATATAGTTGTATTTAAAAACCCCCATGTACTCATAATTGAGTATAATGACAAGGTCAAAATCGAAAATCTTCTGAGAATCCGTCATCATTCGTAAATTAACATGGGCGACAATGTATTGTTGATTATCGATCTGAAGACATTCTTTATTCGTGAAATTGGTATTTTGAATGAAAGTAAGTGCAGTAAACTTTTATCTAATTAGATTTTCTTTTCGAATAATCGAAAATCTTATTAACTAAAGAAGTTTGAATGTCATGTTTGAGACATGTCACAGTATTCCAATTATGAATACAAGGGGTTTTCAAATTTGTCTATATTTGTTTCGGAGCAACTTAGACATATTTTTGCTCAAATTTGAGAAACCTTTTTTTTTACAGTGCATTTTTTTCTTTATTACCTAACTAAACTTTTAAATTATATTTTAAATCTTTTTCTAAAAAAGAACTTTGAATACTATTTCTTCATAATATTGTTTGCTCCTTAATACTGAATCTGAATAGACTTACAGACTTACGAAACTTAAGATTGGCCAAAGGAAATGAGAGTTTGAATATTGTTTTAGTTATATTTTTAATATTTTATAAATAGACTTAACTTTATTAATAATTATATTATCTACAGTAAGTTGTTTATAAGAGGTGTTGATAAGAAGTTCTTTAGTTACAAGCTCATTATTAGTTTTCAAATGATGGCTAATTTAGTGCTGCTAGCTATAGCAATAGTTATAATTCAGAATTTTCTTAGAAGATCTTTAATTTCTTTTTTTTCATGTCAGAAATAATAAGATTTTTAAGAGATAAGTTACAATACAAATATTTTTACAAACTGTATTTACTTCAATGTTTTTTGATTAGAATTTTTTAAAATAAAATAAAAATAAAAGTAATTTTCTCTTCAGTTTTTGTTTCTTTGATTTTTATTGCAATTGTGTAAGAAAAATAATAAACATGAAAAATAATAAACATAATAACAACAACATGGTATGTTTAAAAGCTTTTAAAAGACTATATAAATATATAATTATTTTATCTTCTTATCTCATTCTGACAATAAAAAATACAATTTTCCAAGTTTTTTAATAAATTTCATTTTACTCCAGTATTCTTTTAAATATATTATTTTAATTGAAATTAGATAAAAGTTTTGGTTAAAACTTTTAATATTATGCAAGAATAAAATTATTTTAAATTTTAAGTTTATTGATATTTAATAGATTCTCATGAGATACTTACATTCTCGTTAAAATAAACTTGTTTAGAAAAAAACAAGATTAAATAAATTGAATTCGTTTATAAGGTTAAAGTTATTAATAAATTTTATTTCATTGTCATGAGAAACGAAAATAGTGCAATCATGGTATTAATTGTGTAAGCCTTAACGCATTTTAATTTAAACGGGAAAAACTAAACTTTAGATTTATTTTTGAAATAATTGTTAAGAGATCTCAGATGATTCAATTACAAAGTTGTAAGCGCATATGTTTGCAGGGCTTGAAAATCTTATTTTTCAAGTTGCGTACTGATTAATATACATGACTCTAAATAAGACTAACTGCAATTTAAATTAATTATAATGATCGAAGTAGATACTCATATTCGATGTAATAAATATTATCTAATTTTTTATAAATATTTCAATCTTCTGCGTAATCAATTTTAAACTTTTTGTTGAAAAGCTTTTAATCATATCACTCATAAACTCTTTTAAAATACGTGTTTAATTATTCAAATGACTAGATTAGAACTAATAAAAAATTTTATATAAATGTTTTAAATAAAAATTTCAGAATTGATGTTCATACTTGAGAGAATTAATGTTCATAAGTTTGAGATAGAAGTTAAAAGTTAATAAAATGTTAGAAAGTAATGATTTCCGAATATATTTGATTTGATTTCAAATTGAAGCGAAATAAATTGAAATTTTTGAACTAAATTTGTTGACTTTTCGCGTACCGTGTACGATATAAAAGATATCGGAATATTTTTGATGACGTATAATCTTAACGTATTATTATGAGGTTCCTGAATTATTTAAAAAACAATAATGACTAAGAACATGTTGAGTAAATGAACCTTAAAAAAATAAATGTTATTTAAAAGAAGTTTTAAGTAAGAAATGCGTTTAGAAAAATAAATTTTTCTGTAATCAAATTTATTATAGTAGTAGACGTATTCATATTATAATTTAAAAATAGTGAATTACTGCTGTAAATATTTTACTTATTACACCATTGAGAAAATTCCTTAATTTGTATTTCTGTGACGGCTAATATTAATTTCAAAACATTTCAAAAAAATAAAAAAATGAAACAAAATAAATAAATTAAATAAAAAAACATTAAAGATAAATTAATAAATAAATAAAAACTATCAAACATACTAATACTTGGAAGAAATATTTTGTATTAAGTTAGCTAAGCATAAATTCCTCAACATTAATACTTAAAATACAAAAGTATTTTAATGCTCAAAAACGTGATCAATAAAAATGAAAATAAATAAAGCTGGGTTCAATGCTGTTAAATTATTTTACCTTAGGAGTAAACAAATAAATATGATTCTCTACATAAGAACATTTATTTTGCTCAATATATTTTCATTAATTATTTTGGATAATTATATCGGAGGTATTATTTTTCTGTTATTTAAGTACTTAAAACACTCATGAATCGAGTATAACAGACTCATGAATTAAATATTACATTTGTTTAAGAATAAATTATCCTGACTAATAATGATCTTGATTATCAGGATTATAATTCTGATTGTAATTATCGATATTAATCTTAGTTCTTAACCCTGGTTATCCTGACAATTAGATTGTCCAATACAAGATAAAATCAATATGCCTCATTTATATTTTTGTCTGTAAATAAATAAATAAATAAATAAATATTATGCTTATTTATTGAATGTTATGAAACATAAGATTTTTTTAATAAGGTTGACAACAGAATTTGTGTATTGATGCGACTTCAAATCATTACTTTAAGAATCACTAATTATATTGATTAGCTTTTCTAATCATTTTAAATTTCTTTTCCTAAAGAGGACGAGAATTTGTTTTTAGTGACATAAATTGTACTGGTAATGAAGGAAGTCCTAAAATATAAAGAACATTAGAATTTCACGCCATTTGTGCTGTAAATTTTGCCAACGAAAAACAAAACAGAACAAAGAGGTAGCTTTTTAAATAGGAATGCTACACTTATTGCATTGGAACGTGTTGAATTTCGAATCTTAAGCAATATTTTGTATTATTAAGTCATTGCCCGGTCTCCTAATATTCTGTTTTGGAGATTGCCCGGTCTCCTACTTTTCTGTCATATTTTGCCCCCCCCCCACCCAGACCATGAAATTTAACACAATACACTCAGAAAAAGTGTGGTCAAAACTACCATAGTACGGAAAATTTACTATGCTTTTAGCTCAATCGGAACACTAAAAACCTCTGAAAATTTTACGAAGAATTTTGGATATGATTTTGGTAAAATTAATATGAACATACGGTCTTATAATACATGATAAAATTTGTTAAATGTGATAAAATTTGGTAAATTTTAATGTTATCCTAGAGCATAGCACAAAAACCATTTTGTCGGTTATTACTTCACTTTTTCCTTATTTTTTACTAAATGAGTGGTAAAAAGAACTGCAATTTCTGGTACACCGTTACTACATTGTAACGAATATAATTTTGTGAATGTTTTTTTTTTTCGCTATATGGATTTTAGACGAACCTTAAATAAATAGTTTAATAAGAAAATTTGTAAGAAAGTAGCTCAATTTTAGCGTAATTTAGAGAGAAAATAATACATATTTTATTTCTTATGAAAGACTCAGTTTGTCGACATTTTTGTAGACTTGGCGGAACTTTTTGTGACTTAGTGATACACTCCTCGGCAAAATGATTGCCCTAGAAACTTCATGTTTTAAAGCCATGGGCCCAATATTTACAGAAAGATGAGAAAATCGACTAGAATCGTTTTAACTTGAATTAACCAGTGTGAGGTTGACATTCTCCGGCTGTGGTTTGTCTGTATTACGCAGTTAATTTAGCTCTAATCAAGTGCTATAAATGGTAATATTTTTTGAAAAAAATATTACCATTTAATGCACTCGATAAAATTTCGAGTCTTAATCCTTTTCAACAGAAACGAACCTTTGTGATCGGAACATTTTTAGAGCCAGAAGTTGGATTGGAGCTAATGCCAATTACCACAGCCGTGACTGTGAATAAGTTGGTGGAGATACTTTAGAAGATCGAATGCCAAGATTTGCACCAGCCAGGAGGAAATGAAGGCAGAGATGGGCGCCAGTCAAGAAGAGATAAAGGCCAAGATAGTCCTCAGCAAGAGTAGGTGAAGACAAAGTTAGACTCCAGTTAGTAGCAGCTGAAAACCAGTAAAAAAGAAGGAAATAAGTTCCAGGAAAAGATAAAAACAATAAAAGCAAAAGTGATTTCAGTTCAAGGAGAATTTTCCGCAGTGAAAGGTATAGTTATCTTTATGGAAAAGAGCTTCGGTAAAATTTAAAAATTAAAATTGGATATAAGATAAAATACCTGATAAATAGACTGCAATATATGCTAGTTACTGAAGGAGCTAAATTCAAGCTTCCAACATCTCCAGCTACTAATAAATTTTCACTTTCGATGAAAAATGCTGGACAAAGCTCAATTATCTCTCCTAGCTGAAGCTCACAGAGGGAATTCAACGATATCTCCTTCTTGGGCTCTTCATCTTGCAATTGCTTTGGGAGGAGATGCAGCTGACAGCTTGAGAATAATCACCGAAAAGCAACGTACTGATTTCTAAATGTTTTCAAATTCATTCGAGCTGTGGTTAGACAATAATTGCTCTAGAGAACAGAAAAGACCGTAATTTTAGTCCAGCTATAAACGAGCCGTTGAAAGCCTCGAAGAACTGGCCACTGATGCTCCCCGAATGTCACATCTTGCTTTTTCGGATAGCCAAGATTTGATTTGATCGGATTTCCAAGATTGTTAAGATTTAGCCCTCCAACACTTCGTAGACAGTGTGCGAGATCCAGAGGCAAGAAGTTTCTTAAACTCGCTGATGTGAAGTATATAGGATTCAATCTTGTCTGCACACACAGGATTGGGCCAGTTTAGCAAGCGTCACGAAAAAGACGACCACTCTATCAGAGCAGTATCAGCCCCAGATTCGAACTCTGACCTTAAGAAAATGAAGAAGTTCGATAGAAAGCAGGACTAGAAGAAATATCAAGATACAATATGTTAGAGCTGTAGTTACAATGGGAATATACGTAAAAATTGCACAAAACGTAAGAATGTTGGAAGAGACAAGTCCCGAGTCAAAATGCAGCCAATTTCTTTATTGAGTGATGGTGACAATAAATTTTTCGTTATAGAGCATGGGCATGTCAATGAAGTTCAATGAATCATATGATGATTGATAGTAGAATCCACGCCACCTTCACCAGAACAGATTTGGTTCAGAAACTGGATTAAAATTTAATATGGATTTCCTCGTTGCTCTGCAGACTGTGACTGTAGGTAAAATCAACATTTAAGGAAATGTCCATCTGAAAATTATATTTGGGGATGCCAGTTATTGTCTTGTGGCATACATAGCTGATATTAGTGACTAATTCATTCTAGGACTATTGAAGGAAGCTTCAAGAAAATAATTGTAAACTAGACTACTAGAACAACAAATTGCAATCAAGTTCAGTAGATATCACCGTATTTAAGACTAGAAATTTGGGAGATCAAGTAGTCAGGTGGATTTAATGGCACGAGGAATATCTTCAAGATATTTCTGATGGAATGCCATCAGATTATTAAGGAAGCACTGCAATGAAAGCTGCAAAAATTGCTTCATTATAGAGACGAAATATTAGCTAATAAATCCTGCTTTACGCCAAGTTACGGCTTCAACGACATCGAAACCAGATCAATGGAGTGATGAAGGAAAATTCCTAGCCCAAATGGAAGATCCTGATATAAGACCTATTCTTAAAATGAAAGAAAATTCGAACATAAGACCAAGTTTGCAAGACATGTCAACCAACAGACTACTAAATAGTATTGGGCTTGATGGAACTCACTCTATATTAGAAATGGTTACATAGAAAATGGGAAGTTGAGGACAGATGAAGCTTGAAATTGCAGCTTGGGGGCGAGGGGGTCAATACCAAATCAATAATTGTGAATGTTGAGAAAGAACTGTATGGTTATTCGACCGGTTTCCACTCCAGTCAAGCAACCATACAGTTCTTGAGTTACAGTTTCTGGTCCGGCTGTGTGGCTCGGGGGGAACCGAAGAAACGTAGCGTTGGAAAATTGCATCACTTTTACATAGGAGCTCAATTTGAGCGCATTGTACGTGATGACGCATTGTACATAGGTCTTTTCCTCGATCTTCGAGGGGGAACAAATAGATCTTAGTTGCCATGGATTAATTTACCAAGTGGCTCAAAGCGTATCTCATACTCGATCAAGACGTTACAAAAGTAACGGAGATCTTGAGGCAGCAATGGATATTCAGATTTGACATACCATAACAAATTCATACAGGCTAAGGAACGAATTTTACCTCTGATGATTTTGAAGGATTATGCCGAATTCTTGGAATAGACAAGAATCGGACAACCCTATCCTTAATCAGATGGCATGATTGAAGCTACTGATGTTTCTGTTTGCATATTGCAGTGCTGTCCACGAGGCTACTGGATACAGGCCGTCTCAGTTGCTGTTCAGTTGTGATCTTTGTCTCCCTAGCAGTTTACTACACTCGCTGCCAAACAGCATGAGAGTGAAACCATATTTCATTGTTAATATTACCATAAGTCATTACCAAAGTGTTACGGTGAACTTGCATGCATTTTGGTGTTCTAATAGAGCCAGAAAATGCGATAAAGTTTACCAAATTCTGGTAGTGTTAACCACGCCTTTTTTCTCAGTGCATACTTCAATATTTCTGAGTTTATTCTTTTTCAGTGTATATACTATTCCATATGCATCGTTAAATTGTATAATTTAAGAATCAGTAAAGTGTAACATTTAATTAAAAATTACGTTTTCCAGAAATATTACTTCCTGCGTTAAGTTTTAAAGACGCTGTAATTCTATACATTTTTTTTTTTGATAAAAAAAAAATCGAATTGTTGAAGAAACATTTTATCGACAAAATTAAGTGTCTTTCAACTTTTTTTGATATATCGATATATTTTCTAAATTGAAACGTCAATTTCTGAATATTTTATGAAATATATGTGCGCAACTCTTAATTAAAGTAGTAGGCAAAACTTCATATTTCCAAATAGTACGTAAAATAAACATAAATATTCTCTTCAGTACAGAATCACCATATTCGGTGAAATGACTTTGTGCCTCCTAATTTGAAGGTGAATTTTTAAATGGTATAATGATTTGTAAATAATATAATGAACACAACATATTTAAATATTGAAGAATAAAATTTTGGATTTGTTAAAATATTAAGTTTTATTATACGAAGGGTCACATACTATTGGACTTTGTGGAGAGTAAATTAGACTGAATATCACGTAGAACAAACTGAAAACTTAACTTTATTTACATCAAAAATATATATATAAAAGCAAGAAGAAGTTGCCAGAACAGTAAACTCAAATTTATCTAAGTAATCTCGAACTCAATATCCTCCCCACCCTGGTCGACCTCGAGGGGGATGACCAGATCTACCGGGCGGGTTATATTGCGATCATTAACTCTCAGCTCACAGGATCTTATTCTTCCATCTCGTCCTTCATGCAAATTCACCACTCTAGCTTTCTTCCACATGTGCCGTGGTCGGACATCTTCTTGCAGGAGTACAATATCGCCAATTCGGATGTTAATGATATCTTTCTGATTGCGAACTTGATGAAATGACCGCAATTGAAGTAAATATTCCTTTGACCATTTTTTCCAAAAGCAGTCGAGTAAGTCCTGCTGCTGCTTGTAGATTCTTTTAAGCTTCGTGTTGTTATTTGGGCTGGATGGAATTGCCGTTAGTTTTCGTCCTGTCAAGAAATGGCTTGGTGTTAAGGCTGTGGAACTGTCATCTTTTCCACCTTCGTAAACCAATGGTCGGCTGTTCAGAGCGGCTTCTATCCCAACGAGGGCCGTAGACAGACCTTCCTCGTCAAGGAGTGCTCGTCCGAGTACCTTTCGCAGGCATCGCTTGACAACTCCTATTAGGCGTTCCCACCAGCCTCTTTAATTGATAGATTCCTCTAGACGTGAAATATCGTTAATGACAACGTATCATACAATTTGAAGGCATTTATTTTAAAAAAATGTCGTGATAACATAAACAATTATTTTTATTTCTTCTGTATATGTAAAATTAGATAATGGATTATTCTAAAGCAATATTTTACAAATGGAACAGAGGCTGACACAGTTCTAGTAAAAGATAGTTTAAAGTTTTTTACACTGAGTAAAAATGGTTTTAACTGAATCATACAATATGTTAAATTCGTAAACTTCAATAACGAAGGATTTTTTTCAAACTCTCTAAAGCTTTCCTTTTAATTATTAGTTAGATTATATAACCTTAAAGTAACAAAAAAATTAACAAATTGTTTTAAAGTAATTCAATAAATTATTCTAAAGCAATATTTTTTAGTCAGTTTAACTTAAATCTAACTTTACCACATTCATTGTAGAATTTTTATAGTTTCTAATCTTTAATACTTGGTTTAAAACAGTTTTAACGTATCTTAAAATTTATTATATTCTAAATGAAAAAGTGCTTTTATTTGAACTCTTTCGCTTTAATTTAAACTAATATTCGGATCACGAACAATAAAATTTTTCCAGGACACACTAAAATTTAGTTGCCAAAAAATTCGAAAACTAAAGAATTATTTAGAATTACTTTTCTAATTTTTTCAAGTTACTTAAATGTTTTGTGTCATAATTGTGGGTTTAAGAAAAAACTTATTTTGCATAAATAATAAATAGACGCTTAATTTCTTGAGAATTAAAATCAGCCTTGTTATCATTTAATGAACATTTATTAATAGCTATTTAAGTCAAAAAAGTTATAATATTATTAAATTTTCATCTTTAAATAATAAGACGTGAATTTGCTTTTTACAAGTTATGAGTTACAAACAGAATATTCCTATTTTCTTACCAATCGATTTCCGTTTCTGAAATGCAAATTTTTTTTTCCGTTCAACTATTAACTGTAGAGATGGAATATTCGGTGTGGTAGGAAGTTGTATGGTATACTGGTTCAAATGAAGATTGTGATAAAAACAGAAGATGATGAAAATAACAGTTGAAAAAGAAAACCGGATCATAACTAATATAAAGCTTTTATTTAATAAATTTTTAGTGCTTGAGATACAAAATGTAAATATTATTCATAAGAATTTCAGTTGAATAAATTTTGCATAATAATATAATGAGGACAGGCCATGGGAGACAAATCCCCCATGACCAGCATAAACAAAAGCCAAATTAAAAGTACGTGTATTTGTTCCCAAGGGACACAGGAGAAGCATGGATAGGAGATCCAAAATTGGCGATTAGCCAATTTTGGATCCATAGCCAAAACAAAGCCAAACCAGCATAATAAATATGGGGTTCAAAAATACCATGGCGATCACGAGTCGCCAACAAATTTATGGGAAATTATTACAACCATGCAACTGAAACATTTTGCGGTTAGAAATTTAGAATAAAAAAGTTAAAAATAGTTTTTGTTTTCGATTAGGCGCGGCAGTGAATTAATAATCTGCATTAGCAATGGAATAAAAAGTATCCGTTACATTGATCTATAAAAAAAGGAATAAATATTTTATGTTCGTTTTAAAAGATTAAGTCTTTGATTTATTTTAAACGTAATTTGATTAATAAAAAAAGCTTAAGTAATTAAAGATATTTTAAAAGGTAGGAAAGAAATATGTAACGCCAATTGTGACATCACATTAACATTATTTGGTTTAAACAAAATAAACACCACAGTTTTCATGCGAGAAAGATTTCATTTTAAATAAAAGCATTTTGAAAAACTTTATTTAAATATTATGCATATAAAAGTATTAATTTGCTATTCAGTTACTAATATATTTAGTAACGTGCCGGCCAAGTGGCCGAGTGGTTAGCGTGTCTGATTGCGAAGCCAATGGCCGCGGGTTCGAATCCCGCTCTGGGCATGGATGTTTCTCTCTCTGTGCTGTCTTCTGATGTGTGAATGAGTGAATGAAGCCCGCCCTATGACCGGGTCTGTGGCAGTGTGGCGTGGGTAACGTTGCTCGCCTCCGTGACTTTGGTTCACAGGTGCCCACTGGGTAACGATAAATAAATGAGCAACACTTCCGGCATCTTCTATAGCAAAATACGAAAGTTCAGTGCCTGCCGTTACTTAAAAAAAAAAAAAAAAAAAAAAAATATATATATATATATATATATATATATATATATATATATATATATATATATATATATATATATATATATATATTTATTTAGAAATGTTCTTTTTCTATTTAATTTCGCAAATTTAAGACACGAAAGAAAATGCACAGTCAAAATATTTTTTAAAATAGAAAACTCGCAAAAACTGTTCAATTTGGAATGTTATGTAATCTATATTATATTATATTACATTATACTATATTATATTATACTATATTATATTATATTTGTTGATTTCAGATAAGTTTTTTGGTCAATAATTGGTATTAATACCACAGTGATAAGCATAAATTAAATTTAAAATATTATATTTAGAACAAATTTATTAAGTTTAAATGGAAATAAACTTGTTAAACTCCTTAATTCTACATTGAATTATGTAGACAAATTTTGCAAATTACTTAAGGTTTCTATTCACATTTATGTCCACTACTTACAATCAATTACTTTTTTTCTAATTGATTTTAATGTATACTTCAGAAAAATTCTTTTTAAAAGTTTCTGAAGCCTGAAAAAAAATTTCTCTCAGCTATAATCGATGAAGAGATTTTATGACTTTTTTGCGAATATTGATTTGATTGTATGCCTTGCCCAAGTAAAAGTATTTCGTTTGTCACATTCATAATTAATGTTTCACTCATAAAATTTTTTATTTTTACTACATATTTCATTTAGGGGTACATTGTAAGCTTCACACATTAATGCAGCAATAAATTCCATCGAGAGGAGCTTTTTACTATCCAGTCACCTAATAAAAATTAGTTGGCAGCACTAAACCAAATTTATTTATGGCAAAATGAATTTTAATCAACTGACCACGATATATATATATATATTATATATATATATATATATATATATATATATATATATATATATATATATATATATATATATATATATATATATATATATATATATATATATATATATATATATATATATATATATATATATAATTGAAGAAATTTGAAAATGAATGACTTTTTAGTAGTTTTGATTTTGTAAGCTAAAAGCATTGTAGAAGATTATAATAAAAGTTTCATCTATTTATTTACCTAAAATAATTTACTATTAAAAAAGGAATGTATAAATCGTTAAGTATTGTGAATCATCGTACCAAGAATAAAAGAAACATATGCAAGATTGGATAATTCTTAAACGTTAATAACCACGGAATTGGTATCCTGTTTCTTCTTAAAAGTATAAATTCGGTGATTTTTCGACTGCTTTGCATAGAAATTCATAAAAAAATAAACCCAAGAAAATGGTAAACGCACAGAATAATCAGTTGGTAAAATATCAAAGTATGAATTTAGCTCTTAATTACCGTGATCTTATTTTAATACTGCTAAATTGTTTAAAAAACATTTCTTTTATAATAAAGGTAATCAGAATTTGGAATTAGATAAATTCTCAATTTCTAAAATTTTTGTTTATTGGAATTCAGCATCTATCATTTCAAATTTTTCTACTGCTTTGCATACAAATTCACAAAAATTAAACGCAAGATAAAAGCACCAAAAAATATATTGGAAAAATTTCAAAGTTTGAATTGAACTTTAAATTTAAAGTTTCGAAGTTAAATTTTTATTAAGAAACATGAAACAAATCCCGCATTTATTAAGCTTACGAAATTATACAATGTTGCATATATTTATCTTCTTTTATCTTCGAGACGATGATTCACAATACTTAGCGATTCATACATTTCTTTTCTTTTTTATCATGAATTATCATCAAACTAATTTAATGTGTTTTTAATGTTTTACAGAGTGTTTAGGTCACAAAATAAAAATTATTAAAAAGTCAGTCATTTTCAAATTTCATAATTTTACTTTAATTGTCATAAGATATTAACGACTTCATTTTACACTATCGAACTACTTCAAATTAAACTATTTAATGAATTCCAAACATATTTAGTAAATTTATACGCTACTACAGAAGCCTTCTGAATACACTGACTTACAAGATTGAGCATGGTTCATCAACAAAATGCTAAATAGGCTATCCATCATCAGAGTGGTTAATCAACTGATTATTGTCGCAAAAGCGGCTTATTAAATCAGCTATCAATAAATTAATATTCTAAGGACATCAGTTTAATGTTCACTTTTCAGAGTTAAAACAAATGAATGAGTGCAAATATTTATATTTTTAGGGCAATATATGAAATAACATGTGACATACGGTAAAAAAATATGCCAAGTTTTGTTTTTAGTTTCAAATGTAATATGTATAATTTTTTGTGACACGACAAACGAGCACGGAGAAAAAATTTTGATAAATTTGTTTTACTTGATTTACTGTGTGGTAATGACAATATTAGTGAAAACAAGAAAAAATTCATATTCGTAATAAAATACATGGTTTTCTAACCATAAATTTGGTAATTTTTCCTTTCATAAGGTAACGATTTATAGGAAATTCTGGTTTTCAAAATTATAGTTCTTATTACCACACATTTAGTAAGGCAAATTTAATAGAAAGTAATATATTTTATGCCATGCTGAAAGGTTATGCCATGCTGAAATCAAGTTTTATCATACATTATAAAACCATATTTTCATGTTAATATTACCAAAGCACTTCTGTATAAGTTACCGAGCTGAGCTCTTTGTTGTTTCCGTAGTGCTAAAAACAAGGTAAATTTTTACCATATTCTGTTAGTTTTGACCATCTTTTTTAGTGTATTTATTCTACAGGATACCATAAGTGAACATGAAATTAAAGAAAAATATACCAAGTTTTCTTTTTAGTTTCAAACGCGATGTGTGTCACCTTTTTGTTACACGACAAACACGTAATCTGTTGTCACACACATTCTGTACTCTTTAGTTTAAAAAAGTTTAATTATTCTATAAATAGCAGAATTCGTCTATATCAACTCCAAGTGGTCGATATAGATCTACAAGTGGTTAATGTCAGCGGGAAAAAAATGGGTGAGGGTATATATGTGATGCAAATCGGCATCCACGACTGTGGATCTCGTCAAGTAATTTGTGATCGTCAATTTGCTCTGACATTCAAAATTTCATCATCTGATAAAAACTTTTTGTTTAAAGTTGATGAATTTGTAAAAATTAAATATAAGGTAAACACAGGGTCTGTATGGCAAGAGATGCTCGCAGCAAAAAAGGTTGGACTTAAGAAATATAAAAAATATAATAAATATAAATGGCTAATTATATTACGAAACTATTTCAAAAATATTAATTATTTTGTCTCTCATCTATTTGATTGAAAAGAAATGGAAATATAAAAAATAATAAATTCAATTTATTAAATATTTCGCGTTTTTTTCAAAATAGTTTTAATGCAAACATAAAGCAAGCTCAAATACGCACTGCAATTTTTTCATATTTAAGCTTTAAACATACACTTAATAATAAATGTACTAATAAATTTATTTGATTTAGTACATTAAAACAAACATAGACTCATTAATTTTTTTTTGTTAATAAATGACTTTTTGAATTTACTTTTTCTCAACTATTTAAAAACTGAGTTTTACTTTTATTAATTTTCTGCTACAAAAAGTAATTTTGAATATCCTTAACAATACAATTAGCGAATTGAAATCTTACTTGTGGAAGTAAAAAAAAAATATTAATACAATTTCAACATTCGTTTTATTTTATTGAATTAGCGCAAAAGTGTTTGATTTATGTCTGTCCCTCGTTTCTTTTAATTCAATAACAATACATTTCCCTGCCAAAAGAAATCCAATTTTAGTTTAATCGAAAATTAATTAAAATCTTACTTAACTTTACATATTTTAATTGCAGATGTGCTATGCGGACTATTTAAAGAAGTAATTAAGTTTTTTTTTTGCAGACTGATAAGGTTAATAAGTTCAAGCGAGAAAATTTTTTAATTTTTTAAACATTTAAGTAGATATTGAAATTTGGAAAGGAAATAGTTCTTTCTAAGAGCATCTAAAATATTTCATTATGTATGAATGATATTGCATCCTATTTTGTTAAGAATGGGAAATATTTAATTAAATTATAAAATATCAATAAAACACGCGAAATTCAGTTAAATGCATGCGAAAATTATACAGATTCTAGCTTGAAAATATAAATTTCTAATATATCTAAGCATTAAAACTGTATAATTTTAGTTACTTACTGTATAATTTGATTTAAATTTTAATGTAAACAGCATAATTATTCACTGTAGCATTTCAAATTAAATATGATATTTCAAACTAAAGTAAATAATATTATAGTTTTTGATAGTGAAACATTATCAATGCTACTGTTCATGTTTTTATATAATTACTAATTTAAATATTATTTTTACGTATACTATGGATATTTATGTGGATTTTATAGATATATATGTTACTATGAATGACTTGGAATGACTGACGAAATTGGTGGTTATTGACTTCCACCGGTGTATGTTGACAGTCACAAAGTGACTTTGTTAAATGTCCGAAATATATATACTAGGTCTAGTTAAATGACACTGCCCGGTATACATTTGCCCGGTATTCCCTGTACTGATGTTTTTTTTAAGGTTCAGTGCCACTGCTCGGTATACATTTGTCTGGTATGCCTGTCATCAATGGTTTTTTAAGGTCAAGTGCCACTGTCCAGTATACATTTAACCGGTACACCGAACACTGATGTTTCCCCTAATCTATCCTCATCAGATATTAAAATATCAAATAAATGTAATAATATCAATGAATAAAAGTAAGAATACCAATGAATAAATTAATATCAAATCGGATATGACAAATATTTCGGACATCATATATATTGTAGCATACATATTGTATCATATATATCATATATACACGGTATCATATATATTGTATATGCAGATTATGATATTTGCACGCAGCAGTTTGGGAATCTTTTTCTTTAAAAGAATAAGACTACTATTACTACAACTATTACTACTATTATTACTATTATGACTACTATTACTACTACTATTACTACTATTATTACTACTGTTATTACTATTATGACTACTATAACTAATATTATTACTACTATTATTACGATTATAACTACTTTTTCTATTATTATTACGACTATTATTACTATTATTACTACTCTGACTACTATTATTACTACTCTGACTACTATTATTACTATTATTACTACTATTATTATTATTATTGCTACTATTACAACTACTATTATTATCTTTCGTTGTTTTTCATAAATATAAATTTGTGCTTATGTTGCTGAGGAAAAATGACCACATGATCAGATTTTAATCTTTTGATTTACTTTGCGTTGGGTACATGCTTGTTTAAACTTAATTATACAAAGTACACAAACCTAAGTAAACTTCGGAGTGTTATAGAGCGATTATGAAAAGAAATTTACATGAATACCGTGCGTGCTGAAGTACACTACTTTTAAAAAATGCCTAAAGCTTGTAAAAAATTAAAGGAGCATATATTTCTAATCTATTTGATATTATAGCTTAGCTTTGATATTAAAACTTTTATTTATGTTGCACTGAGAAAAATCCATAGCCAAAAACGATCGAAATATGATACAAGTTTCCGTGTTTGTGGCTCTATGAGAACACGTAAAAGCTCGTTATATATAGTTTTAATTGTATAAGTAATTTAATTATAAAATATAGTTTTAAATATATAAGATAAAATCTATTAATTTCACCATGATACCTTAACTCATGGCATAAAAATCATTTAGTTCAGGAAAGAGCAACACGTGGCCCGCGGGCCGCTTGCGGCCTGTTAAATATGTTTATGCGGACCGCTAAGCATTTCTAAAATTGAATTTATTTTATCGACTTTCTTTATCGTATTTTTACAAAATTAATTATAATAAAATGGTAGTGCATACTAAATCGAAACAATTTTTTGTGACGAATTCGGAGTGTTCGTCGAAGACTCAATTGTCGGCGACTTGTTCCTGCGACTTGTGGGCGACTGAACTGAATATGGCGACGTGGTTTTTAATACCGAAGTACGTTGGCTTAGTAGAGGTTTAATGCTAAAAAGAGTATAGAACTTAAAAAGCGAAATACAATTGTTCGTGGAAATGAAGGGATATGCCTTTCCTCATTTTGTTAATAAAGAATGGTTTTTCGATTTTGGGTTTCTTATCGACATGACTCAGCATCTCAACGATCTTAATGTGGAACTTCAAGGCAAAGGACAGTTTATTCACAATTTGTATGATAAAATTCAGGGCTTTGAGCGCAAATTAAAATTGTGGAAACAGCATCTTTTGCAGAATAATGTGTCTCACTTTCCACATTTAGAAAAAGAAAACGTTACTACTTCTCAAAAATACGCGCAATATATAGACATTTTAATCAACGAATTTCAATTACGATTCCAAACGTTCAAAGCCGAGAAGACAGCGGTTTCCATAAAAATGCTTTCCTCGCCATTTCATATCGATGTGGATACAGTTCCTGAAGACTTTCAAATGGAAGTGATTGGCATGCAAAATAATACCAATTTAAAACATTTATTTTTCTCAGTAAACATCGAAAAATTTTATAAATCATATGTGAGCCCTGAGAAATTTCCGCTTTTGACGAAAAATGCAAAGCAAATGATGTCTCTGTTCGGAAGACAATTATTTTCAACCATGAAATTAATCAAAAATGACCACCGATGAAAACTGAGTGATGCACGATTAGAAAGCTGCGTACGTAAAGCTACTTCATCCATTCCGGCTGATATTGATCAGCTTGTATCGAAAAAACAGTGCCAAGTTTCTCATTAAAAATTTCAAGTAAAATTTTTTTTTATTGTTCTTATCTTATTTGTTTTTTTCTGCATTAAAATTTTTATATAAATTACTTTTTTTTAAATTTTATATTTTTTTATTCTAATGCTTATTATATATAAAGTTTTGTAAATTATTAATAAGTGTTACTTTATTTGCAGCCCACCAAAAAATTTTAAAATTTTAATTGGTCCGTTGATTAAAAAGGTTGCTCAACCCTTATTTAGTTGGCTAAATTTACTTTTCTGTTTTGAACTTTCTTCTAACTGTGCTGTAATAAGAACTATCATTTTGAAAACCATACTTTTCGTAAACTGTTACCATATGAACGGAAAAGTTAGCAATTGAGTGGTTAGCATACCATATACTTCGGTTTTATTAACAAAAATTACGTTTTCTTTTTCAGACAGAAATGTCAATACCATAAAGTATGGCAATTTTACCAAAATTTGTCTTTGTCCATAGCAACTTTCTTTTTTCAGTTGGTTATATTGCTGCAAATAAAACTATAATAAATTTAATTCTGTGTTTGGAATTGAATAAAAACTTATTTGACACCCTAATTAGAAAGGTCTGGCAAAAGAAAAGACTTTCCAAACAACAATTATGCTCTAAATTGTTAACAATTGTAAAACAATTTATATACATCGCTCTTGGGCTGCAATAGTGGCCCAATTCAAAAAGCACGCTGTTTGGACTAAGAACAGGTGTAAATAAGAAAATACACATTCTTTTCAGCAGCAATACTAGCTCAACTCATAATTCAACTTGAAAGTAATCTTCGTTTAAGCAAACTAAAGCATTTCTTATGCATTTTCCTTAGCAATTAAAACTTTAAACCATGAGCGAGATATATATATATATATATATATATATATATATATATATATATATATATATATATATATATATATATATATATATATATATAGCACAATAAAGACAAAAAAACAAAAAGAAAAAAGAGAAAAACATTTAACATAGGAAAATTATAAGTTTTTTTACTGTGCATAATCTTCAAGTATATAGAACTCGTAAAATAAGTTAAAAAAGTTACAAATATAGAGAAATTATTGAAAATATTAAAAATTATTAAATTATATTATAATTATATTAAAAATAATTTTATTAATAATAATTATAATTATATTAAATTATATTAAAAAATATTATAAATTATTAAAATAATATTTTTTACAGAAAAATAAACATTAAAATATTAATATAATATATATTAAAAAACCGGAAAACAAAAGAATGAAAAGATATAATCACACGATTATTTCCCCAAAAAGGAGTGCTTTCTGAAATTGTATCAATATAGCCAAAGCAAAATATATCAATACAATAGTGTGAGAAACACTATTGAAAAATGATGCTGAAATTTTCAGAATCCTTCATTACATTTTAATTCTAAAGGGACCAGTTAATTAAACCATAATATATACAAAATGTCTTTATGATAATTTTTTATTTGTGTTTTGATAAAATGTGGTACTTTTTCTTCACATAACTGCCTTATTCCCAGGGGATAAAGATTTGAAAAATATTAAAAAAAAAAAATGTTTTATTCTAATCGAAATATTTATTGCTTGCGAAAACGTTTTCAATTTTCTAAACTTTGAAGCAATTTTTCAGTTTTTTAACATATCTATTCCTACAATGGGTGGTGAAACTACCAAAAAATAAAATAATACTATCAACATTTTGTGAGGTCAAATTTTTCTGGTATATTTGAAATTTTGAAACAACATCTACTGTTTGATGGAGCCTTTTTCTTTATACTTTTTTCATTTCAAAAATGTAAAGAAAAATGTATTTTTGGATTGTGTCGAGTGGAAATTTAAGCCCATTTTTCTTATATCTTTCGATTTTTTCCTTCTGAAGGTGGAGAATTTCTTAACTTCTTTTCTGATTTAGAAGTTTTGAGAAAGAACAGCAAAAAAAAAAACGGTTGCATGTTATTGGATTGCAAAGTTTAAGAGAAACCCGACACCATTTTTGTAAATATATTTTACTGTTATGATTTGCCGACAGTTTTACAGTTAGAAATGGAAGATACTTTGATAAATATTTGTTAGATTATTTACCTAGGAGTATTTTATGTAAATGTTAACATAATTGCTTTTTTTTATATCGCTTAACATTATAGTTATTGTTAAATAGATCAATAATTTCTTGGCATGCATTATAAAAACCAAATTAATTCTTAATTTTATTTTTATTTGTCACATTTTCAAAAATTTACTCGTATATTTTTTTTCAGTCTCTTATAATTATTTTCACTTAACTAGTAACAAGCAACTTTTTTTAATTGCTTACTAGAGAGTTTTCTGCTTTCGTTTGGTAGTAGATTTGAAGTCAGAAATTGAAAAATACTTTCATAAAGATACGTTAGATTATTTACAAACTCTATAAATACTTTTCCCGTAAGTCGACACCTAAGTACTGTACTCTAAATTAAGTAAGTCGACACCCAAGTACTGGCAAGTACTGTACACTAAATAAGTATTTCAACAAGTGTTTCACTGCACCAAAACCAAATCTAGTTCCTGATTTGATAGATTTTCAATTGACACTCACCTAAAATGAACGAGGGAAAATAACTCAACTTGACTGCTACTTAACTCTTTCGTCTAGAAAAAAGCGGCCTTCTCTTCTTGATTTAAGAATCACTAAAGTGAAAGAGTTATATAGAAATAGCTCAAGTTTCAGGGAAAAAAATTTCACTCAAACTTGAGTTATTTTCACTCATGTTTGAGTGATTTTCAGTATTACTTGAGTGGCTCGTTTTCACTCAAACTTGAGTGATCTTCGCTCGAGTATGAGTGATTATATGTATCACTTGATTGGATTCTTCTAAATTGAATTTGTGTGAATTTCAATAATTTTTTATTCATAATTATCATCATTTAAGTGAATATATTTTAATCATATTGTTCAACTGTTCAATGTGGATCATTCATCGAAATAGGCGTTACCGGATCGAAGTGGGCGTTACTGCGTGTTCAAATCACGTCAGGAGGTCACCAATGTGGGGGGAGGAGTTATCGACAATGCCAACCTTCATCTATCAAAAGGTACCTCATGATTGAATCAAGTCAGCATGTCTTATATACCAGTTAATTGATGTTTATGTTTCGGAGTGGTAGTTACTCCACAAAAGTAAAATAAAAGCGAAGACATAATCTATTTAGATCACAGAACATAACAATTTCATTTAGATTTATTATCGTTTGCTTTTTAAAATAAAACGATAGAAATTCAGCTTATAGCTCACACACAATTAAATAATAAGTAAATCACTCAAGTTTGAGCTAAAAGCACTCAAATATTGCTTAAATAAATACCACTCAAGTTTGAGTAAACGCAAAGCAAAAATTTCTCTCAAATAAGAGTGTCTTTCACTCAAGATGAGTTAAAAAACTTTAACTCTTTTTTCGAGTAGGGGAAATCACTCTTTCATTTTAAGAGAGCAGATTTATGTAAATCTTATGAGGACATAAATATCTTTAGTATATGTATGAAATATAAGTGCATTTTATATCAGATATGATTAGTTTGCCCCATTGATACGACAAAAAAATTGAAATTGTTCGATAAATGGACAAAAAAAAAATGTTTTTTATTAATCAGTAAACAGGATTGAAATGTATTTGGTATTAAATAGGTCATGCCAAGTTTTAAAATTCAAACAAGAGGAACTCACACTTTTCCAGTACACATCTTTCAAAAAAATTACTATCTTGGCCATCGTATTGTCACTATCCTAAAATTGCTCAATTATTCGCCTTTAAACTTTTAGTAATTGTCCAAACGCATTTGTTATACGTTTAAAACATTCACCAGTATCATTTTACACAATTTAGTTAAATGGTTTAAATTTACACAAATCATTCTTTAAATTTATGGAGCTCTGAAAAACCAAATATTCAACACCGACGAGCTGTAGATTAATGTAAGCTTGATTAATTATTGGTGTTAAAGTATAAATACACCCTTTGAAATGTGTAAGAAATAAACTAATGAGTAGCACATTATTTAGAGTTTTTCAACACCAAATTATAATATATATTACACCAGTTTTTACCTGTGTGCACTGTAATAAAACTCGATAAACCCTTGATTAGTTTTTAGTGCAAAGTTTCTCATTATCCCGAGGTTTAGTTGAATGAAAGATCATTTTATATTATAGTTACACCATAAATAGTGAAGTATGATCGAGAAATATTTCCATAGTGCAAATGACTGCACCAAAATTTGGTAAAATACACAAAACTTTGTCGGTGACTGTAAACTGAACAATATTTCTTTACGACGCCATGCTTTCTCTATAACTCAATCTCGGTGTATCGGGACGACTAATGTATATTGTTTCAAGTATCAATTTATTAAGGTAGGTAGATGTTTTATTTGCATTAATTAAAGTTCATTTCTCTTATGTTGCCTTTTTAATAAATTATTGGATTACTTGCGTAATAAAATTATTGGAGGCATGTCATAAAATAAATTACTTCAGATAAATAGCAACCTTCCTCTGAATTTACAAAAACAAGAAGAAAAATAGGTAATTTGTTTCTTGAAGAGAAAAAAAAATTACTTTCGGTAAAACCTTCGATTGATATTTGGAGCACAGAGAAAAGACTAAAATATGGTAAAATTGAGCTTCATTTCATCTAGCCTGCAAATGAATACCACTTTTTGGTGTGACTTGGCTCGGAATTTTGAACAGTGTAGGGGTATTTTATGTAAATGTAAATATAGTTAAGAAATTGGACTAACGCTGCACTTACAGTTAAATAAATTATTATTATTTTTTTTGCCTTTACCTTTCCTAACAGTATTCGAATAATTACCTATTTTAGCCTTTATTTAAGCAGTGCTGATCTTATATTTTCTTCGACTGTTGATATTATATTTTCTTGAATAGCATTAGCAAATTATTATTTTGAAACTGCTCTGATCTAAACTTTGTATAATAAACTTAAAAAGACTTTTATATCAAATGATATTGAAGAAATATACATCTCACAATAATTTACAAAAGTGTATATACAGCACTTGTGTTGGTTTTAAGAAAAGATATAATTTAAATTACTAATCTTTAATAGTTTGAAAATTATACACTCGAGATATTATATTAAAATGTACTTTCAACAAAGTTTACGCTAAAATGATTAGTTTTAAAATGTTATGCGTGTTGCGGGCAACAAATTTACACTACTTAGCAACTTATTTAGCAACTTGATAAGTTGCTTAAATATGTTTCAAAAATAAAAATTATACTTCACTCATTTAAATGCATTGCGGATTGAGGTATATTATGATCCGCGAAACTAATTATGCAACTAACATATAGTTTATGCAATGACATAATCTTATTTAAGAATATACAATAAGTTATTTTCGAGAGAAAAATTTTGCAATCTTGATTTGACTTTTCTTTTATATATATCAAATGATATTATATATTAAATATATTATATATATTATATATATTAAAATAACAATAACGCAAATTAAATATCTAAGAGTGATTGTAAAACAGCTATTGATAATAAGAAAGGTGTTTCGTAATTCTTGTTACAATATCATACAATCTTTTCCATATACAAATCCGTCATTTAAATATTGCTTGCAAAATAATCTATTTCGCATTAGTTTTCTGAAGAATGTACTAAAACGGAAAAAGTACAAAATTTTAAAGGATATAAAAGTACTACATTACTTCATTTTTTACAGCATTATTAATTAAGTTTTAAATTATCATTAAAATAATTCCATTTAAAAATAAAATTAGGTATACTTATCATTTTGCACAAAGTTTTTGATTCATTTATTTATTTAATTAAATATTAGGGGACAGACCTGATTCTTTCCTTCTGCTGCCAAGAAGCTCTCGTGATAATAATTTTTCAATAATTTTAATAATTTCAATAATTTTTAAATAATCGCATAATGGTGAATAAAAACTGCGATAACCCGAAGGTGACGTTAATGGTAACAAAGAATATATTATGGTAATTAGAAACCGGGTTTCAGTAAAATTGAACGAAAATTTTTGCCAGACCAAGAGACATGAAATCTAAGATTGCAAAAGAGATTAATAGAAAATAATGTGAAAAGTTAATTGTTATAATGTTTCACATTTATTTTATTAATTACTAAGAGTATATCCTGTTCGCTGCCGCTCTCCGAACCCACTCCAAAATAATTGTTGCTTCTTGGCTTAAAGGTTTGTTCTTGACACTCTTCACTGAAAATAAGTATGGTCAAAATTACCAGATTATGGTAAAATTTAGCCTGTTTTTGTCTCTATGGAATCCCTAGAAAGCTCTGTACTTTTTACTGAAGCGCTTTGGTAACGATTTTGATAAATTTAATAATAAAATACGGTTTTTAAGGTGTGGTAAAATTTTATAATTTTATGATGATACCTTAGAGCATAGCATAAAACTATTTATCCGTTTAAATATACTTTCCCGTAATGTAATCTTTACTAAGTGTGGGGTAAAAAGACTTATAATTTGGAAAGCTATAATTTTAGGTAAATCGTTGAATGAGAAATTACGAAATGTATATTTGACTACCGTATATTTTAAATTTATTAACCAGAAATATGTTTATTTTTACCACAAAAGTCATTATCAGATAGTGCGGTCATTTTTTCAGAATTAGCTTGTGTGTTGAAGTTGAAACTAAGCACTTAAATTATATATATTAAAAATAATTCTGTGTGTGCTTCTTCTACACCCCCCTCCCTTCCTACGTTCAGCTTCAACATTTTCCTGATTATTAAGATCTTGTTAGTAAACATAAATAATAATTTAATGGTATATTGCTATTACAAATTTGGTGAGAGCCGAAACAAAAATAAACTTATTTGAATTTGCTTTTATATTAAAAAATATGCCTGACATTAGCAGTGAAAAAAATTAAATGAAGAAACTTTTCTGTGCTAAAGAATAATCTTGAATTAATTGAAATATTTTTACTGACCAAATACAAAAACCCCCTCTTGATTTTTTTTTATATTGAAAGATATGATCAACATTACAAGATTACAAATTAAGATCAAGAAACTTTGTTTTTGTGCTACGAAAAAATCTCGAAGTATTTTTGGCTAAACACCAATTTTAATTTTTTTTATGACCAAAAACAAAAAACACACTCTTTATTTTTTATGTTGAAAAATATAATAATTAACCCTATTGAAAAAAGTAGGAAAAAAAGAGTGTTTTTCTTACCTCAACTATCTTTTCTTTAGATTTCTTTTGTTGAGTGGCTGCCAGTGTGCCATGATGAAAAAAGAGAATTACAATTTCTGCGAAGATTTATTAGGGACACCATTTTTTAAGAAAAAAAATAACTTTAAAAAATATTTTTACGAATAAAAAAAATTATTCAGTTTTTTTTTTTTTTATCTAATTGATTTATAATTGATGTATGTCTCAAATTTCATGATCAAACGTGTAAATCAACAAAAAAAGGGGGGGGGGAGAGAAAAAAAATAGACACCAGAACAGAATTTTGCAGAATGTTTTTTAAAAAAATATTAGTCAGAATTTGTAATTTGCGCTCATATGACTTAAAAAGAAATATAATTTGAACTTGTGAATAAAATGTAGTCAATAAGAAAAATTCCCCGAAACTTTTACTTATTTCAAATTCAACAATTTTCATAGAAAATTAATTTTAATGCTTTTGTCTTAAAAATAAATCTACAGCACAATGTTAAATATCGCGTGGAATTAAATACGTATAAATGATTTTAAAGAATTTCTTAAAATAAAAAACAAGAAGCTTTATTTTTATGAAAAGTCTGAATAAGATTTTTTTTTGCTTCAGTAAATGAGGTAAAACGTTTTCTTCACTATTAAGTGAATTCAAATTCAAATGACAAAAGATGAATATTTAAACATGAAATTTTTAAAAAATTTTACTACGATAGAAAAGATAAATTAAAATAATTTGTTTAAAAGTGTTTGGAAATTTTTAATTCACGTTTCTCTAAGTTATTGTCCGAATTTGAATGCCCACACTTAAAGCAATCCAAATATTTAAGACTCGATTAGTCTGAGTATATTTTATTAATTCGTCAAAAATTATGCAAAATTGAAGTTGTCTCTTATTAAGGTGAGTCCATTTCTCGCTATGAAATAAATAGACTTTACATTAAAATGATCAAAGTATTTATGTGTGCAAAATTTTTTATTAAACTCTTTCAAAACTTATGGATTTTAAGAAACTACTAGCACTAGATATTAAAAATGTTATTAATTAGAATGTTTTTATCATGAGATGTATTAATTAATATATTAAATATTTTTGATTCTACGCACTTTTTAACTCAGGGCTTAACATGTTACAAAAATGCCTGGGCACATTTTCTTTTTCAGAATTGTAAGCAATATTAAAACTGTTTTTCGACTCATTCAAATCATAAAGAAATATTCAAGCAAATATAAATTACTTTACTTTTATTCATTTGTTATATTTCTACAACAGGATGCCTGTATACATCTAGGAATTAAGTGGTCTTAGTATCCTTTGCGTCTCATTTAACTTCGTTGCAAAAGTTTCAGTTTTAATTTAAAACTGAAACTAATGAGGACTTCATTTCACGCGGAAACCTTTGAATCATAAGACCATGGATTTTAAGACGATGTGCATTTGTTACGTAAGCAAGTCGCAATTTGTACATTGTGTCGGAAACACATTTTTACTTTTCTAAAACAAGGCAGTATTTTATTAGGATATTAATTACAATGCCAAAGCTGTTTTTATAGTATTGGTTTTAATGCTTTATAATATTATAGATTGCATCTGATTATTTTTATTTCAAATTTTGGGTTGACTACTAAGTTCCTAAATGTTTTTTTTTTAAGTTTTAACATTCCTCATAACATTAACTGTTTTTGGAATAATGTTTAAAAACATTTGATAAAGTGCAAATTCGGGCATTCATATGCATTAACAGAAATATTCGGAATTTTTATAAAGATTTATATTTTATTCTAGTTAACTTATGTTAATTTTCAAGTCATCAAAATGGAATGTCACAAGTTTTATTTTTAAAAAAAAAAGAATTTTCGAACCCTAAATTTTGCTTTTGATCAAGGTTTTAAGAATATAAAAACTGCTCTTGACATTTGTAAATATACATGCATAGTTTAAGAAATCCTTCGTGATTAGAATAACATGTTTAATTAGTATGATAAGTTTAATTAGTATGTTTAGTTTGATCTCAAATACGCATCTCTTTCTGGTCTAAAATTGAGTTCAATGAAAAGATATCAACCCGTTTTCTATTTTTAACGTTATATTACGTTCTGGAATTGTTTTTGGAGGATCATTTTGTTCTCTACGTCTTTCCTGCATGCTAGAAAATAGCAAAGATTGCATGCATGACAGAAGGAAAAGCAAATAGCAAAGATTGCCTGCACGTTAGCAAATAAAAATAAAAGAGAAAATAGCAACTAGAAATAGCATGTTACCTGCATGTTAGCAACTAGAAATAGAAAAGTAAGTAGCAAAGATTGTCTATATGTTAGCAAAGAGAATTATAAAAGCAATTAGCAGCAAAGATTGCACGTAATAAGAGAAATGGAAAAGTAAATAACATAAAAACAGGTGAGTGGTCAAATCAAATTTTGCACTAGACTTCGTTATTGTTTTTAGATATAAATTTTTAAGATTTTTCTATTTCAGAATTTTCTAATCATTTTATAAGTTAACAATCTATTTGCTAAATTAGAGCTAAAACGAGAAATAGCTCGATATCTTCGACCATGATTTGTCCAACTATATTCTTTAAAACGAATTTAAAACGAATTTAAAACGAATCTGCTGTTCTTTGCAATTCTCTTCTCCAAACTCACAATTTTTAAATATATAATAGAGTAATGTTAATACAATTATTATTTAGATCAGTTTTTTTAAACAAGCATTCCTATACTGAGTGAAGGAAATCAGCGTAATGAAGTATAAATAAATTTAAATATTAGTTTTTCTCTTGATTAAAAGTGAGAAAACAAAATCTTAATTAAAAATATACTCTTAAAAAGTTTTTTCACTTTTCTTTTTCTTTTCAGGTCTATAAGACAAAAACTTAAATTTTTATGTACGCACGACTAAAACTTAAATCTATTTTCGGGGAAAATCTTGATGAAAATAATACCAGCAGAACGATTATATTATTTTCACGCCAGTATTTAACAAACCAGTATTTAACAGAAGTTATCCAAAAGATAAGTATCCGAGAAATATTATTTAACTTAATAAAAAAAAGATAAAAAAAATCTTCTTAGTAAATAATAATTAAACGTCTTCAATTTAAATTGGAAGCATGGAGACATTACAAGTAAACAAAAATTGTGACAAGAATTATGCATCATTTTAACGAACTAAAATTTTTCTTTCATTAGCTTGTTTGAAAACAAAATATAAAATTGGGATATTTTTTTTTATCATTATTTATTTTTCTAGTCTATCAAGCTAAGGAAAATAAAAAAATTTTATGCATGAATAGTAAAAAATAAATAAACAAATTATTTTCCAAACAAATCTTGGTATAAATTACATCAGAAGTGCACTTGATTTGTTTTTAAGCAACGTTACTCAATCCGTATTTTAAAAAAAAAGCATCTAAGAGAAGATTGCATTTAGTTTATATAATAAAGAATAATGGAGCATTTTCCATTTAAATTAAAAGCATGGAGACATTCAAGATAAAATAAATTAACTGTGACAAGAAATATGCATTATTTTAGTTAGCCCGAAAATAATCTTAGAAATTATTTTCCAAATAAAAACTCAAGTGTGTGTGAAACAGTAATATTAATGAGGAAAAGAGACAAAGGATTTTGAACTTAACTTAAAAATGTTTTAAATCAAATTTTCTTTTGTGTTTTTTTAATGCTTTTTTTTCCCTTCTAATACACTCTAGAGGCTAAAAAACAATAAGATAGAAAAAAATTTCCTTTTCATTTTGTCTTATCTTTTTCAGACAGTAATGAACTGCTAGTTGAAAAATAAATTATCCTTATGTAAACTAAATGAGCATGGTAAATGATTTAAAAGGCGGATTAAAAAAAAACGACTACAATGACCTTCATTTGAGAAAAAAATTAAAAATCTTAAATGATTTTTTTCACAGAAAAAAAAGGCTTACATTGTTAAAAGTTTGACTGTGAACAATCATGTTTTTTTTTTTTTCGAAAGATGTATACTAAAAGCAATAAACAAGTACATAAACTAATTGTTTTATTTATAAACATATTATCAAAAAAAAAAAAAGAAAAACGTCTTCGATCAATATTTTAAAAATGCATGAAAGGTCTTAAGGTTTTAATGCATTAAAATAATTACACGGTGAAAAATAACGGTAAAACATTAAAATTACTATAAATTTTATTAAAAGAAGATGTAAGAGCTTATATATTTAAAAAATATAAAAATATTTCTGATTTTTCTTTGAAGATAAATTTCTTTTCAATCTCTATTTTTTTTAAAATTCTCTTTATGAAAAATAACTTACCCTCTTTTAAGCGAATTAGTATCATTTCTCCGTTAATTTACTTTTAGTACATAGTTTATTTTTTACTTCAATTTATAATTAATACCAAAATTAGTTACCATTGACGTCAATAATAATATTGACATTTTATTATGCTTCTCTTCAACGAATTAGTAACACTTTACCCTTAATTTTGCTTTCCAGTTCACAACTTTTTTTTTAAAATTTAAATTACCGTTGATTTTTAATTATCTAGTTTTATGGTAACACATTTTAAAAGCATAACTATAAACAAAATAAATACATGGTTTCAGACAACCTTAAAAATATTAATCTGTTAACTTAGTGGGCTTGTGCTATCACAATCACGTTTATCATTCAGATATCCTAGAAAAAAGAATAAAAAAATAATTAAGTCATACAGAACGAGCAATAAACTAATTCGCTTGATTAGAGCTATTACCTGACAAAGATAGTTAGTGTTATCTTTAAAATATTTGAAATACGAAATCGTTAATATTTTAATTTATAGGAATAGAATCCACTGAATATATTGAATCCGGTATGCAGACGCAAACAAACACACAATTTTTTTATTTTATTACATCTATAGATAAATGGAATTGCTTTTTAATTAAGCAATTTAAAGATTCCACTAACATTCAATTTTCTCAGTTAATTATTTATAGAGGACTCTGAAGTCTAACTGTGCCATTTTTGAAAAAAATAGCAACGCATTTATACTCTAAAAAATGACAAATGAACAAAAAAATAATAAATTAAAGATCAAGGAGGAAGAGAGATTTAAAATACACAATTAGAAACCATTACAAGTACTCAATTACATTAGAAGTACACAATTAGAAACTCAATTGGAAACCATTACAAGTACACAATTACATTAGAAGTACACAATTAGAAACCATTTTTATACAGCACGGTCAGTCTTTACATTTTATTACTCTCTGGGGAGGAACCGCTATTCTACGTTATTAATTTTTCAAACCTTAATAACTCTCAAATGCAACAGATGGTGACCAAATAATATTTTTTTGCGAAAAATTGACATAAACTTAATCAATCTTCGATTAGCGTTGTAAATATTATATTGCAAATACATACTGCACCATATATTGTACCGCACATACAAAGCTTGTAAGATCTTGACACCTACAAGCGAACGAATTATTGATTTTCGCTAGTAAGACTGTCTGGGAAATATATGCTAAAATGTTTGGAAGTTTTTAATATTTTCTTGGCGAGTTTGCATGAAAGAAAATAATACAGGTTTAATAGTAGAATGCCGTATTGCAATGCAATTGAAAAAACGACGTAATTGCTTCAATATTAACTTCGAGAAAAGTGGTTCTCTACCCTGCTAATATACTCAACTCTGAGATAAAATTTCGTAAAAAAATAAAAAATTTTTAATGTAATGTGCAGATTATTATACAAGAATGCCGAATATGTAAAATTCTCCTCTTAAATTTTTTTTTTCACTAACTTATTTTTTTTTTGGCACGGCAGTACCTAAGTTTATAAATACGTAGCCTTTAACAGACTGATAATTTTCAAATATATCGATGAAACTATTTGACAGCCTTTGACATCTTAAAGACATTTAATAGAGTTCTCAGGATTGATGTTTGATAATTTTTCTTTAAAAAAGATATAGATATAGTTCAGAAAATTCTCAGGTAATATTCTTTGCATGAAAAACTTTTCTTTAAACTAAGCTTCTTCTAAAAAAAAAACTTAGGTTGCTTTTCTATTTAAAAAGTCTTTTATAATATTCGACTTCTTAAAGAGACTTCTTTAAGAGAAATTTCAGATATTGCGACCAATTCGTTTAGTGCTAAGTACTAAAAGAAGTATTGATAACAGAATCTTTATATTGCATAAATTATCTACGTTGATATAAAATATTTTTTTCATCATTTCTCGATAAGGATTCATTTTGAGTTTTTGGTCCAAAAGAGGAGTTCTGAAACTAGACTTTAAAGATTAATTTATGTCTTTTGGTATCATGTGCCAAGTTGTACTTCCAAGATTTATATTGTATTAAATGAACTTGTCAAACAAAAATAAACAATTTATACAAATTTATAGGCTTTTGCACCATTGAATTGCATTCATATTGAAATGAAAGTTTAATTTAAATCAATTGCGAATGGACTTCAAGTAACTTTAGCAAAATAGTTTAATTTGTATTTTTATTATTCTAATATAAAGACCTTATTCCACCCAAAACATTAAAAAACGTCATTTCAATGTTTGTTTTTTTTAATATTAAAAGCAAAGGCAAAAAACGTATAAGGCCAGAAAAAGCATTACTTAAAAAAAGCATAACATCACCATGTAAGCAAAGCATAGCGCTTACAAATTAAATTTTAAAAAAGCAGAGCATTTACAAATTGAATTTCAGCAAATCTAGAAAAATGTTCATTGCTTCCTCCACGAAGGTAAATTTCTCCCAATAGTTTCTTTTGAATTGGGTTCAAAGTAAGAAGACTACGGCGTTGAACATTAGTTTTCGTAAATCCAAAATTGGGTCGACTGTTCAACGACTGTTAGAAAATAACGTTCATTGAGAAATATTTAAAGAGCCCTTTTTTCACAAATTAACTATTCTAGTTATATATTAGTACTTTAAAAGTCATTATTTTTTTGTATGCTTGTTTCTTTATATACGAAGAAAAAATTTTTGGTAAAATTAACGTACTGTATGATAATGATACTTCTTGTAAAAAAAGAACGTAAATTTGATTTATGAAACTAAATAATATGGTATTTAAACCATTTATTTAGTCATTTTTCCATTCAAATGGAAGCGGTTCACCAAAACTTCTGGTTTTCATAGTTATAGTTTTCATTACTGCGTATTTAGTAAAAAATATAAAACTGAAAATTAAATTTAACCAAATAAATAATTTTTATGCCATGCACAGCGGTTTCATAATAAAAGTAGTAAATTTTACCACATTTACCAAATTTTATTACATATTACGAAACCGTATGTTATTGTTAGTTTTACCAAAATCGTTATCAAAGCGCATTGGTAAAAATTAAGATTTCTAGTGTTCCTATACGACTAGAAACACTGTAAATTTCTCCATATTCTGAAAGTTTTGACTTTAAATTTTATCAGGAAATGAAGAAGTAATTTACACTATTATTTTAATATGAAGAAGGTCCATTGATAGATTCCCTTTCTACTTATTCAGTCCATCGATCAAATAAAAGGTTTCACAGCATTATCATATTTATTCGTCCACAATCAAAATCGACAAGTATAAATTTCGATATACATTAATCACTTATTTATAAAAATAATGTGTTTTCCACTATCAAAAAAATAAATTTAGTAACAGAGAGCTTAAGCCTTAAAAGTACAAGCTCTTCCAGTGCGAAATGATTGGACGTAGTTCAATATCCATGTTTCAGAAAATTGACTTAACTTGGTCATAACATTAGATTAGAAAATGGAATCATATGTCCATTCTTTTAATTTTTTGTTTCATTTTTCTTTTAATAAAGAATTTTGAACTATGTCTAAAATAATAGGTTCATTGACGGTTAGCAGTAAAAGAAGAATTAATCTATTACTGGAATTAATAATTTTCATTTATATACTATTACTTAGAATAAGGTTTTAAGAAACACGTTTATTTATAACTCGATTCAATGGAACATAAATGGGGTCATTATATTATATGACGCATGATCGCATTTATTTTATTTCATTTTCTAACAACTCTTTATTTTTTTAAATTCTGAGAATAGTTAAAGTTAGAAGTATTAAAACTGAAAAAAATGAAAAGTAATAAATTTGAATTGTTAATTTAATATTGAAGGCATTTAGTTTATAACATTTGCAACGTTCAACTAGGAATAAAAAATAGCATATCTTCTTCATTTTAAAAACTAAATAAAATAAATTAATAAGTTACATAATAACATAATAAAATACTTTAAGATGGTGGCCCCAAAATTAAGTTTAAAAATTACGGTTTTAAATCTGGCAATAGAATGCAAATTTTGTCAGATTAACTAGTTTGGATTTAGAACTTCCAAAATTTTTTTTTCATGCAACGCAACTAAAGTAGTTTATTAAACGATTGTTTTAACTTGTGGTTACTTAGGATAAAAACTTAAAGAAAGAAATATTTGGTTACTTATTGAGTTTATTCAGTTTGTTTATTTTATGTAAAATTAAAATATAATGTAAAAAATAAAATATCAAAAATCACTGCATTAGGTTTAGATTTAAAAAGATAAATCTATAATATTTTTTTTATCTTAATTTTTAATATCATTCATAAAGTAATCCTGTATCGATTTCCTTAAAATTAAATTTAAGAAATAAAATAAATCAATAATAAGTCAATTTTTTTTAATACACTACACTTGTAGAAAATAATTCTAGTAAAAATATCGAAATATGTTAATGACATTACTGGTAAGTAACAAAACCTATACGTCTGACAATAAAAATCAAAATATGCGGTAATTAAATCATTTATTTTACATTTTTTCTGTGCATATGGTAACAGTTTAGCGGAAATTCTTATTTTCAAAATTATACTTCTTATTCATATTCAAAATTATATACTTCTTATTCATATTCAAAATTATATACTTCTTATTCATATTCAAAATTATATACTTCTTATCATTATACATTTAATAAAAAATACAAAACTGAAAAGTTAATTTAACTGAAAGAAAATATCATAAGAAAGTTTTATCAAAATCATTTTAAAAGTACTTCGGTCAAAACTACCGAGCTTTTAGGTGTTATTTTAGAGCTAGAAACACGGTAAATTTTAACGGATAGTTTCCACCATATTTTTTTCTATGTGAAGATATGTTAGGAAGTTTTCGAATGTGACTATTTGTAAAATGTAGCGGTGAATATCTTTGAATCTTATCTTTAAAATTTTTAAAAGCATATACTCCTCATCTCTTATATTCTTTGACAAAAGGACCTGTAGTGATTCCTTCTAAAGAAACTTGGAATTCTTATTCTGCGTCATCACGTTTAACCTTGAGTCATTACATAATGTCACGTGAATCGATGATTTGATGTTCTGTCCTTCATAGTTGCTACATACTCTCCCCTGAAATTCTTACTTAGTTTCATTAAAACCTATTTGGTTTATTGTGTCAGACCTCTCAATAGCACTGGTTATGCTGAGTCGCTTTGTCCAATCAATAATAATCTTAAAATGTTGGATACTAAGTTATTCATTTTTTTAAATTTACAAACTTGGTATAACTTTAACTTTGAGAATTCTAAACTAGCATACTATACTAATTTAGAATTACAATGATTCATTGCATTAAAGGTTTTAATTGTTAAAAGCGAGTACGTGCTTTGAATTTGCTATTTTTTTCCGTTAAGCAACTTTCAATTTAATGAGCAGCCTTGAACTCGTATATTACAGATTTTATGAATATAACGAATAACTCTTTTTTCAAATGTTAAAAGAAGCATGTGTCTCGAGGCTATACTCACATTCACTTAAAAAAATTTAACTTTAAAGAAATATAAACTAGCATGTTTTATAGCTGTTAAAAATATGTAAAACAAAGGTATTTAAATACTGTTTTTTAAGAAGATTTTTTTCGGTCTAAAGATAATCCTTGAAAATTTGTGAGACGCTAATCGAGAAGAAAACTCATTTTGAAAGAAAAAAAAGAGGCCGAAAGCTTTGTAACGCAATGTAATAACAATTTAAAAAAAAACAATAAACATCATTTTTACTTACTACACGCTTTGTTAGAAAGTTTGGTAAGTAAAACAAATTTTTATTCTTTTCGACGATGCTAGGGGGCCATAAACACAAAACAATTGCATAATTTAGAAATATAAGATAAAAGTAAGTAGTTTTTTTCCTTAGTTTAAAAAAGCTTCAAAAATAGTTTTATTTTTTAAAAAAAATCTAACTAATTCTTCTGTCAGTATTTTGGACCCATCATTTATCAATAAAGTTTGGGTGCAATATAAATACAAATAATATGTAAAATTTGTTATCAATATTATCCTCTAAGCTCTAAGTAATATTAATTTGCAAAATTAGATATTTTTCCTTTTTATTTAAGTCATTGATAAAAAAACAATGCTCTGTATTATCAACTTCAAAAAAATACATAAGTAGGATTGCAAAATAAGTTAATACAATTAATTATTTTTATTTTTTATTAACGTTTAAGATAAAGAAATGATTTTCTGTTTTGCACGAAAAGAAATTAATAGGATTAATTGCAATAAAAATTAGAAATAATTATTTACTTTTATTTTATATTATCTTTGTTGATAGAAATATGATGTTCTGCATTTTTCTTAATGAAAAATTAATATAAAGATAAAAGAAATAAAATAATTTTTGGATTGCCAGAAAATAAATAGTTTCAAGCGTCTATGCTACTTCACTGACTACTGTAATACATGCAAGGGTAAGTATAAATTACTTAAATTAACCTAAATCAATTTAATAAGTTTTAAACATTATCACAATTTTTTTTCTTCAAATCTAAGTAAAATAACTTAATTTAAAAGAAAATAGGTAAAAATTAAGTTTTCTTTTTAGAAGTTTAAATGAGAATGTTGTTTTACAAACTAACTTACAACAAAACTGTCTTTTGTAATATATTTTAAAAATCTACAATTCTCAAACTTATAACTATGTTGTTTGTTAATAATCGCAAGAAACTGAAGCTCTTCAAACTTCTTTGAAAACTTCATACGCTTCAAAAGTATACATGAATGAGCATATTGTCGACTGTCATTTAATTTTTGTATATTTTTGAAGTGCATAAAGTTTTCAATCAGGTAATATCTGTTGTCTGGTGTTAATCATATTGCATTTACTACATGCAGCTATCGGTGATATGAACGTGCCAGTAAAGTAACGTCAGCGCAACGATAGTAATCTGAACAGGTTAACGAAAACAATCTGCCTTTGTTGCCTTTTGTTGTCAATCATAATGATGTACGTTAGACAAAGTGAATTGTGATATGAAAGCGTCAGCGAATTAACCTCAGTGCAGCGATAGCAATTTGAACTGGTGAGCAATAGAAATCTGTCATTGTTGTCATTTTCTGTTTATCGTATCGATGCACTTCGCCTAACGTGAGGTGTCAGTGAAAATGAGAGCATCCGCAAGTAATATCAGTGCAGCGATAGCAATCTAAACTGGTGAACAAAAGTAATATGTCCTTGTTTTTCTTTTACGTTAATCCTATTGCAGGCAAAGTGAGTATCGGTCACATTAACGTGTCAGCGAAGTAAAGACAGTGCAACAGTAGCAATTGATAAGAGGAAACTATAGCAATCTATGAATAATAGCATCGCATATACAATGTAAGAAAAGTGAACTGCCAATGATATGAAAGACTGGGTGAAGTAATGCTGCTATAGCAATCCGTGCTGATAAACAATAGTAATCAGTTTCTGTTTCTTGTTGTTAATCACATCAAATATACTACAGAAAAAAGGACTGGCTGCGATATGAACATGTCGGAGAAGTAACGCCAGTGTAGCAGTCTGTATTGCTACACTAAGCGTTATAGTGCCTCCTAACAAGGCGTTATTAACCCTCACCTAAATAATATGTAATAAAGAGCCGTGGTGGCTCAAGGGATAGAGCGCTTGACTTCCAAATGAGATAAATCGGGTTTGAATCTCAGCGATGGTTGGGCGATATGAATTCCGCACCTGGCTCACACCGACCACAGTGCTAACGTAAAATATACTCAGTGGATCGTGGGTTAGAGTCATTAGGCTAACGTGGGTGGTCTTCATGGTTTTCCTCTCCATGTAACGCAAATTCTGGTTAGTTCCACCAAAGAGTCCTCCACGAGGGTAAAATTTCTCCCAATACTTTATCCTGGAGTTTTCTTGTCTTCTGAATTGGGTTCAAAATTACAAGGCTACGGCATAGTGCATTGGTAGCAGTAAACTCAAAATTGGGTCGGCTGTTCATCGACAGTTATAAAATAAAAGTAAAATATGTAAAACAAAACAACAAAAAAACTCCCCTAGACATTACCTCTATAGAATTTTAAAAACATTATTTTCCAATAATAAATATTAGATATGCTTCATTTAAACACGGATAAAATTTAAACTAAATGTAAAAGTATCGGTTTAATACCTATACAATTACACTGAATAAATTAAACTCTTAAATTAAACTCTGATTAAGCTTTGTGAAGTGTTGCGAAGTCCTAAGTTTTACATTTGCAGTTGAGATAAAGATTTAAATATTTCATCCGTTGAAATACATAACGGTTTATGAAAGGGTTAGAGAAATGGGACAATATCATCCGACTTTTAATCGTAATCAAATCGTTGCAACAGCTTCAAACAATTTAACAAATAATAATTTTTGTTACAATAAAAACAAATGCGTTTTTTGCAGAACTCTTTATAGAACAAATTAACTACAATTATTGCTTTTTCTGCATTTTTTAACGTATTTTTGTTATTTGTGATGAAAAAATTATTGAAAACTTGGTACAAGTAATCATTTGCAAGGCACGCGATTAAATTTATACAATTAAGTAAAACTAATTATTTCTTAATGTAATTAATTACTTCTTAACAGTGTACTGTTTTTAATTTTATTATTACATAGAATGGAATAAATATGTAAAATTTATTATATCAATCAATTGCAATGAAGAAACATGCATTTTTGGTTTTGCTTTAACAATTTCAAAATACTTCTACTGCTCATAATAATAATAATAATAATAGCAATCATTCTTAAATTTAACTCTATCTTTCTTTTAAATTTAATAGAAATTCAAATCACGCCTAAACATTAATTTTTTTGCTATACTAGATGTAAATACTTCCATCTTGCATCTTGAGATATTAAATATGTAATTCATTTTCATTGTTCTTGTTTGTATAAGAGTAAACCTTTCCTAGAATTTGTATTGTTCAATCGTTTTTAAAGTTATGAAATTATTCTTGCTATTATAGTTATTTCTTAAAAAAATTGTAAAGTACGAATATTTTCTTTATGTGTTGAATAGTGTATATTAAATAATTTATATAAAATATTGATTCGATAAAATTTTGATACTAACTTAAATTTCTTTATTACTCTTATATTTAGTTAAATAACAAAATTTAAAATTTTTAAGATTTGTCTTATCATAATTTAAGTAATCAAATCTTCTTTTTAAAAAATTGATTCCGGTCTCGCCTAAATTACTGCAGTAAGCAAATGCTAAAATTCTGAAATTACACACATTTTTAATGCAATAAAGTAATGAATGATAGTATGATGATTGTCATTATAATTTTATAAGATATCATTTTAAACCAATAAATAGCTTTAAATATTATATTCATTGAACTAAAAATAAGCTTAAAAATCAATTTCAGTAAAATATATCTTTAAAAATCAAGCACAGTAATATAATTTGAAAAATATCAAACAAACTGAGAAATAAATGTTGGCGTTATATTACAGAAAAGACTTACGAAATTATGTGTCTGAAAAAAACTAAATGATTCAGATGTTAGATAAAGTGAAATAGATAGGAATTTAAAAGCTTTTTATTGTTTACAATAAATTTATTTAATACACTATTTTAATATAGATTCAGCTTTTAAGCCTTTGTTAAACATAATTTATTTTAACACTTCTTTTATTCATATAATCGAGTCTATTTTTTCTTTTTACCAAATCAATAAACAGTTAAATTGGGTCTAATCGTAAAAAAGTATTCTGCATTTAAAGTTTAAATATTGAAGCTCATTTTCCGCATTTAGAATAAAACATTTTACTCAAAATATGTCATATGTCTTTAAAATAAATTTAGTTTTCGCTCGTCATTATTACATATTAAATAGTACTATTGGTGCACGAAGATATGGCCCTCTTCAAAATGATATTTAACAAACGGCTTTGAAAGCTTATTGTTGTAATTTTAGCTGAACTTCATGGTTTCAATCTAAAGAATGTTATATTTTCCTATTAGTGTACTTAAATATGACTTCGTTAAAAATTTTGATTCATTGAATGACTTAAGAACATAGTTGATTGAAATTTAATTGAAGGTCATTCTTTGAGAGAATAATTTAGCAGACATATATAATCAATTAGAACTTTTGTATAAGTCAAAAAAGCTGCATGGGTTACGAGATGTTTGTTTAACATAACAAACAACATAAAAGAACAAACAACGTAACAGAAAAAGCAACATAACAGAACAAACAACATAACATAACAAAAGTTTCAAAGTAAATCCGTAGTCACAAGGATTTTTTCACAATGCAAGAACAAGCTTTCTCCGTGAAAATTAATTTCTTCTAAAAATTAATTAGATTTAATTAAAATTTTCAATTGTAACATAAAAATGATAAATTTTTGTTTTGCACATTTTAAATTAATTTTAAAATTTTAAATTTATTCCTTCACGTTTCGATCATAAACCAAACGTATGAGTTCTAAAGAATAGGATATTTATATGGTTTAAAACTGTCAGTTAAATTACTTAAATCAAATTTCTTAGCTTATTTATAGTTTTTCGTTAGAAATAAAAATTTCGACTAACGAGTGTAAAACCAATTATATTTTTACTTTAACAATCGCATTGTGAATTAATAAAATCAGAAAGAAATCATAAAATAATACTTTCAGGTGATAAATTTATATCAATTGTTTTCCTATATAATGCACCCTTGTTCTTGGTATATTGGAAGTTAAACAATTTGATATAATGTGAAATATTTTCGGAGCATTTTTTGTAGGATTTCAATTTAGATTTATATAACATTTTCCAATCTTTCTGCAATATATCCCCACAATAATTGAAAAAGAAAGCCACACTCTGAACACTAAAAGCTTTCTTACTTTGTCTTATATAAGGAAACAAGAACACACTGTCGAACCTGTCACCAATTAAAGGTGCAAGTGCAACGGACAATTTGATAAATTGAAATTCATTTGATTGGGTATTGTACGATAGATTTTATTAATCGAATTTCTTATATAATATAGTTTATTCTCTCAATTTAAGCAATCTTCTTGAAATTATTTCACTAATAATATGTTTTTGCAATGCTTTTCAGACTTATCAAGATGTAAATAAAATGCCTTTATAAATAAAAGTATTAAAATTATCTAAAATTTTTATCACAAATTTAACTCTTAAAGATTTATTTAAATTTAACTAACTCAAATATTAATTTAAAAGAATACATAAATTCTTTGATATCTCAATGTCTAAAATATGTCTGCTCAATTAATAAACTTTTTGCATGGAAAATATATTATTAATCTCATAAAATATAAGTTCAGAATCTATAAATATATTAGTTCTTTATCAAGGCTACCTTCTCGAATCAAGTTTTATAAACATACTTATTGCTGCGAACTAAAATATAGTTCCCTTAAAATTGGGTCGTGACATCACGTATCTCATTGTCAGCTTATTGGTCAGCTCTTTAGATTTAATTCCAGTAACATTTATGAATTAATCCATTAGAATCCATTAGAACTTTCATCACGCTCACTGTTGTCTAAGCTTTTGAGATATGATGGTCTAAAGTAATCGAACACAAATTTGAACTACACTTTTAATTCCTTCTCATACGACGTATATCTCGTTAGAAACGAAAAGTTGTTCTGAATCTTAATCAAGTTTTAACCTGTGCAAACTTGAAAACTTTTCGATAACTTTTGATTGAGACCAGCATATGAAACAAACGTAATCACCATTCTTAGATTGATTTTAAGGACTTGGAATCACTTAAATTTCGAATCACCACGAGAAATGTTTCTTTATTTATTGATACACACATGAATACATCTTAAAGCAAACATAAATACATCTTAAGACAAGTATATGAAATAAACGTAATCGCCATTTTCAGATTGCATTAAATAAATTGAAATCATTTAAAGTTAGAAAACCCCAGAAATTTCGCCTTTTTTATTGATAAACGCATGACTACATATTGACTTATATGCGTTATTGCTAAAACACGAAAAGCGTTATATGCACTTTGCCTAGCTAAACAGCAAATTAACATAGGGAAAACGTTAAAATGTGGATTCAAGAGTTTTCCGCAATTTATCTGGATAAAGTGCGCAGTATTGTATTGTTAAAATTCCGTATTGTTAAAATTCAAACTTTTGTTTCTCTCATCCAATCAACTGATTTGTTGATGTTTTATTGCATTTATTGACTTGATTTCTTTGGTATTGAAAAATAAGTAAATGCATTATGTTAATTTTCTTAATTGTAATAATATTTTATACCGTTTTAATATTTTTGCTAAAGTTTTTAAAATTATTGATCATTGATTTTATCAACTATTTTTGATAGCTTGATTATTGTTACTTGAGCTTAGCGAAAAATAAATAAACAACATAATCATTCGAGGATACAGAAACGGCGCTAGTCTTTTCAGCAATGATCTTATTGACACTTTTAACAATTGCCTAGTGTGCAGATTATATATGTAATTCACAGATTATCTACACTGTAAAAAATTTTAGTGCATTTTAATACCAAAACTGGTGGAAACTATATTACACCAAAGTGGTGTTCCACTACACTAAAACCAAGGATAGTTCCGGGTGAAGTAAAACACCTGGAATGTTGTTTCACACTATTGAGTGCAAAGAAACCGCCACAGTGTTTTTTTTATTCAATAATAATGAAATATATAATCACAGTAAGATTTGTTACACATAAGAATCAGTTAAATTACTTATATGATACATTATAAAGCAAGAATCCTAAATTTAGGATGCATATATATAATATTTATTAAAATAAAATAAGTTTATTAATTAAACATAAGCGTAGAACAGAGGGAATATTAAGACAGCACAGAAGCGAACAGGAATTATACATTATAAAACCATTCAATACAGTTCACAGAAATTTAAATTTAAAATTGTATAAATATCTCTATTGCACAACTAAAATATACATGCATATTTAACAGTGAATTGTTACTTTGGTCGATGAATATCAGCGTTGAAAGCAAAAAACAAACTCTCCCAGTCATATTCCTGATTGTAAACAAACTTCTAACGCTATTCTAGTAGCGTTTGGTGAATTTTTACTTTCAAAGCGCGCAGACATTGGTGATTTCGGAAGTGAAAATATTTCTCGCATGGTGTGAAAGAAGAAGATTTTGGTGTAAACTATTCGGTGACAACCCCGAATGGAATGCATAATTTTTTGGACTGTTTAATTTTATATTCAGAGTAAATTTACACAACAGTTTCACAGTGTAGAATGTTAATCATGAGCATTAATTTAGATTCTCGAACAGTTATTTTGCACTTATTATCATAATTGCATGCGTTGACTGATGCAGTTTTGTAGTTGGTGCAGTTTAACGAGTGATTTGATACAGTTGAATTGATACAATTTTACATAAAATTAATTATAAAGTAAATTCAACTTATTTGTTGACTAATACCTTTATTACAAAATATTGCACAAGAATATCATATTATGATATTACTTTATTAAATAATAAGGAGACAACAAATTTGGTTAATGTTTAGAGCAATTGCCAATATTGAAAACGTAAAAATAAGAGAGAATATTGTTGAGAAGTGATGACAAATAAATAATTTCGGTAAATATTTAGAATGATTAATAACCCTTATTGGCAATTACCAGTAAAATACCGTAGTAATTATTTTTAAATACACTGAATGGCCAAATTATTACAATCATCCCGCGTTCAAACTCAGTTAACGTTTTTTGCCCATATGTCTGCGCGTAACACATTGCATTTGAACCCTTTTTGTAGTTACCTCGCCCTCTAGCGGCAACACTGTGACACAATAGCTCATTTTGCATAAAACTGTCAGCTGGTCATAATAATTTGGCCACTCACTGTATATGCTAATAAACACCATAGAAATCTTTATCTTAAAGTAAATTTAAGATCATATTATGCGTCTTTTTTTCATTTTTTCATTAATAATGACCGAAATCGTAGGAACTGGAAAATATTTTTTATAATTACATAATTTCGTCAATACATAATAAAAATAACTACAAAAAAGTATAAGCTACAATTTAAAAAAAAAACATTTATGCGGTACCCGTCTTATACGGGGCAGAGCCTTTTTTATTCCTACTTATCCCTCTAAGTCGTAGAAGTATATACTCATTTTGAATTATAATTTTTTTTTCTCATTTTTCAAAGCGTGGTCATGTTTCATTTACTATTTTAAAGTTTGGAAGAATATAACAAGTTACGGAAAAACGTTAATAGCAACAAGATTTCTATGTATATAATAATATGTTTGATTATATTAGGTTGCTTTCCACTGAAAACGTTAAAACATTCTAAATTATCTATATAGAAACAGTGTCTCTGCATTCTCCCAAGGCTATTATTGTTTCATATTTTAATATTTGTTTTTAAAAAATACGCTCATATAAATTGAGCAATATTTTTTAATTTTATACTCGTCATTATCAGTAAATACTTTTAAGTATAAGATCAGCGTAAATTTTGTTAAATAACGCACAGCAAAAAGAAGATCAATGAGTATTTTCAGGTATAATAAAAAAAATAGTCATCTTCTCTATGTTTGGAGTTTTACGAGCAAATATTTTACATGAGATAAAACTACAGATAGAAGTTTTTATTTAAATTTTATGTAATATTGCATTACATTGATATACATATTATATTATATTATATTATATTATATTATATTATATTATATTATATTATATTATATTATATTATATTATATTATATTATATTATATTATATTATATTATATTATATTATATTATATTATATTATATTATATTATATTATATTATATTATATTATATTATATTATATTATATTATATTATATTATATTATATTATATTATATTATATTATATTATATTATATTATATTATGTTATATTATATTATATTAAGCAAATTAAATGAAATTGTTATTTTAACTTTGCATAAATTATTATCTACGAAATGAAAACGAATTATTAATGCATATCATCAACAAGCCATTTAAAATCACTTTCGAATGCAAATAGCTTATGTTTGCACTTTCCATGCGACGATATTTCTATTGAAGCATTATCATTAAATCCGCAATCAATATTTATTAAAAACATTAATATGGATAAACATTTTAAGCTCTATTTATTAGTTTTATAAATCGAGAAACTTAAATTACATAAGTGATCAATAGATATTTTATAAAATGGGTTGACTGTTCAACATTTTCTAAACTTGGCTTTATTCCAAAAATCCAGGATCGGGGAACTTTCGTCACGGTTGGAAAGAACATCCCCATGCTAATCCCAAAAGGCATGATAATGTCAAGGAAACTTTAAGATTGGTAGTAAGTTTATTTTTTTTTCATCTTGAAAATTTGTACTACATTAGAATTCTTCATATTTTACATGAGTTTACTTTCTATTCGTTAAAATCTTTCGAATACATTTTAGCTATGAAAATGTCAATGAACTTTAGACATTTACTAACATTTTTCATTTACAAAGCAAACTTAAAATAGATGATTATTTTTTTTAGTTGTTTAGTCATGAAAAATAAATATAAAAATTGTCTTTTTAAGACACATTAGTGCCTTAAAGCCTTGATTAATGGTTAGTTGTTTAGTATAGTTAGATAAACACTTTAATAAGTTAGCATTTATTGATGAAATAGAGGTTTAAAAGATGTACTATTCATTGAATTGTTTCCATATTACTACACGGCAACCTATTAGTTCTACATTTTCCAATTTTTATTACAGTAATACAAAATAAATTATGCACAAACATGCACATTTCTTTTTAAGTAGCTTAAGTCTCTTTTCAAATCCATCTCATGTGGCACGAACGGCTTCCATCAGCATTTCGTGCCATATCCTTAGAATTACATCGTTTAATTCGCTCAGATTAATGATTTTATAACTTTTAAGTTGGGGGAGCAAGAGCGACCAAACAAACTGAATAAGCATGTTTAGATTCTTTGGAGTTGACAGGCCATTCATTCTTCTACAAAAAGTCAGATAAATGTTTCCTGCACCTTTCCTGAACCACACGTGTGGTATGAGAAGGAGCACCATCATTTTGAAAACAGAAATATTCCCTGCATACACACTATGGACACTTGGAAGTAAAATTTAGTTCAAAACCGCAGTTTTATAATATTGAGCATTGATTTTTACTTCTTTTTCAAGGAAAACTAACGGGAGTTCACTTCTTTTTTGAAAAATAGCTCCCCCCCCACACCAAAAAAAACCCTATCACAAATGAAGCATTTCAATTCCCGGAAACATGATGTTTACTCCCAGGTTTGTTATAAATACAAATTAACCATATTCTATCATTCTGGGGGATAAGACTTTGCTGTAAAACAAATAATTTCTTGTCTTAAAAGGCAAACTCATCATCAGCGTGCCATTCAAGAATTTCTTACACTCTCTGCCTGCTTTTCATCTTAGCAGACTTGAATTTGAAGCTTGAATTTTGTTCTTTATATTAGCTTTGCACCCTAAGTCTTTTCTTAGATTGTTTAACATTGATCACTCTTATATTTCGAGCTCTGGGACTAGCTTACCTGCCGATCTTTATCAGTTACGTCGTATCCTTTCTTTAATTCTTTTGCACGAACATATCACTGTCTGCCAAATCTTCTTCTATAACCGTCTGAGGACATCTCATTATACCTTCTGGTAGTTCCATAAATGAAATCTCCTTTCATCCACAGGGCTTTCAAGTCTATGAAAATTTGCCCAGATGCTGTCCTTTGATGAAATTACCTATCACAATTTCTTTAAATTTTTTAATTCTGTGCATAGGTAAGGTAAACTTATAAGAAGTACAACATATAAGTTTAGGCCATGGTTACTCAGGGAAAAGAGCGTCCGTCTTACTATGAAGTGAACCACGATCGAATCCCAACGAAGGCTGGTCGATACGAATTCTGCACCCGGCTCACACCGACCACAGTTCTGACGTAAAATATCCTTAGTGGTAGACGAATCATGGGAGTTTCCTTGTCTTCTGGATTGGGTTCAAAATTACAAGGTTACGGAGTTGAACATTAGTAGTCATTAACCCCAAAAATGGGTCGGCTGTTCAACGTCGGTTTGAAAATAAAATGAAACATATAAGCTTGCATAATCCTCTAAATACCTTACACTAAATTGTCTGAAAGGAATTGGGACTACAGTAACACTTATATATTCTTTTAATGTGCTTCAGAAGTTAATTGAGAACTTTTTGGTCACGGTGCACATTAGTCTGCGTCTCAATTTCAGAAAATGTTAGGTAAGTCATTCATCTAAAAGCTTTGTTAAACTAATTAAGTTGTCCAATAATTTTTTTTTCATTTAAAATTTTTTTTAAACTCAAAATTGTTTTTATGAGGAATAACAACTGTTACAAAACCTAGATACGAAACTATTTCCCAAAATTTTGGAAATAAGGAATTTTGGAATCTTTTCAAATGCAAAGCCATTATTGTTTCCTAAGATCTAAGTTTTTGTTTTATGACAGTTTTTAAATTGCATGGGCATTTCTTAACTACTCTCAGGTTTAGGATTTTAGAAGAAAATTTGGGATTCCATACGAAATTAAAAAAATCATTAATGAAACAAATTTTATCTCCTCCTTAGTAAAACAAGCAATTTTCTTCCTAAACTCAAAGTTTTAATTTAAAAGTGTTTTGTAACTTAATAGGTTTTTTTCTTTTTTTAAAAAAATTCCCTCACGATTAAGAAACTAAAATGGGTAACCAAGCATGCTACATAACATATTGTTTTGAATGAAATTGGGATTTTTCTAAAATTTTCATCAATCAAAGTTTCTGTTTTAGTAGGATTTGCAATTTAGTATACGGTTTTAGTTTTCTTTAGAATCAAAACTTCAAAATGTTTATAATTTACAATGAAGTTAGAAATAGTCGCAAACAAGCATTTTATTCTAAGATTTTTATATTCCATTGATTTATCCAAAATACTAAGAAAAATCTATAAAACAACAAAATAAAATGCAAAAACTCCCATAAATTACTAAAGAAAATGCACAATATGCACTTTTTTTACATTCTAATGTGAATTCATAACAAGGCATTTTCGCGAGCAAATTCTCTTTTAGTTCTTGTCTTTGCCTTTTCCAGACGCAATCACTGCGTCTGACAATGGGGAAAACAATTGGAGATTGTTCTCTCTCTTATTGTTGTTTTCTTTCGAATAAAAAAAAGTATCAATTCTTCGTTGTTTCTTTGAGATTTCTTATTTCATTACATCTTCGTTTAAAATAGCAGAAGTTTGTGATGCAAATTCACCAAGCTGTTTCGTAGAAAACAGTGTTAGAACAGCTGCTGTAGAAATCAAATAGATTAGATGTGGAAATCAAATAGTTTTAAAAAAGTGAAACAGAATAAACTTTTTGAATAGATAAGGTGAGATACACAATAATAAATATTTTTTAATTATTTTCAAAGCGTATTATATGAAGCAACATAAAATTTTATAACAATAAAATCATATTGTTTTCTTGATTTCTATATTATATCCTTGATTTTTATTCACAAAATCTTTATCCTGAAAAGCAATTTTTTTGCATAAAAGAAAACTTATTTTAAAACAGTTATTGTTATTGTTGTCGTCGATCACTAAGTCAGAACAGGGTGCGATTGCGATTGCTTCCCAGTGGCGCCATCTAGGGCCAAGAATTCGACTTCTGCCACAACCATACGCCGCACCCGTTAATAAGGCGGTCCCGTTTATACATCCATTCATTCATCTACAGATCATAATCTTGACCTGAACCAGAGAACTATCAATCTCTATTTCAGTTCCCCAGAGGTATAATTTGTTATGAGAATATTGTTATGAGAATACTTTGTGACCTAACATATTTAAATTGCACCAGTTGCAATTTACTACTCGGGAAGTTTTCGGCCGGCCGGATTCGAAATCTCGTTCTCACGAGTGTGAGTCTAGTTTCTTGGCTATCCTGGCCCAAAACAGTTATTAAAGAACATGTTTAAATTTTCAGTTCATGTTTGCATATAAATATAACAAATGTTTTGAGTTAAATTGTTGTAAAATAAATGATTCAGTAGAAAAAAATATAGTTACTTTTAAGTACTACAATCTTTATACAGAAAATCAAACTTTTTGGTTGCACAAAAAAAAATTATTTTTATAACGTTTATAAAAAAATCAAGCTTAAAATTTTAATTTCTGTTCAAATTTTTTACTAAGAGATGTTTTGTGTTAAATCATTACAAAATTAATAATTCTGGTCGAGTCGTAAATATCGTTAATTTTTAATTCATCTAATCTTTATCCTGAATAACTAACTTTTTCTTTGTATAAAAGAGAACTTATTTTTATAACGTTTATTAAAGGTTATGCTTAAAGTTTTAATTTCTGTTTTAATATAAAAAATGTTTTGTGTTAAATCCTTCAAAAATTAATAATTTTGGTCTAAGAAATGTCGTTTTTTTTTAATTTATCCAATCTTTATTCTGAATAGCAAATTTTTTTCCTTGCTTAAAAGAGAACTTAATTTTATATCGTTTATTAAAGATCATATATAAAAATTTAAATTTCTATTAACATTTCTTAAATTTTAATTGTTTTGAGTTAAATATTTATTAAGTCCCTAATTCAAGAAAAGGAAATATTTTTAATTTTAATTTTTCTAATCTTTATCTCTAATATAAAAAAAATTTCTGTACAAAAGAGAACTTATTTTTATAATATTTATTAAAAATCATGTTTAAAATTTTAAGTTTCGGTTCACACTTGTTTCTAATAAATGTTTTGAGTTAAATCCTTCTAAAATCAATAATTCTAGAAGAGGAAATATCGTTAATTTTAATTCATCCAATCTTTATTCCAGATATCAAACTTTATTTTTTGTTTTCTTTCCCGTTTTACAAAGTCGACACTTTGAAATATTACCCTGTCACCACCTACATGTGGTCATTTTAAATGCATTTTTTTTTTCTTTTTCACCTTCAAACTATGTATGCAGGTGCTCTCAACACATCCGAACTGTCAGTTTGGTTATCGAAGCAAGATAAAAATGTTATGTATAGGGAAGAAATGTCTGGCGTCTTTTTAAAAAATGTAATGTATGTTCTGATTTGCTTATCAAGAAAAGATACATATCATTTATAAAATTTATGTAGCTCCTTTATCATTTTCATATAATATCTATTTGATGAATGGATAACTAAAACGCTTTTTTTTTACAGATTTATGTGCTCGATTATTTCTGAAATCACATACCTAGCTATATTTGACTTTAATGTTCCAAAATTTTTCCTGCTATGCATACATCTTGCGTTAAAATTTTAGTTTCTATTATACATTTTGGATTCAATTAAAGTAAAATATATTTAGCAAGCCCGAATATTTATGAAAATCCGTTTTTTTTTTTTTGTATGGGATAAGCAAAAGTAAGTATTCCATAAATCAAAATTGATCAACACTACGAAATCATGAATAAAACTGATATATGTTATGGACACAATTAATTATGTTAAAACAAAGTTATTTTTCTTTATTTATTATTATTTGCAAAATTCTTGGTAACTTTACGTTATTAGATGGAGAGAAACGCGTTTTTATAAATCACGTTTTTATAAAACCATCAAAGTAAAGATTAGCAATATTCAATATGATTTGCTTTAAAGCTTGAGGTCATCTCATGATAGTCAAAAATTACATATATTAAATATTACAAATTATATTACATATATATTACATATTACATATTATATTACAAATTAAAATTATATATATATATATATATATATATATATATATATAATATATATATATATATATATATAAATATATATATATATATATATATATATATATATATATATATATATATATATATATATATATAACATAACAGCTGACCCAATTTTGGGTTTACGACTATGTTCAACTCCGTAGCCTTGCAACTTTGAACCAATCCAGAAGACAAGGAAACTCCGGGATCAGTACCTCCAGCGGTATTGATTTGCTATGAGAACAGGCAGGTCATAGCGTCTCGACAGATTTAACGTGCATTAAACACCATTTACTACACGGGGAGTCTTCGGCCTGCGGGGATCGAACTTATATTTGTAAATTTGGTACTTTTTTTAACAGAATCTATTACCACGATACCAGTCGCGCATATTATTAAAAATTTTTTAAGTAGGATTTGGCGGCATTAGTTGTAAGGCGGTTTTTCTAGGATTGTCTATTTTCCACTAATTTTATTTTATACATAATTTTTTTTTAACTACCATTAGTGTTAAATTATTTAGTTTCAATGAAACACAATTCAAGAGCATAATTATAAACGAAATAAACACGTTGCTCCAGATAACTTTTTAAATGCCGATTCCATGCAATCTCGGTTGATCATTAAGCTTATCTGACAAAACGGTTGAAAAATAATTAAATATTGAAAAACGAGCACTGTAAGAATTGTGGCGTTATATCTCTTCGAATAAAATGCTAAACTTAACAAAAAATTCTGTAAAGGATGACTTTTTTTAAGTTAACACCAAATAGAGCTTCCATAAATAACTTAAAGAATGTAGTTTATATATAATACTTACACTTAAAATGGAATAAGCTTAAACGAAACTTTTTTACGTTCACACTTTATGAGAATTATTTTCCCCTCCAAAAACATCAATGTTGCTGTCGTGAAATGAAATGGCAATATTTAAAAAATATTACCCATAGTTAGTCTAACATCCAGAAAGAGCTGGCCTGACGTTTGTAGTCTTCTACGATGCAATAAATCAGCAAAAACAAAAGTTCGCTGGTAAAACATGAATGTAAGTTTTTAGTTGAGTAATAAAGATTATTATATTTTAATTTTTAAATCTTTGTAAACTGTATTAACAGATTTTATATTTTATCTCTTCAATCAGTTTCCGTTTTGTTAAGCCTAGTTCGAATTCGTTTTAATATTCTTTCGGTGCAACCGATTATTTGATTTACAAACTAATTTTATTTTTAGAATTAGTACGTTCTAAATTTATGATTCTTACTTAATATGGTATCATAAAAGTACCTTTACTGATTCTTATGTATATCTTATCCTATTGTAATTACAAATTTTGGTGTTACTGAATAACAAAAAGGGTGGCGGCTTATTTGCACCAAGTAGTGTACAGAACATGCGTGTTCCTCATTACCAAATGAACTGTTTTTGTTGAACACCGATTTTTAACAAAGTAGTTGCCATCAGCTTAAATGTTGAGAAACACTATAATTTCTGACTGTAAGGTCAAAGCGCATTATTTATTTAATTGAGCTTTAAGCAAACAAACGCCACAGACGTTTTGTTTTAAATATTTGCAAAAACAGTAATGCGGATACCTCCATCTTGATTAATTGTTGAAACATGGCATTTGTTTACGTTAGCAACTGTTCCTTCCATTCGAGAAAGTTGATATATATATATATATATATATATATATATATATATATATATATATATATATATGTATGTATGTATATATTGAAATCAATAATAAACATTCGCATTTGTATCTTTTACGCTTATTTTTTATTCTTAAACCTTAAATACCAAATACTAAATTTCTAAGTTTCACTAAGCTACCGAAAGGATTCAAAGGAACTTTCCACTTTTTGTAACTTTAGCATAAAGTTTATTTCCATTGAAATTATTCACACACTTTTCTAAATCCACATACTTGCAGGCATTATAAATTTCCTTTTACAAACTGTCGTTCTATAATTTCCTTGGAGATTTCCTTTGCGCTATTATAGAAGACAAGTCATCTATCAGCATATAAAAAACTAAATTAGGGCCAATCATGTCCATGGAAGTACTGACAGAAATCTCTATTGTACTCTTTCCTGATTTAGATAACAAATGTCCATTAAGAAGTGTTTTATTTTCATTCCCTTCATCACCTTCGCTACTATTCTTTTAAAAGTAGCTCTTATTTTCTCTTTCTGATTCGTTGTTTTACGTACTTTTAGTTTATTTTTTAAAAAAAAATTCTTTTCAATCTTGTTTAATTTAATATTTCTTATTCACTTTTGTTATTTAATTTCATTTTTATCATTTCAAGCATTCAATTTAATTAAATTACTGGTGCAAATTTTTATTTTAGTCATACATTTAAGTTTATTTAAACTGCTGTTAAGTTAAAGAGAATTTTTATTTTAAGTTAAATCTTTTTAAAATGCTTATATCTTCTGTGATAGTATTTCAAAAATGAGACTATTGTTACTAAATTAAAAATGCCTTGCTAACAAAGCTAGTGATTAGCTGCATTCTCTTAAAGCGTCGTTATACAAAGATTATTTTTCAAATATAATTAGTCACAGGAGCTTTAAGATGGCATAATTTATTATCTATGTGTTTAAAGAGACAAAAATTTTTATCCGAAGTGTTTTGCATAGTAGAGAAAAGAAAAAAATTATGGCTACATTTTATTAATAGAAAACAATGATAATTTCGTTTTATCTTTGGCGTATTTTTGAAATAATTTTTTGCTTCGACTGGTGATTTAAAATTTAATATATAAAGACACTCATGTTTAGGTAGCTATGGTTTTTTTGTATTATAAATATAAGTTTTTCTAGTGAAAAATTAGAGTCTAAATAAAAATATACTTTATTAATATTTCAGCAACTGCAGTTATATTTAAATTAATGTGAAATATCTTATAATATTTTAAAATACCAAAATAAATAAATAAATAAATAATGAAAATTTTAATATCTTGTTTTTCCTACAGTAGAAATAATCATACTTTTTTGCTTAAACAAATTTATTTACAATTATTTTTATTGAAGCAATAGTATGCTAAGAAAAGATAAGCAATCTTTTTACACTTGTTATTGCCTAATATTTGTAAATGCATTCCAAACGAAAAAAGTTAGAATTTTATTACGATCAAGCACATAAAAATATCATGCTTTCTTTTTGTAAACTCAAAATAAATAAGTTTAAATTTTGTAATGTGGATATATACTAGAATTCAAATTTTTCGTAAATTAGCAAATAATATGCATACAATGAAATATATCTATATACTAATTATATATATTTATGAAAAATACATTTATAAAGATTAAAATATTTTTAAGATATTTTTATTTTAAGTATACTTTTTCAAATTAATATGATGAATAATAGACTTTAATACAACAAGATTTTAAGATCCCATGTATGTTTTTCCCTAGAGATCGATTTGAGATCGTTTTCTCAAATCATGCTATGTTTTGGGAGATTTGAATTCATTAAAGACATTTTTTTTTGTTGCTATGTGGATATGTATTGCAATACGAAATATTAATCAAATCAATAAATAATATGCATATTCAGTGTCTCAAAAATGTAAGGAATATACAATTGTCTAAAAAAATTTCAATAATAACTTAAAAATATACTCCGTTAGGAATTTCTAGGGTAAAAAATGGTTAAATAGCAATTTATATAGTTGTTATTTTACCATATTCAACAAAGAAGTCAAATAACCATAAAAAAAAATGATATTCAATCTGTTAAGTGTGAGAGAAAAAAGTTTATGGATTGTTTTTACCTAATGGGGTTTAACAACTAGAATTCTATCCGCTCTAAATAAGCTCACCTTATGAAGCCATTTTCTTCCTTGCAGTAGGGTACACAGGCTAATCTGAGAGGGCTAATCGGTGTATCGCATGACCGGCTAAACAGGGGTTCGATTCCTAGTGTTAATACCACAATATTTCTGCATTCCTTCATTACATACAGAGTTTCTAGTGTCCTGCACTCTTCAATCGGTGACCATTCGGTTGGCAGCTATAAGAATATAAATCTATCAGTTGTAAATGAATGGTGCAGCATTCACTGATCTCCAATGTCATTCGAAGCTTTATTTCTAGGATTTAGAAACTGTTTTAGTTGTAAATGGTTAAAAACCTGTTTATCGTTGTCACGGTTTCTTAACCCCTTCAAACGGTTTCAAAACAGTAAATGTAAAGTAATATGTTCCTAACCATAAACTTTACGGTTATCGGATGGCAGACTGCTGCTGGTTATTTTACCATAATTTTATAATAAAAATTCGAGCAGTGTAGAGTATTTTCTTTTTATTCATAGTTAATATTTTTATATAACGAAAAATAACTGAAATGATCTAGCCAATGCAATTAATTTAATGATGAAAGGTTAATGCAGTTTTGATAGTGAAGCTAATTTCTTGCTAAAGTATTCTTAAGATTTTATTAAATGTCCTATGTATTAAAAAAATTACTTTTCAACTTTTTTATAAAGCAATATTCATTATTCTTTTGAAATGCTTATTAGTAATTATTGCATAATGCACTTAAAGTATCATTTTTCATAAGCTGCTTATTGTTCCCCACTGGTATATTATCGGAGTATCGCCAATAAAGTACTCGTATTCTGTTTTAAAAAAATATTAAATGTTATGTTTTCAAAAAAATTAATTAAAATATAAATTATAATCTTATTTTATTAGGTTTCTGCAAATGACTGATGTAGAAAAAAAACTACATGATGTATTGAAAAATACATAAAATACATTTGCTAAGTTTTTATTTGAATAAATATTTTTTGAGGATTATAGAATAATGTAAATAGTTTTTTATATAATTCTAATCTTATAAAGAACTTAAAGTTTTTTCTTCTAATTCTAAATCTTTTAAGAAGGATAAACGTTATTCATTGAACTATTTTTATGTTCTTACTTGTTTTTGTCATGAACAATTTTAGCAAAAATATAAAAAAGGTGTTATAGTGTTCTTCTGAAAATTCATTTTGTAAAAGTTATTTATTTTAAAGCAATCAGAATTTTAAAAAAACTCAAAGTTTGTTCTCTTTTTTTATATTTTTTACATCTTTTACCTTCAATGCAATGTTATATTAACTATAAATATTTTGTGGCACTATGATAACTATATACTAACTATATACTGAATAATTATTAATTATAATATAAAATTTCGTTATTTTTATTTGAATAAATACCATGAGAATTCAAAAGGAAAATCGGAACCTTTTTGTGCTATGTAGGTGAAAGCGAAAAGCAAGGTGAATAAAGCATAAAAAGGTGAATAAAGCATAGAGCATAAAAAGGTGAATAAAGCATAAAGCATAAAAAGGTGAATAAAGGATAAAGCATAAAAGGGTGAATAAAGCATGAAGCATAAAAAGGTGAATAAAGCATAAAGCATAAAAAGGTGAATAAAGCATAAAGCATAAAAAGGTGAATAAAAAATACAAAAATGCACAGTACACAAAAAAAAAGAAGAAAAAATGGATTACTCTGAATGACTTTTCATCGAATGATATGATGTTTACGTTCTAGGACTCGATCTTAATGGTTCAAAGAGGTGATCGCAAAAATGACAATTAATTAGTGCAGACTATATTTTAAGTTGTGAAATCAGACACAAAAACGTGCTTTCTCTGTATAAACATACCTTTTTTTCAACAGATTTGGATTTCTGATCCCCAAAATATAGGGGTAGCCGCAATCTGGGAAACATGGTACTCATAGTTTGGTCGGGAGAATGGTCCAAAGCTTGTACTCCTTAATGCTAATTTTATTTTTTGCGTATTTCACCATATCTCAAGAACTTTTTAAGTGAATTGAGCAAAAATTTTCTACGTAATTATAAAATTCATTTATTCGAAGAATATTCCATGAAAAATAATTTTCAGTAAATATTTATTATTTTTCATCATTTTATTTAACAATAGTCGAAAAAAAAACTTTCAGTAAATATTTATTATTTTTTATTATTTTATTTAACAATGGTTGAAAAAAATAACTTTCAGTTAATATTCATTATTTTTCATTATATTATTTAACAATGTTAAAATGAAAAAATTATTTTAAAGAATGTAATTTTACATGGCAAAATACAAAATTTTTGTAAAATCGGACAAAAAGTTCCTGAGAAATCAAAGTTTAAGTATCTGACTTTTATGGAATTCAATTTCTCTGGAGTTCTTCTACCGATTTCTCTCAAATTTGTATTCTGGAAAGTAAAATTACATAAAACATTTTATACCTTACAATTCAAAATATTTTCGACTATTATTGAATAAAATAATAAAAAATAATAAAGATTTACTTAGATTATAAAGTTTTTTTTTTGCATGGAAATATTTTTGATAAGCGAATTTTATAGTTATATATAAAAAAATTTCAATTCGCTTAAAAAGTTCTCGAGGTATCGCAAAATACCCAAAGCGTAATCTTAACAAACTTTGGGAACCTCTCCTGACCAAACTATTGGGACAATATTTCCTAGATTTCATTCATATTTGTTACCATTTTTGATCATTTTCTCTTTCGATTTCAAACTTTATTGCTTCCTGTAAAAATCATTCGATTTTGCCTTTAACTATTAACGTTTACTAAATTGTAAGATTAAACGCAGTGCAGTTTAATTATCGGTTAAATTAAATTTAAAGAAAATATTTAATTAATTTGGAATATCCATAGTTGCGTAATGTTTATTTTTATAATTATTATTTTAAAATTTTCTTCAATATTATGATTTAAGACTAATCCTGTATGTATTAATATTATAATATAGATTGTTAAATAATTGAGATTTTTGTTTTTAAATTTTCTTCAAACTATGTATTTTTGTTAGTATTTCTATTTGTTACTTAAGTTTTCTTTCCATTATCTGAAGTAAATGATCCAAGAGATATTATTCTAAAAATAAGCAAAGTGTTCTAAAAGAGTACTTTTTTTAATATGTATTTTGAGAAACCTTATCAAAAATCAAAAAAAAAATTACACATTGGGGGGCCGCATATTAATATTAAGCAAGGAAAAACTAAAACGCTGTCAATGCCTGATAAATCAGAGTGCAGGTACGTGATTGTAATAAATATCAAAACAGGTTTAATGCAAGGAAGAAATGATGCTTCTAATAATTATCTTTCAATTCCTTGACGTTTCCTCCCGTAATCAAACTAGTCTCGTTGCTTATTACAAATATCTTTTTGTTCTGTGATTTGTCCGATTTTGATAGCTTTTTAGCTTTTCCTATGCTCAAATATTAGTTTCGAAACTGTGAAGTACACACTATTTTTTTTTTCATTTTTGATCAGGATTATAAAAATGTATATTAAGTCTGGTATTTACGAAACACCCTATGAACACATAATTGTGTCTGAATAAGAGTTATTAATAACATTTATCTAATGTGAAGATTTGTATACTTTATTAAAATTGCATAAATACATTTCGAAATTGTAAAGTTTTCAGCATTTTTTTATATATAAAGAATATAAAGATTATAAGATAAAGAATATAAAGATATATAATATTAAATACTTTATACGAGTAAAAAAATATAAATAAAGGATTACAATATCTAGTGTAGGCATATCACTTGATATTTTAATTAATATAGAAATTAAAAAATATCATAATAGTATATAATTACCTACATTGTGCAAATTTGCTGTAAAGATTTAGATAGAAAAATATGTTCTTACTCTATAAACGAGTTTCTCGTTTTCGGAGTAACAAAAAATGCCGGCTTTTTTCCTGTTCATTTATTCTTCAGATACTTTATGTATTGTTATCAGTTTCTTAAACAAATACTCATCTCATCGTTAAGGCGCATAGAACGTCCGTCTGAATGGCTTAAGCTGGACATTGATTGACCGTGAAGTAAGCTGGGTGTTGCAAATTCGTGTTTTAGTTGTATGCATTTACTTTAATCAAAAAACCCTGATAGGTTCATAACAGGAAAAGGTTAAATACCTGGAAGAAAGCTGCAGAGTTTTATACATTCTGTTATTGAGTTACTTGTCAATATTGCTTTGCATATTTTCAGAAAATTTAGATTTTTAATTCTTTCTAAGTTCAAATTAGATTCCTGATAAATGGTTTCTAATGTATTTTAACTGGAAATTTTTTACTGTGTATAAATAATTTATTGATTATTTACTTCAAAACTAATTTTTTTAGAAACAATACTTATTTAGTAATTATTTTAATATTGGTAGTTTTACGAGGAAGTATGAGGTTTTTAGATCAGTGACAAGAGGGAAAAAATTATTGTGAAATTACAGCATGGTATAGTAATAATGTTTCTAGAGAAACCAAACGTAATTCTGGTTAATCAAACCTAAATATATGGTTTTTAATCAATTTATTTTGTAATTTTTCCTTTTACATGGTGACGGTTTGTCTGAAATTCTATTTTTCAAAATTATTGCCAAATATTTAGTAAAAAAATGTAGAACTGAAAGAAAAGTTCTACCCAATATTCCAATTTTTTATGCCAAGTTTTTAGATATAATAAAAATAGCAAATTTTATCACATTTACAAAATTTTATCACATATAATAAAACAAAATTTTCCTGCTAATTTTAGCAAAATCTGAATAAAGCGCTTCGGTGAAATCTTTTTGGTGGTAAAAAGTAATGCGTAGTAAATTTTACTACATTCGATTAAATTTAACCATAATTTTTATGGAAAATAAGGTATTTTTAATGTTTTAAGTATATAAACAATAAATTGATATGATATTAACAAACTATTTTTTAAAAAACAAAACGAATGCAATTGAAATATCTGTAGATCCATAAGTAAATATGCAATTTTCAACCAGTTTGAATCTGTTAAAAGGTCCGTATAATCATAGTTTTGAATCCATTAAAAGAAAAGTATTCAGTATTAAAAGTAAGTACTGAGATATACCAAAAAGTTAAATCAGTTATTAAAGAAATATGGCTTTCAATTATAGAATCAGCAATTCTACATTTAAACATTTCTGCATTGAAAAATATATTTATCGTTTGAAACTTTCGTTAGTCAACTTCCTGTTTCAAAATTTTTTTTTTCCATCTGTAGAGAGACGGTACCTGTCTCTAAAAGTTGTTTAGTCGATTTGGAAAATTTGTTAACGAACGTTTTCAAATTTTATTTTTTTACGCGAAGACTTTATCAAATTTTAATTTTTTGATCTAAACTATTTTTAACATAATTCTCAAAAAGGCAATCTTCTACCGGAAGATGTTTGAACTATTGTTTTAGTTAGATATCATTTATTAACCTTATAATATTTGTACTCTCATTTTAAAAGAAAATGACAAAATGACGAAACAGCATTTTAACTTTATCTGTACTACAATTCTAAATGTTTTAGTGACATTTGAGAAGGTAATCAATATTGCACTAAATACATAAAACTATTGTTTATGGCCGTAAAGGAAGTATAAAACATAAAAGGTGTTAGAAAAGTGTCCCCTGTTGATAATCTGCTACTAGCGACATAAATATTCCCTGAGTAAAGGTTAATTCGTATGAATATACCTTCAGGGAAGACAATAATTTTCTAACTACAGATTTTACCAAACTTTTCTCATTAGAGTTTAAAATACTATATCTTTATAATCAGAGTCTTTATTGGAAATATTATTTGTTTTGGAAAAAATGCACTTAATGCTTAATTAAATGTTTTCTTAATTGTATTCTGTAACAGTTAATAAGTGAATTATGCAGATTTGACATTAATTATATGTTAAGAAGAAATTAATAATGTTTTATTTATTGCACATATTTATAAATGAATGGGCACTTTAACATTTATATAATGTACTTTAATTTGTCTAAAATTGTGATTGACTTCGAAATTATTATTATAAAATTTAAATTTAAATTCAGGTAATTTACATTACAGTTAGATAGTAGAGCTTAGATAATTTCCAAAATCTTGAAATTCTTTGTTAATGTCTAAAATTTTGGAACTAAAACATCTTTCATTTGATTTTTTTTATTTATATGAAAACAACTTTAATTTCTAATTGATTCTGCTTGAACAAAATGAAAACAATTATATTGTATTATTTTTATTTTTTAAGATTAAAAGTGGATGTGCAAACAATTATAAGTAAAATAAAAAAAAAATTTAAAAATACCAATAAGAATTTAGACGGTAATATATTCTAAAGCAGCGTTTGAATTCCCCAATTTTATTTATTTTATATTTCATATTAAAAGTTTTTAGTGAGAATGCTTTAAATTTAATTACAATAAAATGTATATTTAATTTTAAACTTATTTCAGTGACCCCTGCTTACGATAATGTGATAAACGGTGAGGTTATTTATTTTTCTCAATAGAAGTTAACTGCTTTAAAAAAATTATCAGCGTATAATAAATGAAATATGCTTTTATTTTTTTTTCTTAAGCGATTAATTTTAGAAGGAATTTTTATTTTCTCTTCTGATTCTTGTCATTGATATCCATTTTGTTTTCAAAATTATAACTTTAATTTAAGTGGCCGGAAATAATGATTTAGAGTTTATTACAATTTCATTACTAAGCTACTAAAAAAAGTACTTTTTTTTTGAAAAATATGCTATAAATACTCTTTAATAGAGCTGAATTCAAATATAATTGGTTCAATAAATCTAATGGAACCAAAAATTGGCTAAAATTAAAAGTTTGATTATTTCCACTTCCTAAAACACTCTCCAACATTTCTTCCGCTTCATTTCTCCATAATAAAAAACTAATTTTAGGTATATTTATAATTTTATTTATAATTTTATTTTTTATTATAAACATCAAAGGCAAAATAATTATTAAATCCACTTTATAATATTAATGTTCACAAGAGGAAGATACCTTTCCTAAATATTAAAAAATGCCAACAGTTTTGTTTCCAACGGTTTTGTAATAATCACTCTAAGCCATTTCTCAAAGAGAAAAAATAAAATCTTAAACAGATATTTTATTCAAAATAAATCATTTTATAAATTAAGACTTAAATTAAAAAAAAAGGCTTTCATTCATATTGAGAAGTGTAAAGATCCAGTTTCCAATTTATTAATCCACTTTTCATAAAATATTGATAAGAAATTGTAAAAAGTAACATTTAATAACTAAATTTTTTTAACAAAAATTCAGTTAATTTTTTAAAAAAAGTAAAAATTCTTAAATACGGAGAAAAACAAATCTGGTAAAATTACAGTACTCTATGGAAGTGGTATTTCTGACAAGAAAGAATAAAATTCTGGATAATAAGACAAAAAAAAAAAAAAAAAATACGATAATTAAGGCATTAATTTGGTAATTTTTCCTTTCATTTAGTAGCGGTTAATCTAAATATGAAAACTAATTTGAAACTTAGTCTTGAAAATTATAGTTTTTATTAATACATATTTTGTAAAGAAATACAAAAATGAAGAGTAATTCTAACCGGTTTTTATAAATGGTTTTTGTGTCATGATGCAAGATATCATCATAAAATTACTAAATTTTATCACATATTATAAAACCATATTATATTTTATTGCTAAATTTACCTAAGTCATTATCGCTTCGATAAAATGTACCAAGTATTTTGGTTTTCCTATAGTACATACAGTATGCATATACATATGGTGTGCATATGGAGTACATATGGTGTGCATATAGTATATACAAGGTAATTTTTTACTATATTCTGGAAGTTTTGATCATCTTTTTTTTTCTCGTCAAAAATCAAAAGCGTTGCCTTTTTATGTTTTTTAATAAAAGCACAATTAATTACTATATACTTTTAATTTACTTTTACATAATTATTTATATTTTCTAATAATTGGTTTAAATACAAATAACAAATTTGTTTAAATAATAAAATACAAAAAATTTTTAAAAAAATAGAAATTTCAGGCAAAGTTTATTTTTAAACTTTCTCAACAACCAACATTAGTAAAAATATTTTTTTAAGATAAAGAAAAGTTTTAAATTCATCTCAAAAGTTTCTCTTCCAAGAAAAATGTCAAGTGCGAGGAAAAAAATATAAAAATAAGTAAAAATTCAATTTTACATTGATTATAATAAAATTCCGTTTTCTCTGGTGACATTTGAGAGTGGTGGTTTAAAAATATTACAAAAACAGGCATAAAATATGCATGAAAACTCTTTTGACTTTTATACGGTATTTCGGAGTATCGAGACTTTTTGATATCTTCTGGGAATCAACACGTGACAACTATGCAATTTCTTGAAGAAAAAAAAAATTTTTCCTTTGAAGATGGACTGACGGCTGAATCAATCAGAAAGGCGAAATCGATTGCTGAAAAGAGTCTTTTAGGATTTCTTCACCTTTTTTCCTGTGATTTATTATAGAATATCTAAATCTAACAGGTGATAAGTACATTAATTTGCTATTCTGTTCAAAGTGTTCTAATAGCTAAAAACAGCTATTCAAACTACTGAAAAAATTTTTACTTCCCTACAGAAGAATATCTAGATCTTTAGAATTTGCTTTTTTTTTTCCAAAATTTTATATTGTCTTATGTCCAAACAGTATCAAAGTGGTGTTCAAGTGTGGCAGTTTAAAATATAGTTAATTTTTTGAGAGGTAAATTAATTTCAAGTAAAAAGGTGTCAAGACATTTAAACATTAAAAGTTATGAAAATCATCGTTCCGAATCAAACCTCCACAAAGTAAACGGAGAAAAAAATTCTAATACAATTAAGGGTACTGTATGGTTAAAAAAACAATGTATTTCTGGGAATAATAACCTAAATATACGGTTTTTAAATCATTCTTTTGATAATTTTACTACTCTTATGGTAATTGTTTACTGAAAATTCTGGTTTTCAAAATTATAGTCCATATTATCACACATTTAATATAAAATACATAAAATAAAATTGTACCGAATAAATGGTTTTTATGTAATGTTCGAAGGAACCATGATAAATTACCAAACTTTATTATATTTATCAAAATTTATCACATGTTCTTATTTCATTGTTTAATTGTTAAAATATTTAATTGTTAATTTTAAAAAAATCCCTACCAAAGGCTTTGGCAAAATTACCGAGCTTTTTCGTGCACCTATAGATCAAGATACACGGTAATTTTTTACCATATTCAAGTACTTTTTACCGTACTTTTTTCCTTGGTGTACTAATTAACGTAGCTCCACAAAGTTTTGGAGAATTTTACTGCTGAATAAAAAGTACAAGCACTTCAAAAAATTTAACAATATATATATTTTTAAACATACATATATTTTGGTACATACTGAGATCATATATAATGTTTTTGAGAATGAAACCTTTTTGACAAACTTTTTTTAAAAAATATTGTTTAATTTAGGTTTTTTGCATAGTTAAAATTTTGTTCTTTTGAGTACATTTAATTTTAAAGCAGGAAAATTAATAAAAAAAATTGTTTCGTAGTTTATAAGTTGATGTCAAAGTCTAACTTGAATTTAAAAGTATGCTACAGTTATTAAAGTTATAATGCCTTTTTTTTTCAAAATCATGTTTTATTTTTTTATGTGGCTCTGTAGATTTATACACATATTAACCTTTAATCAAAATTTTTTTAGCACACAAAAAAAAAATTATCAATACAATTAAAAAAAAAAAAAAAAAAAAAAAAAAAACATTGTTCGTGAAGAAATGTCAAATGTTTTAATGGTAAAAACCAAAGTAAAACACCACACTTATTATGCATAGATTGTTTAATTTATTTCTAACAAATTGCACTAAGTTTCACAGAAAAAAAGTTCATTTAAAAACATATAGTTTTTTTTAAATAGGCTTTAATCTGACAGTTAACCTGAGAAACAGCCTAACAGAAAGGCAACGAAAAAAATGCAACGTGACAAGTTCCAACTTAAACTTTATGTACATAAATATTATGTATAGTACTACAGAAAGGGAATGACGTCATGACCTAAGCATGATCAACCACAACAAATGATAACACCGGTCGAATACACTTAGTTCTTGAAGTCACCAATTCTGTTAAGGGGGACCCCACCCTGACATGGTAAAATATTAACGTTTTTCTTGAATTTTTTTAAGTAATAGAGACAATGCAGAGACTCCTTTTTTTATGTTATTTAGCTACAATTTAAGTCTATTTTAAATTTTTTTTCTTTTACAAAATAATAAAAAATAAGTTGGTGGTAGCTCCGTGTGTGGCTGGTCATCAAAAATTAGCACCTCACTGGCCTCATTGATTTAGAAGTCCTGAAGCATAGGAGAACGATTTTGTTTAGATTTTCTGAAACATAAAGACATTATCTAAAAAGTAGCATAGCGGTATTTTGATATTCGCAAAATTACCAAAATGGCGGCAACTTAAAAAAAAAGTTAAGTTTTTCATTAAAAAAATATTCATTAAAATACTAATATAAAATCGAAATATAAAAATATCAAAAAAATCCTACTCTACTTTCTGAAGAATATATTTTTATGTAATTTAAAATAAAGAACAGCTTATTTCGTTGTAAAGATCATGAGAAAAACGTTAGGCCTGGTAAAAAAACAGCGTTTTTAGAAAAACGCGTTTGAAGTTTTGACTTATGGTAAGGGAAAACGTTTAATTTCATATATATAATGGTTGATAAATGAAATGCCTACAATAAGTTTCTATATATAGTCAACAGAATGGATGAGGCAACAAAAGAATGTTGCCCCTCCTGATCCGGCCGAACGGGCCTATCTACCTGCTTAGCGACGACTCTCTGTTTTCCGGTATAACTTCCAAATGAAGTTCCTGATTACCGAGAAATCGTTTTAGACAGACATTAGGGAGGGTACAAAGATTCGAAAAATGCAAAAAAAAAAATTTCGAATTTTTGAAATATTCAGGGTGGGGTACCCTCTTAAGTACACAAACAGAGACTTAGTTTCAACTTGTCTGAGTTTTTTCTCATAATAAAGGGAGAATCATTCAGTTCTTTTCTTGACAACTACTAATCCAATTGTCCTAAAGGTCCAGATACAGTGAATTAACTGTTTCCTCCATCGAGGTCTTCAGTATTGCTGCATCAGGATATTTTTGTAAAACTCTTCACATACGTAGCAACCAGAAAAATAATAATATTTCAACTTGTCGAAAATACTTCAGCTCAATAATGAGTTGTTTCTGGTAAAAAATGTCATCACTTTGAGCTACACATTTCTCTAAGCCTGTTCTTGATCATAGATAGTGATCATAACGTTATTCATGCATCTGCAATTCACTATACCTGAAAGATATCGAAATTCAATGCATTTCTGCTGAATTATGAATCTTTAAACTTAGTGCATGACTATAAAACTGACTTTGCATAGCATGAGTCAGATTAGATCTAATATCACCTTGCTAAAGAATGTAAGTTTTAGAGGTTTATTTCCCCAACTAAGAAACATTTTTATAAATAGTTAGGCAAAAAAAAATTTAATGTGGGATTTAGATGTTATCATGTTTTCTGAGATATTTTTGAAACTATAATGTTATTAGATTGGATATAGATAATAAACTCATTATGTTTCGCAATTCATCATGAACTATGAAACAAATAACTTATTCTTTAAAAAAAAAGTGTCTAAGTATAAAAACTCATTTCGGACAACAGAAAACTTCGACATATCAAAATATAGCGTCCGTAGAATCATTCAATCAAAAATGTTAAGATTACAATAGGCCTGTACTGAGTACAGATCGTACAGGAATTATATCAACATGTGCATGTTGTGTTATCAACGTGTGTATGCAAAATGATATGTGAGGAATTCGATTATTAAATCAGAAGGTTTATAGTTTTAAACCACGATCTTGATATTGCTGTTTTTTCTAGTCACGTTTCCTATCACTATATGATTCGTATTCCAAATTAAATAATTTACTTCTATCTACCCTCATTTATAACATGACTCAATTTTAAATTGATTTCAATAATGACTCAATTATTTTGATGGCTCTTTCTTGACAATAACAATTGGTAATAAATTCGTAGTTAGAATCTATGAAATGATTGATATATTTAAATTATCCTTTCATCGCAAATTCAAAATTATTACTTTAGATATTCAAATAATTGGTGCAGTCAGTACAAGTAAATCCAAAAGAAATGTGAATTATTTATTAAATTATTATCCGAACTGATTCATTCGTTTTGCTTCCTTTTAATGATTTCTTAAACTGTGCAGCAAAATTTGTGTATACATTTATCTGCATAAACTTCCAATTAAAACTCGAAACATACACAGGAATGATAAAAAGAATATATTTAAAATTCAATTTGAGAAAAGAGGATATTATATTATATCTCGTTTTGGAAGCTTCAAATAAGTTGTACCATAAATAAAGCAAACGTTCAAAAGCTTTTACTTCAAAAGTTTTTGTAGAATCATTTGATATCTGAAAAGACTAGCTTTCTTTTGAGACCACTCAAAAGCAAAATTTCATTAGACACTAAGAGTAATGGATTGAACAAACTTTGGTAACTGATTAGTTGTCGTTTTTAAAGTTTGTTTATGATATTATACTCCGGTGTATCCATTAAAAATATCCAATTAGGTCGAAGTATTTAAAATATATATTTTCAGGCATGTTTTAAAAGCATTATTTGAGCATTGTTATTAATCATTAAATTTCAATTATTTTAGAACAAAATAATTTTTTTTTTGCTTCCAATGTTTTCTAAATCAAAGTAAGGGAATAAAGATTTTGCTTCGATAAAAATTTTAGCAAATTTTTATCGAGCAAATATAAGCAAAATGGTTTTTTTTAAATCTTTTCTAAGAAAATATATAGTTTAGAAAATTGTCTCTTTGTTATTAAAATTAATCTTAATTGTTTTTTAAGTAAAAAACTCCTAAAGTTACTGGTTTCATTAACAAGAATGTTGATTTAACAATAACTCTAAATACTTTGTTATTAATGTAGTGCAAATGTCCATTTATAAAACACTTGGTCTGAATCTAAAATGTTCATTAAGAATATTCATAAAGAATTTTTCCTGAAGATTCTTGGTCCAAAATACAACACTAATACCTATTTTTTCACAGATGACACTTTCTAAATTATAGTTATTGTTAGAAAAATACATTGTTAGAAAACACTACTTTGTTAATTTTAGAAAACTCTATTGTTTGAAAACACTCATTAGTTTGTTTTAGAAAAATGCAGCTTCCTTGCAATATTTTGCATGAAAACTACAATATTAGAAATTGCGACTTTTTAATTAACCTTATATGTTATTGTTAAAAAAATACAGAATAACTTCGATCTCATTGGTGTTTCGACTGAGACGATACAAGTTACAAAGTGAAAGTTTAAGTACAATTTATAAAATATTCGGAAAAAATTTTATGTCCCCTTTTTATTTTAAAATATAAATTTTTTATTATTATTATTTGACACATTTTATAAAATTGTTTCTTTTTTAAAAAAAGAATCGGACAACATTTACTTTGATTTTAAATTTACTCTCTTATTTCTATTATAACATATTATTTAGAATTACATATTTTTTTATGAAATTGATTAAAATTGGAAGATTATAAAATATAGGTAAAAAAAGCATTTGTGTGGATTTGTGTAAAGAGAAAATATGAACGTTGGAGTATTATCTTTTAAATTTTGCTGTTATCATAATGAACATTCCAATTATTTTCGATTTACAAAATGAAGTCTTCAAATATCAAATTGATATGTGAGTAAATGTGAGAATGAAAAAAAGTATAAGTGAGTGCAGGAATGGAACGATGGGTGTAAAAGTAAAGTAAAGTTAATGATATATATATATATATATATATATATATATATATATATATATATATATATATATATATATATATATATATATATATATATATATATTTATATCATTTAACTAATAATCAGTCTCTGTTACCTTGAATAATCTCTTTTGAATACATTTATATATTAATATTTTTTATTTATCTCACATATATACTTGAACTAGGCGAAGTTTTAAAAACTTTTGTCACAATGTGAAAGCTTAAATTATTTTTAAAGGAAAATAAATTTAGTGATTTAACTATTTAACAGTCTCTCTTACCTTAAATAATCCCTTTTGAATAAATTTTCATCATTTGTATATTAATATTTTTTATTTATCTCACATAAATACTTGAACTAAACAAAGTTTTAAAAACTTTTATCTCAGTTTAATAGCTTAAAATACTATTTTTTTAAATAATTTTTATTTATTGATTTATTAATGTAACTAACTATCACTCTCTCTTACCTTGAATAATCTCTTTTGAGTGAAATTTCATTTATATACTATTAATTTCTTTATTTACCTCATACAAATACTTGAACTAAGCAAAATTTTATAAACTTTTGACTTAGTTTTAAAACCTGAAATATTTTTGTTTTAAAAAAAAGGTACATTTATTGATTTAACAATTTAACTAACTATCAGTCTCTATTATCTTGAATAAACTCTTTTGAGTAATTTTTCATCATTTATATGTAGTTTTTTTTTAATTACCTGAAATAAATACTTGAAATAATACTTGAAATAAGTTTTAAAAAAAAATTTCTTAGTTTAAAAGCTTAAAAAATGTTTTTTATAAACAGGTTAAATTTATTGATTTATCAATTTAACTAACTATCAGTTTCTCTTACCTTAAATAATCTCTTCTTTTGAGTGAATTTTCATCATTTATACATTATTTTGTTTTATTTACCTCTAATAAATACTTGAAATAAGCAAAGACTAAAAAACTTTTGTGGAAATTTAAAAAAAAAATGTTTAAAAAGTAAATTTATTGGTTTAACATTTTAACCATGGATTCCGGAATATTTAAAGATTTTTTTTCATTGAAACAAAAAATTTTATCCAGTAAAAAGAGAAAAAGATTATTTTCTGCGAAAGTTGTTGATTAAAAGCGAAGTTTTAACTTTATATTCTATTAAAGCAAATTCAACTAATAATCTCACACTCCATCTAGAGTGATTTATTATTTAGTTCAAAAAACGGAAAAAAGGAAAAATTCTTAAATGAATTTGGGTGAATTCTTAGTCATTAAAGCGTGGTTGTCAATCTTGTAATTTACTGCTGCTTAGAACCGCACTAATGAAGTTACTTGAAAAGTCCTTACTTTCCTTCTGTGCGAGGAAACCAATTAAGATTTTTTTTTAACTTATCTTATGTTTTAAGTAAAGTAAAAAACTTCCAATTTATTTGTTGCGTTCACACTTATTTTGCTCTTGCATTTAGGCGAATGGTTGATGAGTAATAAAGTAATAAAAAACTGCTTATTGATTTAAATTTAACTGCTCCTTCGCGTGAGAGCAGATTTAATTGTATTTGATTTCTAAATTAATGTTAATATGAAACCTGCTAGTCAAAAGAAAATATTACGCGATTATTAAAAATCATGTTTATCTCACAATTTCAAATTAAATTGCATATATTGTTTTGAAATAAGATAAATAAGTTGGAAATTTTTGTGTTTGGCGTGTTTAGTTTCAAAACTAGCCTTTTTTTCAAAAAGAGCGATTCTATTTTTTTGAAATATTTGAAAGATAACATCAGTGATGTTTGTAAAATTAGAGCTCTTTTCGTTTTAGAGAGGAGTTTCTTACACATTCTTTAACATTTTTTTTCATTCGTTATGTCACATGAACTCAATAAAAAAAAGTCATCCTGGTAGCTTGTGTTAACTATATCACTAAATTTGCATTTATATAGACATCTCAAAACACTTATTTATATAATTAAAGTTATGCTTTTGAAACATTTTTATAAAGCTAAATAATTCAAAATCAACGGTAATAACTTAAATAAAAAAAATAATATACCGAAAAGCAAAATTAGGAAAAATTCGCTTAGGAAAAATGTAAAATAGTCGTCTCACTGATAATGACGTAAATGATGTAAAATTAATTTTGGTAATAGGAACTACTAGTGCAAAAGTAATTGATGTAGTTATCATGGGTGGCTGGGTGGCGTAGTTGGTTTGTCGTCGGCCGTCTGAGCCCAAGTCTGCGGGTTCGATCCCCGGCCCAGACACAGGATTTTCGGGATACAGAAAATCCTCAGCGGCCATGTCGTATGATTATGCGGCATGTAAAAGATCCCTGGAATGCCTTACTGGCTATTGGCATTTTTGGCAAAATTAAATTCCTAGTGCACTTTAGCATCCAAATAGAGTCTCGGTGCTGCCATCTAGTGTGGCAGAAACTAGACGTCCAAATTAACATGGCCAACGGTATCTCACCCATTGTGGTGGTCCTGAAAGAGTGGATACAACCTCTGGAGAACGCACTAGGTCTGCTCATCGGGAAGACTGATTGTGAAGCTTAAAATGAAATATAAAAAAAGTTATCATGGGTAACGAATGCGTTATGATGGATCTAAACTATTAGATTAACACAGTTGTTACTTATTAAAACTGTACCAATACAGTGAGTCTTTAATATAGATAATGTGAAAATAGGTATTTGTATGGCCCCTCGAAAGGGATATGTAGCGGAAAAAATCACTTTACTGTGGTAAATATGGACTAACATGAGTTGGCTCTGAGCAACAGCATCATGCAAATCGATGCTGTATATTGTTATTTTTTATTTTGATGCGATGAGCTATTAAAAACGTGCTTTTTTAATATGATAACGTTAAGCCCCAAGAAAGGGAGACAAGTAATAATAAATAAATTAATTAAAAAATATTTAGTTTTATTTTTTGTTTTGATATATTTTTTCCCGTTTCGTGCATTTTTGCAGTGTCGTTTAGTACAGATTTATTGATTTATTTTCAATCCAGTATAAATAACGGGTAAGCAACAAATATTTTATAAAAACACGGTTTTTTATTCTAAAAATAATAGGTTCAGTTAAATAGGAAATAATACTAACCTAGCGATATAGTTTAGATTATATTCAGACTCTATACACTACTAATATAAGGAAAACTTAAATGGTAGTATATTGCATTATGGAAACAATGGAATTTAAACTCAACATTTGTTACGCATACACGGTTGTTAAATGTTATCGACGAATTAATTTTCGATATCTGCTCTTACGGTATAATTACTTCGAATGCATTTAAATCGTGATTAAGAGCTTGGAAAATAAATAAACAATATTTATATTTCCATGGCAATAGCTTAAATGTAAATTCAGTTACAATTGTGTTTAAAGATTATATCAATAGATTAAATTTTGTCATTTAGCATAACCTACCAATAATTCTTATTTTTACTACTTATCAGTGCTACAAAACTAACATTGATTTGTTGATTTTTCCTGTCATATATTTCTTCTTCCATAGATTCACTCATTTATATATTTGCCAACTCATTGATTCATTATTTCATAAATTGATTTATTTATTCAAAAGTTGATTTATTCATTCAAAAATTAATTTTTTTCATCCGTAAAATGACTGATTCAGTGATTTTCTGATTCATTGCTTTACTCCTTCACTGGTTCACTGATTAATTGATTTGATGTTTCATTGATTTTTAAATAAGTATATTTGAATAAGAGTTTCTCTTTTACTAATAAACACAGCAACGAATTCTATCAAAATTCATTAATTCTCTCGTTTGTAGATGTAATCATTCATTGGAGCATCACCTCACAGATTTGCACATTTATTGTTTCACTCATCAGTAATTTTGAAATTGATAAACTCATATGTCGAATTACTGAAGCTCTGATTTAATGACTTATTAATTATTTGATTCTTTATATGCTTATTTAGTAATCTGCTGATTCATAAACTCTATCTTTATTGATGTATAAATAAATTGATTCGATGATTCAGTAATCTGATAAAACATTAACATAATAATTAAATTATTATCTCAATCACTGATTCTTTAACAGAATCGATGATTCACTTTAGTCTTATTTATGCTTTTAGATTGCAATTGTCATTTCGAATTACTGTCGAACTGATATCCTTTTTCCTGGATTTCATCAATATAAATATTATTGGTTTATCAAATAAAAAGAAATCTGAAAAATCATCTTTGATTTATTCAAACATATGAAACAGTCTTTAGCAAAGTGAATGTTTGGTGTGTTCAAAATTTTTTCATCAGAAACTATTGTTTGCTTAAATGTAACTCTTTTTATTTTTTAATAAAAATTTTAAATTGGTTTCTAGGATATCAATTTTTTAAAAAAAGGCAAATATTGTTTGAAATATTATTTTTTACAAAATATCTGAATATTTAACATGCATGTCGTGACAGTTAAATTGAGAAAACTCATTACTTTGGGAAAGCACCTTTTATCCTACTCAATATCTGCTTCTTGCAAATGAATAAATTTAATTTTTTTTTTCAAAATGGAATAACCAAAAAAAGTAAAATATAGTAAAATAATAAATACAGGAGCAGAAAGTTTACTTAACATGCAATGAAATCTTTTTCCAAGTCCATTTGCAAAATACAAATGAATCGAGATACATTTCAAAGGCAGCCACATAATTAATGAAGAAGTTTGACAATTTAATACCGTTTTCATACTTCTTAATAAAAAAGAAGATTTCCTTCAAATAAATATCGGTAAATTGTTCGCCTCGCAATCTCTATTTTAAAAGAAAACTCCCCTGCAGGGATTCACATCTCGCTTTAATTTAATGCCAGGTTTTCTTGCCTTTTTGTTAACATCCAAGTTCATTTTCGTCAAAAAATGTCAGTTAAATATGACATTTGTCTGCGAAATAAAAGTATATTTAAAAGAAAACTATGTCCCCAATTTCGATTAAAATTCTTCACTTTTAAATAATTTTTTATTTGCGTATTATAAAGTCAAATCTTATTTTAAAATTTCGTAAAATTAATTGAAAATTGGCAGAAACTGAAATTAATTTCGAACGAAAATCTTCAAATTGTGTTTTCTTTTCCTTAAATCATCAGATTTAATGTTAATTACTTCTTTTGAATGTTCAAACATAGGTTTTATAAAAAGATTTCATTTAAATGTTAAAAAAAAAAATCTGTTTTTTATTAAGTTAAAATAGTTAGAGTTTAAGACATAAAACTGACATTTAATTTTGACAGAAGTAATTAAGGAGGATAAAAAGAATAATTAGTTAACGCATGTTTCGATAAAGGAAACTATAATTGAGAAAACAGTTAATGGGACATTAGCCAAAACTATCAGTAAAATAACTGGATTATAGAAGTTTTTACACTTTAATGAAATTTTTCACTCTTTCAAAGTGTTTTGGAGTAAATGATTTATCAAATTAAAAAATGTAAATAATTTTTTATCAATATAAAAAAATTATTAACTCACAAAAAAGGAAAATTATATTTGCAAGTAGAAGTAAAAGCAATAATACAATTATAAATTGAATAAAATCAATTACAAAGTAGTTATTTATTCAATTGTTCGATATAACTTGAGTTTTTTATAAATTGCTGCACTCTTATAAATTGCAAAACTCTTCTCTTCTTTTTTTTCAGCAAAATTGATTTTCTAATGATGAAGTATTCCAGATTTCTGTTACTTTTTAATATTTTTTTATTTAATATTCCAACCAATAATTTAATTAATTGATTTTTCGAAGTGTTTAACGGAAGCTCAAAAATATTATTTGAAAGAGTACAGAATTGCTTAAACATTGCTTATAATTATATAACTTCAGAATAAGTAGTTAAATTTACTTTTGTTTCTAAAACACTCAATACTACTAAAAAGAAATTTTTGCATTTTATATTTAAAAGCAGTCTTAACACCAGTTTTTTGACCTACAGTCAAAAAACGTTAAACAATATCACATTTTTTTTTTCTAAATTGTAGAAAAAAACAATAGTAGTTATGAAAAAAAGTTCACATCCTACATAAATCACATATTCAGTTTATTATGCATGTTGCATTGTACTCAGATGTAGGTTCGTTTTAAAATTTGACCAAAAAAATTCAGAGAGTTGATAAAAAGCAGCAAGACGATGATGATTTTCAATCGAAAATTAGGTCATAAACTACGTTGAGAAGTGGGAAATCGCGTAAATCCAAAGCAAGCTTCATGGATTAGGGATCCAGCGAATGAAGAAGCCATGCAACATGGTTCCTGCGCTTTAACGTTTCCTCCTCACGATGCTATTCATCACCCCTCTGAATTTGTAGGACAAATTTTGGAACATTATGTATGTACAGTTTGCCACTTACAAAGAACCCCAATAAAATGAAATTGTTTGCTCTCAGTTTATTTAAAGCATTCATCATAAAAATACATCAGTTATAAATCCGCAGATAAGACAAGTTTTCCCTAATATACAAGTAATGGTACGTAGAAAGATTTATGATATAAAAAGCTATTGATGGTATTAAAAGTTTTATTGCAAAAACATAATCAATAAAGCATAATGGCTTAGAAGCTGCTTTCGAAAAGTTCCAAAAACTGGCTCGTGCTTGTATAACTTCATTGGTTTGTAGTTGGTTGTCGAACCTCGGTGCTAATTCAGAAGGTTGGTAGGGAACCTTCTTGACCTGTTGATTTCTCAGTCTCCTTGTTCATAGTCTACAGAGACGATAGTCAGTTCTTGATACCAGTCCCCCTTGCATCGCATGCGACAAAAAAACTTTCATGAATATGAGAAAGTACAAAGAGGTAGAACACAAAGTGCTGAAATTGTTTGTACTTGTTACCGTTATATTTTTTCTTCAGGAAGATAGGAATATACATCTATATACATGAACATATTTTTAGCTATTGATAAGTTGTGATATTTATGATTGCTGGAAAAAGTATTTAACAATAACTTTTGCATCATTATTATTTTCTGAAATAAGGGTTTAAGAATCTGCGTTTAAGAATATGTGTGATTCTGAGAGCATTTGTAATTTTTTTTTACAATAATTTAAAAGATAGACTCGAGCCATTACAACTTTGCTACTGGTTAGAGTGTTGTGCTCATACAAGCCCAATGATAGATGCAGAAGCTTGTGCCCCATAGTGTCCAAATTAGGCTATTTATGTGGAAGTTTGAGGTGAAGCATAATTAACACAAACAGTTTAAAACTAATGTGAGTCATTGCGAAATGGAGCAACGCGAGGGCATCAGTTTCTTTTCTAAATGAGGCAAAACGGCATCTGCAACATATGAAATATTAGGAGAAGTGTACGGTGTGGAAGCTATGAATAAATAATGTGTTGTTTAAATTCTTTAGAGACATTTTGAAATGTTGCAGTGTTGACACGATAGTGTGTAGAGTGAGAAATAAATGTCTGTAAGTTCATATTGATATTTTTCATCTCGATAGGCTAACAATTGTCAACTATCTTCACCATACACTGAGAAAAAAAGTATGGTTAAAACAATCAGAATGTGGTAAAATTTACTGCATTTCTTGCTCCTGAGGAACATCAAAAAGGTCAATAATTTTTTCCGAAGCCTTTTGATAATGACATTCGGTAAAATTAATAATAAAATACCGTGTAATTGCCATGCTGATTGGTAGTAAATGTGGTAAAATTTAGCATTTTTTCATAATTCCTTAGAGTAGGATAGAAAATATATTTATGTGGTTAAATTTTCCTTCCAGATTTTTATTTTTATAAAATGTCTGATAAAAAAACTATCATTTTTAAAACCAGAATATCTGGCAAACCATTACCATATGAACAGAAAAATTACCAAATGAATAGCGTAAATACCGTATATTTTGGTTTTACCGTATAATCTACAGCACTAGAAATTTGTAAGGCTTCATTTAAAGTTCATAAAATCAACACTATAAATAATTTTTTCAATTTCAATATGTATCTTAAATCATGGGATCGATTCCAGCATCCCAAATTACGGGTAGGGAAAATTACAAAAGTAATTTTATATACTATACTATCTAATTCCATTATTTGGCTTCATAATTGAAAATTTAAAAAAAAAAACTATTCTTTCTGTAAAGTTTAAAAAAAATTATAAATTAAAAAGAAACTCTGAATTTAAACGTCATGATAGTTATAAGTTAATATTTAAAATGTAAATACAAAAACAATTGAAGTTCATTGATTTAAAAAAAGAGATTAATAAATTCTCTTTTTTTAAAATTTTTTTATATACATTGTACATGAAAGGGTAAAATATAATAGGACTCATGTTGCATTTTATTTTTAACTTAAAAGGTATATTTTTATTAGTTTTTTTTCTCATCCATAATTTAAGAAGATGACTCCGAAATGTCTGAGAAAAAGACTTAAGAGATAAAAATGAAAAAATTTTCGAGAGTTAATAATATGGTTAAGTTGAAAGAAAAGAGAATGATAAAATGAGAGGAAGATCTTTACCTTACTTTTTGCTATTATACGTTTTCGATAAAATCTGAGAACTAAAAAGTAATAAAACTTAAAATATATAAAAAAAAAGAATACTTGATACTTTTTCTGTTTTAATATTTTCAGGTGTCACTATTTTTTAATACTAGAAATTTCTGATACTAGAGATTCTGATTCTATTTTTTTATTACTTAATTTGCTTTTGGCAAAAAAATTAAGATTATTAAAAATTTTAATATATTTTAAAAGTATTACTTGCTACAATACTAATATATTCTTCACACATATATAAAAATCATTCTCATGATTGAAAAATTGCTATCTCTACGTATACTGTAAGAACATTTTAATACATTTTCACACCAAAAATGCCAAATCCAATTACTTTTTGCTATAATGGTGAGTTGAAACACGGCAGATAATTCATGAATATAAGTGTTTCACTACTCCAAACCTAACCGATACTCCGAACACTGATATTTCTCCTAATATATCATCAGCAGATATCAAAATATCGAATGTATATAATTATATCAACGAATAAATTAATATCAAATAGGATATAAAAAATATTTCGGACAATCACCAAAACGACTAGGGATTGTTGGCATTGAACCTGTGAAAGTCGAAATTTTCTTGATTCCTGTCATTCATTGTAGCATATATGAAAGTTAAATAGTACTAAACTTATGCTTCAGTTCATTGCACTAAAGCATTTTCGAAGCAAAATGCAATTTACTAATACACAAATATAATATTTTACTAATGAATAACAAATTAAACCTAAATATATATGAGCATGAATATTTTAAAACAAAGTTCCTCGTCAATACGCTTTTAATTATACAAAATTATTCAAAATGCTAATATAAATTGTGTCTTAAATCCATTAATCTTAAAGTCAATATATTTTGAGTTAAAAAAAATAAGATTAATATATTTTCAAAGAAATTTAATTTTCTTGTTTGTAGCAAACATCGCAAATGGTGTTATTAAGATTTTCAGAGATCTATTATCATTTAAAAGTATCTCATTTTTTCTGTTCAAAGTATTAACGAAATTTTTATTCATATTTTATGCAGAAGATCTTTAGTTTTTGGACAGAAACAGTTTCGTCTTTTGAAATCCCCAATATGACACATAAATTTCAATAGTAAACTGTTTGTAAAATGCAACTAACAGTAAGAGTTGAATAATTTCTAAACAATTATTGGAAAAATTATCACTGACATAATTTCTGTTACCCCAAAAAATTGGAAAAATTTTTCTCGAATAAAAATACTTTTCGGTTGTAATAGTTTCTCAAAACTTATGTTTTAATTTTTTTTTTTACCCTTTTGCAATTACAACCTTGTGAAATAATTTTCCTATCCATATTTCCATGCACTGAAAAGGAGTGAAAAAAAGACTAAGGAGCCTCATCATTGAGGAAAGCCGCAAAACCGAAAGCTAAAGCAGCAGACATTCAAAAAAGGCAAAGAACTCCCAAAAAGGCAAAGAACTAGAATTCCCAAGGACACATTTAAATAAAAATTCTCTGAAATTATGTTGCAGAAAAGCAACAAATATTGCACAAATTAATTACAAAAACATTTCAAAATGTGTTAGAAATATTTTTATCGATGGAAAATACCCACGTTTCTAAAAAAACTATTTAAATTGTTTTAAAATATTTTTGATTTATTTGAAACATATCTGTTATTTTTTTAAACATCATATCTCAGATGTTATCTCAAACTTATCAGAAAAAAATTGAAAATAAAAAATACCATTATTTAAAAAAGCTTAGAAGTTATTTGTCACAAAATAGATTTTTTTAATTCATTTAATTCATGGAAAAACCAATGCAAAGAATAGCCAACTCTCTGAAAATGATTCCACAATCCTTTGGCTATATATACCTACTTTTGACCATCACTTTCTCACAAAATATCGAGATTTTTGATATAACACGAAATTTTATTGCTTGACGAAACTTTTTAATTGCTCGTGTGTAATTTCAATGCACTTTACTAGTTCACCAACACTTGGATTTATATTTTTTTCAAAACTATTTGCACTGTATGATGAAACGGTGTGGAGGTTTTTGTACTTGCTTGTGAGACAGGTTCCTTGACCTCGACTTTTAGCAATTACTGAATAGCTATACTTGCACACTATTGCTCTTATCATTTTAACAAATCATTTCGCATTTTTTTTACTATTATTTCGCTACGAAATCTCTGGATTCCTGACAAACCACGCATTTTTAAATGTTTTATGAAGCTGCTTCTTCCCTTTGTCATTTGCCATTGTGTGTCATATTAGTGCATTCTGGGAGTTTTCGAATAATTTATTTTCAAATAATAAACCATCTGGATTCTGTGTGATGGTCTACTGAAGAATCATTCCCTCAGACAATTGCAATGATACTTTTAAAAAAATTCGTGTCTTTAAAGAAAGTAAAAATAGTCATGAATGTATATTTTATAGCTCGACTGTTAAGAACTATTTTCACTTTCTGCAGCACCACTACTTTTTTCTTATCAAACTTTATACCGCTCTAGTGACCTTACTATTGGGACCATACTTTCCAAATTTCAGCTATTCCCTATATTTAAGGGGTCAGAAATCCGAATTCGTCGAAAAAAATATGCTTATTCAGAGAAAGTACGTTTTTGTGTCTGATTTCGTAAGTTAAAATATCTACTGCACTAATTAAATAGCATATTTGGTGTCACTCACTTGAACAGTTGAGATTGAGTCGTAAAACGTGATGATCCAATCAGTAGATGAAAAGTTATTTAGAGTTTATATTTTACGCAAGGTATGTCTTCTGAGTTATTAAGTTTTATATAATAACCGCATAAGTTAACGATCAACTCTAGTTTTGCTGAAATTTATGTTGCCTGTTTTTTTTTTTTCTCATACAAAGGAGTTAGCTTTATAAATTAACGGTCAACTGTCCAAATTTAATAGAAATTTCCTCGTTTGCAGCGTGTTAAAATGGTATCGAAACTATTATGACCATTTAATTAGAAAACAATTGATGCAACGTCTAAATGGGACGAAAAATTTCTTCCAATCTAGCGCAATTTTCTTAACATTCAAGAGGCATTAAATGCATAAACCCGATGAAGTCTACCTTAAAAATTTAAGTTTCTGGTTAATCAAGTCAATCTCAGAAAGAATGTGAAAGAGGTTATTTGGAACAAACAGCGATAAACTCTTTGAATTGAATTTACATATATATAGAACATAATCAATGAAGTTTCGCAAAATCTATGAGCCATTTCAGTATAAAGACTGGTTTTGTTTGAGCAATTAGCGATGTTTTGACTGAATGCCCCGGGTATCGAATAATTGAATTCAAAGGTGAAATGCAATGTTCTGTGTGAGTATAAATGGAATATTGTTTCATTGATTTTACGAAAGAGGAGTAACAATGTGACTGGTAATGCAATAATTTATGAAGCACTTGTCTGATACGATTTTGATAAATTGTCTATTGTTAGAAAGTTTAAAATCTTCATAATGTTGTGTCATGGTGATAAAATGATTTATAAAGCATATTTCTAGCATTAAATACAATTATTTGGTCTATACAAATAATCACGATTAAACATATTGCATACTCCCTTAAATACAACACACTTTATGAATAATTTGTATTGTGTATATTGATTCATGTACCTTATCTTACTATACACAAGAATCTAATGACGGCGTCGCAGTTATCCATTGTGGTCCGTGCATTTCTATTGGCTAGTAAATCACGTGGTGGGATCCAATTTTTCATAATTCATTTCCATAATGTTTTGGTTGTTATCAGCATAATATTAATAAAAGTCATAAATGTATTGTCTTTTATAAATTTTTTGAGTATCCCTAATTGAAAGTTATTTACCTGTACTGTTATTAATGCGTTTTTAATTTTGCATGTTTTCTAAGTTTATTATTATTATTATTATTATAAAAATAACTTGATTCCACGTTACATTTTTAGATAAAATTATTTAAATTGGTGTTTGATCTTGTTAACCATTTTGCAATAGTTGTTTTTTTGGCGCAAATTATATTATTTAATTTTTTATTATTTCTGCACTATATTTGAAGATTATATTTTAAGTCATTCAGAAAGATAGTCTAATCTTATTAACCGTTTTGAAATTATTATCTTTATGCAAATAACATGAATATGCTGTTATAGAGCCGTGATGGCTCAGGGATAGAGCGTTCGCCTTCCAATGACGTGAACCGGGTTCGAATCCCAGCGATGGCTGGTCGATATGAATTCCGCATCCGGCTTGCACTGACCACAGTGTTGACATAAAATATCCTCAGTGGTAGACGACTCATGGGCTAGAGTCCCTTTGCCGTCAGATTAATCGTGGGAGATTTTCATGGTTTTCCTCTCCGTGTACCGCAAATGCGGGTTAGTTCTCTGTAAAAGTGATCCACGAAGGCGAATTTCCCCCCAATACTTGATCCAAAAGTTCCTTTGTCTTCTAATTTGAGTTCAAAATTACAAGGCTACGGAATTGAGCATTAGTAGTCGTAAACCCAAAATTGGGTCGGCTGTTCAGCGAAGATTATAAAATAAAAATATAAAATTTAAAATATACTGTTATAAATTACAGTTAAAGATATCTGTTAAATGATTTAGAATTTAAGTCCAGTTTCATGATAATGAATGTGTTCTGAGTGCGAAGAGATCACCTGAAAAGATCACCTTTTGTAATAAACTCAACAGCTCTAATTCCAAAGTCCAGGACTTCGGCACCAGAATTATTACACTTACTAGAGTTTAAAACGTGAAGAAAAGTAAGTCATTTTGAATTGTATCCATTTTTTTAAACAAGCTTCTTAAATTGTGTGTGAAATTAAATATAAAGTTAAAATAAGGTAAATGTAAAGTTTTACTAACTGTTGCAGAGATGCTACTATTCTGAAATTTCAAAGAAATGCTTTTGAAACATTATGAGTTACATGTGTGTAGTAAAGAAAAACATTTTTGGCTATGAAGATTCATTTATATCTATATCACTCACAAAAGAAATCTGATATTAGTGATATTAGTATAATCATTACTTTCATTATACAAAAGAGAATAAAATGAGCAGACAATATCAACAGGTGGACTACTAATACCATTTATACAACTTAATAAGTTTTTAAATCTAGACCACCGGACACTCAAAAACAAGGCAAATGGAGGCTTGATAACTCGAAAAAAGATCTACTGGTACTTCGATAAAAAAAACTGGAATCCGCTTGCAGGTAGACTAGCATGAAAAAACTTTTAGAGAATGCACATCACGGACTGTCGATTGAATGAAAAATAAGTAGTACAGGTACATTTTAATCATCCATATTTTCAAATGCAGTATAACTTTCGCTATCTAAATTTTAACGATTTCATTTTTGCCGATTTATTTATTTGACTTTATGCTACTATTAAAATTATCAAATATTTACTTAAATTTTCCTATAAAAGAGTAATGAATACTTTCCTAATTAGATAGATATAAGATTAAGTGTTTCCCATAAGATTAAGTGTTTACATAAAAAAAGAAATAAAATAATACATACCAAAAGCAAATTTATTATTACTTCTTTGACGTTTTTATGCAAATGATTTATTTTGATACAGCGCTGCCGCTTGGTGTCTAGTGTAATGCTGACAGGTATCTTTTTTCATTAGCATGTAAGTCTGAATCGTTATTTAACAGGGTTGTTAATTAAATATGTATCTTAGAGTTTAGATTATTTAACTTCAATAAGCTGGGAATTTCAACATGATATTGCGTCCTGTCATACTTTTAGCAGGATGGAGACTTCACTTTGGCCCCCATGGTCCCCTGACCTCAGCCCTTTTGTGCATTTGTAAGATGACGTTACAAGAGCCATTTCACATCTATGTGCTCATTCAGTCTCACACTAAAGTGTATAAAAATGTGTCAGGGAAAGTGTCCAAAAATTTTCACAGGTAATCCATCCTTAAAGAATTGAACATTTTGGAAAAAAACTTTAACATTCAAATACTTTCTCTCGACAGTTTTCAGAAAATTCTTGTTTTAGTCAAAACAAAATCAGCGTGCGATTATGAAACTGTTACATTCACACGAATCACGTAATTCATTAAAAACCAAAACAAAATGTAATAAACTCTTACATATATTTGACAGTGAAACTTTCAATGTTTCAAAATATGGAATAGATTACTTAACTAAAACTTCAAGAAAAATCTTTTTCATAATATTTTGCATAAATGTTATGAATAAGAATTACAAACAGTATTTAAATTTCATAATCACTCAAGTATGTTTTTGTCACTAAAGAATTTTATTAATATAAATTTCTTAAAGCAGAACGAAATATTAAACTGTTATTAATAACATTTGCTAAAAATTTTAATATCAATGAAGATAAACACACCTGGGAATAAATCACTCTTAGGATGATAAATATTATTATTAATCTTATGTTAAAAGAAAAAAACAACATTTCTATACAGAAAAAATTGAAGCACTCGAAAAATTACATCAATATTTTTGGTACAGAACGACTTTTTTCGTGCTCATCTAGTCAAATTCAACTAAAGCAAAATATGACATTTAAGAGAATCCGGTAATTTAATAAAATGTTTCTCATGATTAAATTTCTTAATATCGAAAATTGATCTCAAGTGACAAAAAAAACTAATAATAAACATTATCACTTTCTAAAATATAATAAAATTAAACCATTCAAAAGAAAACCATTTAAAAGTTTCTCTACGAAAATTTTCATTTTGATATTATTATTCAATTCTATCACAAACATAAGAACGGAAATACATTCTTTTTTATTAAACTTTGCATTAAATTCAAAGTCTAAAAAAATGTAACAATTTGGAAACTATTCCGATTTTGAAATACTTGATAAATACGCGATATTTTAAAATACTTGTAATACAATGTTTATAAAAATGAGCTAGATAAGTTCAAAACTTTACTAATAGCTTAAACTTAAAAAAAAAAAATTTTTTTTAATAAGAAAACAATTTTTTCATAAATTATTTTTTAAAAACACCATACCGCAAATCATATACTCTATTAGTTATATAAAAAAGTATGAATTAAACATGGATCAAATTAAGCTAGCTATTGTTTTAGAAAGCTTCCCGATTGCTTTATGAAATTATAAAATAATTCTATTAGTTATATGAAGAAGTATGAATTAAACATGGGTTACATTAAGTTAGCTACTGTTTTATAAAGCTTCCTGATTGTTTCATGGAATTATAAAGAATTCATATACGAAAAAAGTATGTGAAAACTTATTTTTCCTATCTTTTACTCTCATTTTATAGGTGTGCCTGTTCTTAAATGCTTTTAAAATATTAATAAACGCTATTCACGTTTAAAATATCTAAATATAAATCTTCTCTATAAATCAAAGCAGTCAAAAAAAATTTCTTAATTTTGAATTTGTCTAAAAAAATTATTTGAAAAGAGAGAAGATATTTTATAATTAAAAATATTAAACTATTTCACTTTAGCTGAAAAATGTTAAGCATTTTTTATTCGTCCTTAAATAATTAAATTCACAGTTTAAACTTTTGTCTTAACTATTTGGATTACCATTTAATAATAATAATAATAATAAATACTATAGCTTCAACTCAATATTTTTCTTATGCATATTTTCAATGTCATGCAAATTTCATGGTTTTTCTTAAAATTGCCCTTAATGTGTATTTTTATTATCCTCATCACAAGAATTATAATTGAAATAAGTTAATTATTAAACGACAATGAAACAAAAAGTTTTCGATATTTAACTAGTTAGAGTTAAGAGAGGCTGATGATGTAAGTAATAGGGAAACACATCAGTATGAAATATGCAGACAAAAAAAGTCAAGTTATAGTTTCAACCTCCAATTAAACCTGTTTTACTTCTTTTTGTAATATTAACCTCTCCACACTAACCAGTTAAATATCAATAACAATTTTGTTTTATCATGGATTAACAATTAATTTGTGACCTTTAGTATACTTTTTGATGAAGATTTTAAAAAATACATATTAAAAAGCGGCCTTTACGCAACCACCTGTATACTCATAGATTACATGGATTTTGATAATAGTGAGTTTTATGTATGACCTAGATTGGTTAAACCTTTCATAAAATTTCCTGATTTGTGCATTTTATCTACACTGCAAAAATTCAGGATCAAATTACGTTATAAAGTACAGGCAGTCTGGGTGCATCATCAATAAAGTACATTATTACAGTAATATTATATTGTTATTTTTACAGCAACATTTAATTAAAGTTATTCAGTGGTTTTACGGTAATCATTACAATGAAAATCGCGGTATACCAAATTTTTTGTTCCGCAAAATATTCCGGTAAAAATAGATTTCATGGTAAAAACTACCGGCACCCTGAGTGGCAGGACTGTTTACCGTTACTTGATCAGGGTTTTTTTTACAGTGAGGTTTAGAAATCTTTTGAAGCCAAAAGCGATACACTGACATAAAGAACTAATAAAAATATTTAAATTATATGAACTATATTCTTTTTGTGTTCATAGAGTATTAAATTAAAGTTTTAAAATCTTGTTTTTGTTGCTTAAAAACTGCATAATCCCAAAAAATATTGAATGTTAAAGAACATAACAGGGTATAAATAAAAAATTTTTTTAGATATTTATAATTATTCTGTTTTTAGTAATATAAGAGTTTTTTTCATGAAAATCTGCTTTTATATTAATTTTCGTAACATTTCATGCTTTTTAAAATAAATTATGTGATTTAAAATACATTTTTAAAAAAAAACCCTGCATTCAAAATTATAGGAAAGAAATTTTTATTATCAATTAGCATTTTTAACTATGTTTATAACGAATATGTATATTAAAACGGAGGTTTTCATCTATGTATCTACTACTTGAATAAAATTAAATTGCATAATTATGAAAATGACTAATCTAACATAAGTTTTAAAATACATATTATAAATTAACTTAAAAAATTCATTTAATATGCAACTCTTATTATGCTAGCAACGTAAAAAAAAACGTTTGTAAAAGTTTCAGATGTGTTTTTATTTACTCCTTGAAATGGAGTAAATTTCTTTTTATCTGCAACTACAATGTAGTATCTTTCATACTTTCATTTACGGATATAGTAAGATATATAACCATATCAAATGCCTCATAAAAAAATTTGCGACGTAGGAAACATCAAGCTGACTTCTGCTTTTATCGCACTAATTTATTAAGGAACAAAAAAAAGAACAGTAATTATTAGAAAATTACTATTCATTCAAAATTTACTAATTAATGGATTCATTTGACTTTATAAGCCTCTCCAATTTTATTTGAACCGCGGTTTTTGAGACAAGCCTGCAATATGAATTACTTAAAGACCAACATCAGCTGAACTTTCAATATTTATCGCATGTTTTATTTTAAAATTATTTTTGCGTTATTTATTGGTCAACTTCCAGAAATGTCTTGCATAAAGGCCAAAGGGTACATTCCAAGAAAACATCCCAAAAAACATTTTTTAACATTCATTACATAATTTTAAAAAGATTGTGAAGAAATTTCTGAAAATTGAAAGAGATGTTTTGTGTTGCGCATGCACTATTTTCAGATAGCGTCAGCTCCATTTGCCTCCATAATTGGAGGAATTAATTTCATAACAATTCATTATGCGTTTTTATGCTCTCATTCAAAATAGCTTAACGTTTCTTGCAACTGTTAATTTTATTGCAAATTTCCATATTAATAACTGTTGCTGTGGGGCATTTTAAGTCAAATAAGACTTTAAATCATCGTTTTTTCTTAATTATAATATAATTAAAAACTAAATAAAAATAACTGTGTGGTCTCTGACATTAAAATTAATTTTGTTTGATTGAAGCAACTTTGAGAGAGCATTTGCCTCATTAAATTAAATTTCTGTGATTAAGAAAAATAAATACGTTTTCTAAGTTTGAGAATAATAATTTAAACTACTAAGTACCATTTTTTTAAAATTTCATTAATGAATTGAAATATTTTAATTAACTAAAAAAAGTTTTTTCTAGTCTTACGATTTAAGAATTATATTTACAAGAAAACGCATAGCTTATAAGCTTAAATCTTAATTACTCGCTTTATTTGTCTTATAAATATAAAATTTAATTAATACATAAGAGATGTTGAAAGTTTTTCTTTATTGCTAACTGAATGCCCGTTATTCTCAGGGGGTGAATTTAGAAAAAGAGAATTATTAGATCTATACTGAGAAACACAACGCAATCAAGCTCAAAACCGAAAGGCATATAACGACACAATTAAAGAACTTGATGGAAGAACCAGGTGAATGACATTTTTAGGGGAATTAAAGAGTTAAAGAAAATAACATAAAGTGGTTGAGTCAATATGGATATGTTTCATGTAAAAGAACTATCTTTGCTTTCACTTTTATCTCAACGTAACTAATCCATATTAGTTTTTAGAACACTTGCATGATTTTTATTTCAAATTTGGCAGTGGTAAGTATAATAAAACAGAGAATTATTAGTCCCACCTTCTAATAAATTGGTAATAAAATAATTCGGATCTATAAGTTCTTTTTTCGTTCTGAAAATGTCACTTACCTGGTTCTTCCACTAATTTTTTAAATTAATGTTACTAAAACAATTAAATTTTTTTTTATTTAATGTTATATGTTTTAATCTACGGTGGCTTTACGTTATTGAAGTAAGCAAAGCTCGTTGTGTATAATTCCTAATATTGTAATAAAGATAAAGCATCTCTTTTATTTATGTATTTAGCATCTCTTGGCATGATGCTATTGCTTGCGGTCAATTCATGATAGTTAAAATTTACCACTATTAAGTGATTTTCTCAAGTATATATCCCTTTCGTGGGGCCGTAAAACACTTAATACCAATGTATCGGAATTAAAACTTATTGGAGCAGTTTTAATAATCACCAAATATATAAATACAATATTTTATATCTATATCTATATTTATTTTATATTTATATCTTATTACATAACCCTTCAATATTTCAGTTTATATATATTTGTCAGTAGCAGCCAACTAAAGCCGATTTTTTTAAATTAAGTTTTAGAACTTTTTAAGAATTTTGGAGCAAGACTATTTCTCTATTTGACATTTAATTTACTATTAAATTATTTATAAGTAGTGGTGAAAAAAAGTTATTTTAGTTCTAATTCATTAAAATATTAATACTCTATCTTAGCTACCACAGGAAAAAGTATTTTCTGAGACTACGGAAAACCCGTTGTATAATTCTTATCAAAACCAATTCGCCAATTACCATAATACCAGTAGAACATATTACTGTCAGTGATACATATGAATTAAGCGTCATCTGTGAATGGCGATTTCTTACGGTTTTCTTCAAAGAATTTCTCATTAATCTTTCCTCCATGAGTTTGGCTTTTTACCACATAGCTTATTGTATTTTATTTCAATTAAGACACATTATCAATGTTAATTGAGCATTAGTGTCTATGTTACCGGCAAAGTATGAAACGCCGGCATTGTATCGAATGCCTAGTCAATGTATAGAATGCCTGACGTTTTTAGGCAAAGTATGAAATGTGAGAATTATTACATACTTTCCCTAGGCATTATATAGATTGCCTAATTCTAATTAGGTATGAAGTAAACGTCCTGATGAGGTTATTACGTAAATGATGTGCATGTTACTATGAATGACCGAAATCGCTGGTTGTTGACTTTCACCGGTGAATGTTGACAATCACATAGTCGCTTTGGTGAATGTCCGAGATATTTATTGCATCCAATTTGATATTAATTTATTCGTGGATATAATTACATTTATTCGATATTTTAATACTTACTGACGATAGATTAGAAGAAACATCAGTGTTTGGAGTATTGGGCAAATATATACCGGGCAATGGCAATTGACCTTAAAAAACATCAGTGTAGGGCATCCCGGGCAAATGTATACCGGGCAGTGACACTGAACCTTAAAAAAAATCAGTGTAGGGTATACCGGGCAATGGCACTTGATCTTAAAAATACATCAGTGCAGGGTATACCGGACAATGGCACTGAATCTTAAAAAAACATCAGTGTAGGGTATACCGGGCAGTGGCACTTTAAACCTAGTATGTGTTTCGGACATTTACCAAAGGTCTAGTCATACTAGGTCTAGTTAAGTGCCATTGCCCGGTATACATTTGCCTGGTATACCCTACACTGATGTTTTTTTAAGGTTCAGTGCCACTGCCCGGTATACATTTGACCGGTATACCCTACACTGCTATTTTTTTTTTAATGTCAAGTGCCATTGCCCGGTATACCCTACACTGATGTTTTTTAAAGGTCAAGTTGCACTGCCCGGTATACATTTGCCCGATACTCCAAACACTGATGTTTCTTCTAATCTATCGTCAGTAAGTATTAAAATATCGAGTAAATGTAATTATATCCACGAATAAATTGATATCAAATCGGATGTAATAAATATTTCGGACATTCCCTAAAGCGACTATGTGACTGTCAACATTCACCGGTGAAAGTCAACAACCACTGATTTCGGTCATTCACAGTAACATGCACATCATTTACATTATAACCTCATCAGGACGTTCATTTCATGCTTTGCCTAAATAGCATTTGGCATTCTATAGAATACCTAGGCAATGTGTGAAATATAAATCATTTCATACTATGCCGGCTAATTTTAGGCATTCTATACAATGCCGGACTTCATACTTTGCCGGTAACATCAATAATATTCAGATTTTTACGGTTATCAAAAACGCGAATAAATATCTTTTCTACTTATTTTTGCTTTTTAGTTCAGAAGTTAATCTTTTTATTTCAATTAATACACATTACCAGCATTATAGCACCATTGTCGTCAATGATAGTATGACGATCTCTTACGGTTTTTCTAGACTAATAAATTCCTTTACTCCATTTCTTTTTCTTTTTAGTATAAAGCTTATGATATATTTAAAATGCTTGTGATATATATAGAAATGTGATATATTTAAAAATTGTTTAACCTACTAAGCCGGGAAAATATATATTTAAATAAAAACATCGCAAAATACTCTTATTTATTATGTAAGAATCTCTGCAATTTATTGATTTTTTAGTAAAATGATAAATAAGATAAAAAGAATTGTGTTGCATTAGAGACAGATTACAATCTATATGAATTATTAAACTTTTCAATTTATTTCTATTTAATAAATTTCAAGTTCTGACTGTGCTTCAAATTTTCAATTTTATCGTTCAAGATTTTGCTGACATCAAAATATCAGATTGATGTCAAGAACCCGAAAGAATTGTGTGAAGGAACACTAAAACTCGAATTATCACCAAAGAAAGCTTTCGTATACAAAATAAATGATGTAATTAAATCTAAACAAATAACTTATAATGGAAAAAATTTACGTCAATCTTACCCACATTCATGCCATACCTGAATTATAATCGCCTCTGAAAATGTAATTTTGGTGCGCTTGTGCTATTAAGTAGATAGTTTACAATCGTGTACGAGTTAGCATGAGTTTGTTCTTGATTTTCAACCTGTGAATGTACTGCAACAAAAGTTTGCTTTTATACAACGTATGTATGTTTTTATTTGTATAATAAGGAGAATTATATTTTAATTTTTAAATATATGTAAACGGTATTAAATAATTTTATAACATATAATTTATGTTCACTTCTGTTCTATTAAGCCTAATTCGAATTCGTCTTTATATTATATGAATGCTATAGGTTGGTTTGATTCATAAACTAATTTTATTTTGAGAATTAGTGTGGCGTATCCTAAATTCACTGCTTTTACTTTAAATTGTGGTAACTGTTCTTATTTTAGATAACTTAATTTAAATATGGATAATTATATTTTAATTTTTAAATATCTGTAATCGGTATTAAATAATTTTATAACATATAATTTATGTTCACTTCTGTTCTATTAAGCCTAATTCGAATTCGTCTTTATATTATATGAATGCTATAGGTTGGTTTGATTCATAAACTAATTTTATTTTGAGAATTAGTGTGGCGTATCCTAAATTCACTGTTTTTACTTTAAATTGTGGTAACTGTTCTTATTTTAGATAACTTAATTTAAATATGGATAATTATATTTTAATTTTTAAATATCTGTAAACGTTATTAAACAATTTTATAACATATAATTTATGTTCACTTCTGTTCTATTAAGCCTAATTTGAATTCGTCTTTATATTATATGAATGCTATAGGTTGGTTTGATTCATAAACTAATTTTATTTTAAGAATTAGTGTGGCGTATCCTAAATTTACTTTTTTTACTTTAAATTGTGGAAACTGTTCTTATTTTAGATAACATAATTTAAATATGGATAATTATATTTTAATTTTTAAATATCTGTAAACGGTATTAAATAATTTTATAACATATAATTTATGTTCACTTCTGTTCTATTAAGCCTAATTCAAATTCGTCTTTATATTGTATGACTGTTATGGTTTGGTTTGATTCATAAACTAATTTTATTTTAAGAGTTAGTGTGGCGTATCCTAAATTTACTGTTCTTGCTTTAAAAGTATATCAAAACTAGTTTCAATGACTTATATGTATCATAGCGTATTGTTATCATAAATTTTAGAATTAGTAAAGATCAAAAATAGTGGAAACTATTTTACATTAAAATTAGTGTAATCATACAATCCTAATGTTTCAGTACGGCACTTTTGATGTCATGAATGTTGTCGTCATTTTTACTCTGTTGTCATCATTTTTACTAAGATATACTAAAAATTTTAAATGTTTACACAGTATTATTTAATTGTTTATTCATTATTGTTTATCATGGAGAATCGACCGCCCTATGTAGGAGTCATGGAACTAGCCTTGCATCAGAAAGGTTCTGGGTTCGAATCTCGGACAAGGCATGGTTGTTCTTTCATTCTCTGCTATCTGTCCTTTGGGGGAAACGTGGCCAACAAATCTGCCCTTCAAATGCCTGTATGACGATGGTCATTCCCTAGGCGGGCATCGGAAAAAAATTTATTAGGGATTTAAATTTGCTGTTTTTATTTTGTCCTATTTTAAGAAATATTGTAGCTTTGCCCCCCTTCCTCCCACCTTACAATACCCCTTCTAAATGCATGATACATAAATCTTACTTTCGAAGAACTCGTTTCGATTTAAGATTAGTTATAACTGAATCTCTATTGTTAAATTATGTGTACTCAAACTATTGTCAATCTATATAAAATTATTATTAATTTTTATAATTGCTTGCATTTAATTTAAAAGTAATTATAACGCTGCATTTTGTATACGAAACTTTTTCCGATTAATAAATGTCGACTACATACATTGACAGAGAAGTGTTTTGATAGCATGAGATGGGAGGGAGGGCGGCCACTTTAACTCAAGAGCTTTTCATTTTGAATGGCGGAACCAATTTCTCTCCGAAAATATTTAACTTCTTGACAAAATAAGTAAATAGTTTCCAAAAGGGTTCAGAGAATTTAGATGAAATTACAATATTTTAGAAATAGTCTTAACACTTAACATATAAAGAAATTCGTTATTCAATTTCTCAGTCCGAAATAAAGTCAACAATGAGTGAAAAGAAATTTCATGTACTAATTTTGTCTTGAAATTATTTTTGTGAGCCACTATATCTTTGTTAATCTTTAATGAATTATTTAAAAAAAAAATATTTACCTGTGAGAAATCTCTATTGGTACAGTAAAAAGAAATGATAAATGATGATAAAAAAGATTAATTATGATATGAAATTTTTAGCTTCATATGAGAAAAGGGTATTTGTGAAAAAAATAGCAAAAGGAAGAAATTTTGAGTATTTTATACGAAACTTTATTTCTGTATATTTTTAACCAGCCTTAGTGTAGTATTTTTTGGTGGAAACTAACCCACATTTGCGTTTCATTGAAAGGAAAACCACCATCCCGCGGTTAGTCCAACGGCAAGGGGATTCAAATCTCCATGATCCGTCGACCACTGATGATATTTTACGTCAGCACTGCGATCAATGCGAGCTGGGAGCAAAATTTATTCCAAACAGCCACCACTGGATTTGAACTTAGGTCATCTCATTGCCAGATGAGCGCTCCTTCCCTGAAAAATCCCGACTCTACTCATGTGCATTACTATTATTCTATAATAATATTTTGTATTACTCAAATGATGATTTTACCCTTCATTTTGGAGAGTTGTTGTCAACGTATTGGTAAGCTACATTTTCCGAAGATAAATTTTTACATCAGAGAGGCCATTGAAATAATACGTCAGGATGGTTTTGATTATTTTTAAATTCTGTCTCTGATTTTTAACAAAAAAGAAAAAAAAAGAAAAAGCAAAAACACGTTTCTTTCCTATGCCTACGTAATGAAATCGCAACACTGCCATTGTTTTTGGCTTTAAGATAAACTTTTATTGTTACAATCTAATTTTTAAAATTGTAGTTTTAAATTCAATTAAAAGGCCTACACATGAAACTGCTTATACCTGATTGGCCTAAACATGATTTCCTCATTTTAACGCTATTTTAGATAATATATTTGCATTCTTTTAATTTTATACATACTATTATTGTAATTATACATACTTAAGGTACTATTGTAATACATTCATAGTCACATATAGTGCCACATTGTGGGCCCCCAAATCGGCCTAAAATAATTTCCTTTGATAGGGTACTACAGTACTTGGCCCAGTTTTAATATTATGAATCAATATTAAGGGTTGATATAGGGCCATGTATGAATGCCGTATATATATTGTTACAGCGACTTCACCAAGAAAGGACGCCTTAAAAGAGGGGGTGAGGTGCATGAGGTCTGTGGCCAATTTTACTCTCAATTTGAGTAGTAATCTAGTTAGAATAGTAGATATGTAATTGATGTATTCAGGATTGTCAATTAGCCTAGATTAAAATTAATTCTAAATTGTATACCATTCGTAGATATGTAATTGATGTATTCAGAATTGTCAATTAGCCTAGATTAAAATTAATTCTAAATTGTATACCAGTCGTAGATATGTAATTATTTAATTTAATTTAGATTAACAACTAGTTGAAGATTTTGAGAACCACGTGCGACATTATGGATAATGTCGAATTTAACTTAATCTTTCTGAATCACAACGCGATGTAAATTACACTCCGAAACAATATTTACATTTTATTCTATTTAAAACAAATTTTAAAAATCCTTGAAAAAAATTTTTTAACTTTTATTTGCCCGAAATTAATTTTTATTTCGAATTCAATATTTTTTTCATTTGATTTTTCGTTTCAAATATTTTGTTACTTTTTTTCTCCTTTGAAAGAAAAAATAAGGTAAGTGATTGTAAGGTCTTATTTCTTCTTTCGTATTCAGGCGCTTCTCCCTTTCCTGAAAGCAAAATTATCATGTCACAAATCACCTCTTCCCTTTAATTGCTTGCGTAATATGAATTTGGAAGACGCAATCATGTTACTTGTCTGAAGTTCTGGAATATAAGTATTCTTGTTGTGTATCATATTTGCTTTGAGTTTTCTGAGATTTCAATATCACTTTCGTTTTTTTTTTTTTTTTTTTTTCATGCGTAAATGTTAATTTGGGCCCAAAATAATAATAACTTTTTGCTTTAATTTTTGATAAGAATTCCAAAACTACAACTCCTTTACATTGAATTAATAATAAAATTTTTATTTTGACCTTTATTATTAGATGAACATGAACTTCACTGAATAGAAGCGTGCCCTATCTCCTCCCGCGTATTAGTAACCAGATTTAGATAGAAATTAACGCACTCCTCTCTTACCTTAAAATCTAAATTATATTCATTAAGTGCTTTTTTCTCGAAGTTTTCTTAAGTTATTGATTGAGGGTAAAATTAATAGTCGTCACAGGGCGACTAAATATGATAGATGGCGATTAAAAAATTGCTTTCCAGTTGCCATCCTATCAACTCTTTTGACGTCAAACATGCACTTCGTGTAGATTTTAATACGATTTTTTAAAATAAGTATAGAACTATCGCGAATATTTTTAAAATATTTGAAAATCAATGTATCTTACGCTTATTTTATAAAATGTTTCTTAATTTTAGCAATATACCTTATAATTTTCATCATATTTTGAGAAATACTACTATTAAAAAATTACTAAAATTAACAATATCAACAGTTTTTATTTTTATCTATTTACAATTTCCAATTTTCTAAAGAAGGAACACATGTCATATATGTCTTGTTATAAATTCTACAACTGGCCACTGGCCAGCATAGAAATTTCCTGATTTGGATTTAAACTTATTGATCTTTTATAAGTATTAAAAATATCTCTAGTGAAATAATTTGTTCTGCATTTTTAATATAATATTTTTGAAAAAATTATTGCTTTTAATTGTAGATATAATGTTACCAGACTCTGAATGCGCCTCCTAACATTGGAAACAAGTTTCATTAATATTTATTACGTAAAAAATTGCTGAAATCTATTTTTTTTAGTCATTTATAAGATTTTTATTTTTAAAACGATGCATTGAAATATTTCGAAGAATAACCTAATATTTTATATTAGTTATACTATTTCTTTGTGTCCGTTAATTTTTATTGAAGTTATATAAAGTCTTAAGGGTATCTTCATATTTCTTAAAATGTTGACCATTACAAATAGGCTACTCTATAAAATGACGCACAGTTCAAATACAATTAAACTCAATGCGAACTTTTTAGTTTTTCAAAACTTCGACTGCATATAATTATTGCCGAAGGGTCAAATTAATTTCGCCGCAAATTCTGCTTTGTTCAAAATTTAAAAAAAAAAAAATATTACTTATTTTGATACTTCTAAAACATATTAAGCTTCAATAAATAAATGCAATTAAGTGTATAAATTATAATTGTTTTTATTATTTTCCTTAACAAACCACAGCTTTAGAATTCTGAACAATAGGTTCTTAATTATTTGTTTTACTTTCAAATAAGGTTGAATTTCTTTTTAAAAATAATTTAGCAGTAACTACCATTTCATAGAGCATGATATTTCCATGTATTTTAAGCTCAAGTATGAATACCAAAAAAAGAAAACATTGAAAAGTTCTTTTTACGTATAATAAAGAAAACATTCATGAATTCTTTAAATAACTGAATTCTGGGGTTCATAATAGGAATAAAACTATTCTATTTAGTGGTTTTCAAATATTTTTCTTATATAAATATTAATCTTAAGAATGATGCACTTCAACAACTTGTCCATTGTCTTTTATAAAAATTAATTAAACGTGTAAAAATAACTCCTCGTGGTTTTTTACTTTCTTTAAAATTCTAATTTTAAAAATTCAACATGTATAAATCAATTTACATTTTACCTTTTTAATTCTGGTACAATTATATTACTCTATGTTACTGACGTTTCTGGTAAAAAAAGAAGACGTAATTCTTCTGATAAAACCAAAATATGCTGTATTTAAATCATTCATTTTGTAATTTTTTTCGTTCGTATGGTAATGGTTTGACAGAAATTATGGTTTTCAAAACTATAGTTCCTATTATCATACATTTAATAAAAATACAAACTGAAAATTAAATTCAACCTGATAAATGGGTTTTGTGAAATGCTCTAAGTATCACTATAAAATTATAAAATTTTACCACATTTACTACCTAGCAGCATGTTAATAAAACCCTACTTTCTTGTTAACGTTACAGAGAGTAATTACGAAAATGTGCCGGTGAAAATTTCTTGTATTTTGGTGAGCCCGGGGTGTCAGGAACACAGTAAATTTTACCACATTCTTTCTGTAAATTTTACCACATTCCTTTTTGAATTAGAATTTTCAGTTTTTGTTTTTTATGTATTTCTAGTTCTTTTACTTTCATTAATTTATGTTAATAAATTTTTATTGCGTCATTTTGATTAAAATCACCTTCTATTCAGTTTTTCTAACATTGAATTGTATTTATCATTTTAATGTGTTTATCTTAAAATTATTATGAATCTCATGTAATAGTTTTATAAATAAAACAAACTGCATCTCCAATTATTTTAGGTATATTTGATTTCACTTTTTAGTCACCTTTTTATATTAATAATGTAGTGATTAATCGTATTTTATTTATCATTTTAATGTGTTTATCTCAAAATAATTATGAATCTCATATAATAGTTTTATAAATAAAACAAACTGCATCTCCAATTATTTTAGGTATTTGATTTCACTTTTTAGTCACCTTCTTTTTATATCAATAATGTAGAGATTAATCGTGTCACTCAAATTTCTTTTTGTCAAAAATTTGCAGTCCCTGCCTTACATTTATCTCTAATTTTAAATAATTAATAAAATAAAACAATTTAGATATTCGATCTTTTTTTAGCGAAATTCTTTAAAATTACCTTCAAAAAAGTACGATAAAATACTTCTTAAAATACTACAACCTTTCCCTTTTACTAAATGCTTAACTAATGTTTAACCAAAAGGAGTGAGATTTTTTTCATAACCAGTTTATTATTTCATATAAGCCGGAATAGAGATATCAAACAGAAAACTTTGAAAAAAGATTTAGAAGAAAATAGTTCAATATTGCTGCATTCAAGTTATTGATTGACAATTGCGTCAACTGAGTTAATTTCGTATATCAGGGGGTCTGTCTTTCCCATCTGAGGAAAGCAGATATTGAGTAAAATGTTGCCAAAATGTTCCTTTTCGTTTTTTAAGCAATTTTGTTTGACAGGAAGAGTAGGATACTCCCTCGATTAAAGGAAAACTCGTAAAAAAACTCAATAATATGTACTTTTTAAGCATTTTGTAGTAACTTTTTATCACTTAAAATTCAAAAGGAATAATTATAGTAAATTTATTTACTTTAATAGTAATTTATATGAAAAAGATAAAGCATCAGTAAAATAATTTATTGAAGTGAATAATTACCGTAAATTTAGTAAATTTATTCACTTTAATAGTAAATGATATGAACAAGATTAAGCGTCAGTAAAATAAATGTGTTATTTATCTTTACGGTGCTTTATTTATCAATTAGTTGAAACCTAGGGAAAATAATAGTACATTTTAAAAATATTATCCTGAGTTTTTTAAAAAGTTATGAAGGGCAAAGAAAGTTTATATAACAAAAAAATTTTAATTTTACTTTAAAGTCATTATAAGTTTCTTTAAACACATTCATTTTAATTAATTTCAAAAATCACCACTAGTCACTAGTTTTATTTTATAGAAGCAAAACTAGCTTTTTAGACGAAAGGAAATATATCACCTTCATAAAGCTACACCTTAAAATATTTTACCTCTAGACTTTGGTCAGTGACTGTCAAAGAGCGTAAAAATCACTGAAATTTATCCCTGTAAAGCTATCATGACCATAAAAATGAAATGAAAAATGGTCTGCCCATTTTTAAAGGAAGACATGTATACCAACTGTAAATGAATCCGTTATTCTCTTAAAAGTTCTCACTACTTAGGACCGTTACGTTGTTCGAAATTCAAACTAGATTTTTTTTTGTTGAATAAATTTTAAATAATCTATATATATATTTCTCTTATGCGGCGACAAAAAAAGCTTCATTACAACTCCCCGAATGGCAACGTTAGAAAATCGACCAATGATTGCATCTAAAAATGTCACATGCCAAATCTAGCTGAGGTGGCTCAACATATAGCGCTTTTAAAAACGGAAACAATAACCAGAGTGAGCATTATCAGGTTGTTCAATTCAGCTGCGGCAATCTCATACTATTAAGCTAGGCAGAAGTGAGTAGTAGATCTCTATTTTAGTATTTCGTCGAAAGCGCTTTTTTTCACGAATTTATATATATAATTCTCTTACGTGGCTCCCAAATTTTGGCTGAAGTACTTTGTACAACTAAATAAGATTCTTTTCACAACACTTAAATATTTACTTTATTTTCTTCATTTATAGAGAAAACAGTCGGCAAAGGATTCTGTTAGGTTAAAAAACATTTCGCTAAAAAAAGAACGAATTCTAAAAGAAATAAAAATAAACAACTTGAAAAATAAAAATGCTGCTGCCAGCCATACAATTTTTTGAAAGTTAACTTAGCAACATAAATCAAAATGACATAGAAGCGCAACTAGATCAAAATAATGATACCTGAGCGCTTGATACCTGAGCGCTCAAAATAATGATACCTGACGTAACAAATCCTTCAATTCTATAAGTGTTGTATTTCCAATGCCCAAATTAACAACAGAAATTTCAAATTAATATTGAAATGTACAGGTTTAGAATTTTCTACAGTGAAAAGTTTTTGGAACTTCAGTATTCAAAAAAGTATACAAAAGCTAGACGTTAAGAACGTATCCAATGAGCGAGCATTGGATTGCGAAGCAATCCGAAATGAATTGCGAAAGTAGTTCCGGGGGTTGGCGAGCGCCAGTGAGCAGGGGGCGAAGCCTCCTAGTATAATTCTAATATCCACCAAGAAGTGAGAGAATTGCTTGTTCGTTGCCTGTGATTAACAGTATAGATTGAATGCAAGAGAGTTCTGTTCTACCGCTGGTTAGGATCGAACCCGGTACATTTCTCTCCATAGCCTAATGATATCATGCAGTTAGGAAGCTTTATATATATAAACAGCTTTATATAAATTAACAGTAATTTCTATTAATTTTGCTTAAATTCGTTACAATTATGGCTACTGAATTTTTTTAGGAAGAGAGCTCTCCGAATTATACGTTAGTTTCCTAAATTATAAACAGCCCGAATAAAACATACATAACTGTATACAAACAGACGAAGTGCTTTTATTGAGTCGATTTCTTCATAGGCTTTCATTTAGTCACATGATTTAGATTTAGTCAAGTTATTTAGCTACTTTCAATTGTAGCGCAAAATATTTATCTGCAAGTTAGGACAAGGAATACTGTAAATAAAGTGCAGCTGTTTTTCTTGATAACTGGAGCGATATTATTTTTAATTACATTTCAGTTTTTGCTAATTATATTGTAAACAAAGTAACACTACATAAAATTAAAAATGTCAACATCAATTTTGCACGCCATTAGTTTGTTTTAAAATGCATTAAGGCAAAGAATATTAATTTTTAATTAAACTTGTGTATTTGCTAATTGCTATCATTTAAAATGCATGCTCATTAAATTGCTTAGGCTAATAGCGACTCTAGAAATATTTAGTTTAAGAAACACTGCTTGTTTTATATTTTAAAATTTGCTCATTGTCAGATAAACCTAATTAAATTTTATGGAAAAGAAAAATTTTTTGAAATTCGTATTTGTCTCAAACAATTTTAGAAACATCTTCATCACCCTATCATCATATCAGTAACAATTTAACTTCTTGTTGAAAGAAAGTTCAGAAAATTGCTCTCATCTCAAGCCATTTACAAAATTAATAATAACTTTTAATGTTTGAAATTCGTTTTTCGACGTTTTAAATAGTAATTTTGACAAAAATAATGGCATTATTGAATGTCTTTATTATAATTTGAAGATCTCTATATTGAAGATAGTATTAAGATTAATATTAATTAACGATTCGTAAAATTTTAAGTACCAAGCAATATAAGTAAAAAACACCTTTTATCATTATTTTTGCTCTTCCATTACTTCCATTTTTATTTTATTCATGATCGAACACGTTTTACTAGTGAGTGTCTTCATATTTGATTCAGAAAATTACTCACAAAAATTGCTCTAAAACCCTGTCACTTTTAAATCCTTAGATATTTATTATTTTAGGGTGAGATTAGTTTTCCAGAGGTGTTGATAGTGTTGATTCCTATATCATATCGATTTTAAACGCAAAAAGATGCAAAATTTGGCAACATTGGCAAATTTGGTTTGTAGGTTCACATCTCGTGAAAACCTGATTGAAAAATCTCTCTAAATACATTCCGTAATGCATTATCAGAAATAAAAATTTCCATTTTTCAAGATTCGGCAAGTTTTTAGTTGCATTTTGTTATTTTTGACCATTATTTTGTACTTTGCTTAGTTTTATTTTTAAAGAGACTGCTTCCATATTTGATTGGGTTTTGGAATTGCCCAAAACTATTTGTTTATATATAGTTTTTTCCTATATTACAGGATGTTGCAGAGGTTGGAGCGTATGCTGGTTAATCAGGATCTATGGGCTCAATTTTTTGGTGATGGTTTAGCATTCATTTACTCAGGATCCTTTTATTTTGTCCTGCAGTTCCTTATCAATTGTGTAGTAGATATTCCTGTGAGCTGAATACTTTTAAGTAATGACGAAATAATCACTGAGAACATTTCCCAGGAAGTGGTTTCAACAAAAACGAAGAAATATATATATATATAAAAAAACGTCAGTATTTTCTTTCCCTTCATTTTTTGCAGTGTGAACATTGATTTGCCCAACATTTCAAAAAGTTATAAAACATCAAAAAAAATCTTAAAAATAAAATATATTTCCCAAAATCAAAACCCCTTTTGGGTAAATAAGTCGAAAAGTAACGCATTTATTTTCTCTTTTTGTCGTGATGACCTTATTTTGAAGGAGACGCTCCACTTATCCTACAGTATAAACTCAAATTACCCCACTTTTTAACACACGTTTATCACCAAAGCTTTAGAATCCACTTTTTCTGAGAAGTGCAAGACTAAAGTATGTTGAGGTCTGCAATCTTTTCGAACCAAAGAGATTTAACTAGCTTAAAAACTAGATAAAACATAAACTAATATCGGTAAAAAGAATTCAAAAGGGTTCATAGAAACGCTCCAATTTTTCTCAGTATGCGTTCATTTGTTACAAATACAAATTCTGAAAAATGCTATCTGACTTAAATTTTGTCCGCAGGCACTTAATACTTGAAGAGATAAAGAATTTCGTTTCGGTCTTTTTTAGCCATATCCCGATAAGGGTTCTAGGTACTCGATTCAACGCTCTCTCTTTTTACTTTCGGAAACAAAAAACGAATCAAATTATTCAAAATGCTTTCGTTGATTTTAGAAAAAAAAGAAACTCTTTTTCTCCGCCAAGGGAAAGAGATTCTGAAAAATGAGAACACCTATCTTTATTTCGAATTTAAGAAGATTGAAATAACGTTTCGAATTTTAAAGGAAAAGACGTTTTAACTTTAAGTCGAATAAACACTTTATAAATATTTTGAAAGAGTTCTTTGTAAAAGTATTAAGTAAAACGTGTAAAAAAAATAATCGAGAAATAAGAATATAATTTTAGGAATACTTACAAATCTATCTTCAATGATTTCAGCTTTTTATCAAAAAATATTTTCAATCTTAATGTTTGTCATACCTTTGTCATTTCTTATATATTTTTTTAAACTCATAAAATGCCTGAAGGCGTTTAGACAAAATGTTGAGCTTTTCAAAACAAGTAAACTTTAAAAAAAATTATCAAAGTAAAAAAGAGAATGAATATGCTAAATTTTAAAAGCATTATTTCTCAAATCTTTTTATCCCTAAAAGAGAAAAGATGACTTCATGGAAAATGATTCATTAGAAATACGAAAGTTGTATGAACTCGAATAGAAATTTACATATGAATCAAATTTATCGGAAGCTTTCTCTTTCAACTTCAGTATATTTGATAGCAAAGTGAATTATAATTCAAAATTTAAATTTTGTTTAGTACAATAGATATGTAATATTCTTAGAACCAATAATTTAAGTATAAAGTAATATCAGACAAATGAAAAATCTTTCACGTTATGTAAATTTAATTTATTTTAAAATTGCATATCATTACTTGTACATGAACATAAACATGATTACATAATATTTTTAACAAAAGTAAGCAATTCCCCACCACTCCAGTCATTTGAAAGGGCGTCACATTCTGTTTAACATTTAGTTTGCTAATTTTAATTATAGTAGTTTAACCCTTTAAAAAGCACCAGTCTTTTTCCGGAAAAACTGATAAAAAAAATAACTGAGTCATCTTTTTGACTGAAAATGAATGGATAGATATAATGTAAATTATTTTTTTGCAGTTTCAGTTGGGAGTTTAACTAGGAAGCGGGGGTGCTGTAAAAGTTATAAAAGAATTACTGTACAAATAAATTTTAAATAATTTCATTGCAGGTTTTCTTGAATTTCGAAATATTAAAATCAAATTAAATCAATATATCAATTAATATCAAGTTAATAATCAATAAATTAAATTAATATATCAAATAGCTAATCATCAAAATGCCCCACGTGGTTTACACAAGAAAATTGCTGCATAGTGGTGTCATCTATGGTAAATAAATTTAATTATAATCTAGCATATTTATTTTTCTAGAACTGATCTCAGACGGGCATTAGAAATAAAATAACGCAAGGTATAATATTGCCCGTGTAAAACACGGGCTTGTGTAAATTTGCCGTAAACTTTCACCCGTGTCAGCAACAGGCAAATGCGCTAAGGGGTTAATAGACTCTTCATGATCATTGTAATACAGGGTGAGTCTGAAGAAGGCGGCAAAACTTTACTGGGTGTCATTACGAGTAATATTCATCATAGAATGTATAATCGGAACATACGGAGTGAGAAGTTAATAGGTAGTTTTCCACTGTTACATTTAAAGAATTAACAAAGGGAAGAGAAAAGATGTCTTAGAAAACTTTTAATTCGTGGGAATATGACTGATGTAAAAAAAAACTGCTCAAAAGAAAAATATATAATTTATGTACAAAGTATTGCTCGAAGAGATGCTCAAAAAATTGCTTGCTGTTTTCACAAACGCATCTAACTCCCTACGCCAAAGGTGTGAAGCCTACGCTGTAGCTGACGGGAAATCTTATGAGCAATTTCTTTGCGCATCTCTTCGAGCAATTTCTTGTACATCAATTACTTATATTCTTTTGAGCAATTTCTTTCAAGTTTAATTTTTTTTAAATTAATCTAAATACTCTATGCGATACATTTCGTAGAATTCAGTTCAATAGTTTTTTGCAATTTGTTCCACTTTTTTTAAGCTGGATTACGTGCTAAATATATATATTGTTAGATCACTGATTGTAACGTATTCTATGTTATTTTACTTCATATCGGTAAGTTTGTTTTCTGCTTTCTTTAACTCATTTACAATTACATTTTTTTTGCCTAATTTTTAGAGCCATAAACGCTATATAAAGAGTGAAGGAATGATTTAAATCTCAGGATAATTAGTTTTTATTTTGAAATGTCTCTATCAGTGTTGTAAAGAAATACATCCTGAAGAGAACCTTTAAGTTTTCCCATCAAATTTTTTATTAGTTTTCTAATTATATATATACATTTTTATAATAGTTTATCTTAATCTGTGCTTAACATTCCGGAAGAAATTTCTTGCAACTGTACTCATCATAAAAAAGTCATTTTTGGTTTGTTTATATTCATAAATTATTTTTTTAAAAAAAGAAGATTAGTGCATTACATGTTCAATGAAAAAAAAGTGAAAAATAGTAGTTTCACAATCACGATAAAGAAATATCTCCTTCTGAAATCCGAAGAGTAAAAATAAAATTCAGATCATAATTTTCAAGTGTTTGACGCCAAGCTTTTCTTATATCGCAGTTTGTTTTATAAATATATATTTTTTTTATTTAATTCTTTTTAATATAAAAGTATAAAATATCCTCTAGAAGTTACAAAATACAGTTAAGACTGTCGGTTCAACATGTTTTCTACCACTTATCCTTCTTCGCACAATCTACTCTATACTTACATTCGTTTCTCATGTCGCCAAAAATGACCGGTATTGGATTTCTTTTTCCCAGAAACCGAGAAAGTATTTGAGATAGAGGCGAAACACGTGATGATGCCATTCATCACAACTTAATGTCGTTGCGAATGACAACAAATACTTACCGGAGGTTGAAGTGAAGCAAGAACTCTTACCAGGTTTTCTTTAGAAGAATCGAATTACTTCGGTAAACTGTTACTACGGTCACAGTTATTGTCATTACTTCCGACTATTGCTGAGGTTTATTTACGCTTCACAAGTTCAGTTAATACCTATCACTTCATATGAAGAAGATAGTACATTTATAGTAATGCATAAGTTTTTTCTATGCTGATTTTTATTTTTTGGAATATTTAACATTAAAAGTTTAAAAATATTTAACATTTAAATAAATAACATTTTAAATTTTACTATTGGCAATTTTATTTTATTCTTAAATTTAGTTAACTTTTTACACACTTATAGTTAACTTTAGCATTTTAAATTTTGTCAACTCTACAGCCGCGATGACTCTTAATGGTTAAGGAATCGAAATGTTATTGTAAATCAGTGGGGTTCGATCCTCAGTAAGGGATTGAAGTTCACCAGTTCCAGATCGATTGGCACCACTTTGTGAGGGTAGTGAATGCGGCATAATCTTAACGCTGACCACATTGACACAATCATGTTTTTGTTCTCAAAATTGAGGAACCTTAACCTACATGACCTCTCTGGCCAATAACAGGCTGTAGCGAGAACGTTTTACTTTAACTTTCACTACTGCATACCCCTCTGCAGAGGACTGTAATTGTGATGGCTAAAAATTAAAATTGTGAAAATTGTGTGCCTTCGGATCATCCTCAATGATGTTTCCCAGACCGTCTAGTGCAACGTAAATGTGTTATGCACACCAACTAAAATTAAAATATTAATAAATAATAACACTGTTTTTAGATTTTCTTTGCGATTTTTACTGCAGAATATCTTTATTGAAATTATTTTGAAAATATAAATTTTTTAGGTTTACTTTAAAGCAATTATTTTATAGATTTGGTTTACATTCGTTGGTAATGCAAACAAAATTATTTTGATTTTAAACTGTTTTATGCTTGATAACTTTGTCACTTTGATGTTCAAAATTCTTCTTTAATTGAATTTATTTCCCCAAACGTTTATATGTGAACACAGTGAAAAACGTTCTGTGAAAAAAAAAATCTGAATTTAGCTCCTTAAATTAATTGTTTAAAACCAATGCTGGAAATTATATGAATAATAATAAAAAATGAGTAGTTTTAGGAAGCGTCCGCTTTTTACAAAACATACTAATTTACATGCGACGAACAAATATTTAATTTTGGGATTGCTTTTTGTAATTAAAACCTATTTTACAGAGTAATAAATTTCTTAAAGGTTTTCTTTTTTTATATCAGTTTGTAAATTGTTTTAAAAAATGTTGCAAATCACAGTATTAGAATTGTCATTCGAATGTAATGGTGAAGAAACATGTATCAGTCTGCCGGTTATTACGGTTAGGGGCGCTTCCTTGAAAACTACTGTTTACAACTGGTATGATTAAAAAATAGAGGTTACTAAACCATACGGTTTAGTAGTACGCTTCCAAAAACGTAAGAATGAAATTTAATTGGATAAAAGAGTTATGTCATGTTTGGCTTTACGCTAGGTAATTGACGTTGGACTCAGGTTGAGTTTTGTTTTGACAAGTGAACCAAAAAATGTGGCTGAATTATTTCATCTAGTGGTGCCACCTATCATGAGACTAGAAACATTAGATCTTCTTTGTTTTAAGCAGTTCTGTGATGCTGGCATCTATGCGTGAAGGGAAAGTTTATATTTCAATAGTCTTAGGTCACCAATTGTGGAGAGATTGACTCTGGAAAATCTTTTTGTGTTGATGGAAAAGAGAAATATTGCGACGATAACCACCGTTTATCCAGTCATGAAATTGACATATTAGACCTCTCACCTAAAATATGTACCCAGATGCAAGGAGCTAAGTGGCTTGATCAGGTGTTCACCACTTACTTATACATTAAGATTATTAAACAGCTGCTGTTGTGTTAGGCATCCGATGATAAAATTTAAAAAATGAACTCGCAATTCTTATCACATGCCTTAATTCAAACTTTCGAAGAACATGCGCACGATTACCATTGGCTGTGAACCTTGTTTGCAAATTCTGATTGCTTGAGCCTATTCTTGAAAAACAATCAATAAACGATATTTTTTTCAGTTAGAATACGATATCTCTCTCATGGATATTCGGTTATTTTTATGATTATTTTGGTTAAATATTGTAAAATAACAATTTAATAAATGGTTATTTAGGCAATTTTTTTAGGAAATTTCAACAGTGCATCTGCAACGTTTTACTTTTATTAAGCAATTTTAAATTATTTCTTCTGACCGAGGTTTGCTCTGTAAATGCACTTCTGACTGAATCTTCACTAAATGAGAGAAAGACGTTTTTCGTTCCTTTTTTTATGTACTTAGTTTTGTTATTTTAGTTTCGTTCTTTAATTAGTTATTTTAGTTTTTTTTTTTTTTTTTGCATCTAAATAAGGATATTGCAATAGCTGATATAATTTATATACTTTATTAATGATAAGGATCCACTTGATGAGATGGAAACAGTAAAAAGATTGGTTCCACCATTTTTGTATAAGTTTCAATCTCACATGAAATATTTTACTTAAATTTTCCTTCAGTTTAAATCAGGAGAAACACTAAATCTATCCTTATACATATTTTATTTGGAAACTGCTTAAACTATGTAAATATTAATTTCATAAAAAATTTTCAGCGAAAAAAACTAAATAAACTATGCTAATAGTTTAAAATTTGTACAAAATAAACAAATATCAAACGAATTTTGAATTTTATATAATAAAAAGCAGTTTAATCTGAATATTAATTAATGAAGAATTGCTTATGAGGCTCTTTCCTACAAAAGATTTCAAGAGTCTTTAATTATAAATGTTTGTTACTTAGTGAAAACTTATTTTTAGTGGGTGGAATAACTAATTTCTTTAGAGTCAAGAAAAAATTATACAGTTTTTGTTACATATTAGTTTTTAATTAAAACATTCAAATTTTAAAAAGTAAGATTATCAATTAGTTTTTTTTTTCAGAATTATTTGAGCATGATATTTTTATGCATACTTTAAACAACTCCTTTGTTCTACAAAGTAGTACTTTAGTTATTTTTTTCACAAACAAAGCAATTTGCTTAAGCGGCATGTTATTAAAAAAAAGTTTATCTTGGGACAAGACAAGATTTTTTAGTTCATTATTACATTTAGAAAACAGTCAAGGATATTGAATATTATAAGGGCATATAAAACTAAAACTCTTCAAGCTAAAATAAAAATTTTATAAAAAAAAATTCAATTTCTCTTAATAGAAACATTTCAGTTCTTATAACACAGCTAAATATTTTAGAGCATTAAAAGTTCGAAAATATAAAATACTTGAAAACAAAATTTAGATATTATTTTTCTGTATAACGGGTAACAATGTTGATTTATTTATTCATTTAATAATATTTTTTTTTTAAATTATCAAGCCATGCATTTATTTTTAACTGAGCTAAACCATCTTTTAATTCACTTCTTGGAAGTATTTCTAACAACATTGTTTGCATTAACAACATTGTTTGCATGTGTTGCATTGTCTAATAAATACAATCAGCAATTATAAAAAAATTTTGTTTGCAAACATTTTTTCTAAGCTTAAAGAGTTTTGGGAAATTATTAATAAAATAATTTTTAGCTTAAATAATAACACGTTAAAAACTTTGGATTGAAAAATTTTAACAAAGATAATTATCATTCAAAATTTAAGGTGTTTTTTTAAAAGAAATCTTTTTTTAAAAAAAGCTATTTTTACTTTAATTACTTTTTATAGTACAAATAAATATATTTCCTCCGTGTGACTCGATACAGGGGGTTTTAGAAAAACTTTTTAAATAATAAAGTCCTTTAAGTTTCAGTACAAAATTATTTTTCAACATCGAAAAAATTCATAGAGATTTACTAATGGACAATTTGTAAAATAAAGAAGGAAATAAAAAGCCAAAACGTTGAGTACGAAATACAAATGAGATCAAATTACTTCTCAAACGTTTATTTCTCTTCATTTTTTTCTTTAAAAAAACGGTAATAGTTTTTTGCATAAGGTAAGTGGCAAAATTATTTAATCATGGAAGTTACTAATAAATAAGAGTCATGGTGGCTCAGGAGATAGAGCATTCGCCTTTGTTTGAGGAGAATCGGATTCGATTCTTAGCGATGGCTGGCCGATACGAATTCCGCATCCGGCTTGCACCGACCATTGTTAACGTAAAATATCCTCAGTGATAGACTGATCATGGGTTAGAGTCCCCTTGCGTTCAGGCTAACCGTGGGAGATTTTCATGGTTTTCCTCTAAATGTAGTACAAATGCGCGTTATTTTCGTCAAAAAGTCCTCCACGAAGGAATATTTCTCCCAATACTTGATTCTCCCAATACTTCTGAATTAGGTTTGAAATTGCAAGGATACGGAGTTGAACATTGGTAGTCGCAAACTCAAAATCGGGTCAGCTGTTCAACGACGGTAATAAAATTGGAGTAAAAACAAGAATCTGCAGTTAAGTTAATCTAACTTAAATTACTATTCAAGCAATCGATTGCAGAAAGCACCTGAAAACAGCTCTTAAAGACTTGTGATTTAAGACCTCTGAAACTCATTTTTCAGACACGGGGCTTTGTTTTCAGTTAGATTAAAAACATACTAAAAAAATCCTTTTTTAAGTCGTAGCTCTCCCACTCTCTCTGCTTACACGGAGAACGAAATTTTGGTAAAATTACCTCATTGAATGTTAACGACTTACTGCTAAAAATCTAACAAAATAAATCTAACAAAATTCTAATAATAAAACTATAATACACTGCATTTAAACCATTCATTTAATAATGTTCCGTTCATATTGTTTTTTTCTTCTTCTTCTTCTTTTTTTTTTTTTTTTTTTTTTTCGATTATTTTTCCGTTCTGGTTTTCAAAGATATAAATCTCATACAGTCCAAAGATATAAATCTCTCATTTATTAAAAAATATAAAACTGAAAAATAATTTTTTCCGAATAAATGGTTCTTATCTCGTACTCTAAGGTATCATGATAAAATTATCAAATTTTATTAGACATTATAAAAACATTTTTTTTTATTTTCACGAAAATCATTTCGATAAAAATTACCGAGCTTTCAAGTTTTTTCCAAAAACACGGTAAATTTTACCATATTCTTGTTGTTGTTTTTGTTGTTGTTGCTTATCCTCTTATGGCCTGAGGAAGTCAGACCAGATCTATAAACCCTGAAGAAAATCAAAGACCAAAGGAGGAGTAGAGTAAATGTCTTCTCAAAGTAGACCAAGACAGTCCAGGATGTGATCGGCGGAAGCCCGGTGTAGATGGCATTTAGGGCAAAGGTGGTAGGTTACCATATTCTTGTAGGTTCGACTATTATTTTTTCTACATATATTATTTTCTACATCTGTCTATCCTTCTCAAAAGCAAACAATATTATTACAATAAACTAAAACTCCTAAATAACATTTAAATTGTCTGGAGGCTTAAAAAACACTCAGATATTAGATCTCTACTGAGCTTATGCATGTCCATGTAAAGTATTTGAAGTTCAAACACATAAGAAAGACCATATTTTTTAATATTAGTTATCCAATATAACTTATCTTAGATTTTAAATATTATATTAAAAGTTTAGTTTTATGCATTATTTAAATATCAAATTTTCGAAATTGTTTTCAAAGCCTTTATGCAAAAATCCAAAACATTATGTTCATAAAAAATACTAAAATAACTACTTCAAGCTATTATAGTTCATTTGTTATTAGTAGTCATTAAATATTAATCAAAATAAGTTCTAAATTACTTATTTTACTGAATTACTAAAGTTAATACAAAATTATTTTTCAAAACTAAGAAAAGCCATATAAATTTTTTAATGTCTTTCTCATCGAAAAAAACAGCTTTATATTTCCGAAATTTATCAGTAATTTATTAGTTTCTCTATTTATCTCTCGCTTCTTGAATTCCTGGATTCTTAAGTAATTCAGTTGGTCAATTTATTAATAACTATTACAAACCCACTATAAATATCTTCAGTTTCTGAAATTATATTAGAAAGTTAGTTTTTAGTACATTATATAAAGATTAAATTTTTAAAGTTCACATCAAAGCCATTATGCATAGATTTAATTAATTATTATTCAGAAAAAATAACATAATCTACTTCGAGCTATTCTAGTTTATTAGTTAATGACTTTCATTTAACATTAATTGAATTACATGCTAAATTTTAAATTTTAAGTTGGTAAAGAACTTGTAATATAAAATACACTTATTTTTCAAAATCAAGAAAAGTCATCCAAATTCCGAATAGCCATTTTGCACAAAAAATCTTAATCCTTAACCAGATAAAATCGCTTCTCAAACTTGCACTAGTTTCTCTTTTTAACTTGGAAGAACGAAAACAGTTTTCAGCTTAAGGTAATTACGCCAAATATGTTGTTTTCATATTAAATATTAAAATCTACCAGACAAGCTTATTCTAATGATAAAAATTAATAACAGAAGCAAAAACATGTAACTGCAGTCAAGTGCCCGTTAAGCTAACTTAATTTCCTACTTAACGAGTCGATTGCAGACCGCTCTTGAAATCATCTCTTAAAGACCTCAAGATTTAAGGACTTCATCAAGAAAAAGTTCATTAAGTGATCGTCGAAATCAACTCCTTGGAGTTACTTTGAAAAGCTTGGAAAACAACATTTCATAAAGTGAAAACTAAGTTCTCATAATTTTAGCAATTTTCGAAGTTAGTTACTGAATGACATAATTTTAAAAATAATGTTTGCGTGAGAAACATTTGCTTTAGTTAAAGTAATTTCGAGAATTGTAGTTTTGAAAGTTAACTTTGCATGTAATGTTTGAGGAATAAATTCAAAACTATTTCATTTCCGCTGAAAATGGTTATAGTAATAGTGTGAAAAAGGTTTTTATTGCAAATGTAAACATGCAGTTTCTGAGCACTAACTCTTAAATCTACAACAGAATATTTAATTTAATAAAATAATAGTTCATGAAGGGATGATAGGGAGTTACATATAATAGTGATATAGAAGTTTTATTAAATAAGGACATTATTAATGAGATTATTAAGATAAATTTGTTTGAAAAAAAAAAAGAAAAAAATCAATAAAATGATGCGAAATTTGTATTTTCAGGAAAAGTAAATATTTTATTAATAAATCTGATGTTTTGCATGAAAAATAATTGATTACTTGAAATCTGCTGCTTTTGGTCAAAATTTTAAAGGTTCTATAGTGTTTTAATCGCAGTTTATCGAAAAATTTTATAGCAATATTCTTTGATTGACGTGTTTAAAAACACGTCATCTCTGACGTTTAAAAACACGTCACACGTCATTGAATCTCTGGAAATAAAAAAACAGTTTTTGTCTTCTTATTGCATGCAAAAAAGAAAAAAAAATATTTTTCGCAAAAGCAAAATTTTAACAGTATATTTTTTATCAATAAATAAATAACAGCTTAGTCTTTGTTATATTTAGTCTTATTCACAGCCTTTAGAAGAACCTATCAATCCAATTCATCGTATGTATCATAGAATGTATCGTACTCATCGTATGTAGAAAACACTTAAAATTTACTTTTTGCTCTGTCATTTCCCAATTTCCCAAAACTATTTTTTCGTTAAATAAGTAAAATAATCTTATAGTTAGGTACTATTCATATTTTGATTATAACCAGAATTTATTGATAAATTACCTGAACTATGATTTAATTTTTTATAAAAACAAAATTGAAAACAATGTATCGTATACAATGTATCGTACTCATCGTATGTAGAAAACACTTAAAATTTACTTTTTGCTCTGTCATTTCCCAATTTCCCAAAACTATTTTTTCGTTAAATAAGTAAAATAATCTTATAGTTAGGTACTATTCATATTTTGATTATAACCAGAATTTAATGATAAATTACCTGAACTATGATTTAATTTTTTATAAAAACAAAATTGAAAACTATAATTTTACCCCCAAAGAAAGTTATGTTTCTTTTGTTACCAAAAACAATGAATGTAGAAAAACGTTATTTTAAAAGTTTTCATGTAGGTCTCTAACACGAAAGAATGCAATCAACCTTCTTTTAAAAAAAATTTTTGCTGCATAATAAGAAACAAAGTTTTTTTTCTTAGAATCTTAAAAATAAATTTTTTTTATACATTACCACATTATTAAAAAATATTAATTTGTTAATGAGCCATCTGTTCCTCAACAGATGACGAAAATTTAATGCAATTTTTTGAAAGTTCTACATTTTGCTTTATGTTTAACACACTTTTCTAATGAAGAAAAATATATTCAAATTCTTTCAAACGATTATAAAGAAGTAATTAAAGTAAATATTGGGTATACATATGTTTACATATATATTTTGGAAATAAAACGGAAGGTTACCAGTGTAAACGGTTTCCATTTTTTTCTTCCTGTGTTTTTTTCACTCAAACCGAAAAATATTTTTTACTTATAACGATTTTCATATGCTTTTTTAAAAAGGTTTGTTTCCTTCTTGTATTATAAGAAAATGGTGTTTAAAACATTAGTTAACACTTTTTGTTAATAAGGAAACAAAACAATGAACACTGTATAAAAAATACTCTAAAAATATAGAAAGTTGTTTGACGTATGTCGATGGGTTTCTCTTTAAAATGATCACTGAAGATACCGGTTTTTATTGGGAATTTCTCTGAAGAGATTTTCTTTCAGGTATTTCAAAATATTGCAGTTTATGTTGAAGTGGTTGCCAGTTTGGTATGGTGGGTAGAGCTTTCACGTACCACAGCTTCAGCCGGGATTTAATTTCTCATGTAAAAAACTTAGTCTTTGATCTACTTTCACTTGCTACAATCGTATCTTTGATAATTCCCCTTCAAATCAAAAGACTTTGGCAGGGCCGAAAACGGTTTAATATCTAAAAGCTGGAGTGTTATTCACAAAATTACACTGTATAAAATGGTGACAACAGCTTTATACCAAAATGGTGTAATAAAACGCTATACATAACTCTCGGATTTAAGTATTTGCTACACCAAGAATGTTCTTTTACATTGTTTAGAGTAAAGTATCCACCACAGTAGTAACACAAAAACTCATAATTAGAGCGAGATACAAATAAAAGACAGTAAATGTATTTTTACGATACAATATAACGCAAGAATCATCAATTTAGGATGCCTATATACAATATTTAATAAAATGAAATTAGTTCATTAATCAAACATAAACACAGCTTAGAGAGAATTTTAATATGGTATAGAAATAGGCCTAACAAAGCCAAAGTGGATAGAAATGAAATACTATCAAAATATTTAACACAGTTAACAGTTTTATGTATGTTACTATGAATGACCGAAATCGGTGGTTGTTGACTTCCACCAGTGAATGTTGACAATCACATAGTCACTTAGGTAAATGTCCAAAATCTATACTAGGTCTAGTTAAGTGCCACTGCCCGCATACATTTGCCAGGTGTGCCTTACATTAATGTTTTTTAAAGGTTCAGTGCCACTGCCCGGTATACCCTACACTGATGCTTTTTTAAAGCTAAGTGCCACTATCCGATATGTATTTAACTGGTTCTCCAAACAGTGATGTTTCTCCTAATCTATCCTCAGCAGATATTAAAATATCAAATAAATATAATAATATAAACGAATACATTAATATCAAATCGAATATAACAAATATTCGAATATTACATATAATTTCGAATATTCACCAAAGCGATTATGTGATTGTTGACATTTACCGGTGAAAGTCGACATTTTCTTGATTTCGGTCATACACGGTATAAAACTTAAATAGTAAAGTATTCCTCAACTAATGATTTTTGTTAATACTGATGTAATACCAAAATAAAATATTATACTAAAGCATTTTCGAAACAAAATGCAATTTACTTATACACAAATATAATAATTTTCTAAATGATGACAAATTAAACCTAAATATATCAGCTTGAATATTTTAAAACAAAGTTCCTTGTCAATACGCTTTTAATTTTACAAAATGATTCGAAATGCTAATTTAAATTGTGTCCTAAATCCATTTATTTTAAAGTCAATATATTTTGCGATTAAAAAATAAGAATAATATATTTTCAAAGAAATTTAATTTTCTTGTTTGTAGCAAATATTGCGAATGTTATCATTAAGATTTTCAGAGGTCTATTTTCGATTAAAAGAATCTCATTTTTTCTGTTCAAAGTATTAACGTTATTTTTATTCATTCTTTGTGTAAAAAAACTTTGGCTTTTATTAGTTTTTTGACTGAAACAGTCTCGTCTTTAACAGTACAATAAATATAATTATGGCAACGAAAAAATTAATATCAAATCGGACATAACAAATTTTTTGGACATTCACCAAAGCGACTATGTGACTGTTGACATTGACCGGTGAAAGTCAACATTCTCTGGATTTCGGTTATTCACGGTAACATGTACATATTCTTATGAGATCTTAGTTATCTCCATTATACTACTAAAACATACTTACCTTTTTATGACAATATACTTCTGTTTCATGCGAAACGAAATCATACTTTCAGTTTCACCTTTTCTGCACAATTGTGAACATAAAATATTTATCATCTGATGGTATTTTAATTTATTTTATAACCGTCGTTGAACAGCCGACCTAATTTTTGGATTTACGACAACTAATGTTCAACGTAGTAGTCTTGTAATTTTGAACCCAATCCAAGAGTCAAAGGATCGCCTGAATCAAGTATTGGGAGAATTTCGCTTTCGTGGAGGACTTTTGATGGAACTAACCCGCATTTGCGTTACATGGAGAGGAAAAACACGAAAACTTCCCATGGTTAGCCTGACGGCAAGGGGACTCTAACCCGTCTACCACTGAGGATATTTAACGTCAGCACTGTGGTCGGTGCAAGCCGGATGCTGAGTTAGTATCAACCAGTCACCACTAGAATTCAAACCTAATTCACCTCATAGGACGGATTACCATGTTCGACAAAAATAGTTCCTGAATGGAATAAATGCTCTGATTTTGATGTAAGCTTTATCATTCATTGAAGTTCAGAAATAGTTTAAAATTGATATCAACGATCGATTCTGCATGAACTTGAAATAAAACAAACCAATAAGAAATATTAATATAGCTGCTGTTGTGAATATTTACTGCATTTTTGCTGTAATTTTCAAATTTTTTATTTCTCTGTAGTCTTACTCGAGCCTCATAATGCATGATTTCTCGACGATTCTCTAGTATTTTTACTGAAAACTTGAGCTATTTTCCGATGAAACAAATAACAACAGTGAAATAAAAAAGCCATTCTATATTAAAGTGTTTTGCCGTTGCATCAGACCAATTTGCAATGATATATCTTTCGCATAGTTGAAATACTTTGAAATCTACAAATAAAGTACTTCAACGTATTTATAATTCAAACGATGGTATAGTAATAAAAAAAAGAAATATTTAGCTTTTGTTGAACTAAAAGTTGTAGAAAAATAAATAACTGTATCCTATACGTCAAGTGTAATAAAGTCTCCCTAAGACTCCTTGCAAAATTTCCATCCTACGTTACTAACTATTCTAAAAAGGAACAGTTTTTTTTTTTCCTTTTTGAATACAAAAATAAAATCTTAATCAGTTGATAAGATTGTTATTTCTCTATTTCTAAACTTCGCTTTGGCTAACTTTGTTTCATTAGTATATCTTGAAACGATCACGTACTATTCAAAAAAGGAAATAAAGTTTTAAGTTTTGTCCTTTTATTTTTTTAATAGCAATATATATATATATAACAATGTTATCCAAATTTATTTTATTCTGTTTATAGAAATCGTAATTATTGTTTAAATTATAAATAATGTTTTTTTCTAAAAATAAACTTTTGTAATAATTGCACGTTTATAAAAATTAAGCGTGATGATTTAAATTGATTTAAACTCAGAAATCCATTTTATTATTTTTTGTCCAAAGTAAAAAATAAATTATCTTTAATTTTATTACCTTGTTTAATGCTTAAATTGTTAACACTTTTGCAGTCTGTAGAGTCATAATGTTTCTAAAAACTTTTTCAACCGTATTATGGAACCAAGTTGAGTTTAATTTCGATTGTTTAATTTTGATGGAAAAATAATTCCTTTTATTCAAACATTTTTATAAACTATCAAAGCATTTTACATTACTGAGATAATTAAAAATTGTTTTTACGTTCCTTTACTTTTTTCTTCTTTTGAATTTTTTATGATTAATATTATCTCTATTATAAATAACTCAAAAATGGAACCATCTAGCAAAATTATAATTGTTAAATTAATATAATTTAATTTCTTAATTATGTTTTGCAAATATAAGTACCCTACATTTGCCTTATTAATACATTCATCAAATTACCAGATAAAAATAGAAATTTATAACAGGAAAAATATTCAACAAAAAATTATCAGTATAATTAATTATAATTAATTGCACATTTTATTTTAACTATTTTTTTTAGTTCAAAAACAGGACCTGTACGATTGTGGATAACATTAACATTTCCAATTGAAAAGTTAGTATATTTTTGAAAATGAATCATGCTATTTATTTTATTTGCTCACATTTAATTGTCTTTGACCAAAATAATTAAGTTTTTGAAAATTTATTGAAGAAATTTGATTTTATTGATTTTATTACTTATTGAAGATTACTGATAACTGCTCTTCAAGACTTAACTGACTCTTCTTTAACTATTTCTTTAAAAATGATTAATGTTACATATTTCTATTCTCTGATGTTTGTCTATCGTTGATATAAAATGTTTTATTAAAGATTTATTGATGAGATTCGTTTGATTGTTTTGTTTATTACTGATAGCAATAATCTGAAACTATCGCTCTGAAAATTAATAATACACGTTCTTACGTTTATCACTGAAAATAAGCCCAACTATCCCATTTAGTTTATTAATATACTTATTCGCTCACATTTTTTTGTCATCGGTATAAAGCATAAATACTGATTGATACTATTTGTATGATTTTCTAATCTTTACTGATTTAAAATAAGCAAAAACTGTCGCTTAGAAAATTATTAATTTGTATTATTACTTTCTCAATTTTTGACATAGACTCTCTTTGGCATAGTATTATATTTTTAAAAATTAATTTATGAGATTTGTATAATTTTTTGTTCTTTGCTAATAACAATAAGCTGTAGCTATTTCTTTGAAAATGATTAATATCATACATTCTTATTTGCTTCTGTTTGTCTGTAGGTGACTCATACTATTATTTATTTTTTTTGCAGTGATTAATTTTGTGTGATTTTATATAATAACTATAATAAAAAATAATTTAGTTTTCCACTATGTTTAATTATTCGTTTTTTTTCTCATGCTTGTCAGTCGTTAATAAATAATACTTTCATTTTTAAAGTTAGAGTGAATTTGTTTAATTCTTTGTTTATAGCTGATAAAAATAAGCCACATAATTAGTTTTTAAGAAATAACCAATAATATGAATTTTTATCTCTGATTGATTTTTTTTTACTTTTTAAAGGTTTGTTGATTGATACTTGTTAAACACTAGCAGAAATATGCCATAAAAGTTTTTCTAAATGCTTATACATTTCGAACTTATCATGTACGTCTGTCATTGGTATTTTCCATTTTTTTCTGCGTGTTTTTCTATTTAAGACACATAAAAATTTTAATTTTATACGGTGCTGTATCTGTGAAACTGGTTTATTCCTAAATTTGATTACACAATATTATAGTTTAATTAAAACCAAATTATTATCAAAATTAGCCTTTTATTTAAAAGTAATTGATAAGATTAAAGATGAATTTATGAGATTTTTAAGAAATTTTGTTTACTGCTAAAAATATTTCTTTAAAAATAATAATTCTTCTACATTTCCATTTTCTCTCTGTGGACATTAGAAATTTCTTTTGGGAAATAAGAATTATGAAGAAAAAAAAGATTTACTGCATCTTTTATTTAGACTCGTAGTTAAATTCTTTTTTTAAAAATAAATGCTAGAAAATGGTACAAGTCAAAAAATAATAAACTTTTAATACTGAGCGCTTTATTGGCTAAAGTTATATGCTAATCTTTCCACACGATACTTCAATTGAGGTTCTCCACTGTAATCAAAAACTAATTCAGTTTTATCTTAAAGCCATTGAAGACTCCAATTCTATTTTAATTAAGGTACCTCTTGTCAGAAAATATTAATTTAAGCAAAATGAGAAAACAATAGGATTTTCTCAATAGCAATTCGTAAAATTCTAAGACTAAATTGAATTACATACATCCGGTATCCTTTACTCTATTTAAAGTTGCAACGCCAACGGGCTTATCCGGATTTATGAAAAAGCAATTTTGATTAAAAACTCTTCACGTAAAAAGTAAAACGATTGACTTGAAAAAAAAAATCTTTTTAAGTTTTTGAATAAAATTCAAAACTCCCATGATATTTTTGTTAATCTTTTAAAGAAGTAATTTTAAGTCTAAAGTCTGAAAAGTACATTTTATTTTGAATAATTTAAGCGATTATAGAGCTTATAATTTCATGGAGCTAATAAAAAAGATAAAAGAAAGAAGCTTCTTAGGGGGAAAGATTGTTTTTCCCAAACGAAAAGCGATGTTATAACTAAAAATTCAACTTAATCTGTTTTTACGAAACTTTTAAAATTGGAGTTAAAAGTTTTGAGGTATTTTTTGCCATTTTAAAAGAAGCAGTGTAAATTAAGCGTAAATTGTTTGTCAAATAAACAATATATATATATATATATATATATATATATATATATATATATATATATATATATATATATATATATATATATATATATATATATATATATATATATATATATATATATATATATAAATATATAAATATATATATATATATATAATATATATATATATAATATATATATATATATATATATATATATATATATATATATATATATATATATATATATATATATATATATATATATATATATATATATATTTATATATATAAATATATATATATATATATAATATATATATATATATATATATATATATATATATATATATATATATATATATATATATATATATATATATATATATATATATATATATATATATATATATATATATATATATATATATATATATATATATGTATATATATATGCGAAAAATTTCATAATCATCAAGAGCCAGTTCTTGAAAATTATCATCAACAAGAATAAGAAACTTCTCAAGAATTGAATTAAGCTTTTTTACAGTACTTTGTATGTTTACTTAAGAGTATAATTTAAGTATATAAAATATATGAAAATGATAAGGCAACATAAGGCAAAACATAAGAAATGTTTTGTTTCATTTGTTCATGATTATGTCAAAGTAAACAGCACTTTTTCACGACTAAATATTTTCTGCAAGTATGTATTTATACGTACATACTCAATATATTTGTCAGGTGCTACTTTGAGCATTTATATTAAGAATAATTATTTTGCTTTAATATATTTTATTTTATTTTAGATAAGCATACAAAATATTATATCGCGCATTTTTTTAAACCGATCATGAATAGTTAAAATAATATTTTTTATTGCAAAAATATATCTTTCGGTGAATATTCGTTCACAAATAATATTTATAAATTGAACTAATGGTTCACTTTTAAGCATATTAGAAACCAACCATGTATAATTAAAATAATATTTTTAGTTCAAAAATATGTAATTCGGTAAAAATTCATTTACAAATAATATTTCTAATATGAACCAATAGTTCATTATAAGCTTATTAGAAAAATATTTGAATTAATTAAAGTGCTTAATGTTTTAATAAAATCTTTTTAAATAAAATCTTTGAACTCATTCAAATAAAAAATGAAGAATTTAATTGGAATAACTTTTTCCTGTTTATAATATCTTAATAATATAATAATTAAATAAAAGTAATTATAGTTTTGCAATGTCTAAAAAATGAAATGAATAAAAAAATTCAATAGTTCAATGATCAAATAATTAAAACACCTGCGTACTTTTAAATTTAATGACTTCAACTAATTCACGTTTTTAACTAAATTAGAAAGATCTACATTTGAAATTTATTTGCCACTTATAGAGAATATAGGAAATAAAAGAATAATATTCCTTGCAATTTAATTAGCAATTACGAAAGAAACTTTTCGTCTTTTTCCTTTGAAATAAGAACTGCTCCTGTAGATTTATCAGTGTTAATTAGGTGTGAGATTAGGATTATAACAATTCATAGTTATAACCAGAATACCATTAAATAAATAAATGACTTGGAATTATTAAACTTTAAAGAAGGCAAGCGAATATTTCAATTGCTCATTTACGAAAAAGAACTAGACGAATTAAAGTAATTAAACTCTAAACTAGTTAAATTCTTCTACTTAGTGAAATTCTAGATTTTGGTTAATAGGTAAATTTAGTATATTAATATTATTTATCTAAACTTATATATAATTAACTGTTGGAAATAATTTGTTTGTCTAAAATATGTATATAGATCACTACCATTTTTTTAAAAAAAATATTTTTAAAAATTAGCATTTAGTTTATTTTAAAGCAGTACGTAATAAATTTTAATAATTGAGTCAATACAATGTAAGAAAATGAGGATCAAATTACAGTCTAAAGTACTAGCACTTTGGCTGCATCATCCGTAAAATCCATTTTTACCGCAAAATGTTATACTGTAATTTTTACCAAAATATCTATTTAATTAAAGTAATTCAGTAATTTTACAGTTTAAAAATTACGGTTTGTCAGATTTTTTGTTCCGTAACATGCTCCGGTAAAAATAAATTTTATGGTAAAAAGTGCCCATACTTTTTACTGTAATTTTTACATTGTTGTTCAAGTAAAATAATAATTTTTTTTTGCCTCACCAGTATGATTTAATGATAACAGAATATTAAAATTTTGCAATAACAAACATTAAGATTTCAAACAAATAGAATTGATCCCTATAATGTCATAAAAAATATAAACTTTTATTACATAATAAGCATCATTATACCCATACCAGATAGCAAATAAGGCATTCCAGATAGCATTATACATACCAGATAGCATTATACCAGATAGCAAAATAAGGCTTATTTTCATTCAGCAAAAACTTTTTAATGTAAAAAAAAAAAAGGTTTTCATGTGTTTTACGTGTAAACCTTCAAACCTTAAAACGAGATATGTGACAATCTGCTCTATTCTACACACATTACCCTAGTGCAAATCCTTGGAAAACATCCTTCTCTATAAAAACCTTAACTGGAGGTTGTCTTGGGGTTTTTGAAGTGGGAAAAAATCCTTGAATAAAATCTGACAGAGAATTTTTTTACAATGTACATAATATTTAATCCAGATATATTTTCGAGGTACAAGATATCACTTTAAATTCTACAATCAATAATTTAATATCTCATTTAATTATTATTAAAACTTCAAGCAATATTGAAATATAATTATTGCAACACAAAGAAGCAAACTAATGGATTTAATTTGGATGACCTAAAATGTTTTTGTGTAGGTGTTTTAAAATTAAAAATTATTTGAGGTATTGATGAACAGTGTAACAACATAAAGGAACGTAATGAATAAATTCCATAAAGCTTAGAAAATACACTTTATTTATTTTAATTAGCCTCAATAAACTTAAAACATATTGCAGATGGTTTGAAAATTAATTATCTTTGGAAAAAAATATTAAAAGGTTTCTAATAAAAATTATGAAAATTTCGAAAAACCATTTCAAAGAAATTAAATTTCACTTCTTACAAATGTATAAAAATAAATAAATACATAAACGCGAGGAGTTTTTAAAATTTCTGTATAAGTCATTTTCTATTTTATGTATTCATAATTAGTATAATTAATTGAAAAATAATTTCAGAAATGAAATTACTTTCAACTTCAAAAAAAAAAAGTATTTTTGCTATGAAAATTATAACCTATAAAATCTCTGTGTTTGTGATATCATTTAAACTTAATCCTTTTACTTTTTCAGATGTAACTTGAATTTTATTTCTGAACTCATAAAATTATATAATAACATTTAGAAGTAAATAAAACAAAACAACCATATATTATTTGGCAACCATTTTAGTAGGGTGTTGTCATTCCGCCAAATGCTCGGAACCATAGAGGTGGGGGGTTCAATATTTTTGTTCTGTTTGTTTTCTCAGTTTTGTGTAATCTGTTTTGCCATTCGATAAGAGAAGAACAATTATTTGCATTAATTTTACAAGTCTCTGTTTATGTATCTAAACCAAATTTTGTATTTACTGTTACACATATATGCACAGGTTTGTGTGCTCATTACAAAGAATGATTTACAATAAGCTGTAGAATCCAACTGAAGAACAGATTGCTCAAACTAAATATAAACTTTGCAAAGATGCATCGATTGTAATGTGGAGGATGCGAGTTCAAAACCCAGCATGTTCCAGGATATCTGTTTGTTCGGTCTTTATCTGTCTTGTGCTATCTGTATTTTGATTTTGCCGGAGCAAATAAACCGTGTTTTGTAATAAACACACTAGCCAGCTTATGTGTGTAACAATAAATAAATAGAAATAAATCAATGCATCCAGAGTTGCACTTTACGTAAGGTTGCACTTATTCGGGCACTTTACGGTAGAATAATTTAACGAGGACCTCACACCCTCGGTTCCTTCACAGACTGATAAAAGAGGCCGTCTACTCGCTTAATGAGCATACAAGTCTGCACATGCATCTGCAGCAACAAATAAATATTAATATTTTGATAGGAATCGATTTCGCTACCTCTACGCTTTCATTTAAGTATGTTGGGAAACAGTTAAGCTACTGATTTCTTGCCTTGTCCAGGAATTTTATCTGATATAAATGCACATTTTTAATATTTTTAAAGGCTGGTAGAGGATAACTTATAACTTACATAGGTTAAAAAAGAAACAATTCACCTAAGAGAAACAATGATAACAAATTTTTACGAAATAAAATAAGGGCTACCTAACTGGACATTTTTTGCATCATCTCAAACTATGCTAGAACTGTTAAAATTACCGACTACCGATTTTAAAAACCATATTTTATTTTTAATTTTACTAAAAAGTCATTACCAATTTTTCTCTAAAAATTACCGTGCTTTTTGTTGTTTCATAGAGCCAGAAACCTGGTACATTTTACCATATTCTGGGAGCTTTGACCATACTTTTTTCTCAGTGTATTCATTTCAAACCATTAAATAATTAAAAAATATATATTTTTAAAATATTAAATTTTTATTAAGAAGAAAAGTTAAGAACAGTTGACAAAGCATGCTAGTTCTTTCAAAATTTGAATCAAAAGTAAAAGAAACGTAGTCGATACTCACAATAGCAAGAGGTCTATTATTTATCAGGGTATTAACAATGAAAGATCAAGGTATGATCAATGAAAGATCAAGGTATGATCAATGAAAGATCAAGGCATGATCAATGAAAGATCAAGGTATGACCAATGAAAAGGGTTAGTTAAATTTAAAGCGAAAAATAAAACTTAATAAATAAATACATTTAAGGCCAACATATCACAATAAACTTGGCCTTCAAAGGTAATTTAAAGTAACTATATATAATGAATTAAAATTTATTAAGTGTTTGGAATTTATTTATGATTTACTATTCTCTTTCCAGTCATTTTTCTGAGAAAATTCTATAAACTCTGAGAAATTGAAAAAGTGATTATTATTTGCGGATTAATTATAAACTTAGTTAAAAAAAAAATTTTAAAAATATGTAATGACTATTTATAACATGATCTATACATTTGAAAGTAATATATACTTAAAACCCCTTATGTTACGGTAAACTTAGCTTCAACTGTCATTGAAAACAATAAATCTCGTTAATTTATATTTATTATGCTTTTTATAGAATAAAAATTTTCAATACACTTTCTTTCCCGAGAGAAAAATTTAATGACTATGTTGCTTGTGAAAAGAATAAGGGATTAAATATAAACTAAGAAGTTAAATGAAATTTAAACATATTAATATATATTAATAGAATGGTTATTCGTTTAACCATTAGTTTTCTGAGAGTTTCTATGGCAATATAATGTTTTTTTAAAGTTGGAAAGTTGTTTGCGTAGTTGTCATATAAATTAAACAATTTGAATATCATTCGGGTTTTTTTAAACTAACATTCGAACAATATTATGAAATCAGTAACTCTGTAGAAGTTATATTTGTGTTAAAAAAATAAAATTACCACTCTAATCTTCTGGGAGGAAAATTATAAAACGTTATTAAAAAGAGGAAATGTACTGATGTATACATTTCTACTGTCCAATTAGATTATCATTACGATTGAATTAAAAATACGAACGCTCCTTTTAAAACAAAATTTTTTTAAACAATCATGGAAGAAGAAGCAACGGTGTAATTCATTTAAGCGGACGTCAAACTAACATGTTGTGTTAAATAAAACTCATTTCGAGTGGTTTATTTAACGGTAAATCATAATCATTCAAGTTTGACAGATTTAATGAGGAAATATTAGCTGTTATGCACTTGCTTTAGTGTAATGTATTTAGATGGACATAGCAATTGTTTTAGTTTCCAATTTTTAGTTTTTCTGTAAAATATGAAATAGTTTAAACAAAGACTTAGAAAAATATTAGACGCCAAAGCTGTTTGGCAATTAGTGCTTAGAACTTAGTAGTTTTCATTGAATAACTTAGCATTTTCAATTAAAAGGCTCATTAGAAAGTTAATTTCAATAGTTTATTTTTAAGAAACATTTTTATGATACAGAAGATTTGAAACCATAAATTCTTCCTCTATCTGGCACTTTTTAAAATGAATTGTTTTCTTCACTATAAAATTCTTTATTTAATACTAAAGATTTATTTTTCCTTCCGTAACTTGAAAAACTCTTCTTTGCATTTTTGAACTCTCTAAGATAAAAAAAAAAAAAAAAAAGCTATGTAGTATTATGAACTATTTAGTATTAATTTGTCATGTTCCTACAGGAATGGGCATATTTGGCATTCCTACGGGGACAAAATATATTTGAATAGTGCAATATTTATGGAAATTTACCGTTAAAAACCTAAATTCAGCTAATAATAGATTTTGATAAGAAAAATTAGATTTCACCAAACTCAAAAGATTGCAACAAAGGAACGAAAAACAAAAAAATTTATTCCGTAAATGTAACAAAAATGTGTTCTTTTTTCGTATTTAATCCCAGAAAAAGTTTGCAAAAATTCCAGAAACATTTTTAATCTGTAAACCTTTCAATTTTCATAAACATTTCAGAAATTGGTCCGTTATTTTAGATGCCTTAACATAAATAATACCATGCTACCAATATCTACATCTTAAGCACAAAAGTAATCTATTCAAAAGCAAAAATTTAACTAAGACGATATGACGAACCTCAATTAATAAATTTTATTCCATTTAAATTTCAGTTCATAATTAACTAAATAATGGCTTACTTATTCATTAATTAATTTTCTTCACTGACTTACTATTATATTGATTAATTCAATTATTTGTTAATTAATTCACTAATTCCTTAATCGGTTCACTAAATATTCAAAGCGGCGCGTCTTTTTTTCTGAGGTAATGAGACCGAAATTTTCAATTTTTTTTCTTTCTTTTTTGTTGAAAACTTTACAATTCTTTAAGGGCTTACATTTTCAATAAGATTAAATATTTCTGTTAAAACCTTTGAAAAATATTTCATGCATTGCACGAATTTTGCGTTTTTGTAATAAAAGCTAAACCTTGATACTTTAAAAAAATTTAAAGTGTCTATTAAACATGATCTGAACATTTGCAGTGTAGGCATAATCTGATACAAAATTTCAATCAAATTTTGTGTACATACCAACTAATGTGCAATAATCTGAGTTATGCTTACAAAATAAATTCCTCATGCGTTGTTAAAATGACAAAAGTTGAAATATTTTAAAACTAATTTATTTCAACAAGTACATTTGTTTGTCAAAGCTAGCTGTTTTTCTGTGCTTGATAATTAAATTTATTTGCAAAGCAATTAACTAAATTTATCTTAAAAACAAATATTTCATTTTAATTAGCTTTGCAATTAAGCAGAAAAATAAAAAATTTCTTCATTTTTTTAAATATTTTCCACCTTAATCATGAAAAATAATTATTTTTACCTCCATTGAAATTCTTCGAATTATGTAATAAAGAATGGAGTTCTTTCTGATTTCGAAAAAAGGGTATTTTGACGTTCCTATTATTTCATTCAATATAAAAACACATATTTGTTTTCTAAATTAATACAATACGTATTAATATTTAACAAGTATTTAATCTCAGCATGACAATAAACTTTAAGTAATAATTTCCATTGTAATTCAAAGAATCAGTATTTAAAACAAAACGAAAAATATTTGAAAACATCGTTCATTTTTCTTTACTCATATAATTAAAACGTTTCTATTACAAGCCTTTTAAATATTAACTTAACATTTTAATTTGTATAATAAAAAGCTTCTTAATGAAGAGTGCAAATTATTTCTTTATGTAAACTACCTATCGAATAGTTTCACCCTCTGTTAAAAACTATACACTGTACACAAAGAAAAATGATCTAGAAAAAATAACCGTACTGTATGGTAATGACATTTCTGGTAAAAAAATAAATAAATAAAAAATATACCAAAGTTCGGTTATAAAACCAAAATATACTGCATTTAAATCATATATTTAGCAATTTTCCATGCTTATGGTATCAGTTTAATCGGAAATTCAGGCTTTTAAAATTATAATTCCCTTTACCAGACATTTAGTAAAAATACTTATCTGAAATGTAAATTAAACCAAATAAATATGCTAATGCTCTTCTCTAAGGTATGATAAAATTTACCAAATTTTATAACATTTACTAAATTTTAACTCAGATTATAAAACAATAATTTATAGTTGATTTTAACAAAATTATAACCAAAACTTTGGTAAAAATTACGGTGCTTTTTGTTGTTCACCTAGTGCCAGAAACACGGTAAATTGTACCATATTCCGGTCAATTTGACCACACTTTTTTTCTAAATTTATCTTGAATTACGTTCTATCGAACGTTCTACAGGTCTATGACTGCCCAAACTCAAGACAACGGTTACGTTTTTAACCAACTGGTTTCACAAATTAGTTACACAAGTGGAGTAACACGTATGGTACAAATCAGTCGTCTATATTGGAAATGGTTTTCATTTTTTTTTTTTTTTTAGAAATTTGACATTAGATATTTATACCTTAATCTTTCACTATTTTAAATTTTTTAATACTTAATATGATAAAAAATTATTGATAAGTTGTTATAATAAAAAATAGTTTGTAAAAAAACATAGCCTATATCAGTTAAAAAGCATTCCTAGATCAGTGCTTGACCATAGGCTTAGCCCCATTGTTCTAGGAAAAAAAATATTAAAAGATCTAAAAGATTTAATTGATTTATAACTCCAATTTTTCATTTCCAATTTTTTGAAATTCATGGTCTTGATAAAATATTATTTATGATAATTTATGCTGTGATAATGTATAATGATAATGATAATGTATGGACTTGAGATAATGCTAAATCATGGTACCGAAATGTGATCCTTGCTTTGTTATTGAAGTTAAAAGCAAATCCTTTTAGCGCAAGAGTTTCAGTCAAACGCAAAAGTATTTATTTTTGTTTGTACTTGGTTATCCTTGAAAAATTATTGAAGTCTTTAAAATTAATCATTTCGAATATCAAGATAACAGATAGAACATGCAAAAAAAAATCTAATGAAATAAAATAACTGAACAAAGATTAATTTAACAGTTAATTTTACTGCAATAAATACTCCATTAATTTCTTCTCTGTCAGCCTCGCATCTCATACCTTCGGTGATTTTGTGCCCCCATGGTCGACGTCGAGTTATTTGTTCGATAAATAACTAATATTTAATTTTCAAATGTTTAAGCATTTTAAGAGTCTGTGGCGAATTATTGATTTTTATTATGCAGAGCATTAACTGCTTTAAATTTCTTTTCAACACCCATTCTGCTGTAAAATAATTGCCAATTTTCTCAAATGACAAAACTTGAAGTCATTTTCTGTGTTTCAATTCCAGTCGGTCTCAATTTTTTTCGGTTGTTTGGACGAGATATAAATAAGAAAAGGCACGCAGTTAACAACGAAAAGATTGAAAGGAAAGTAATTTAGAAAAAAAAAATCCCTGCTGGTCGAAGAAGGCAAAACAGAAAAGGATACATTTCCATACGAAATATAAGGAAAGAGTATAACTGGCTAGAAAATAGCAATCATATGAATGAAACAAGACTCATGAGTATCAAGAGTAGCCGACTGCTAAATTTTGGTGTTATCTAACATTTAATCCTAAAATTATTGTAAAATAACCCGCAGTAGTCTATCCATTCAATTAACTGTAAAGTTTAAGGTAGAGAACATTTTTATCTTTACTGTTTTGAAACAATTTATAAATAGTATGGTTAAAAAAAAAAAAACATAAATACAAAACGAAACTGTTTTTTAACCATTTGCAACTAGCAGGGTTTCAAAAACTTAAAAAAGATATTTAGCTGGACATTGAAGCAAGGCTTTAGTTAGGTAATTAGCACTGGAGTTAGGTTGTGATTGAATTGTGTTTTATCAAATGAATTGTGAAATGTAATTTAATTTGTTTATCCGGTTGTTTCATCTATCGTAAGAGATGTGGAATACTATACTTTTTTTGTTTCAATCATCTTTATGGTGAGGCCATCCATGCGTGAATGAGAGTATCGTATTCTAATAGTCCAGGGGCATGAATTGGGGTGTGCAAGACACTGGATACTCTTCATGTGTTAAAGGGAATAGTGCTGTGTCAACACTGGGATTCGAACCCCCGTTCTGTCGATTATGATATTGACAGATTTGCCCTCTGGGCTATAATATGTACCCAGCTACAAGGAATTAGGTGGCTTCATTAGGTGGGCCTAGTTGCTGCGATAAAACTTTGGTTGTTTAACTGTATTAGGTGAAAGCAGTTAATAAACATTTTTCACACAACTAACAGTTTAAATGGATATTTATGGTTATTTAATTGAATTGTTTTGTTTGAATAAGGTAAAAAAACAATTAAATAAAATTTTTATTAACCATTTTTCCGAGAAATTTCTAACAGTCAAGTTTAATTTATGCTCTAAGTATCAAGAATGTGTGTGAACCATTGTATGATTAATCAAACTGTTAATGGCAAACACATTTGTCAGGCTTACCTACTTTAAATTTATGAACACGTCTCGCTTGTCCAATGAAGCCAAAGTTCCAATGACAAGATATGTGGTAAATGCCTCAACGAATATTCAACTACACTGTAAAATTTACCTTATTAAAATACGGTAAAAAAATACTCTGAATTCCAGTACTTTTTACCGTAAACTACTACAGAACAAAATATCTGCTGTACAGTAATTTTTACAGTAATATTTACTGAAGCACTGTAATTAAATCAATATTACTGTTAAAATGCAATTCATAATTTTACGGTAAAAATGGATTTTACGGACACTCTTCTCAGATTGCCAGTACTTTTTACCCTAATTTTACCAGGAATTTTGTACGGTGTATTTTCAAACTACTTTTAATATTCACGTTGTTTACTACAATTATGTCTAGTATGAATGTTTAACTTTATTAATTATTAGTGAATATTAACATATTTAGAAAAGTAGTTGCTTTGCTTGGGGATTTTCGAGAAGAAATGTGACATGATTACCCTGCAAGATTTTGATACGCACTAATTAACAGCAGACTGTGGTTCCCAAGTATTTAGTTAGACCCCCAGTGTTTAGTTCCCAAGCATGCATTTATCAGCCCACTGAAGTGATGAAAGGCTGAGTCAACCTTGCCCGGTTCGAGGATCGAACCCAGGACCTGTGGCACGGGAGTGCGAAGCGCTACCACTCAGCCACTGGGCGTCCAATAAATATATAAGTATTCAATAAAAACTCATTAATGAAAACTAACCCTTTTTATCAATAGCTAATGGTTAGGTTTTTTTGAAGGTTATCCTGCATTTATTTATAAAATGTTTCTTTAAACTTTGCTTTAAAAAATGTCAAGAAATCATTAATTTACGTTTTATTGTTCAACGACATTTTGATCTATAAAAAAGGTAATGTGGATATTTTTAATATTAGTAAAATATTATACATCAAAAATTAATTTTTTATTAAATGTTTAAAATAAACTACTACTTTTAAACATAAAAAAACTGTATATTTAATTAAAATGTAAACAAATAATTAAATTGAATGCCTCTTAAAATAAATAATATACTAAAATTTGACTTAATAAAATATTCTGTAGTTAGATGTTTAAAATAAAATTCTACCAAAAATATTTCTAATGTAATTATAAAATCTTGATATATTGCTTCAGTTTAATTTTAAGTAATATTTCTATAAATATTATTAAATTTAATATTATTCTCTAAGTTTGTAATTTATATTTAATATTTTAAGTGCAATATTTTAATGAAAAAAACATATTTTGCAAACTAAAAAAAACTGAATAACTCTTACGAAAAAGTGTTTAACTGTTTCATTACGATATAATGTGGGTATTTCGTTGGAAATTTCAGATTAAAAATAATAAAAATCAGCTTTTATCTTAAAATATTTTTCTAGTCTAGTTTAAAATAATTCATTAAATGTTATGTTACTAATGTTCATTTTTAGAAATAGGAACTAAGTATTAACTCGTTTTATAATAGAAATATTAAATATCGACAAGAAAATCAAAGATTATATTTAGAGTTCTCCTACTAATAAGTTATGGGAACTGGGTATTGACTAATCAGGTAATAGAAACTTTAATTATCTATGAGTAAATTGAAGGTTGATTTTAGATTTCTTTTATTAAAAAGCATTCTACCAAATGATTCAAATAATGTAATTTCTTGGAGACATTTAAACATTTTCTTATTAATTTTTCGAGAAAATCTTAGAACCAGAACTAACAAAATATCATTTCTTTCAATAACAACAAATAAAATAAATCATTTATAAGCAATTATGGAGATGGTATTTCAATGTTTCTTATGACTGAAAGTGATTACTTAAGAGAAAATCAACAAAATGAAGTAAAAAACGCTTATGCAAGTATATAGTAGATTGTATAAGAGTTTTTGCTTTTTATTCGAAAGATATGTTTTCCTTCTAAATTAGAATGCTAATTTGAAGAACAAAAAATTCCTGCATTTATTTCTAAACATGATAATTTAGAGCATCCTTTTTTTCTCTATTTTTTGTTTTGTCTTTTTTATTAAATTTCTTAATTTTCTGATAGATTAAAAAATAAAAATAAAAATTCTGTTTAGTATATACTCACAAATGTACTTACCGATGGAAGTACTCCTGCTTTCGCTAGCATTGCTTTGAGGGTTTCGCACTAATATGCTAAACGCTTTACCTCACTTTAGATTAATATCTGGATTTGGAGTTTAAAGAGCAGAGAATAAGTTTTAACGTTAAAAGTTCGGAGGATAACATTTAGAGTTAAAAGTTCAAAGAATAAACGTCTGAAAAAAAGTATAGATATTTAGAATAAAAAGTGCCGACAGTTAAATAAATTATTATTAAAATCGAGAAAAAAACACTCAATTAATTTATTTGAATTTTATTATTTTAATTCCCAGTTATATGCTGAATGCTTTATCTCACTATACAATAATATTTAGATTTAGAGTTAAAAACACAAAGAATAAGATTTAGTGTTGAAAGTATAGAGTGTGAACAGAGAATGAAATAAATGTTTATTAAGGACGAGAAATAAGAACTCTAATAATTTATTTGAATTCTATAATTTTAATTTGCACTAATGGTCTGAATTGTTTCACCTCAGTTTAAAATAATGTTTAGATTTAGAGTTAAAGTATTATTGTAATGCTAATTCTCAAGGAATAAAAGGATTAAAATAGATTCTTTATCTTAAGACCTGCGAATATATATATATATATATATATTACTGAAGAGCCATTACATTATGACCACCCTGCTAATAACATGTAGGACCACCTTTAGCCCTCAAAACTGCTAGCACCCGCCGTGGCATTGATTCCACAAGGTGCTGATAAGTAATCTGAGGTATCTGGTACCAAGCGCTCACCAACTGGTCCTGCAATTCCCTCACATTTCGAGGGTGTAGCGAGGCAGCACGAATTTGGTTTTCCAAGTAGGACCACAAATGCTCTATTGGATTAAGGACAGGTGAACTTGGGGGCCAAGGCATGACTTGAAATTCACAGGAATGTTCCTCGAACCAATCCATGACGATTCGACCCTTATGACATGGTTTGTAAACACCATCCCCCGCAGTAAAAACTGTTGCCATGAATGGGTGAACCTGGTCTGCAACTATGTTCAAGTAGCTTACAGACGTCAGGGATTGTTCTATGAGGATTATGGGTCCTTATGTGCCCCATGAAAGCATTGTTCCTGGACGAGAAACCATGAAAACCTGGGCGAGCACATTGTTATAGATGGAGGGTGGTCATAATCTAATGGCTCTCCGGTGTATATATATATATATATATATATATATATATATATATATATATATATATATATATATATATATATATAGATTCACACACACAGAGACTAGTTATCTTCAGAGATAGAGATCTAGTCGTTTATCGTTTAAATGTAGGCGCTGATTTTAAAAGAAAAATCAATACCAAATTTATAGTAATCTGAAAGAACAATAGTCTTCCTTTATGGTTTTTTTTTTAAACCATAAAAAATATATCAAATTCATCCTTTCAAACTTTATTATTATTTACCAATTTTGGGTGCTATTGAGTTTTGTTTTTAACGTTTCACTTAAACGTTCATAACGTTTATTATTTCATTCAGAAATATATAGCGATTTGTTTATGAAATTGTATTTTTATACATCATTGACTTATGAAATCTGTGTTCTTATAATTATTTAAAAATGTGTTTTGAATTATTAAATGCATGCACCGTACAACATTCTAAAAAATGTATATTTCGTACTAGATAGTGTTTTATAAAAATTCAAATACATTTATAAGGATTTATAAGGATTAACCATCTAATAAGATTTATAAAGGACGAATTTTTTTAATTAGTTGATTGAAAACTATAAATTAACCTTCTTTACAGATTTTTTTTATGTTTTCTAAAAGCTTTTTTATTCTGAATATTAGAGTGGAACCTAATATCCATTTTTAAGAAGTTGACTAACTATCACTAAGTTAGAAGTAACTTAGTGATAGTTAGTCACGTGCAACATTGAACGAATATCTTAAAGATGAGCTTCTGCCGCAAAGTTTTTTTTTCTGAAAAATAATATTTCTTGCAAATATTGCTGCTTGCAATATAGAAAATACTTATATGCACATAAAATTATGAAATAAGTTGCAGTAAAAATTCCTTATTGGCATGAGATAGCCCTAGTAAAATTTTGAAGTTTGAAAGACATGTGTAAATAATTTTATTTAGTTAAATAATACAATAAAATTAGTTGAAATATTCTCATTTATAAAAAAAAAAAAAAAAACTCTGTGATTTAAGTGAGAAAAATTAGAACTTTGTATCAGCAAAAACCCTTTAAGATATTCACTAAAATTTATCAAATCTTGCCCATTAACTACCAGACAAGACAACTTTTGGAAGCTATTAAAATTCCATATGAAAAAAAAAAAAAATTTCTCAGCACATCCTACAAATAAAATTTAACGACTTTTAAACTATCACTTTCAAAATGTGGCGACAGACAAAAAGAGTGAAAGAAAAAAAAAGATTTTATTGAAACAACTGTTGATATATTTTAAACGTAAATTTTAAATTTATTCTATTCATGTTTCAAGTAAATACTTTCCAATACATATGTTAAATGTTAATACTATTATGTATTAAAAGTTCAGTGCTAAGCCATTACAACTTCTTTTTATTAAAAACAAATGTAAGTAAATTTTCCTCTAATAAATTTAAAGAACCTGAACTGATCTAAATTTTGTGCTTAATCAGTTTTTTATTTTATTTTTATTTTATTTCAGACTAAAAGCTGAGTGATGGTGGTCCGATTGGTTCTCCTGCGCACATATTACTTCATTTGTTGCTTACTCATTGCATCTGGCAACGTAATTCCGCCATCAGACACCAAAACTTCTGGTAAATTTTCTTCTATGATGTAATAAATGACATTTTTACAATAACTAAATTTCAACTGTGTGATTTTTTGCTTAAAAATAGTAAAAACAATAACAAGCATCTAAAGAAGGAAACTAATTTCGTTTTCTAATTTGAGAGTGAAGAGATTGCGACTCCTTTGTGAAGAGATTGTGACAACTGGAAGAGTAAAGAAAAATTTTATAAGGGCAGCCAAAACATGGTTGGAAATTGGACTAATCCAGATTCTTTTGTGCATCGTTTTTGATAACTGTAAAAAAAATTTCGTGCATCTTAACACTAAATACGGGGTCAACTATTTTACACCAAAAGTCGTTCTGTGAAACATCTCAAATAATTCCTTGATGTTAGATGTAGTGAAACATCATTGAAAGTTACTTTTCGCATCTTTTAGTATAAATAAATGCCTTCATTTTCGGTGCTCAGGATACCAAACGTTTTAATAACAGTAAGCTATAATACACGTAAGAGTCAGCAAAATCATTTTCATGATCCAATTTAAAGTGAGAATCATTAATTTAGAACGCGTATATACATTTATTCTTAAAATCAAATTAGTTTGTAAATCCAATATTCACACAGCACAGAAATAGAAGCAAATTTAAATTAGGCTTATCTGAATAGGAGTGGGTAGACAATGTATATTATAATATTATTTAAAACAATCAGCGGACATTTATAAATTAGAAAATAACTATCCTTATCACAAAATTAAAATCATGCATAATTTTTTTTAACGGCTAACTTTTGTTTTAGTAGATATAAACGTAAGAGACCACAACAAATTTGCTTCATCTCGTACTAGATAGTAAATAATCTACTGAAGATATTCTAAGTATGCCAAAATTAGAACTTGTGAACACAAAAAAATAAACAAAAAAAAACTCATGAATGGTGTGAATACGCGTGAGTTTGGAATAAGCTTTTCCATTATAAGTGTTCAAGATTTAATTACACCCTTTAAAAGGGATATGAAAGCTCGATTTGATGATATCTTATAAAGTATACGATGTTAGCTTATTAAGCCATACTGCTTCAACAGTGCGTAAATAACAATGAATTACATTATTTTCTTTCTGTCATTTATTTCTAAGAATTTTTTGTGAAACACTAAAAAGCTTTCTCCAACATGTACTGGATAGCACACCGCAGATATCCATATGTTAGTCAAATGCCACAACAGGTAAAGTTAATTTTGTTTTAGAATACTGGTAGTAATTTTCGAGAACCTTGTTGCATTATAAAAATATTTCCTTAAATAAAAATTTAATAATTTTATTTTAAATATTTTTATCATCAATAATATCAAAAAAATCCTATGAGTATAACTAAAATTTGCCCCAAAAAAATCGATTTCCAAAACTGTCCCATTTATACCTCACACTGTTAGAAAGAACTTCTCTAAATTGAAACAGCATGTACTCTTTTTGATCAAAATGCGTGATCACAAAAATGATATGAAGGGAGGAATGTGACAGAGCTGTGTTCTTTGTCTTCCGGCAGGATTCGAAAAAAAAAATTTCAAAATTCGTAGTAGGATGCTCTAACCACCATAGTTGTACTCCCTAGTCCAGGGGTAGCTAAGAAGGTTTATATAATGGTCGCCTCAATGACACATCATGCCATACATTCCATTCTCTTAGTTTCTAAGTTTTTAAGATACAGTGAAGTAAGCAAAAAGTGAAATTAAGTGTGCCGATCTCCTGATTAAGCTATTTGGATCATATTTCACAAATTGAAAACCTTTGTACCATTGAAATTAGAAATTAGCACGTCATAATGTGTCATTGCGTTGGTAACTAATAAACTCTATTAAAAAAACTAACTAATAAACCAGTCTCTCTAGACTGGAGTGTGCCACTATAGTGGTTGGAACATTTTATTACAAATCGAATTTTGATTCGAATCATGCTGGCATCCAGTGAATAGGAATTGAACTCAGTTCACCATATATATCATTAAAAGAACTCTCAAGTGTTGCTGAACTCAACATATATATCCTTAATCGCACTCCTAAGTGTACCGCAATTTTTATCCAAAAATTTGAAAGTAATACTTTATCCCGTTTTCGTCATGCATTTCAACATATAAAAAAAAAAATTTATAACACTTTGCGTCATAAAGACTACAAGGTTTGTTTCTTATTTTTATTCATTTCAAAAAGAATGAGCCAAATACGCTTATAGCGAAGATTACAGAACACCCTGTTATCAAAGCAATATTTCTTTTTTCAACATTAAATTTAATTTATTCTTTTTTTGTTTTGTTTCAGACCAAAAGGGCAATAACAACGCAACTAAAGACTCAATAGAAAGTACAACTACAGAAGTGAAGGAAGCTCAAAGTGTAAATTTAAAGACAGTTTCACGTAGTAGAAGAAGTAATCTAAATTCTAACTTCAATGAACAGTTAAATTTTAATGCAGGAGAAAATGCAGCTTTTAATTCTGCTTTTCGATATAACGATCAAATTATGCGAAAGTTGTTAAAGACTCATTCACCAAACCCTGCCAGATCACACTTTTTCTTTAATCTCATAACGCCTTTAGATCGCAGAGCAACGCGGTACAACAGTTGGGATGGCCACTCAGTGATGCACTTTGGTAAAAGGTCAGTGTCTGAGAAAGAGAGTGATGAAAGTTTAACAGACGAAAAATCGCTATATGAACCTGATCCTAACATTTCCAAAGAAGACGAGGATCCAAAAGATATAGAAGAACTGGAAAGCATAAAAAGAGGTACAGATTCTTGGACGGACCATAATGTAATGCACTTCGGAAAGCGTGATGAGGAAGTTCTAAATGGAGAAGTTAGTCCTTTTGCAGAAACGCTTGATGAAGAGAAAAAATCAGAAGACGCTTGGCATAATATGATGAACTTCGGGAAAAAATCCGAAAATCCCTGGAATGATCACAATACAATGCATTTCGGGAAAAAAGATGATCCCTGGCATAGTATGATGAGCTTTGGAAAGAAATCAGAAAATCCCTGGAATGATCACAATACGATGCACTTTGGAAAGAGAGAAGATCCATGGCACAGTATGATGAGCTTTGGAAAGAAATCAGAAAATTCCTGGAATGATCACAATACGATGCACTTTGGAAAGAGAGAAGATCCCTGGCATAGTATGATGAGCTTTGGAAAGAAATCAGAAAATCCCTGGAATGATCACAATACGATGCACTTTGGAAAGAGAGAAGATCCTTGGCACAATATGATGAGCTTTGGAAAGAAATCAGAAAACTCCTGGAATGATCACAATACGTTGCACTTTGGAAAGAGAGAAGATCCTTGGCACAATATGATGAGCTTCGGAAAGAAATCAGAAAATCCATGGAATGATCATAATACTTTGCACTTTGGAAAGAGAGAAGATCCCTGGCACAGTATGATGAGTTTTGGAAAGAAATCTGAAAATTCGTGGAATGATCATAATACAATGCATTTTGGGAAAAAAGATGATCCTTGGCACAGTATGATGAGCTTCGGAAAGAAATCGGAAAATCCCTGGAATGATCACAATACGATGCACTTTGGAAAGAGAGAGGATCCGTGGCACAATATGATGAGCTTTGGGAAGAAATCGGAAAATCCATGGAATGATCATAACACAATGCATTTCGGTAAGCGAGACGATCCTTGGCACAATATGATGAGTTTCGGCAAAAAATCAGAAAATCCGTGGAATGACCACAATACTTTGCACTTTGGAAAGAGAGAAGATCCTTGGCATAGTATGATGAGTTTTGGGAAGAGATCGGAAGATTTTTGGAATGATCATAACACAATGCATTTTGGCAAACGGGAAGATCCTTGGCATAGTATGATGAGTTTTGGAAAGAAATCTCTTACTGATCAGAAGGGAAATATTAGCAACAGAGAAACCATTTTGACAACTGAGAATAACACTGACGATCACTCTGAATTTGACAACGATGAAATAAACAATTCAGCACCTATCAGTGATATGAAATCAATGAACAAACGATCTATTCACCCCTTAGAAAGTGATAGAAAACAACTAAAGACAACAAAAATGCAATACGAAACTCCAACGAATGTCAAATATCTAGTAATTGATGATAAATCGAGTAAAAAAGACGAGCAGAATAATTCAGAGTTTAAAGCGCATGACCAATTAAAATCTGAAGACCAGCAAAATTTCGAAAAAAAATCCAAACTTTGGGAATCACACAATACGATTCATTTCGGAAAAATAGATCCTCCGTTTGATGCACATAACATGTACATAACACCGAGTCTAAAAGATAGACTAAAACAAAAACCCAAAAATTCATTTGGAAGAAATGGTAATTTCAAATTAACACCAAATACCCAAAACAAAGGAATGAACCTGGAAGGTACTGAAAAGAAATTACTTGTTAAAAAAAGGTCTGTGGAGGAAATCATGCCTGTCGAAAAAAACTTTGATAACGAAGACGAAACAGCTCTTCAACAATCAGGGTCACTAAATTTCAATTCCCGAGAAGAATTTCCTGAACCACTCCTTCAGTTTGGTAAAAGATCACCTGATGATAATGATGCCACTGATGATAAAAAGTTTGTACCTTGGGATATATTATATCTAACTGCTCTTGAACAAAAAAGAGATCCTTGGGAATCTCATAATACACTACACTTTGGTAAAAGATTCGATCCTTGGGATTTGCATAACACTATGCATTTTGGAAAGAAGTCAGATCCCTGGAATTATCATAATACAATGCATTTTGGGAAAAAGAAAGATCCATGGGAAAACCATAATACAATGCATTTTGGAAAGAGATCTGATCCATGGCAATCGCATAATACGATGCATTTTGGTAAAAGATCAGATCCATGGCAATTGCATAATACAATGCACTTTGGTAAAAAATCTGATCCTTGGGATGCACACAACACAATGCATTTTGGAAAAAGATTTGATCCGTGGCAGTCACACAATACCATGCATTTTGGCAAAAAGTCAGACCCATGGCAATCTCACAACACCATGCATTTTGGAAAAAAGTCAGACCTCTGGGAAAATCATAATACTCTGCACTTTGGAAAAAGAGATTCGGATGAACTTCCAGATTATGCCGATTACACAAATAATCCTGAATTTGAACTTGACTTGAACGATCCAACTTCTATTCTAAATTCCATTGTTCTCAGTGACAAAAATTCTTTAACATCGTTAGAAAATGAATCCAACATGATAGCGAAGTTGTTGCGGTCAAGAATGAATGAAGATTTTCCTGAAAACCCGACTGCAGAAGATTTACTTTTCAAATTGCTTGAAAATGCTGACAAATTATCAAAAAGTGATCTGTCTGATGTTGCCACAGAACAGAAGCAAGAACAAATCTCCGGAATAGAACCAGATCGAAACGAACCAAGATTAGTAGGTATCGAAAATGTTCCAAACCGACTAAAGAGCGACCAGCCGGTAGGCCGAAGTCCCGACAAACGATACATGTTTCCATTTCAAGGCCCAAAATCAATTGTGTATCCGCATGCTTGGCTGGTGTCTCAAATCAGAAGGTCCGTTCCACCTAGTAGACAATTCGATCTGAGAGTGGCAGAGAAAAAAGAAGACCCTATAAATTCTTATATGCATTTTGGTAGACGTTAGTTTTTCTTGAAGAAGACAATTTTATTTTTTTCAATTAATTACATAAAATTTAAACTGATGCCAGTTGAAGAAAATAAGTGGCAATAAATAAAAAGCCATATTAAAAATCCAAACTAAAATAAATTATGAAATAGTACTTAATTAAGAGCTGACATATCAATAAAGAACAAAGGCAAATTTTTTTTCATTTATTTATTTCTGTGATGATGAATTTTAATGACACGGAACGAATTGTAAATGTTACTTTCTATATGTTTATCAATTATATTTTATGAATAATTATAGGGATAAATATATTTCTTGGCATAGATAATCCCATTGTACAAACCAAAATAACTTACAGTTCTCAAATACACTTTATTGTGTTTCAAAATAATAAAATCATATTATTAGAACAAATCTGTATGAATAATTTTTACCTCATTTAATAAATCTAACGAGCGGTGTTTTGAAATTCAGTCTTATAATTGCAGTATATTTTTATTTAAGCATTTCCTTAAACAAAATGAAAATATTAAAAAAACAACATTCAATGCTTAATAACTCAATGGTCTGGTCTATAAAATATAGATCATACATCATTTCTATGAGAATTTAATGTGAGTGATTTCATTATGGTTATCCAAAGTTTTAAAAAAAAATCTAGTCTAATATAAACTAAGAAAATAGACTAAACAACAGATTAAGAAAATGTAACATAAAATAATCCAAATGTGGATTTAAGACTAAAAATGAGAAACACTGAAGGATCAAAAAAAAAAAAATTCGAAAATCTCTTTTTTGTTGTTGTAATTGTTGAGAAAAGACATCTTAAGATATCTTAAATTAAAAAGTGCTTAAAGTGGCAACTTCAATAGTAAATAATTGTTAAAAAAATATAAATAAATAAATGAACTATGCCATACAGAGCAAAGAGGAGAATGCATAATATATATATATATATATATATATATATATATATATATATATATATATATATATATATATATATATATATATAAGGGTTATTCATCATTCCCTCCGGGGTTTCGAAGCGTTATAGTAAAAAAACGAAGATGAATATGGCAAAAAAGAACATATGAAATTTTTCCGAAAGTATTCAAGTTTCAATTTAAGCAGTTGCCGGTAGAGGGCAGTAACCTGTACCACTGAAGCCAGTTGTAGTAAAAATAAGGTTGTAGTAAACAGAGGGAATTATGAATATATATATATATATATATATATATATATATATATATATATATAGATAGATAGATAGATAGATAGATATTATTTTTACACCAGCTGGATAAATTTAATCATTTTGAAATACATTACACAACTAATAATTATAAGTTTAAAAATAATAATGTTAGAAACTGAAACACTTAAAGTAAGATGGATATCTACATTTTTAAGCAGACACGGTCACTTTCCCGATACTAAGTGGTCCGAAGAATATATTTTTGCCCAATGTGCGTTTTTGCCCGAGTGGTACATTTTACTGACCATTATTTCGGCAGTGGGAATATGTGAAGACAATCAGTGTAAGAATATGCATATCTTCAATGACAATGGAAATTTCCTTGTTGCCAATAGTTCATTTTTTTCAACCCGTTCAGAACCGGGTTCACACGTATGTGATGGCGAAGATTCTTTCTCATCGGCCCATAGCGGCTTATGATCATACGAAAGTGATTTTAATAGGGTACGTTCGGTTTACACCTCGTATAAATGCTCATATGAACTTTTTAGTGCGTATAAACTCAGAGCATGCGAAGGTGGGAAAAGCTTCTTTCTCCATCTGCCTGTCTGGATAGGGTTGATAAAGCCAGGTTTCAGATTATTCGTAGTAATTTTTTGAAAATTTCATTATCATAAATATTTTATAACTCCATTTTAGATTTTAGTTATTTTTTACCATCATAATAAAGGTACACTATTATTCATAAGATATTTTATTTATTTATTTTTAATTTTTATTTAGGCTTACTATGTAATTAATAACTATTATTAATATTCAAAAGCAAATTAATGTAACATAAGAGATAAAGTCTGGCTAGTAAGTAATCAGGTAACTTAGCCGGGCAAAGATAATTGACGTGCAAACAGCGTTAAGAAATCGAGTTCTAATTCAAATGTACCAGACCCATATGTGTTAATTAACAATCCTAAAGAGAAGAAATGAAAAACACTGAAGGACCAATGGTCAGAGTGTTTTTTGTCTCTTGAACAATTTATTTTGTATTTTCAGCTTGTCCCAGTTTTCGTTCGCAGTTCAAAACAGGGTATCCAGTAAAACAAATAAAAAAATGTTCCGAAGAATAGCTTAAAAATTTATTTCAACAGCCGAAAATGATAAATCCTTTCAAAAATAGGTCAGGAAGAGAATTCAATTGTAAAACAAATTACTCACCGCAGTCAGGACTATGAAGGCAATATACCAATCAAAGATCTCAAGAAAAATACCATTCAAAAAGCATTAGAACTAAATAAAGCACAAAGAATTTTATGATTAAAGTCTTTAAAATGAATGCAAAAAAAAAATGAAGAAGATCTTACCCTAAAACTGAAAACAAAAAATGACTTCATATTACTCTATGATATAGCGATCCACTATAAAATTAACTACCATTTCGTTCGAAGTTAACTGCGCCCATGTCATCCAACTAAATATGTAGGAAAAAAAATATAAAGATAGAGGATTGAATTCTTTATCGTTTTTAGTAACGAACGCTACTCACCAATTTCATGCTAAACGTAGCTGGTCAGGAAGTAATCACGTCACAATTAGAGATTCCTGCGCTAGTATAACTCGTAATAAAGGCTGACTATAGTCTTAATGGGATCAATAAATTATTTTATGCAATAATTATATCATTTTTGAAGTATACTAAAAAAAAAACAATTTAGAGTTATCAATATAATAAATTTTTTTCAAAACAAAGGTCATTTCTTTGCCAAATCAATGATCAGTAGACAAAATTAAAATCAAATAAATAAGTAATACAAAATACATTTAATTACCTTCACTCAAATCATGAGCTTGTCATATCCTAAATTGTGGCCGTTTTATTTACTAACGTTATACTCTAATGTTGCGTTATTTTATGCAGAAACACTAATTGATTCGAGATTGAACCTTTAAATATTCTAATTAATTAGTAATTGCTAATGCGAGTTAATCCCACCAAAAAAGTCCCCTACGAAGGCTTGTTTACCCCAAATGCTTCAGTGAGGAGTTTGTATTCTGTTTTCGTTTCAATATTATAGTTAAGCATAGATAATCGTAACCAGTTTACCATTTTAGCTTGCATAGTCAGCATAATGTAAAACTACCTACCCAAGTAGCACAGAAACATCGATCTATACCGTGGCCGTTCCTATCAATATTTTGAAAGCGGAGGAATATAGTTACTGTGAACAAGTTATTGAATGAATTCCGTCAATAAAACTTTAAAAGTATTTTTCTTAAAACACTCTATATTAAATATATTTTAGTTCCATAGTTCAAAATATTTGCTAGAAAGATAAAAATGAGTAAAATTTCTTTATACTTGCTCATATTAGTGAAAGTAAAAAATAGAATGCCGTGATAACTTTATGGAACGGGATTGGAAGGTGAAGCGATCTCAGTATTGCTATCAACAAAGTTTATCCGCTTGTCACGTGATCTTCAGCTCTGATGTCGCGCTTTACGATCCATGATCCATGAATTTTTAGCGTAATATTGTCGTCAAAAGTCACCTTACTGATTTAATTTAGGTAAGCAAAGTTTATTCATCTTCTATTTACTTATACAAACTCTATTAATATCGTGTCAGGTCTTCATTTCTAATTGCAATGTTTCACTTTTATATTTAGGTTAAGCCTACATTACCGAAAGAACATTCCATTATAAAAGATCATATGTAGCTGGTTTTGAATTATTAAGTAAGTAGTTTTTAACTTCTCGCTAATTTTAAATATTATTATCGGAATAATTTCCAATTAATGACGTAAATTTATTGTCAAAGTTGTTTGTTCTGAATTGTTTACTTCTTGTTTGCTGGGATGTTAAATGTTATGTTTTACAATCTATCTAATTTTTATTAAATTAAATTCACTAGGTTCGTAAATAATTTTATGCAAGATGAAATGTTTCTAATGTCATTTGTTGTGTGAACAAGGTTCATAGCATTGTAGTTATGAGTGTATAAATACTTTTCATAAAAATTAAGTCTGTCAACGTTAATTCTGTAGCTTATTAACAGTTAATTCGTTTTAAAACATTAAAAATTGTGCTCAAAATGATATAAGTATACATAATTTATCAAAATATTAATGTAAGCGAATTGTAAAAGGTTATATAGATTTTAAAATTACGTCTAAAAGTAAAATAAGCAGTATGAAAATATTAAACAATTTTAAAAAAAGAAATAAGTTTAACTTTTCAATTTCTGAAAACAATGATATTCTATTTACCTAAATTTAATCCAGTCTTGTAATATAATTCTCTATATAAAAGTTATTAATATAAGATTTAGTTTATGGTACAGGAATGATTGTTATTCGTTACTACTAAAAAAATTTTTTTAAATGTGTCAGATATCAAGTAAGGTATGTGTTATGTATAAAGTATGATATGTGTTTGTTATGTAACAAGAGTATACTAAAGGAAAATTAAAATAGACACTAAAGGCTCAAAATCAAAATAGAGATTTATATGTTTATTAAAACTTCTTTAAAGAATTTTTTGTTTGCTGAAAATTATTAAAAAAATTTATAGATAAAAAGGAAAATTTAATTGTCAAAAATAATATCAAAATGTGTTAATCTTTAAAATAACTTTAAAAACTGAAGTATAATTTGGATAAGAGCACAACAACTAAAACTTATAAGTTTCTAAGATAATGATTAGAAAATATTGATCAAAGCTTTTCTAATTAAATATTTTATTGTTTTTCAGGCTTTGAAAAAACCCGGGGGAAATTGGGTTTTTTCATTTTGTGGTCATAAACTTTAAGTTTTACTGTATAAATATTTTTATTTATTAAAAAGTGTTGTATAAGCTTAAAAATTGAAATAAATCTGAAAAGTTATTTTAATTTTATCTATGTATTTTTTATTATGTTTGAATAACACATTTTCACTAATACATAGGTTGAATCTTTACTGTTAAATACATAACGTTTCATAATTTTTAACCCAAGCATTATAAAATATAAATACAGTATTATAAAAGGAACAAATTTATTAATTTTTTCGTTTTCACGCACATATATTTACTAAACATATATATATATATATATATATCTTACCTATTGTAAAGTTATAGCCAGTAAATATTTATAATCAGTAAAAACTAAAATTTCATTTGACTTTAATAAAAAACTGAAATAAATACTCAATGGTCTTCCATGTTTTTATAATAAAATTAATAGAAAGTGAAATTAAAATTACATATAATTGAATAAAATTAGATATAGTTTCAGCAAATACTTTTTCTTAAAATTTTATTTTTGTGTCTCGTAAGAAATGATAAATCCATATTTTTGTGTTGATTTTTTAATTTTTACAAATTATGTCTAAATTTTTCACGAAATGGGTACCTCTCAGAAAAACCTAGACAGACCAGGTATATATATATATATACCTATAACTTTTATATATACCAGGTATATATATATATAAGATTATAACTTAGCTGTGATTCATTCTAAAATTAATGTGTAGAAATTAATTTTGTAATGTCTAATCTTATATTGATATCTATTTACAATATATATCAAGTAGAAATTTTATATTTTGATGTGATAATTTGTTACTGTTTTATCTTTCAGTTTGTTACTGTTGTATCTTATTCTCAATGCCTTCTCGTAAATGATTAGAATTTATTTAGAAAATGAGTGCACTTGTTTATTTATACCACTATCAGTAATTTAATGAATAAATGTCAGACAGTTCTTTCATTGTGTTGCAATTTCACCAACATAGGTGTATATTTTGCTCTACTCAGCCTTTTAGCTTTTAAATAAGTAAATAAATTATGACATCAGACTATTTTATTTTGTTGTCACTGCACAGAGCAATTGCAAGATGAGAAAACTAGTATAAATTTAGGAGCCTCGAGTAACATTTTGTATTTTCAATTTTTTTTCCTAATTTATTTTTCATGAAAAATTTGGATGTTATAATATTTACAAAAATGTATTTAGTTTATGTATTAGTAAGTATAATCATTCCCTAAATTTGTTCTCCATATAAAGCATTTTATTAAAAATGGAGCTATTATTATTATGATCAAAAAAATTACAATTGCTCTTTGGATCCTTTGGCAAAGGAACCTTTGCTCTAAAGTATAGACCAGTAAATCTTAACCTTTTCAAACCTTGCTGTCCCCTTAAAAAGCGAAAAAGACTTTCACCATCTTATTTGTTCTGTACTTAAGGGTATATGGAGAGAGTTTAAATGATTATTCTATATAGGACTGGGCAATAAATCTATGTAGTATCTCAAAATATCTACGTAACACATATATCGGCAGGCCAATATGATGACTTTTGTTTTAGATGATGCATCAGAAATCTGATTTAAGCAACTGATAGTGACTTTCATTTTAAGCGATGTATCAGCTGCGGAGTTGTTTATAGCATCGATTTTTCTTATTATTAACAAGTGTACATATAAATAATACTGGAAAGGGGGCTAGCTAATATAAATATTTTAATACTTTTTTAGATTAAATTTTTACATAATTTGTATTGTCTTGTAGCTGTTTGAATAAATTAACAAACTTTTGTTTTCAGATTCGGTATTTTGACAGCATATGCCGGTATTTTGACTGAGGCGAAAAGTAAAAAAGTCATTTGAAAGAGTGCCTGCCATCACTAATGTCATTTGGGTAAAATTGTTGATTAAAATATTATTTATTTTTATTAATATATATATATGATATTTATTTCCTTCCAGTTTTTAAATGCTTTAAGAAAAAAAATTTAAAAATTTTTTAATCTGAATAACAATTCCAATTGCTAATAATAAATCAAAATATTTAGAATTCCTCTCCTTTTTGTATTAAATTTTACAAACATTGATCTGCAGTTAATCCTTAACATTTCTAAGTTTATTCAGGATTTTTCGTGTATACTCACAATTTTTTAATATGTATTAATATATATATCATCAGTCGATTTTTATCTTTACAAGCTTTAGTTAAAGGCAGCATTACAATTAAATTTAATTTAAAAATAATGATAGAAAGAGATTCTCTCTATTTGAAAAATACAAAATAAAAAATTTTTCCCATGTAAAGGAAACCAAATATTGCAAAAAAGTTTCAGAAATCCAAACCAAAAGAGTGAGTGAGAGAGAGAGAGGCTTAAAAAACTTAATTTTCTAAGTCTAACACAGTTGTAAGTCAATAGTTTTTGGATCTGATCACAAAAAAAAAAGTAATTTTGTAGAAGGAAGGGAAAAAAAACGGTTACATTAAGGAATTGAATGCATTTGGAAGTGCAGTGTATTTATAATAAGTTTGAGCTTTTGTTTAATTATACTTCTAAGTATATGCAATCATAAGTAATCAATATCAGATCTAAATTCTAAAAATAAATCTTATTTTCAACTTCAATACTTTTTGTGTATTCACATTAGTTTAAGAGAATTTTCTTTAATACATAGAAGTAAAATTGAATATTAAGAAATACAATTAAAGCTGAACTGACTAGCTTTTTATTATAGTATTTTTTGTTGTTAAAGATTTATTATTTAATCAAAGATACAGCATTGCCGCTTGAATATTCAGTCAGTTTACAAAACAGTGTCTAATGCAGCATGCCTTTTTTTGATCCGTGTGTCGATTCTCTAAGCCAGTGATTCTCAACCGCTGTGCCGCGGTACTTTTTTGTGCTGCCAAATTCTTGAAATGTTCATAAAAAGTATATATATATATACTTTTTATAATTTTTCTAAGCTTTAACCGCGTTAGCATCTTTGTTGGCGATTGCCTTGTTTCTGACAATCTTAAAATAGATGAGAGAATTAAAATTGTCTTTGACACATAGTTTTAAAAATTTTTTGAAGTAAGTAGGAAATTTAATGACTTTAATTTAAAATCATTAATTAACTAAGGAAAGCAAGCTAAATATTAACTTACAGATGGAAATAAAACTTAATCATTAAAGTAAGCTATGCAATTAATAAACAAATTAACAAAGGATAACTAAAAAAAAAAACCAAATAGGGGAGAGTCGGGTAGCCCCGCCCACTTAAGGACTATTGCTTATATTTCTGTATAATATGGAGTAATAATCAAGATTTTTGTATGTTTCTATTGTTTTATCATTTAATTAAATAATACAAAAAGAATAAACCAAAAAAAGAATAGTTTAACTTAAAATAGAAATTTCAAAAAACATGTTTTCAGCTCTTTTCAAAATGTGTCGGGTAGCCCCGCCCAGTTACAAAAATTATGTTTTTTGATTGTTTTTTCAGGTGTAAATGAAAATGACCAATGTATTGACAATTGATAAACCTTATTTATCATTTTTATCACAAAATTATTTTTTTTATTACATATTTATATACTTTTAGTGAATTCTATCATTTATTAACAACAAATGTTATATTTTTTATTATTATTAATGTATATTAATATATTATAATATTAATATATATTTATATTAAATATTTAAAGAAAATAATTTAATTTAAGTAAATCTTTGGAACCGTACATTTATCGACGAAATAAAAGTGGGCTGTGATACCTAACATTCATGTGAGCGGGGCTACACAAAATCCAATGTTTTTGTAAATTTGTAATTACTCGAACAATTTTTCACAAATAAACTTCGTTCTTTGTGCAAACTAAACTTAAGACTACATACTTTAATGCTGTATGTATAGAAAAAATTATTTTTTTAATATTAAAATGAAGTTTAATCGAAACATTCAACCAATTTTTCTTAATATCATGACAACTGTATTCAACATATTTTAAAAACTATTGTTTACCATGTTACCAGCTGCATAAATACTTGAAACTTTGAAAATAATCTTTTTTTAATATAACAATTATTGTCCGATGGCCCATTGACTTGAAAAAAATATTATTCTCTACATATGAAATTGACATTGGTCGGGGGTACCCGACTCTCCCCTATATAAAAAAACAAATTAGGAAAGGATAACTAACAAAAAAAAAAAATAAGCTAACAATTAATAATTAGCAAAAAACTAGTAAACAAGAAATCACAAAAAATAACAGTTAATAACTATAGAAAACAAGCTAACAATTAATAACTAGCAAAAGGAAGAAGAAAAAATAACTGTTACTAACTAATAAAAAATCACTCAAAAGAAATAATAATCCCTTAATAAACGTGCTTTTGTAGTACTTATTATTATCACAAACTATTTAACACAGTGTGTTGTAGGTAAATAAACAACTTTTAATCTAACTTTTTTCATTGTGTGCCGTCAAATTTCGAAATGGTTAAAAGTGTGCCGTAACAACAAAACAAAAAAATGTTGAGAATCATTGCTCAAAGCCCTTATTCAATTTAGTTCTCTAAGTTTCGTTATATACTCATTAATAAATTGTGTTTTGTTAGTCTTTCAGTTTTTATTTTTTAAATGTTATAATATTACTCAATGTTTTGCTTCCAGCTACAGTTCTCGAACGCTTTGAGACCAAGAGCTTGCGGAAAAATTTGGGAAGGTCTGCTTCAGCCACTGATTGGGAAGGACGGAAACCTAAGATAATTGACGTGACCAATTCTTTGGACTTGGAGACCTAAGAATGTGTCAATTTGTTTTAATAAATTTTTAAATGTTTATTCAAATAAAATATTCATAGCTACTTTTTGTTTTATTCCTCTGCATTCACACCTTCTATATTACAAAGCACGTTCATATCAGAAGTGTAAATTTTATTGAACCCATAAAATTATAATATTTTTTGAGTTTTTAGTGCTATTGTGCAATATATTAAATTATTAATTTTCAGTGACTGAATCCTGTCTGAAGATCAAATGTACCTTGCAAATGCTAAAAAATAAGAAAACTAATTTACAACATGTTAAATGTGGTAATTTTTAAACAAGCAAATTGTCTTTGATTTATAAATCATAGTTGAGCTGAAAATAATTATCATGCCTTAAATTAATATTCACTTCTTACATTCCATCTACAGTGCTCACACTTATTCCTTTTCACCTATTTTACACTTAATTAATTTTTAAGCTTATTACTGCTCAAATCCTAATTATATATATATTTTTATTGTTTGGAAACTGATTAAAAATATTTTTGGGTGCTTATTATTTTTTTTGAAAAATCTGGCTACACACCTTGAACTTTGAAAGTATGACTTAAATACTTGCAGATATTTTATTCTAAGGCAATATTAAATCTTTGCTCACTAGTTTGCAGAATGCTTATTGTCTAGCATGCAAGGAAATGATTAATTTTCTGCTAAATAGGCATAGACTGAGCAGAGCATGTAGCTCTTTTCAAGTTATCCTTGACAAAAAATGAAGGATTTTTTTTTACTCATTATAAATCAAATTAATTAAATCTGCAACTGTACAGCCTGGAGTATAATTAGCGAAATGAAATCTGAAGTGCAAAACCATATAAAATAATTAACAGACTTGTACCTATATCCTACAATATCCAGTGAAAAAAATTTCTTGAATAACGTATTAAAATTATCGATCGGCGTTCTGCCGCATCTTTAAATGCTTATTAATATTTGTTTTACGAATAACGTGATAAAAATATTCATCGACATTCTACTGTATCTGTAAACGCCGTGGAATATGGTTTTTTCAAACTCTACATTCTACGGCGTTATTGAGATATCGATCTATATAAATTTTACAATGTCGTACAATATAAAAAAAATCTGACGTTTTTACATAGATCGATGTTTCGGAAGAACATCGATCGACGTCGTAAGCGAAGTTTTTTCGAGATCAATCGATATTGAGTGCTACTTGGGTATACCATACAGTTCAAAATATTTCTACTCATCCTTGAGCTGTAATAAAAAAATCAAAATATCTTGCATAAAACTGAGTAAAATAATTTCTTACGAAATTTTTCCAATAGTACAATTGATTTTAGAAGATGGAGTGTAAAAATTCTAAACATAATGCATTAAAAAATTAGGACCTCATTTTTACTTCGTTCTTACCCTTAATATTACATTGGGGGGAAATGTTAATTTTTTGAAAAACCTATAACCTCATATATTTTTAAAGAAAAGCTTTCAGCGTGCCTGATTTAGCAACTTAAAAATATATAATCCTAGATCAAAAGATTCAAATTTGATCAAAAAGTTCTCGTGAGTCTTATAAAGAAAAAAAAGACATTCATTGCAATACACCCGCACCCACTACCAAGTGCCATCAGATTAAAAGCGGATTAAATCTTTTTAAAAAATATCAATAGCATTCTTTTGAATGATTTTATTAAAAGATATGAAATGTGTAATTTGTAGTGAAAATGAAAGTACCCTTACAAAAATTTAAAGTGTTTTTGAGGTTCATCTGAGGCTGTTTTGTCGTGTTAATGTAAATTTGAGGTTTAATTAAAGTTGACTTCAAAAACAACCATAAAAAAACAACTTCCCGAGGTTTATAATTAAGGCGTATAAAGTTGTTTTATTCACGCTTGAGGTTGCTTTGAGGTTGACAGAAATCTACTTTAGAGCAACCAGAGAGGTTGTTTTTAAGAGGTGTTTTTCTACACTATAAGTAAATAAATATATTTGAGGTGTGAATAATTTCACCCGATTTGTACTAAAAATATAGCTGAGCTATACATGATGTTGATTTTATGAGGTGTAAAAGTGGTTGAAATTAAGGTTTATTGATAAGATGATTTTTTGTGCAAAAGATAACCTTCTTTTATAACTCAGGTGTATTTTTACACCTGTCAACCTCAAAAACACCTCTTTTTTTGTAAGGGAAATAGCGGGGTGCACACTGAAAAAGCGAGCGAGGAGCAAGTGACGTATAGGAAACGAATGTTTTCTTACTTTTGTGTTCAGTTAGTGATAATCCATCAAATTGTGTTATCACCAATGCGCAATTATCTTAATACAAACGCCTCTCGTATGCCTCTTGTTTCTCGCTCGCTCCCTAAGTTTGCGTTCATAAGACCCGCGTCAGTTCTGCCACAAGCTTAATGGAAAATAAGTCAAAAATCGAAAAATAAAAAATCTTCTATAATCTCATTCTGAAAATCTTATATAATCTTCTAAAATTTTTTTATCACACAAAAACTATTCAAACGATTACAACCAAGTTTTGGAACTTACTATTTAGACTTAGACAGTCTTCCAAACCGACCTCATACTTTACAATCCAAAACTGTTTAGAACATTATTAAATTAAATAATAAAAAATGATTATTTAAAATTATCTTTTAACTGATGTAAGTTTTTTCAAAAAAAGTTATAAACGAGCGTAAAGATTTTTTGTATCGGTAATATAATGAAATAACAAATCCTAGTTGAGGTAATCCAAATCGGTGTTTATAAAGAAAAAAAGGTAAGTTTATTTGCAGAAATAAGTTTTTGCATCTGATTTCGTAGGTTAGTCATTTATAGTCGGTACCAGTGGTCTGAAAAACTACATTAGTTTTGCTGTTTACTACAACTACAATTACTTTGTTACACATGTAGTTGATTACAACTACTTTTCCTTAAAATGTAGTAGCTACTAACCACTTTGGAATTTAGAAACTACTTCACTGCTTTTAGGAGATAAACTTTGCTGGAGTACTTAATTTACACATCTGTTCAAAAAGAATCATCTTTTTGAAAAGAAATTGACTCCCATATGTGAATAATTATGAAATATTTATTTATGTTTACAGGAGCCAGTTTGCTATTCCAAAACCTTTTTTTCGAATATGTTCATTTAACCTTCAACTTTCTATGCATTTCTCGACAACGAATGTTTAATTTAAGAATTAACGAAATTATCAAATACATGAAATTTTATAATTGTTTAATGCTCTTTAATTTCCTCCAAGAAATTAAATATATTGAAAATACGTTCCCTTTCTTTAAAATAACATCCATGTTTTACGACTGTACATTCGCATGTGAAAGTGTGATCAAAGTGATTAATTAAATATTTTTCATAATGGTTAGTTTAAATATTAGTCAGAGGTGATTCTAAATACTTAATTCCTGGTAACGCCCAGCTGCTGACACTGGTCTATTTTCATTGTATCCATTCACGGACTCGCTAGAATTCGTACCTTTGAAATTCGAAGAATTAGTTGAAGAATTAGTTAGTTAGAAACATAGCCATGTTTCTTTACTAAACTAACGTAAAAGTAGTTAACTGGAATAGCTACAGACTAATTTTTTTTTTGTATTGCACAACTCCCAGCACTACTTTCTTTTTTTAAAAAAAAGTAGCACACTACACTACAAACTGCAAAAAAGTAGCGACTACAATAGTTTCACTACTTGTAGTGCGCTACTTCCGTCCACTAAACTGTACTAATTAATTAGAATATTATAGGTCAGTCTCTCAAACCATTAAGAACTTCAAATCACATAAAATTTTGATGATTAGTTCAGTTTTTATTTTGGGTGTAGTATTTTACACCATGTTTTTATTAATTCGGTTTCGGTGAGCTGCTGAAATCTTACAATTGAAATTTTAAACACATCTCCACTAGTATGTGCCCAGTTGACCGATAACATATCAGCTTAAATAGTTTCCTGATGACGAGAAGCCGAATTTATTGTTCCATTATTATCAAATCAAACTTATCATCAATCGTAGTTTCAACTGTATCAGCTTGTTTACGTCAGGAAGGGATCGAATTTTGATTAATGACAGATTTTATATGGCAATAAACTCTACTTGTACCAGTCAGAAAAATATTGAAACTTCTATAGCAATCCTGCTCAAAGCAGTAAAAAATGATGTGCACTCTCTATCTAGCCTGAAAGTGCCTGAAATTTCTTTAGGCCATCAGCGGAGATAAAAAAGAATATTGAAACTTGCAGGGTTTCAACTTGAAACTTCATTCGGCAGGGTTTGATTTAAAAAAATGAAAACTCAAGTAAGTCGGAGAGAGATTAAAATTTCGATTACAAGATTTTTCTTTTTCTTCTCGCAAACGCACAAACAAGCAGAACACGCAGCATAAACCAGGGCTCGAAAAACCGCCCGTCCTGGGCGGTCAAAAATTCCCCGCGGACAACAAATTTCTCAAATCCGACGTCCGCGCGGACGGCCATTTTCCCGTTAAAGTTCGTATACATTTTCAATTTTTGTTATCTTATAAGAGTCTATCGCCTCACTTCTATAATGACCCTCTAATCTAGAAATACAGCAACATACTGCGCTTGGTGGAATTGATGTTTTCTCTGTCTGGGAGTATTGCAGCGGTTGAAAGGAGCTTTTCAGTAATGAACTTACAAAAAAAACACATTACGTACTGGTCTTAACAAGAAGAGTTAAACGCAATGATGAACATCTACCTAAATGGAAAACCCCTTTCAGATTTCTGAGCACAAACCTCTGTAAATCATTAGATTGATTGTGGAACTGGAAAACATCATATTTGATTCATTTAAAAAACGCAGTACCCTCGGATAAATTGACATTCCAGATAACTTGACCTTTGTCATTTAAACTATTTCATATAAGAAATAAATTTTTTCATAAAATAAATACTAGGTTACTATTAGTAACCTAGTATTTCTTTTATAGCTGTATAATGTTATCCTAGTATTTGTAATCCTAATAACTATTAATTCATTATGCAATTTATATGATAAATGTTTGTAATAAATAAGAGAAAATTATATATTTATTTATTTAGAAGTGACGGGTTAGTTTAAAAGGAGGACGGGTACATTGTTGGACAAGCCGTCCTCGGGGACGGCTAAAATTTCCGAGTTTTTTCGAGCCCTGGCATAAACCAACACGAAAGCGTGAAAAGTTAAAAAAGCTACCATCTCAAATGTGCTTCATCTCTTTAGTACCATTTTTACAACCATTTTACATTTTACCCTCATGTTTTATTTCCAGATAGTTTCAAAATACTACTCTTGCTTAAATTAAAAATATAAATAAAGTTAATTATTTAAGTAAAATATCCGTGTTCTCTGTAAATTAAAATGTAAATCAGCAAATCAAAATAGAACTCGAAATAGCAACTTCAATAACTTCGTTACATGGCATATTTCACAATCGCCTCCGTCGTACTCACAGAGATAAGCAAGTTAAAACGCTGAAATGTTAAGTCGAAGTAAATTTATTCGTAACAGCTCCGAATAGTTTAATTATGTCCGCAAAAGTTTGATAAAATTCAATAAATCAAACGAAAGCAATTAAGAGTAGAAAGGTCACACTGTATATTCAGAATGCACTTTAATAGATGGCGTCATTCACTAGAAAATTGGAGGAGACAAAATTTATCTTTAGATTAATTATATAGTACATCGATAAGAAAACTTCGTAACAAAAATATCAAATTTAATTGTTTGTCGATAATCGATGTAATAAGGACACTATTTCAATAAAAACTATTAATAAATTGTCTTCAAATTCATACTTTATAAAACCTTCAGCAGACTAAAGATTATTAAATAATTAGAAAGTTATCGAAAAATAATTAGAAACTTACCTTATTAAAAACTTCATTCGCTTCAAAAATGCATAAAAAGGAAATAACGGTTGATTTTCCAGCGCTTCAAAAATAGGTACCCATTTTCAAGACCTGCCAGACGTGAATTGCATATGCATTCAAAAATATGCACATTGTACAGATCCTAGAGAAAAAGCACCAACTTGTATCTACTTACATCTCTGTTTAGTTTTCTTTCATTCTTTCATTTTAATTAATAAAATTAGGATTAATTTCCAAACATGAATACTGTTTCATTAGCACAATGCATATTGCATCGAAGGCATATTGCATTGATGCATTTTGCATCGAAGGCATATTGCATTGATGCATTTTGCATATTTCATTCAAAAATATACATATTGTATAGATCCTAGTAAAAAAGCTCCTCCAACTTTGATTTTAATTTTCTTTAATTCTTTCATTTTAATTAAAAATCAGTATTCATGTCCAAACATGAATACTGTTTCATTAGCACAATATATTCTAAAAACGCAACACTGAAGTCTATTTAAAACCAACAATGGCTATTTAAAATAAACTATTTAAAATCAACAATGAATGAAAAGCATTTAAGAGAGGGCTAGCGCTCAAAAGGAAGGAGCATAACACAAATCTAAAATTAAAATTTCAAAAAAAAACTTTATTTTAAATTTAATTCTCATTAAAAAAATTTGAGTAAATTTATAATTCTGTCAATGGACATTAACCAACATAAGTTGTTACAAAAGTTTTTTTAAAAACATCTTAAAAATATTTTTTTCTAGTCAAAATACCTATTTTTGGACATGATATTTACTGAGACAATGTAACATTTAAAAAAAGAATGTTTTTTTAAATAGTGTCTATATGTTTACAAATGAAATGAAAAGTATAAAATTGAAATAGAACGGTTATTTAATAAAACCCACAATGAATGGCACCAATAGATAAGTGATTTTATTGAGTGAAAGTATTTCAGAAGAGATAATTTGTAGTATTTGGATGCATGTCCATACAAGTAATAGCGATACAACACTAATAATTTGACAAAAAATACATTAAATAAATTACTTTAAACTTATTTGTTCATCCTAAATTAACTTTTTCGAGTAATTAAGTATTATCTTACTCTTTTATGAAATATTTGCGCAACAAAATGTCATTTTGTTACTTGTAAAATATAGGATTGTCCAAATAATACAACGTACTCAATGCCACTATATTCTCCTTCACAAGTTTATTGTTTACGATAATCCATCTTAATACATGATAAGCAGAGTTGGTGTTAATTTTATTCAAACAGAAAAATATCTCAATCTAACATAATGGTCTAACAGAGTTTTCAATTGCTGTCGGTGCATTTTTATTGGCCGAAAATCACGTGGTAGGATACAGATTCCTCTCATTCATTTCCATATTGTTTTGGTTGTCATCAGCATAAAATTAATAAGAGATATAAAGGTAACGTTTACCTATAAATATTTCTGTATCCCTAATTTAAAGATATTTTCCTGTACTGCTATTATTACGCTTTTGATTTAAGAGTTTAAAATTGAGAGGATTGTTTTTTTTTTTTTTTTTATTTTTTTTTTTTTTCATTATTATTATTACAACGTAATTCTGCGCCACATTTTAAGATAAAGTAATTTAAAAAGGTTTCTAATCTTATTAACCATTTTACATTTTTTTGTGCAAATGACATTAATATATTGTTATAATGTACCGTAACAGAGATCTGTTAAATGATTTAGAACTTAACGATCAGCTTCATACACAATGTGATGGAAGCTAAAATAGTATTTAATATATCCGCCGTTTGGTAAGCGAAAATATTAAATTACGGTTGTGAATTCATCAAATTTGTTTGAACAATAGAATGTTATAACAATACAAATGTTATTTCAAAAAATTGATTACTTGGAAAAATTACTTCTGTTCACCAATGGAACTAAATATTTATAATGCTAATAAATAATAATATTTGGAGGCACAAACATAAGCTAACATAATTCTTTTTACGCTGCTCAAAACAATAAAAGAATATTGAGGTTTTGGGTCGATCTTGCACCTGGAGAATTGAATGATTGATACATTATTGACAGACGTAGTAGGCTATATGAGATAAAAATGACATTTGTTTGGCTGAAATAAAATACGTTTTATTGAGCATTTGAGTTACAAAAGGAAAAAAAAAAAAAAAATTGAAATATGAGAAAAACAAATAATAATCATTCATCAAGTTAGAGCAATGTGGCCTAATATTGTCTTCCATTAATAGGAAGTCATCTCCAATTGTTGAGCGTAAGGAACTACAATACTCTCATTCCTATATCGGCGACCGGTCAGAGCTCTATTTCGAATGATATGGAGATCGGTGCGTCTGTCAATGGAGATGCCAGCATAGACCATCAGTCCCCCACCGCCAAATCTACGCAGGATTGTATCGAGTGCCACGTTCCCTCCAGGTGAAAATACGTCTATTACCAGGTTGAACAGAAAAACGGGACTAGTCAGAGAAAAGAATATTGCGCCATTAATTTCTTCTCCAATTCACATGCTCTGTGGCCCACTCCCTGCGGGCGCGAAGGTGCCTTGCTGTTTGACCTTGCCTTGTTGTTGAATTGGTCGACCAGCATACAGACCTACAGCGTGAAGGCAGTTTCGGACAGTTTGTGTCGAAACTGTGGTGCCAGTAGCCGAGCGAAGGTGTTGTTGATGAAGAGTGACATTCATAATTCGGCGTCTCCGATCATTCTTTTCTTCTTCGACTAACATTAAGTTGAAATCCAAATTAAATTCCCTGTCGCCTTCGATGTCAAACTCAAAGTTTGCATAATGAAAGTTTGAAAATAAGAAAATTTCGCATTTGTGACTCTCTTTTTCCATTTTATGCACACAATAAATAAATAAATAAAATTACACCGTTATTTTATACAAGACTTTCTACATCCTTTAATTGTTTTGAGCAGTGTAGTACATATATGTTAAGTGAATAATTTCATATTTTGTAAAAAATAAAAAAAAAATAAAAAAAAATATAAATAAAAAAATTTCTGCCAAGAAACAACAATTATTGCGAAGGGATATCATCGGGATGGGCGAACAGGGGACTTAAACTCCTAGTGTAACATAAGAAGTGCATATTTAGAGCGCATAACATAAATATCAATAGAATTCGGAATTAGCTGATGCAAGTGTTTTTCTACCCACCTTGCCTATATAAAGTAGTTTCTACTGAAAGATTATAGAAGGAAAAACACGAATAACGATTTTATATTTAAATATTCCTCTGAAGATGGTCTTAAACGGATAATTTTATTAAAAAATTATTTATCAATGAAAAATTACATTATTTATTTTATTTTAAAAATTCTGTATCAGTTAAAAAACTACAAAAACTTTTCATTTTATCCCATGAAGTTCGTTAATTTTGATACCTGGATTTATTCGCATAAAAAAACACATTGATTAATCGATCTATATAGTAAATAATTGTTAAAAATAATTTGATATCATTTTAGCGGCATTTCTTCTTTTTTGATGGACCTTCCAGTTTCAGACTTTTTTTTTTAAAAAATTATCCCCTGAATTGGCATTTATGTCTTTTTTTTTCTCCATATGAAATAATAGAGCATTAAATAATACCTTTGAAACTGAAGCGTCAAGATATTACCTGATTAAAAAATTCATTCGCTTCAAAAATATATAAATGGCAAATAACAGTACAGTCGAGTTGGTTTCAAAAATAGGCTCACATTCTCAAGAATTGCCAGACGTGAATGGGAAGAAACAACAATGATTTGGAGAAGAAAAATAAGGAAAAGTCGCAAATGAAAAAATGAAATATGTCAACGAAATATGTCGTTAACAAAGAAATCGGCATTCAGGCATTCCTCGCCATCTCGCCACAGCGCCTGGATATGCATTTCACCCAGATTTAACCCTCTCGGCCACTGTAGTTTTACTTGTTCTGTTATCATCTTTTTTTTCTATCTGGGCAACTGCGTTTTTTTTCTAATTTTGTTTCTCAACATTATTTTTCCCTTTTTTGTTGACAAATTTACGTTTTTTATTTCAAATCACTTTTTCGTTTCTTTGCATTCACGTCTGGCAAGTCGTGAAATTGGGCACCTATTTTTGAAGCGCTTGAAACAAGTCGACTGTTGTTATATTTATTGTTCGACTGTTATTTGTTGACTGTTATTTCGAGTGAAACTTTTAATCGGGTAATAAATAATTGGATAGTGTTTAAAACTTGAATACAAATCTTAAACGAAAAAAAAAAAAAAAAAAAACAATTACGCTCATTTTTTATTGCTTTAAACTTTAACAAAGATGATCAGAAAGTAAAATTTAAGTAAGAAAAAACATTGTTGAAGGTGAAGAAAGTAAAGAATTCATGAAGAAAAGGAATATTAAACTGTTTTTTAACATCGCTATAATCAATAAATTCATTAAGTGTAACGCAGAATAAAGCAGAAATATTTTTAAAATATGTTACAAGAATAACCGTTTTTTTCAAAAATGTACAGTTCTGCTTAAAAAATACTAAATTTGTGGGAAAAAACAAATTTTTCACTTTTCCTTGCTTTATTTACAATTGTTACTTATTAGAATAAAGAGTTTAACTAAGTTACAATAATCATTAAAGTTTATTTAAAAAAAAGTAAAATGACTCCGAAACCCCATTCTGGAATATTCTTTCAAACATTGTATTTGCTTCGCATAAATTTGACCGTAACAGAATAGCAACTCTTTTTCGGTCAACAACATTAAACATCAAGGAAAAAATTTGCCATGATATTTTTCTAAGTTCAGGAAATGTCTCTGAAACTACCTCTGAATCTGATTCAGATAGAACATTTTTTAACATATTCTTTTATACATCATGCAAGAAATATCTGTTAGAATCAAAAACAAAAAGAAAATTAACTATCGTGTCCAAAACATAAGCAAAATCAGGCACATATTGATTATAGGATTCTTTTGAAAAAGAAGGGGAGTTGCAAGAATTGTAAAGACAAGTTTTTATGGAAAATAAGGATATTTTGTTTCTAAAATAAGTATTAAACAAATAAGTAAAATTATGCAAATATTTGGGAATTACGGGCATTTGTAAATTAATTGGTTTTCCTACACTTTTTGCACAAATTATAGAACCCTAATAAGTGATAATTGATTAACCAAACTGGTTTCGACAACTCTAGTCCATTACACTTCTCATGAGAAAACAATGCGATTGCTCTAAAGTTTAACAATGTAAATGAATTGAAGCTAAAACAATGCACCTAATATCCCAAAATCATCAACTATTAAAAAAATCAATCAAAGAAATGTGAAAGAAAAACCAACTGCTTTTTCATACTAAATTTCTTAATTAGTTGCTAAGTTCGTCTGCAGATGGCGCTGTTGACTAAAAAAAGCTATAAACTAAATATTTATATATATATATTATTTTTTTGCTGTATGTCAGAACATTCTAACTGAAATGTATACAAAGGTTGCTATTTCATTTGTCTTTCTTCAAACTGAATCATTCGTTACACGAGTTCAGGCAGAACGCATCAAACTGTATCCTTTCTTAAATTGATTTTTCCAAGATTCTTGGAACACTCGATAAATTACCTAAAGGTTAAATAATACAACAGCACAAGTAGTGATTTAATGAGTATTTTTCATTACCAAAATATGTTTATAGTAGAGTTTTAAAACCATTGTCGCAATTATATATACATTTAATAGAATTTTTAAGAAAAAAGTAAGTCTGTCGTAAGTTTGTTTTTTAAGCTGAGAAATTGAAATGTTATAAATTTTGATTGTAGGACTATACAAAATTTCTCTGAACACATATTCTAAAAGTTTTTCCCCTAACTTTATTAACAAAGTGATAAATAAAAATAAATAAAAAAATCGCATGATAAACTCTTCTTAAATTCTTCTCTATTCGTATTTTAAATTGCATTCTCTTAATAAAATTCTAAAAATGACTAAGAACAATACGAGGGTTGCTATTTATATTTCTGGCCTTGGCAACAGTAAGTGTTGCTAGGCGACCGCGGACGATTTTAATCGAAAGTTTGATATTTTTAAACATAAATTCAGCAGACGATTTACCATTATAGCTTCATTTGTGTTGTTGACAGTAAATTGAAAAGTTCTTCTCTTTCAAAAAATGGAATTGAATCGTGAACATTTTCGTGCCATTATTTTTCATAACTTTCGACGTGGATTGTCAAGACAAGAGTGCTTCGATGAATTCTTTATTCAGCGATAAAGCGCCATCCTACAGCACTAAAGAAAATTGGTATAACGAATTTAATCGTGGTCGATGTTCGATCCAGGACGAATCCTGTGCAGGTCGTCCAAAATCCGTTGCTGTGCCAGAAAAGATCGATGCTGTGCGTGAACTGATAAAGCAAGATCGTCATGTGACATACCGTGAGATAGAGGCGTCTTTGGACATTAGTATGACTAGCATCAATAAAATATTGCATGAACATTTGAGCGTAAAAAAAATTTGTTCGCGTTGGATCCCGCATAATCTGACAAACGCTCAAAAAAAGGCTCGTGTCGATTGGTGCAAGGAAATGTTGGAAAAATACGTTCAAGGTACATCAAAGGCTGTGTATAACATCTACACAGGTGACGAATCATGGATCTATGCATATGAGCCGGAAACAAAACAGCAATCAACTGTTTGGGTCTTCCAAGACGAGGCAAAACCAACAAAAGTTGTTCGAGGAAGAAGCACATCGAAACAAATGATTGGCTGTTTCTTCGGCATTAACAGTCATGTGGCAACAGTGGCGTTAGAGCAACGCAGGACGGTCAATTCTGAATGGTACACGACCATTTGTTTGCCAGAAGTCATCGGAGAAATTCGAAAAAAGCAGAAGAACAGGCGAATCATTCTTCATCATGGCAATGCGAGCTCTCACACATCGACTCAAACAAAGGCATTTCTGACGGAGCGAAAGATCGAACTGATGGGTCATCCGCCGTACAGCCCTGATATGGTACCCAATGACTTCTTCTTATTCCCACACATCAAAAATAAATTACGTGGACAACGATTTTCGACCCCCGAAGAAGCGGTTGATGCATTAAAAACGCATGTTTTGGAGTTACCTCAATCGGACTGGAAAAAGTGCTTTGAAAATTGGTTCAAACGCATTCAAAAGTGTATTGATCATCATTGAGAATATTTTGAAAAACAATAAAACCAATTTCGATCCTACATATTTGTTTTTTCATTGTTAGGCTAGAAATATAAATAGCAACCCTCGTAGCAGCAAATAACTACATATTTGTATGCATTTTTTCAAGCAGGCAACCTGGAAAGTACTGAAATTAGTAAGTAAAAATTTGAAGAAGTAATTTCCGATATAATAAAATACATCTTGAAACCTAACATTATGAAGGAAAACAAGTGTAAGAGAAATCTACTCTTACATCATATTGTAGCTAGCAAAAAGGTTTGTGTCTATTGGAGATGAATAAAATAGTCCTTAAAACTTCTAAAATTTATTAGTAGAATCTTCCACAAAATACAACAATTCTCAGCATTTTACAGCACGAAAAACTGACTTATACACAACAAATCACAGGCTTTGAAACCTACAGAACTATTTGTCGCTAAGTATCGCGAAGTCACTAAAATTCCGTAACAATATGTTAGCAAAAGAGGCATTAGACACAGATAACATACTAAAAAGGAATATAATACTTAAAAAGCATCTAGAATCGAATAGAAAAAATGCTTGTTTTGTAAGCAGAGTTCATTGTTTCATTAAAAATTTCATAAGTAACAGCTTTATTCCTAAAATTAAAAGTTATAAATGCACAATGTAGAAACAAACTGCTAAAAGCTCTTCAGTATTCAAAAAGAAAAAAAAGGAACGATTGTAACGATAATTGCTCGAAATTTTTCCTTAAAAGACTATACTAAAATTGGTTCAACTGGCTAAGTTACGAAAACAAATAATACTACACTAAATGGAAAAAAATCTGATAAGCAGCAAAAAAAAAAAAAAAAAAATTCTGCAAAGCAAACAAAAAATAATAGCTCGGTAATTATTGAGTTGGCCAGCGTTAGCGAGTGGGGGATGGAGCCTTCTAGTATTTGATGATAAATTAATATTAATTTGCACAATATTAATTGTTTATAATAACTTATAAACAATTAATATTTTTAAAGATATAAACAATTAACATTTTTTATTTAATATATTTATTATAGTTTTAAAGATGGAAAATATTAGCTCATAGCTTACTATAAATAGTTATAACTATGAATAGCTTGCAACTAATAGCTTAGTTTCCGAATTAATTACTTGATAATTACTATGAATGAAGAAAACAAATAAAAGAACAAAAATAAAGTTAACAAGAGTTTACAAAATAATATAGTGGTAATAATGGATGGTTGACTGATAATGGATGGCTGAAATTTTAAAAAAATTATTAAATTCATAAATATATGTGGCCCCCTTTAGTACTTAAATTTCACGTTTGTAGTTGCAATTCTGCGAGCTGCAGAGCAACCAGACTGATATTTTTTGTTTCGAGTTTTACAGTTCATAACAAACTACAAAATATCGAATCATAAATTTAAAAAATTCCAGGGCAATAGCTGTGAGAGGAAATCTGTTTTAATAAAATAAACTCAATAGAAAATACGAACTTATCCAGGAATGTGATTATTTTTTTCTTTATTTTCTAATATTTTCCTGAGAAACTGGAAGTTCTTCCCTCTAAAACTATTAATACGTGTATAAAGAGCATTTATATTAAATATACTATACAGGATATTCAGTAACAGCTGCACTTAGTCAGGGTGCGTAGCCAAATTTTTCAACAAAAAATAAGCACCTTTTAAATATTTTTAAACACTATATACCTTAACGAAATGCCAAAATAATTTTTAAAGATTTTACATGATCATGATAAAATAACTAGCTTCTGACAAAGAATTCTTTTCTTGATTATATTAGCAACCATCAGGATATCGAGAGATTTTTCGGTTCGATATCAGAGGGTGGGAAATGAAGCCTGAATTTAAGAATATCTTTCAAAATGCAGCAGAGTTGCACATGAGAGTGCAAGAATCTCACTGAACTCAGCTCAGTATACGCACATGCGAACCCGCAAGTATTTCATCAAACATGTAAAATTATTGGCTCTTTCATACGCTACGGACTGACAGTATACCGGAACGTTGTGGTTGAATGAATTGGGAAACCGTTGAATAGAACAATATGAAAAGCACGCTTTTGCACAATAGGTGGCGAAAATCGACTTGGTAAAGAAAAAATATCTCATTTTCGATAAGAGAAAATTAAGCACTTCTTAAAAACACCCAATAAAAAAAAGCACCTATAAGGGCTTTTAGAAAACAAAAATCGAAAATAAGCACCCTTAAGTACTTTTTAAAAACGCTACGCACTATGTTAATAGATATTTTTAAAACTCTTACTGAAAGTTTGTACACAAATAAATGTATATATTAAGTTTCAAATCAATATTTAAGGAATGAAAAATTAAAAAAAAAAACGGATCACTACTAACAGAAAACCACATGTTTGATTCACAGAGGAAACGAAAAATAATTGAAATTTAATATTGAAAAAAAAAAAAAAAAAAAAAAAAACCCTTCAAGTTTAATCCGGCTAGTTTAATTTTCATTAAACTTTTCTCACTAGTGATACAATGGATTTCGATAGCACACATCTATTTATTCGCTTTAATATTAATTTATAACCCCTTATAGTTGTACTTTTTTCACTGATTTTTAACACTGATTCTAAAACTTTTTGACACTCATTCTAAAAATAAATATCATGGGTAGTCAATTAGAAAAAACCTGAATATAGAAATGAATTTTTTGTGAAACTGATTTTTCAACAAAAAAAACTTGCTTGGTTGTAAAAATAAAAAATTTTTCATCATAATTTTTGAATTCAAGAAAACAATAAGAATAAAACAACCAAAAAATATAATTTATTAGAAATCATGGCATACATTTGAATTTGAACACACACTATCATACCTTTACAAGTTTCTAATTATAAAAAATAGTTGCAATACAAAATAGGATTTCGAATCATTGGCTCATATGTGGATCCCTTAATAAACAATTGAAATCAATGTATGTATTAAAATTTTAAAATTCAAAAAAAATTGTAGATGAAAGACTCAGATCTACAGATCACTCAAAATTATAGAAAATAAAAACATACATACACATCTAAATAATTTTTTAAGGTTCTCAAATTATTAAATAAGGGACAAAATTTGTACATTTGAGGCACTATTTTCTATCTTGTTTGCATTTGAATTCCTACTAAATATAAAAGAAAAGTTTATTTTAATACAAATAATAAATAACTTATTAAAATAATATTGGAACATTTTTATATAATACTTGTGTAAATAATATGGTGTTACCATCCGTAACAAAAATAGATAACTTTTTTTAAACATTTTTAATTATAACAAACATTATCAGATCCTTACTCACCAAATAAAAAATTTATTAAATTATACATGAAAAAAAGAAAGTTGGAGATTTTTAAAAAGTTTGTATAAGTGTTTTAAATAAAATTTCACCACTAAATAAATAAAACCTTATACAAATTAAAAACCAAAACGTTTTTATGAATGATTTAAAAGTAAACATTTCCAGGAATTTAATCATAGTTTCATTTCAACCATCTAAGTATAAATCCTAGGGTTTTTCTGAACTTGAGCTTTGTTGGATCAAAAAATAGCTCTATCTAAAGTTAGTGCAATGTAGCAAAAATTTCAAAAATTTTACCTAAATTATAAAAGTTAAAAAGAAAATAAACCCATTTAAAATCATTGAATTTCTATGAAAATACCTCATAAAAATTAAAGTTAAAATTTTAAATAGAGATAAACAAACAAAAGTATACCTGTGCAACAAATTAATATCTTTTTTTTTTCTTTTTACAAAATTATGGATAAATCTATTATATGAAAATTAACTACACTTACATTCATTTGAATTTTATCTTATTTTCGGAACTACAATGTTTTGCCAAATCACTTCATACAATAAAAATAATAACTATCACAAGTGAAAGCAAACTTTTGTTCAATGCAATTTATTAATATCTTGATGCATAAACAAAAGTGTTTAAAAACAAATTTTCACTTAGAAATGTACCAATAATAATATAATTTATAAAACAGTGCAACACATTAATATGGATTAAATAAGTATGCTATCAAGCAATTATTTGCCAAAATAGTTTTTGTAATAATTCTTTTAAAGACATATCATTCGAATAACAATTATGCACACAAAAGCAAATCAATATTTTGATATGCAACTTGTAAATAAAGAGGTAAATATGTGCAAAACAGTAACAACACGAAATAAAACTCTAAAATATTTGAAAAATAAATATATGACTGAAAAAAAGTATTAAATGCAATAAAATATATGATTCATAAACACTTAAAACAAGAAGTTCTAAAGACATACACAAACTAAAATAAATTTCTTCATACTACTTTAAATTCTATTCAGACGTTAATTTTTTAAAGCGACACGAAAGAGAAAAGCCTAAATAAATTATTTTATTTGAGGATTAAATTAAATCATTATTTAGTAACTGTTATTATCTAAGCTTAGTCACAGTTACAAGTGCTGATATAATCTTAAATTGTAAAAGTACTAATTTCAAACAAAGAAAGTTTTTGAATTTATAAAATACATTATAAATATAATGAAAGAGCATCATTACAAATAAAAAAAAATAAATAAATATAAAATAAACAATATCTAAATAAACCAGATCGGCAAATAAAAATACACCTTATCATATGTACACCTAATAATACGTTCATAATCATATTACATAAATTAAATATTCAATTAATAAACATTAATATAATCAATAATATTAAAAATATTACTTAAGTAACATAATACAGAAACATTTCACCATGACTTATTTACAAAAAATCACTTAGTTTTCCAATCAATATATAAAATTTTATTCAGATTTATAATGTGATAGCAAGCAAAATTAACTTTTAAAAAATGAAATTGTGCATTTTTTTTATTGCTTACATGCTATAAAAATATATTTTTCAACTATCATAATAAGACTAGAAAAAACAAAATACTTTCAAAACAACTGACTTAGTGAACCTCATAATTGAAAGTCAACAACAAAAAAAAGGAGAATTCTTATTAAGAAAAAAAAATTGAATGGTCTCTAAATTTACAAGCACAAAATAGTCACAGACACTCAAAAAATAAATTCCCTGATTCTTCCTAACTAATTTTATCAAATTTCCTCGATTTTTATAACTGAAAATGTAAGGCAAAATTAGGAAATTGACACTGCCCATTGTCCAACTGTAGTCTTTTTAACAGAGCCCACTTTTTAAAACATATAACCAGTTTTTAAAAAACTGTTATAAAAACTGTTAACACAAGACATTTCGTTAGAAGCATTAAACAGGGTAAACATTATAAGATTCATTTTGAAAAAAACTCAAGAAACAAACATAAATAAAATAACGTAATTTTCAGATCATAAAATATACATAATAATATCAGATTTATTAAAAAATAATAATTATAAAATTGACATAGGATGCACTCTCGATGATGATATGGTGATTGGGTGGCGACTGGCAGATAATTTTTTAACCACTATTTGTTATATTTAGTCAAACTGCAGCCAGTGCCGACCGTTAGTTTTGCCCTTAACTGATAAGTTCTATTCTTAATTTTTCCTATCTGTCCTATTTGTGAAAAGAAAATAAATTATAAAATACTGTTAAAGTCAAAAATAATTTTTAAAAAATTACTAGTGTAAAGTAAATGTAAAACTTAAATGTATGTTATGCAAAAAGAGTCAAGTAGATAGCAGTAAAGAGATATAACTGATAACATATTTTATTTTATTTTACTTGGTATTTTGTGGTCATTAATTTTATTTTATGATTAAAGGAAAAAATAACATAGTCATTAATATTGACAACAAAAATTTTTGATAGTGCAACATTTTCTAATAAATCAATGCTTTTCTCAAAAATTATTTTTAAAATTGATACATTTTGTGAATTAATTTATATCTATAATAAATATAAATACATTAAAAAATCAGAAAAAGCGTAATGCCTATATATTTATTAATATAAATTCAATTGTTAATTAGAGAATATCTTTGAAAAATTGGAACCAATTGTTATAGAAAATTAATTAGACAAAACTAGACTTTTTATGTATTTTAATTAAATTCGCTGATTCCGTTATTCTTCCAATTTGATAAAATTCCCAGACTTTTCCCAGTTCTGGGACCACCTTAAAACAAGATCTGGCACAATAAATAATGCCTAAATTTTTTTTTTCTAACATAACGGAAACCTAAGCTTCATATAGACTCTCCCTTGTTATTTGTTTTTTCATGATTTAAAAGTGAAGATCAAGAAAAATTATAATTCCACTGAAACTTCACATATATTTAAAATTGAACACATCATATAGTTGATTCAATACATTATGAACAGAGTACGCCGATCATATAATAAAGTGTGAAAAAGTGGCTCTGATTGGCAATTTCTCTACAGAGAATGTTTAGTAGTAGCCAATAAAATTTATGATCTGGAGCTCAAAAACTCAAAGGAGGAAACACTTTTAATTCATTTTCTAAAAGAGAATGTCATGCTGAATCAATTAAATGAGGAGTCTTAACTTCACACCATAAAGGCCATGCTGACTCTTAGATCAAGGCCAAAACTGAGCCTGGAAAAGTGTTATATTTACACGGAATGAAGTTATTGTTTACCATCCTAGTTTTTGAAATAAGAAATTTCAATTTTCATTTTTATATAAATTTTTTGTTTCTACATACATCTTATAATATTCTTAAGACCTACTGGTACACATTTTGAGCAGTTTGACTAATTAGCCACTAAGTAGCTCATCATACTGTAGTTTTGAAATGTGCAACAACAATTGTATCAGAACTACCTAGTAAGAGAGTATGTTACTTATTGTAAAATTTTGGAACAAATCTCATATTAATAATTGAATTTTCCAATTTTATTATGTTTATCAGCTATTGTGTTCCTTCAGACTATTCATTTTCAATATTTACTAGCAATATAAACTTTAGAATGTAATAGAAATAAACTGAAGTAGAGCAAGTACCAAGCAAGACAAGGTTTACTACAGCAGGCCAGATGAATGATACTAGCAAACTGACATTAGTCTGGGAGTCATACTTTGTAAACCCCTGACTTAACAATCACGGTAAAAAAAGTTGGCAACTGTATACTGGAACATTCAACTAATTATAAATATTTTTAGTACTTTTTTGTTATTTCCTTAATTTAATGTAATTAAATAATGTGGAAAATCAAAATTCTTTACAAACAAAATAGTACTAGATCTGCTTTATCAAGTAAAAAGACTAACTCCTCTGATAAAAGAATGTAAGCAACATTGTAAAGTTTGAGCATCCCAATATATTTAAATGCATAATAGAAAAATCAACAGGTGATGAGTATTAACACATTAATTAGATAAAAGCAACAAAAATGATGATAAATTAAAACTTAAAATTAATTATTCTCATCTCAAAAAAACTATATTCCAAAGTTAATATCTAAGTAAATTATTTATTATTTAATATTTGAATAAACACTTGTGGTTAATTCAAATAAATAACTTACTTCAGAATTAATTCTACAATAAAAAAAGAGTTTGTTAAATGTTAATACCAATTGTAACTCTTACTTAATCAGTATAACAATCTGATAAAATATCTATTAATTTTATCAAATTTAACAGAATTACTTCAATAGATATAGTTTATGCAAAAAATACACTTAACATTAAGTTGTGTAGAATCAAATTTTTAACTGCAACAACTAGAAAGAGCTTTTCCTTCAAAGCTTATTAACTGATATGAAAAACGTATTTTACATCCCATATCTTAAAGCATTCATGATATGATAGTAATGATACCAGAATCCAGATAAATAGACAGAGAGTAATAACCAATTAGGTTATCTAATAATAACACAAAACTAACAGTAGGAAAAAATTGGAAAAATTCTTGATCTAATGGTTGGATTTTTATATATTACTAGGTAACAGCAATCATGATTTCAAAGATTTACTTAATGCATGCTAATTAATTAAGTGCAAAAACTAATGAAGCTACAAAATCTAACACAGAAACTTATTTCCTCCTAATAAACATAGCTTTTATTACTGATTTGAATATTTTAGCATTAAAATAAAGCCAGTACTGATAATCCAGAAAACAATAAAAAAGTCAAATAGCTTCTTAATTTTAGTTCCCCTCCCCCCTATAATTCTGAAACTAAATAGGTGCATCAAAGATAATATCCCACAAAAATATTTGAAATTTATTATTTTTAATATTGACCGAAACTTTTTAAATAAAAAAGCACAAAAACTTTACATCATGTTAAATTAAGTAATTTTATAAGCATGAATAAGTATAAAATTTGAAAAACATCTTTTGAACATCTACTAAAAAATACTGATTTAAAAAAAAAAAAAACAACTTATGTTATTCATTTATAATAAAAGTACATAGATATATACTTAAATATAATAAATATATATACTGTTACTAAACATAGATGTAATTTTATGGATTACAGCATATTACATATATTGTATACTGTATATGATATATGCATATTATATGTAAAGTTATTATATGTAAAAGGATCTTAGGTGAAACATTTAGGGTGAGATTTTTGATCAAACCATAAATACTAAACAGAAACTAGGCCAATTTACATACATAATTAGCTTCAATAAAGTGGTATGCTAGAATCATATATTACTATTTTTTTGTAAGCTAATGAATTTCATGGCACTTTTTATGCATAAGATCTGGCAATTATAAAAAAACATTAGAAACATTCTATTTAAAAATAGCCTTTTTTTTACAGTTTTATTATGGAACATGAAGATTTTTAAAATACTTTTCAATAATAACAAAAAAAAACCTTAATAATAATTGACCATTTTAAAAAATTTATAAAATAAAAATATAGATATTAGAAATACTAATTTAACTTTAAAAACCAATTTTTCACAAAAAGTGCTAATAATAAATTACAATAAAAATAAATAGATGAAAAATCAACTATATTTTTAAATATTTAATTAAATTTTTTTTCAAACAAAAATATTTGAAATTATTTAGATTACATAAACAAAATAATTTCAAAATTAATTGACTGAATTCAAAGTTTTTTTAGCATTGAAAAGTTAAATATAATGTTAAGTATAATGTTTAAAATTACAACTATAAAATATCCTCATTTTTGCAAATAAAGATTAATATTATGGTAATTTAAAATATAATAATAAATAAAAAATAATAAAAAAAGAATTTCATGCAATTAAAAATAACATTTTGAACATGTTTCTAAGTTTAATGCACACGCACATACAACGAGATATCAGATATTTAAGGCATACGTTTCAGATGATCAAAGAAAGGCAGGAGTCTGGTACTAGCACATAGTTTGACACGATTTTTATTACTGTTTTAATTAACATACTTAAATATTACTTTACCTTTCAACAAAAAACATTCAAAGCCGGACACACAAACTAGAGACATTTTTACATTAAATAAATAATCTTTTGAAAAATGGACAGTACAAAATAACATAAAAAATAAAGTTTATAAATTATCTTAATGTTAAACAAGCAAATGTATATATCTTTCTATCACAGGAAATTTTTTTGCCTCGTTTGTGAAATTAGAGTAGTCACTCTTTCACAATATTAAACAAAACTAAAGAATAATAACTATTAAGACAAAATTTTAAAAAATACATTAAGACAACACAGCTCTTTTAGCTACTGAAAAATTACATTTTATATCAAAACTCGAAACATGCATAGATTTTATAAAAATTATAAAATTAGAACAAGATCTAATTAGGAAGAACAAGTTTGGCTACGTGAGCATTACCATTTTAGTAGAAATATTGTGTTGTACAAGAATCTTTCACATTTAAATATTTATTTGTATATATATATATATGAGCCAAATAGCAAAATAAATAAAAAAAATGTTTTTTATTTATTTTGTATTTAATCCATTGTTATAGTTTTCAAATAAATATATTTTTAACAGTGATTCTTAAGATTATTACAAAGTAGGAATATTAGATCAATGTTGAGCTCGGAATAATGTAAATATGTACTACATGTAAAGCACAGTACATAACACAACTACATATTTCGTAATCATTTAAAAATTGTACGAAGTTATTAAATTGTATTATAGAATAGAATATACAATAAAGACTATTTTGTACTAAAAATAAATGCACACACTACTTTGTTTTATATTAAATTGACTAGTAAAACGAAGAGAATAATTTAAAAATTAAATAATTAATTAAAAATAGGAAGCAGTTAAAGACAATTTATTTTATAACAAAATGGGTTTTCATTGGTTTTAAATACTTTAAAGAAAAACCATTTTTGTTAAATCGAAAAAAAATTTCTAAAAATTGGTTAAACCGTTGTAGATAAATTCGATAAAGACACAGGCACATTTGACATGAGACAAAATATTGGAAAGACAAGGTTTAAAACACTTATTGATAAAGGAAATATAGTGATTTGTGGATAATTTCACAAATCTAAGTGTATGGAAATAAAATAACTGTTGAACATTGATTTCATTTCAGATCACTTTGATGGTAGGGTCTTGCCCCCCATAGGGACAAGAATGATCTCCATGGTTTCCAGAACAATCGATCAGAGGGACATGTCCACTGTCCCACATACCTGGACCACAAAGTTCACAAAGTTTGGACAAAGTACACGGGATACGAGGTAGCAACCGAAATTGATGCAACAGACCTCTAGCCTAAAACACAAAGTTTTAAAATTCACTGATTCACTGAATTTGTGTTTTTAACATAAAAAACATGTTTCAAATTCAAACTAAACATAAAAATAGAATGTGTATTAAGTCACTAAAATACAGAATAAAATAGTTAATAAAATTGATTTAATTAAAGGTAAGGATTTTGATGTACTTTTCAGTCTGTCAGGTTGTTGGATGTAGGAGATTTTAATATGCTTCAAGAAAAAAAATCTATGTATTAAATCTATTAAAAAATCTATCCATGAAACAAACAGTTGTCACAAAATTTGTTCTTATTGATGCAAAATAAAAAAAATACTCTTATTGTTTGATTTAAATTTTTTTTTTAATTAAACTATTCAGTTTTCTTGATTTTTACTTGAAGTTCAGTAAAAAAGTTATTTCAACTTGAGTAAATGGATAAAAAATTAATAACTGAAGCTATAAAACTCAACTTTTGAATCTCACTTGAAGCCTACAAGTTCTTTTTAACTGGTTATTAAGAAATTTTCTTTCTATATAAAAAAAAATTAACATTGATTTAATATAGGATGAAAGCCTATAATTAAGTTGGAAACAAACATTTTACAATAACTATGCACAAACTAATCAAATCATTTCCATTTTCTGGCTTATTTTAGTTAAGGAACCAAGTATCTGTTAAAAAAAGGCAAGCATTAATATGGCAAACATTGTTTTAATAAATTCCTAAAGCAAAGAAACATTCCTATTTTTGTTCCCTATTCATATACTTTATCGTTCCTTATAATTTTATTTCTATTAATTTTATAATTATCTAATTGAATAATCAGCTATTAAGTGACGAGACAGAATGAAGTTATTTTATCATAGGAAACTAAAAATTCTAAACATAAAAACATTGCAAAAAATTATGTCGCAAAATCATGAAAATAAGCTCTATACTAAAACTACCCATAAATGAACCTTTGTACCTATGTTTTGATTTACCTTTCGTAAAACTAGATCTCCATTCATGTACATGGCCAGGCTACTAAAATGGACCATCATTTCATCAGCACGAAGCGACTGAGCAATGACATCATCTCCATAAATAGAAATTATGGCACTACATATAAAAAGGTGAAAATAATCTGTTTGATAATGAGCCCAGCAGGATTCCCACATCTTCATAAATTCTGGTTCTGGAAATTCTCTTTTGAAGCAAAGAAGTATCCATCGGTGCACAAACAATAAATCTAAGCCATCTGCCACACACAAGTGATCGTAAAACTTTTTATTCATGACTCTAAACAGTTCTCCCAAATAATTCTGAAACAATGAAATTAATAATTAAAATAAAGTTAGATAATAAAAATTAAGCAGCATAAAATAGTAATTGTTAAAAATGACTTTAAAAATACAGAAAAAACTATAATGAACACACAGGATTCTCACTCAATTTAAAAAAATAAACATTTCCCTAACTTTTACAGGAATAACCAGGAAAATTTCAATGAATATCAAAACCATATTTTATCTATACCATGCAATGTTTTTTCAGAAAACTTCTTTTATTCATGCCAGACAGCAAATTTTCTGTGTAAAAAAAAAATTAAATGAGGATATGAACATTTCAGTTTGACAAAAATATTAAATTTTTAATAATTTAAATAAATGTAACTCTAATCTGAATAACTGATTACTGTTACTGAAAATTTTATGACTGATTATTTTCCATGTACAATAAAGGAATTTTCCAGATTTTTGTAAAAAAAAGTGTAACTTTCCCAGATTTTTGAAGTTTAAATAAAATTCCCTGACAATTCCAGGTTTTCCCTGTTCTCCCAGACCCATGGGGGTCCTTCCAGATATAATGAACACTGAGTTGTGAACATTTTAGTGATCCCATTTGAACTATTATTTAACTAATGTTATTCAGTACGCTTATAGTGAACAGCTGAAAATTCATAGTTCAAATTTATTCAAATTTTATTTTCACAGGTATTTAAATAAATGTTACATAAATGTTTAGTCAATGTGGCTACTTGAAAAGTATAAAATAATGACTTTCAATTAAAAATTAAATGATACACATTATAAAGAAATGTTTAATATGAGTATTAAAAAATACATGTAGTTCCAAAAACATGCTCATGTGAGGGTAAGCTGATTGCACAGAAATTCCAACTTTCCAATGCAACTTTTTCAAAAATGGCATAAATTGAGAAGATAAATGTCTAAAAAATTCATTATAATGAGACAACCACTTCTTTATATGGATAATATTTTGAGAGTTATAAAACGACGTTTTGATTAAAAATTTTGTTATAGGTTGAAATTCGCAATAAAGAAAGACAGAAAGACTCTACATAATTAGTAAGTTAATAATTCATAAAACAAATTGCATATTATTACAATTACATTTTCAACAGTTCTACTGCAATATGCTAAAATATATTTTTCATAGATTTTGGATATATTGATTGTTTATAGTGGACTTATTGCTAGGCCCACAGAAGGTTAACCACAGCAAGTACCAAATGTATCACTTACCAAATTTATATCCATGTCGAAATCTTTGGGACAAGTTACAAAAATGGTTCGTTGCATGAGACCAACAAAACACCAAAAAGCCTCAGATTCATCTTGAACAGCGGCCAGGATGGGAGCAAGTAAATCAGACATCCCTTGGGTATATCCAATTTTTGGATTATAAAAACCATAGTTTAACAAAATGTTTCTAAAACAGAAAAATAATAAGGCAACATTAGTAGTAACATCCAATATATTGACCATAACTAGTAAATAACTGGATTATAAAATCAAATATGCAAGAACAGAATCACTACAATAGCAAAGCATGTTAAAATCATCCTTTAATAGAATCATGATTTCCATTTTATAAAATCAATCTTTTTGTGCGCAGATTTTTTAACAAATTCAGCATAAATTTTATTTTTACAAATCTACCACTAAGTGTGGAATTGAAAAAAAATTTTCATTTAATTTGAGACCACTAAAATTAGGATTTAATTGATAACAATTTGATTGGTAATTACAAAAACATTATGATTAATATGAAACGCAATGGAAATTTTCTTTGCTTGTCTTAGTTTGAATTAAAGTTTCTGAATTGTGAGTTGTGAACAAATTAAACTCAATACTAAAAAACAAACAACATTTTTTTATCCAAGTCATTGAATGCTCATAGACATCACATCAACTAAAGAAAAAAAGTGTTTAGTTTAAAAAAACATTATGTTTAGCAATCAATTAATTTTTTTTTAAAATCTAAAAAAATTACTGATTATAAATGCAAAAAATATGAATAAAAAATTTACTTCATAATCTCTATGTTTGGATTATCCTCTCCAGCAAAAAATGGATGATTCCTGTCAGTTCTAATAGCATCTTTCTCAACAGTACACTGAATATTTCTCCAGAATGTATCAAGCTCAGTAGGACTCATTTGATCTCTGGCATTAATAAAATATTCATAAGCAAATCATTAAAAATGTATACATTCCATTTTGAAGATCATGAATCAAAACAATTAGTCATATCTATAATTTTTATTATTGTTGGAAAACATTTAGAATAAGATAAAATATTTTACTCACGTTTTTGTAAATAAAACTAGTTAACTTTATAAAATATTTAAGAGAGCTTTCAGACAAAAATGGCAATCCTTTCGCAACTTAATTTCACATGCAATTTTAAATTACATTATCACTAAAACGTTACATAACAAATAATTTATACACTGGTTTTAAAATTTCTAAAACTCTATACGTAAAACAAACACCATGAAGTTAAACGAAATAAGTGACCCTTCAACTACATTTTGAATTTTCCTTTCAAATCCTCAATAATTGCTATAGTAGGGAATAAATGAATAATGACAATCATAATTAATATGTACCATGTTTATTTTTCTTTTCAACCTTTTTTAATTTCAATTGCCAAAATGCTATGTTTTTTTCTTCTTCTTTATGATACATTTATCTATTATTGCTATCAATTTTGAAAGTACATAGAACTTGATTGTAACACAGAACCAAAAAAAAAAAAATTCTTTTCACAGACTTAGACCCAGAACATAACTTAGTGAAATACATATTTAATACAAATATTTTTTACATAATTAGTGCAATTATTATTACCTACTCTTTCAGTATGAACTATAATGTATTTTCACTTAGTTCAATAAATAAAACCTTCAACTCAGATTACAACACAGAGAGCTGTATTTTGACATGTGTAATAATTCTAATTTTCTCATGTTATTTTATAAAGGAGTCCTGTATCAGGAAAAAATAATTTCCAAAATATAAGTCCATGTGAGGATAAATGCACTTGAAATTCAGTTCAAAGAAGAACTCAGCTACTTTGTACTGAACACACTACTTTTTGTTATCTAATCCAATGGAAAAATACTACTAAATACAAAATATTTCAATAAAAAGTAAGTTAAAAATTGAATGCTTGAAGTTTGAATGTTAAAAGATTATATGAGAGTAAATTAACATGTTAAAAAGCAAAAGTAAATTAACATGTTAAAGAGCCCTCTAATAGATTCATCAATAAACATTTAGTAGATGATGCAGTCAATAAGAACAAAGACTTTCTATTTTAGTATCTTCATTATTATTTTATTCACAACTACCTATTTTGATTTAATTTACTCTTGTTATATAATATATACTACTATAAGAAAGAAAAAACTTTATATAGAAACTTTATCAAAAAATATGAATGTAGTAATTAAAAGCGACAAAACTTGCTTATGCTTCTGTCAAGCATGTCAAGTGTGTCAATAGAGGGTGTTCAGTAAAGACAGCCCTTAATAACTCTTTTTAGAATCCATAAGAGAAATGAAAAAAAAGTATACACATTAGGGGAAAATTAATATTTAAGCGAGGGAAAACAAAAATACTATTCAAATCTATCAAATCATAGTACAGGATTCAGATGTAATAAAATAAAGAAAAGGACAGGTTTGATTGTGATAGAAAACAGAGAAGAGTTTGGAAAGATTATTAGAAACCCTGTCAAGTGTAAAGCTCTAATTAAACCCTCAATTTATCAGACTTCAATAGTATTTTTGTTTTTCTTAACTTAAATATTAATTTGAGACCCCATAGTGTAAGCTTTCTTGATCCCATTTTTGATACAGATTCCAAAAATGCATATTAAGGGTATACAAATAAATTTAAGAAAAAGAATAATTTTTTTTAAAATGACAATATTTAAACTGTTTCGTAATTTACTTTAAGCAATAAGAAATAAATGTACTGTCTTCATTAACATTTAATATCCTTACAGAAAAAGGCATCCAAGCGTTCTATAGAACTAAAACAAAGCAGCCAACTAAATAATTAAAATTAATTTCATAAATTCAATGGGAAATAATAAAAGAAAACAATGTCTAATTTATAGTTAAAAGTTTTGCCATAGCAGAACTCCATAAGACAAAAATAGCTGAAATTTTTTCTGTGGTTTGAAAAAACTCTTTTTTGCAGCCTCTTGCATTAGAGTGGAAGCTATACTTCCCTATAATCCACAATAATTTGATCGTAATATTTATCATGTATTGTACTTAATTCACATTTGTATTATCAACAGTTTAAAAAAATGCACTTTAAAGCCTACCTCAATATTATTTTATAAATATGTAATAATGTATATTAAAGATGAATGAAATATAATTATATTTATAAAAGTTTTGAAATAATACTTCTTGAAGTATCTAAATTTCCTGCAAATTAAAAGATATTTTAAATACATACAAAGATGTAAGATAATATAAAAGATATATACAAAGATGTTTCAAATACTACTAATAAGTTTAATTTAAAAGAAATTAGAAATATTGAAAAGTTAACTACCTCTTTCTCCTAATGTTCTGATATTCAATGTATTTATCGTTTCTAATTTGTTCTCTTTCATCAAACGTGGAACTAAAGTTATAATAATGCAATAAAAATGGCCACACTTCTTTCCTGAGTTTGCAGTCTAGACCACCAAAAAATATCTCCTTCAAAAAGACGAAAATGAATGTATACACAGAAGCCAAATAGAGTAAGAAAGAAAAATAACATTAAATCTAAGGAGATCAGCTTTAACTCTCTGAGTCTTAACACTTTCATTGTAGCAACAGCGTGCCTTATCCCACCCTCGACAGCAGCGCTAAACTTAAGAAAAAAACACAGATTCCTTTAAAGCTTATTTACTTTTCGTTAAAATATAATAATTAATTCAATCGACAATATTGACTAATACAATATAGCACAGCTCATTTTTCTGGAAGGCGAGTTATCTCATATGTAGCAATGAAAGAGTTAGTCTACATGTTACTATCAAGGTATGCCTAATATTATGTAAAAAATGCCTGTAAATTTTTCATTAGTCATACAATATAATGCCTGGGCAATAAATTATTTAAAACTTTGCAGAGCGATTTTAGGCATTTTATGGACATTCTAAACTGGATTTTGTTCTTTGAGATAGATTATATTTCAAATACTTTGGTCACAGAACTTAAAAACTTATCCTGAAAAATAATTAACTGAAGCTATTGGAAGGAGGAGAGATAAATTTAAAGCCAAATTATTAGTGTTAAGCATGAAATATTCACATTTTATTATGAGTAAAAGTGAAATATTTTGAAAACATTTCTAATTTTTTGCTGAGTTAAAAACTAAACAAAATAAATATTTTATTCTATATAAAGCCACATGTAATGCGGACATAATATCAAGTATCACAAATTAATAAAAATTACTACAAATTATTTTAGAAGTACAACATAAATATTAACAGATGCAACAAAAATTCATTTTAAAAGATTAGTAAAAAATAAATAAGTGTAATATTATTTGTTAGCTATAATGATACCTGTAACACTAATTAAAAAATAAGTATGTCAAAGCACAAACATCTTTATTATATCTTTAGGCCAACTGAACTAGGAGTTAAACAACAAACTGGGAGTTAGCTCACAAGGTGTTGCCAAAACACAATAAGGAGTAATGATGTCACATGACAATAAGTGGAACTTTTTTAATCAAAATCAGTTTTACTATTGGCGATCGCAACACTGGAATATGCCATCTGGGGGGAGACCGGTTTCATGCCTTTAGCTCTTCACCCTTCCCTCTCCTCCTCTTCTCAGTTGTATAGGAATGTACTACGATATTTTCCCTTTTCTTAATATTTTTCCTTTTTATTTAATAAAAATATTTTTTTAAATTTTCGTGATACCTTTCTTCAGAACCATGTTTTTTAAAGTGGTTTTCAGTTCCATATAGTTTTCCAACTTAAAAGATTTTAATCTATATGAAAATCAAGAGAGAAACGAACATACTTCCTCCCTCTATGACTTTCCACACGCTAATGGGGAAAGCATGTGAAGTGTTGCCATAGGTAGAGAGTTCTGCTCTACGCCACCTGCAGCCCATTTCGATCGCCAATAAGTTATTTAAATAAAATAAAGTTTGATATAGTTGATAAAATTTAACAAATATGGTAAGGAATAAGTTAACTGGCATTTAAAATCATATTTTAATCTCAATTTTAAAAAAAATAGGTGTTTCTTTAAAAATTAAAATAAGAAGTGCATTCACATGTGTTAAAAGTTACATTTTAATAACTTATTTCAGGATAAAAATTTTTTAAAAATTTATAACAGCAAACAAAATCCTTAAAAAAAAAGTTTAAATTTTACAAACCTAAAATTACATTTTCATTTGCAATAAATAAATAAGTTTTATTACTAATTTGTAAGTTTTAATAATCTTCAATAGTCACATTAAATACATATTTTTCATGTAATTTTATTACTGCATTTATGCACAAAAAATAAGCATGATTGGTGATAATTCAAAAATAGCTTCATAGTAAAGAAAGCTTTAAAAAAATCATAAAACTAAAAATTGTGAAATATTACCAAAAAATTCATAAAAAGAAATATCACCCTAACTGTTATACGATATAGAATATATATAAAGGATAAATCTGCATAAAAAGATTAGAAATCAAATAAAATAATTAACTTTTAAAAATTTAAATATTTTAAAGTTAAACTAAAAACAAAATGTTACTTTTCGTAGTTGCAATTCATCTTCTATGCTACCATCTTCACTCATAAAGCTTCGCCATCTTTGCTCATCTACCATTGAATAAATACCTTCTTCAGGATGACACTCAGCTGCAGAAAGCTCTGGGCGACAGACAGAAAATTGTCGATAGGGGCAGTTATCAGTTCCCTAAAATATAAATGAGATAATTTTATCCTTAAAATCCTTTTTTTTTTTCAGAATTAAAAATTAACATCTAAACATAAAATGTCATGTTGACCATAGTAGATGAAAAGTAAATAATAATCATTTATAAACTAATTTATAGAACATGTTACAATGTAATTACTAAACTGAATTATATATATTTGAAATTTTTACAAAATGATTGTTGTAAATCTTATTACTATTTTTTTAAGTAATAAACACAGTTCTATTGCAAAACTATTTTACTCTAAATTTATTTTGCTTTTGATTTTCAGAACAAAAATAAAATATCTTCATATAAAGTTCTGATATACATAAAACTTTATAAATAAAATTTTTAATAAAAAAATTTTTTTTTTGATATTTTTCAAATTATATGAAAAATAGTGGTGTGCAAGGTCTAGAAATTTTTTAAAATTGCAAATATTGCAATACTTTGATCCTTTATTTCAGGTTGTTTTAAATTGCGTTTGATTGTTTAAATAATACGTGACAAAATTAGTTGATAGTCATAAATAAAATTTGCAACGCTACATCAAGTATTACATTTTAAAAACAGATCAAAATCCTGTAAACAGTTGACCTACATTACTACCTTAAAACAAAATAAATACTATTTCTCTAAAAAGGGAATCCATATATAGAGAAAATCCCCTAAAAAGGGGATAAATCAGTCCCGGAAATCAATATATAAGTATGACTCTATTATAAGTCATAAATTTTAGTAGAACATAAAATGCCCTACATTTCGTACAGAATATTTTAAAAATCTGAAATCAAAGCTGAAAGGATAATAAACAAAACGATCTTCAAGGGGAGCATAGCATTAACATCAGTGCGGTCTTGAGATGATCATTGAGATATTGAGGCAATGATTTTGTAATTGAGTTAAAAGGCTGTTAAAACTCGTTGAAATAAACTTAAATAACTTACAACAGTGAAAAAATAGAAAATATGGCTTGGATGAGGTTTTAAAAAGAATCAATATTTTTTTTAAACAAATTACGGTGTTAAAAAGAAACAAAACATTAATAAAAGATTAACTTACACCCAATTTTATTTTAATTATTTTACATTTACCATTTCAACATTTCTAACCAATATAGTAATTTAAATATCATTCAACTGATGGTATAACAAAAAAAATCTCTTTTTTTATAATTACTTTGTTTTTAGATTTAGAAAGAAAGTTATACTCTTCAAAAACTTTGGCTAATTTTTCAAGGCCACCATGATGAAAATGCAGTATTTTGTACTGGCTTTCTCTACTAGCTATGACTAGTTGACCACATGTGCATTCTTTATTGCTGTAAAATAGTCTCAATGAACGCATTTGACCTAATAAAAGAAACAAAATATAAGTTATAGAAAGAAATAATACTAAAGTAAATAAAGCAATGCTACAACAGTAGAGTTATAGCCCATTAGAATGAAAAACATTAACATGAGAAATTAAAAGAATATAAATCATAACCATAATTCAGTTTTTTAAATATAAAATTACATTAACATGCTTTTGAAATAAATATATGTATACTAATTGTGATGTATGAAATGAGTGGTATTTTTAGGCAAAATAGTATAAGAGTTATTTACAAGGTCTTTTTTTTAAAAATAAGGGCCATATTGTTGTGTTCACTAATAGGTGAAGCGTGTGTCGCAATGAGTGCTTGCAACGTGTCTTGACATTCCTTGGAAACAACTGAGCTCTGTTACAGTTGTATAGGTAAACTATAGGTCAGTTCTGTGTCTTTAAAATGTTCAAATTTAACAAATTGCCCACCTCATATGAGGTCCGAATAAGTGATTCATTTTTAGTCGGCAAAAAACCTGTCTGCTGCATGCATTCAACCGCAGATTTCTGAAGTTCACAAAGCCTCCTATTGGCATGCTGAGAGGAAATTTTGCTACTCCATGACAATGACTCTCTCCACAGCTCAGTCAAGAGTTTTAATGGACTCTTTTGGCTGGGAAGTTTTGCACCACCTCTCAATACAGCCCAGATCTTGCATTAAGTGATTTTCCTCTTTTTTCGATGTTTCAAACATCATTTTGGCAGCTACCAGTGCAACGATGACAAAGATGTGAAAATGGTCATGCCCTCTTAAGAGCAGCCGGTAAGTTACTATAAAGAGGTATTCTAAATCTAGTTGTAAGGTAGGATAAGTGTTAAAACAAACTAGACAACTATTTAGAAAAAAAGAGAAACGGATGTAGAATCAAAAAATAAACTTGATTCATGAAAATTGTCTTTTGTTTGGTTTTTATTTTCAAAAGGACCTTACTTACAAAACAGCCCTCGTATATACTTTTACTGTTGTTGACCTATGCCTGTTTAGGCAGAGGGGTGCGATTGTTCTTGTTTTCCAGTGGCGCCATCTATGGCCAAGAATTCGACTTCTGCCACACCCATACATCATACCCGTTTATAGGGCAGATCCATTCATACATCCACAGATCATAATTTTGACCTGAATCAGAGAATGATCGATCTCCAATCCAGTACCCTCAGAGGTATTGATCTGTTATGGGAACATGGAGGACTTTGCAACTCGTCAGATTTACTGTGCATCAGTAACAATTTACTACACGGGGAGTCTTTAGCCGGCGGGGTTCGAACTCTCGAACATGGGCCCAGCTCCCTATCGACCAGGCTATCCCTTTTACTAGACATTGAATGCAATACTTAGGCATTCTGTGGAATGAAAAAACACCTTTAATGGACAATTAGTCATCTTTTCATTTTGTGATAAAGTGGAGTTATCTGTTAACTGAGCTTACAACCCAAATATAAATATTTGCCCCAGTTTTATTCGAATTCAAAACAAATGCAAGGTTTTAAGGCATGCTTGCTCCTTAATTAAAAAAGATTTATAAAATTCTTTAGTTCTTCAGTATATTCAGATTTTCATTATCCACAATTATTAGTGCACAATGTGTTACCTTTTGTCTAGTTTATTCCAGCAAAGCAAAAGTTATATTAATCTAAAATTACATAATTAATTTTTTTTAAATTTAAAATATTTTAAAAAATTCCCCTCTTGGTGTTAAATACGCAAAAAACTATATTTTTTCATTTAAAAAATGGTTTAAAAAATCCTAAGAAAAATTTTTTAAACGATAATTTATTGATTCACTTAAATTATTCCACATTAATTTATAGTTTTTTAGAAAAACAACTTGTAAATTAATGTTAAAGTTTTTTTAGGAAAATATAAACTTGTTTTCATAACTAGGCTATTTTTATTCCTAACTCATCTTAACAGTCAAAATTAGGGCTTACTTAGATCTACAGAGAAAACATTGCAGCTGCTTTCCCTCCTGGATATTTTGGCACTTGCAGAAGGAGAATCATCTGGAAAACTTAGATTGTGAGCATGAGCTAATGATTCAGCTGTTCCCTCTACAAATAAAAGCTTCGACATTTTATTTGTAGGAGAAGGTGGTGGTGTGTCACCAGGGGTAGAAGGAAAACTCTCTGGGTCTCTGTTTGATGTGGTAGGAGTTGTAGAACTACTTCTAGAACCTGTAGGACTGTATGAGCTAATATTTATTCCAGGTGTAGTTTGAGGATGTAAACTCTCTTTCATACCTAAAGTTAGAGATGTAAAAAAAAGAAGAAATGTAATCTCATTTCACTATCAACATCAATGATCACACATCACACATCAATGATTCACAACATCAATGATTATAAATTTTTCATTTTGTTTTAGCATTTTAATTTAGAGAAGAAAAAACCACAAATCTGACAATCAAATTGATAGAAATTATGAACATATAATTCAGAAAGGAAAAATTAAATTTTTTTATGAAATTTAATAAGTACTTAAAACTTTCAAAACTGGAATAAAACAATTATTTCACTTTTTTGATGTATAAAATAAATTATCTTTTAAACAATACTAATGAATTTATCAATTGTTTAGTGTAATTCTTTATTAGATAAGCCTAGCTCCAAAAGAAAAATATGGCAGTTATTATTGGACAGATTATTAATTGACCCTTAAAGATTTCATTCCAGATGTCATCAACAGATGACATAATAAACATTTCACAGAAATATATAAGACTAATTGAAATTTCTTTAAAAAACAGGAACTGAATTTCTAAAAATTTAATGTTTTCTTTAAACAAGGTTTGTGCAGTGTTAATAAATTTTAAAAAATGGTAGCAAAAAAAAAAAAAAAAAAAATTAAGCATTTTAATTCAAAATATACTTTATTTTTTGAAATAATTATCTAGTTGCAACATCACAGGCTTTGTATCATTAATTTTCAAGTGAAAGCTGAAAGAAATTTGTAGCTTTTGGAATACAGTATTGCCAACCACTTTTTAAATTTTTTTAGCACCATATGAACCCTGTTAAATTACTCTTGTTACAAAAATTCTTAAAAATAAATGTACTTCAATTGTTTGATTGAATATAAATTTATCATACAAAGCTCAAATAGAATATGATATGCCAAGAAGAAAAGTTCAAATGAAAATTATGTTTGAAAGGGAAAGTTAGGATAAATGTTTCATTTTATAACTTAAAGTAGCTTCTGGAAACTTAAATCTTAACCTTCTAACTGTTAAGTTAAAAAACAAATACGAAAATTCCTCCACCAAGCATAAGTTTCTCTTCAAAAAACATGTAGAAAACAGGTTTGTTGAGTGAAAAGTAACCAGGTTCTATCCCAAATGATGTTTAAAGTCATATCATTAAAATGTACTTTTAAAAATTAGAACAAATAGGTAAGCTTCAATTATATAATTTTCACAAATGACTATAATGATTAAAAAAAATAACACTTTAGTACACATATTATTTAAATTAGCAAGGAATTTAAAAAAGAAAAATGTTAAATTTAATTCTGTGGCCTCTCAAATCAGATTTCAAATTTCTCTGATTTTTCCAGGTTTTCCAGATAAAAATCTTAAAATTTCCAGATTTTTGTTTCTTTTTTCTTATTAAGTGTAGGATGTGTAGAAGAAAAGTGTCTATTTTATAAAATATCTTATTTAAAATGTTATTTTTTTCTTGAAAAAATAATTTATTTTGACAATTTGGCAAGATTTTTTATTTATTTTTTAATGTTTTGGTACAAAATTTTGAATCAAAAATCATATATTGACCAACAAAAGAGTAAAATTATATACTAATATATAGTTAGTTCTTAAAAAAACCTTTTTTTTTTATAAATTAAAATATGTTATAAAAGGTTAAAATGAAATAGAAAAAATTAGCATTAATGCAACAGTTGTAACAATTTGTCTACAAATGTGTAAAAAAATGTGTAAAAAAATGTGTGATTGGTTGGTTTGCTGAGAAAAAATAATTCACAGACTTCTTTGAATGGGAGTAGAAAAGCTTTCAGAAAAAGAGTGCAATATGAAATCTATTATTATTAAATTATAACCAGCTAATTTTTGGAGAATTTTAGAAAATTAAAAATACAAAAACATTTTGTCAAAATAGAAAAAAATTACCACCAAAGCATCGGAACAAACTTGAGCCATAAATGGATTCAGCCGAAGGACAGAATTTAAAAACAGAAGCTAATATCCCAATCCCTTCTTCCTCCTCCACCAGAATCTTTCCTAAATTGCACAGCCCCATAGCGGTCAAAGGTTTCTACATTCGTTTAGCAAACAGAGCTGTAATGGAGCAAATTTTGATGCAAGCAAAGTATCGCTAAGTTGATGATATTTCAACTGTTTGGCGATACATTTCCGTCTAAAAAAAGTGGGTATAATGGATGAAATAATTTAAATTAAGAAAATTAGTAAATAATTTAAATTAATGAAATTAAAAAAATTATCAAAGAAAAAATTTCCAGCTTTTCTTTAAAATTCCCTGATTTTTCCAGGTTTTTATACAATTTTCCCTGATATTTCCAGGTTTTTTCCAGTATAAAAAAAATTCTCTGATAATTCCAGGTTTTCAAGGATTTCCAGGTGGGTGGCCACCCTGATTAAATCTCATTAGATAAATTAATCAGAAGATTAATATTATCTCCAAGGAATCAACAATCATTAAAATCAGCTGGTCACTAGAGAAAAAAGAATTTTTTTTTTTAAAAAAAGAAAAATTCTTATGTTCAGAATGAAAAAATATACAAAAAGAGCAATATTACCTTCGTTTAAATTATCAGATAGAATAAGTTGCATATCTGCCCTATTTTCTTTATGATACTGAAGATTTTCTTGTACTAGAGGAGTTACTTCAGTATTTTCAAGAATTTGATCATTGCTTGCAGATATTTCAGCCTCTTCTACTTGTACCACATTTTCAAGAGTATCATTGATTTCATTTCCTAATTCTGAAAAAAATAAAAAGCATAACTAAATTTAAAATAAAATAAGATTTTAATTAGATAGCCCACAGAAAATAACTATTTGTCTCAGTAACAATATTAACTAAACTCCGAAACTTTATAAGAATGTAGTGTTGTTGTTTTAAAAAATAAGGCAAAAATAACAATAAACAACCATGTAACAATTAGTAAATCAAGCAAAGTATCCTATAAACAACATTTAACCTTTTCTTCAAAGTTTGAGCATGAACTATTTCTTCTTAAACAAATATGGGATGAATTTAGTGGATGAGAAACTGAGTGCAAATAACAACATAATTTTAAATCCGGAAAGGATACATTTAAAAACTTTAAATGTATCCTTTTCCTTATGTTATGTTGATGAGACAACATGTGAACCGGCTTGATATTTTAGAAAGTTTTATTTAAGACTTGCAATATAAATTTATATGTAATTTTACAATTCATAAGATATTTCTGTATTCTATAAATTTTAAAATATTGTGAACCACAAACTTATCTAAAGAAATTAATATCAGCACATAAAAGTATAAGAGTTGCTATGTTTCAAGCCATATCTTCAATTTTTTATGTATCCACTAAGATCTTGCCAACAGAATGGGAAATAGCACAAGTCAATTGTAAATAATATAACAATATGGGTAAATTTTAAGCTTAAGTATGAAAATATATTGGAAGTAGTGACCCAGAAGTCTTTCATTTCAAATTTTAACCTTTATATGCTTCTCCATAAGTCACCAAAAAATCAAAAAGTTTAACTAGAGTGGAAAAAAAATCAAGCAAAATGTACCTTGTTTAGAGCTATCAATATCATTAAGGCCACATATCATTTTCTCAAGAGCTGCAATCACTTCTTCTGGTCCTATTCCAGAATCAGTCTGACTTTGATGGTCACCATTATTACTGGAAGAAACTTTTGACTTCTCAGGTTCTTGATCAGCTTTAGATTCATATGATGGTGGTTCATAGCTATCCAACTCTGTAATGTCACCAGACATTATTTGAGAACTGGTAGAAGCAGTCATTTCTTCTGTTTGATCACTATTAGAAAAACTCTCTAAGCTTCCAAAATCTTCTCGTGGACTTCCCATATCGGATATGGTTGAGCTTATACTTCTTCTATCTGAATTATCAACTCTACAAACAAAAAATATACAAAAGTAAATGAAAATTTCTAACTATTTTTACACTATTTTAAATTATGTAATTTTAAGTAACAAAATACAAAGTTTAAACAAAATAATTTAAGTACTCCATGTAAATTTTAATAAAATTGTTAGTTGCATTTTTACTAGAAATCAATACTTACATCTTCCCTTCTCACCCAAAACATAACATTATCTTACTCAAACAAATGTTTATAATTTAGTCTAGTGGTAACATGAATTCCAAACATAAAATTTAAAAAAAAAAATAATATAAAGAATAAAATTTGATGTATTTAATTAAGTATTTTTTTTTAAAGAAAACTTAATCAAATTGAACCAAAAAATATATAAATTGAAAATAATATAAAATAATATTCTTTGGTTGAATATTCAATCAATAACTCTTGAGCACTAATATGTTAGTACCGTTTATATGTCAGCTATAATATAATCTTTATTATAAAATGGCAGTAATTTACCTATAAAATTCCTGTTTTCTTAAGTTTACTCTTCTATTTAAAATTTAACTTCTTGAAAATTTATATAGAGGTGAAATAACTCTCTAAAAAATTATTTTTTGATACTGTTATACTGATACTGTTATACTGATACAATACTGATACTGTTATATTTTTTTAAATTTTCAGCTAGAATAAATATTAAAAAAACAATTTTTGATAATTCTGATGCATGAATAAACATAAATATTCATCTAAAAAAGATAAAAATATTTCCAATCTATGCTTTGATTAAAATATTCTGTTACGAAAATTTCTATCTAATACAACACAAACAAATTAAAGTAAATATTCTCACAAACGTACCCTGAAAATGGCAAGCAAGGTAAATCATTTGAATCACCCTTTGACTTTTCACTCATGGCATTTAAAGAATAATTACTTGACAAAGATAAATGAAAAGGAGACCTCCCACTGGGAGTAGGACTAGGGCATTTACTACTAAATGAACTACGACAAGGAGAGCTTTCTGGAGTCTTGTTTTCCAAGCTGCGTGGATTCTTTTTCAGTGTAGCATTAGGTATCCAAGTCAATATTAATGTTGGGCCAAGTATCTGAAATCAATATCATATAAAAAAAATCAAAACAAATACGATATAAGATTCAAAGTGTATTTTATTTTCTTACTTTTATCAGATACTACTAAAATATTCTAAAATTTAACATTTAAAAGCCATTATGTTTTCAATAAAAAATTCAGCAAGTAGGTTTTATTTGAAAACTAATTTAAAAAGGGAATAAAAACACTATGATATTCAATACAGAGTATAAGCTATGATATAGTGTTTTAAATTTAAAATATTAAAAATTTAAAATTAATCAACATAAAAAAAGTAATTCAAAAATAGAATTTCAGTAATAAAAAAATGGAATTTAAAAAATAGAATAGAAAAATAGTTGGGGGAAAATGTTCAATTTGCATTTTAAATCAGATGGTATATTTGTAAACATTTTTAAGAAACTAAATAAAAATAGATTTCTGATGGAGAAAAAAAAATTTAATTATTAAATCTAAAATGTGAAAAAAGTACTCAAAACATGTTTAGGAAATATTTAAAAAACTTATTCATTTGTTTAATAATCAGTAGGGCTAACTTTTCAAACTAGTTATCAGTAATCAGAAGTACAACAACTAGGAAATATATAGAGTTAGCTTTTACAAAATTTAAATTAGTGCAATTTTAAGATGTACTGTTTGATTATATATAGATAAATAATATTAATAAAATTATGCATGAATTAACTATTAAATTTTTAAAAAAAAAGTTACACTTACATAGAGGAACTAAATTTCAAAATATACAATATTGAAATTTTATTCTTATTATAAAATTAAATTGGTTACTTAGTATCAATGTTCTAGTTTTTAGTTGAATTAGAACTAGCCTTTATTATCTTTTTGTTATTCTGCATTTGAACCACTAAAAATTTTGCTTTTAGCGCATCAGATTTGAAAATATGTTCTTTTGCTTTTCTTATAGGAAGAGAAGATTAAGTTTTCTCCTTTTCTTTTTATTTCTTGTTTCGATAAATTATTTTTGTGTTATAATTAGAGCCCGGATTTTGATGACCTAAAAAATCTCAACTAATGCCCTTAAAAAAATGCAAAAAATGACCTTAAAAAGTGCAAAAAATGCCCTTAAAAATGCGAAAATTGCGCCAAAAATGCCTTATAACATGACTTAAATAAAGTAAAAATATTGAGCTAAAACAATGTTTCACTCTTTAAAATTATTATGAGTCATTTCAAAAAATATAAAGCAATGCAATACTTGTTCTACATTCATTAAAGTTTGAAAAATATGTTTTATATCCTAAAATAACAAAAAAAAGGAAAATGTATTGACTCCAAAACATTTTCATTTTGTATAGAAACTTTAATGAATATAACATCTTCCATCTCATAATATTACTAAATATCAGATTTACATTGGATTATTAAATGATTTTTGATCTTTTGAAATGTAAACAAGTGTCTCTTGTCTGAAAGTAAATTTTTATACCCGGAGAAGCTTCTCGCAACGTCTACTGATGTTATTGGTGCGTACTTGAAAAAGACGGTCTCCCGTACTGACTATTCTTCAATTTGAAAATATGTTGCTTCACCTGTTAATATCCTAGAGATTTTCTTCATTGTTTGGAAGCCAGTGTTCTTCTCCAAAACTTTGTTCAATTTAGATGCTACTCTCTGTGCTATCTTTCCCCTTGCTTTTTGCAACACTTGACTCACTACGTCAATATAATTTATTGCATCGTAAAGTTCCAATTCTTGTTTCTTTAAGCTTGTAATTTTCGAGTACACAATAGCAAAGTTAGACTTATAAATGATAAGTTTCCTTCGATTTTATCAGAGGCCAACACGTTTTGCGCTATCTTAATTGATGCAGCATCTTCTGAATCAAGACAAATTATAAGACAAATCTTGCATTTTATGTAGTAAAAATGCCCCAAAAAATAATAAAAATTGGAAAAATTAACAAAAAATGCAAAATACGCACCAAAATTTAAAAAAAATGCCCTATAAATCTAAAAAAATGCTCTAAAGGACAAAAAATGCCCAAAAATGCAAAAGTCATCAAAATCCGGGCCTTAGTTATAATCATTGTTGTCAGAATTGTTTAAAAAGTAGAAAAACAGTGTAAATTAGCTGCGAACAATATTTTGTAGCTCATGATAGTTTACAGTGGAAAACCTTATTGTAAACAAATTATAACGAAAATTTTCAAAAATAGCAATTTATATATCTCTTCTGTAAGACCATAATCTTGATTATAAAAACATAATAATTATGGATAAATTGTAAGAGTTGACCCCTTTGAATAATTAAGAAAAAATTTTAAATAATATGACACATGCATTTAAAATAATTACTACTATAAAACTTATTCCACTAATTATAAAACAATTATTTCAAGTCAGCATACCTCATCATTTTGCTCTCGTATGGTTAAATAACCAGGATGGTGAACCACTTCTGTCCTCAACATTGATGGAGGATGAACACAAACATTATTTTTACAAAATGTAACTTCTCCATCCAAGTTTGATTTCTGTGGAGAAGCATCTAACCCACCTATCTTTAGCAGACTTGAAGCCTTTCTTAGCAGTGAGTTAAATGTACTCATTGTCTCACCTAAAGTAAAAATTTAGTTAGTAAAATCTGAGATATAAATAATTGTATGAAATCAAACTTTTTACAGCCACTTCACATTTTACATAGATAATCAAATTTCCCGTTTAAATTTAAAATTATGTATTTATATGTAATTTTTATTGAAGAATATAACTTTAAGAAAATGAATTACACTATACAAAAGATGTTTCGTGAAAGAAAACAAAGAGTTAGATAGGTAATAAAAATCTAATTGAAGTATTTTCATTTAGAATTAAATTAAAAATATCTTATGATTTTTATATTATGATGAAAGAGCTGACTAAAAGTTCCAATAAAATCCAATAAAAGTCAATTTACTATTTCGTAATCAAAAAAAGCTCCGAGTTATTTTTATTTCTCCATTAATTATGCTTAAAATAATTAACTTTTTTCATCAAACAAAATTATATATACATTTTTGAAGTCAAGCTTTTGTCAAAATATGTAAAAACAAGAGAGATTAAAGCCAAAATAACTTTGAACTCAAAAAAAAATAATAAATAAAAAAATAAAAAATAGTGCACTAAGAGATAGAAGTACTTAAAACAAATTGTGTTGATAGGTTGAATTTTTGAATGGATCGAATAATAGTTTTCAACCGACTGTGCGATAATATATTGTAAAAATACTTCAAAATATTTTCACATTCAATTTTATACAATAGTTGAACTGAAATTACAATTGTTTTAATATGTTTCAGTATTTTTATAATTTTAGAAAGTAAAAAAATTATATGTAAATACTTTGTAAAATTCTTGAATTTTTCAAAAAGTTATTGCATGTAACTTTGTACATGTAATGTAGAAGTTATACGTATATGCTATACGTTTGTACATGTAATGTAGAAGTTATACTTTATATATACTCTCTAAAAGTTATATTATAGGTTGTTTTTAAGCAGAAAACTAAATCTTGTATTATACAGCCGACACACGCATTTCTACAATTATTTTTTTGTTAGAAATTACAAAGCATTAGACAAAGTGTACAAATCCTTATGCCGTTTTCAGAGTGTTTTCAACAAAACAAATATATAAAAATTACTTTAAATATTATAGTTTCCTTAGTATTTCAATATTTTCTTTCAGTTTCAGTACAGAATTCCAACATTATTTCTGACATTAAATCTTTTAAATTATCTTTTAAAATACATTTAATAAAAAGAATAATAAGTGCACAATAAAAAATCAAAAAACTTCACTAATACTATACTAACATTTGATGAAAATAAAAATATTGTATATGTACGTAATGAAGAAATTTAATGAAGTATTTGTCGGTCTTATTTAATCATTTTATATTAGTTCAAGAGTAATTGTTATTTTCAATCATTGATATATCAACCATAACAATAAACATATGTTCAGTTAATATCAGAAATGTATACTCCGTAACAAATTCAATAAGAATTATTAAGGATAATTAACAGTTCCTACTTTTTAAAAACCTTACAACTAAAATCTTCACATTTTGCTGTAAATTTAAAAGATAATTTCATTCAATAATTATTCGAAGTGTCAATAAACTACTTAAATTTTTCTACACCGAAACATGACATTTCTGTTTTCTGCTAGCATTTACTTTCATTTTTCCTGTATCGATTCGCGATCGAAATATATTTAAAATCTTTATCAGAATCTTACATTCAAAAAAAATATTCTTTTTCTTTTAAAACTTCCTGCAATATTTAAAAAAATTTCAATCATAGGTTTTTAATAATAAATGGTGGTTAATCATTTAATTTTTATTTATGATTAATTAGAAATTTTTGTTTCTACCAATCCCTGTCAACTTTAACTGCAATTGTCAAGCTCTGTAATTTGTAAACAAAAACAGTGAGGTTTTGGGCATGGAGTTGTAAAGTTTTGTTTTTATTATCTGTGTATGTTGAAATTAATTAGTAATGTATGTACGACACACAATCCTTTTCATTTAATTTTTTTTTTCTATAATTTATTTATGTAATATTATTTATACATGTAGTCTTGCTACCTATGCTTTTATTTCTAATTTGAAATTGCTATTTCTATATTTTTTAGAAGAAAATAAATGATTAATGATAATATATCATAATCAGTATGATATATCATAATCATCAAAAATATAAATTAATCTGTATCGGTTCTTTGTGACATTATTTCAATTAAATTTAGTTTTAATTATAATCCTCTAATTAACATAATAATATAAGAAACTTATTCCATGTTTATTCATTTTACACCATATTTGGGTATAATTCCGTATCGTGATCTGTCGCGCCAACTACAATCGTCAAATCGATTTTAAACTTGCAAATTTAAAATATTAAAAAAAACGTGTAGATGTTTGCCCGGCGGTGGCTATGAATTATACCTTTCATGTTGATCCCATTGCCAAGATTTGGCAATTAATCGTCGCCACAGAACATGATATGGAAATCTCCCCCCTTTAACTGAATAAAACATTTATCTTCGTTTTAAAAATTTTCAAGCCTTAAGTTTTCAATGCGTAACTTTTAGTTTAATAGTGTATTTAATTAAAAAATGGGAATTTGCTTATGTCCTTACTTTTTCTACGTGAATCCTGGGAAAAAACTACATTATTGTGATCAAAATGGGCTTCAAGTGGTGCATAGTCTATGGCAACACTAGGTATGCTTTCTCCATTAGTGAATGGACAGTCATAAGAGTTGGAAGAATATGAGTTTCTGTCTTGATTTTCAAACTGATTAAATAAATTTCACTTGAAAACTATATGGAACTTAAAAATGTGTTAAACTTATCACATAATTTATAAAGATTTCTGTATCGTGATCTGTGACAGAATAATCGCCAAGTCTTGGCAACTTCCCGGCATCGGTCCGTAAGAAACTAAAAAATATGTCGCAGAAAGAGACCAACTCGAAAGGTATAACTTGTAGTCACTTCTGTTAGTGAGCTTACAGCTCTGTATAATCAAAAACCTAGTTTATTGCACTTCTTTAATTGTTAAATATTTTTTATTGATTGTACATATTTTATTTTTAGAAAATACATTTTTTGTTGAAAACATTTTATGTGAAAAAAAATGGGGAAAATTACTGACAAGAAACACAGACTTCATACTGCTGCTCCTAAGGCTTTGACTGACAATGAAGTACTGCATGTAACACGGAATCAGTGGTCTCAACAAAGTGGAATAGTAAGTAAAAATGTTTTTTTTTATGAAGTATTTTTAAGTAATAAATATAGAAAATTATGTGGAGTGAGATGGAATATTCATAAATGATTCATTTTGTAAAAAATACTTTCCTAAAATTTAAATTTTTTGGGGGTGATTGTATTCTGTTTGTATCCGTCCTGGAATTCAGGGTTTTCTGTATTAGTCTTCTGGGTTTAATAACTAGAAGCAGGGCATGTGATTTTTCCACGAATATCTCAGAATTCCGCATGTATGCATGTAGACCATTGGTTTGCAGACTTCCGTGATTCAAATAATTATCCGACAAAATTTTTAAATTTTTGCAGATTTTATTCATTTGATTTAGCTGATTTTTGAATATTTGACACTGCGTCAGAATCTGCTAATATCAAGATTTCAATTACCAAACATTGATTATCGTATTTCCCTGATTTATAAGTTACGCGTTGCGATCCATATTCACACGCTTTTAAAACCTATTAATGAGATTCTTATTTACTTGAGTTTGAAATCCAATGTTGTAATTCATATTTGCGTGTTTTTAAAATACATTATTGCAATCTGTATTCTCTTTGTTGTAACATCAAACATTGATTTTCATATATATGTGATCTAAAAACTATGCATTGTGATTCGTATTTACGCTATTTTAAAAGTTGAATATCGCAATTTTTACCTTTGCGTTTTTTAAAATCTCATATTCGCGATACACGTTTGCGCGATTTTTAAATCCAATATCGGGATTCTTGTAAGAAGTAAGTTTTTTATTGAATAAATTACTATAAAAGAGTGATATTCTTTATTTGTAGCTAATTTAGTTGTAAATGTTAACTCAACCATTTAGGTTACATATGAAACATATATGGTATATAAATTGATATCAAAAGTTTCAGGGTTTTTTACTTACTATCATACTTTTATCACTTTATTACTTTTTATCATATTTACCCCTGATTTTTATGGCATATGATAACAGTTATTTTTAATAATTTTTCAGTCAAGTCTCAGCACTAATATATTTAAGAACATACATATTCCACCCAGTGCACTTAAACAGCAACTTCAGTCCTTTGCCACTCAAGATGCTATAGAAGCCAAGCACGCTCATAGAAATGCGACTCTAGCACTTGTTGCCTCTAAGCTAAATGAACAAAAGAAGAAAGGAGCCAAGAGAGAACCTGTTCATAAAGGTTATTGAATATCTCTAAATTACATTCATCTCATTACTGTTAAAATTTGGCAGTCTTAGCCAACCTGAAGAACCTAACTTACGAACCGTAAAATGTTAAAAAAAATTTAACAATTATTTCAATTAGTTTGAATTCTATCCAACAATCTTGAATTTCGGAGCTAAAATGTAAAAACAGCAGTTTAAAAGAATGCAGGATACAAGTTTCAAAAAAAAGTTGTATTCTGGATCAAATCTCTTTACTAGGGTTGTGGTTTCAATGTGCAACCCACCACTTCGTAGAAACAAATTCATTTAAAAATAACCTAGAATGCTTTCTTAAACTATTTATTTTTTTAACAACATTCAATTCATTGAGATTTCTTTCTTTATAAAGAAAAAAAAAATCAAATTCAGAACAAGTGTAATTTAAACATTTTCTAAAGTTTAAGATTGAAATTAAAGTCAATACAGTGGAAAAATTATTAAATTCATTTTTAATGCATAAGATAAAAACCTGATATAATTTAATTTTTTAAAAATTTATATGAAACTTCTAAAAAACATTTTTGAAAATCTACATATTTACTTAGCAAATATTATGCATAGTTTGTTGTGCTTTGTCTTTAAATTTTTTATATAATTTGATATTGTTTTTATTCTTATTACACTAAAAAAAAAAGATATTGATTCACTGCAGGCCCTTTAAGCTAAAAAATGATTTCCTGCATTAGTCTTCTAATCTTACCCGATGAAGAGCATAACCAGTTTTTCCTGCTTTTGTATTCAATTCTATATTTTCTTGAGTTTCATGAGGGTTGAGTAAAAAAGAAGTATGTAGAAATTATAATCAATGTTATGATTTCTATAATTTGTTTTTTCTGTAACTGGCAATAACGAAATAAACAATAACAAAAAAATGGGGCAGGGATAGCCTGGTCGGTAGGGCGCTGGGCCCATGTCTGAGAGTTCGTGCGTTCAAACCCCGCCGAACGAAGACTCCCCGTGTAGTAAAGTGACTGATGCACATTAAATCTGTCGAGTCGCAAAAGGCCTCCATGTTCCCTTAACAAATCAATACCTCTGGGGTTACTGGATTGGAGATCGATCGTTCTCTGATTCAGGTCAAAATTACGATCTGTGTATGAATGAATGGATGTATGAATGGCTCCGCCCTATAAACGGTGTGATGTATGGTGTGGCAGAAGTCAAATTCTTGGCCATAGATGGCGCCACTGGAAAACAAGAACAATCTCACCCCCTCTGACTAAATAGGCATACGTCAACAACAACAAAAAATTATTTTATGAATAATGTTCAAATAATGCCATAGTGTATTTAAGTAGCTTAAAACATAACATAATTTCTGTTAATTTCTTTATTGTTTGGTAAAATGGAGCTTTGAGTTTTAATTAGCTGTCTATTTTATTAAATTTAGTTTTTTATTCAATTAAATATTTCATACCACCACATTTATTACAAAAGTACACAAAAAATACTAACTGATGAGCAGAGTTCTCCCTAGGAATAAAAAAGGGCACTTATAAGTTTTAAAAGAGCACTCATTCAACACTGTAAAAATGTATCAAAATGTGTAATGCTATGTAATAACTGAATTTGATTCTCAAAACATTTTAAATTACACTCTTATACTATTTTATGTGTAAATTTTATGTTTCAAAAATAATTCTCTCTCATTATCTGAATGAGAGAAAAATTTGCAGTTTATAAAAATAATTAAAGACATGCTGATAGACAATCTCTGGGCATAAATTTGTTTCAAAATAAGTAAACTAAAAAAATTATTAATTGATAAACTTGAAAGAATTTTACATAATTTGATTTGTGATTCAAAACAAAGTTTTACAATTGATAATAATTCATAATTAACTAAACTTTTAACAATTCATTTTATTTCTTCTGATATCTTTATTTGTGTACATTGTTAATGTATTTAAAATTGCTTTATTTTCAGTTATTAAAAATGTGCTTGCAGAACAAGTAAAGAAGAAAAAAGCTCAAAAGAAAAAGTCCAAAACTATTCTTCAAGATTATAGCTCTTTAAAAGATGCTTTACCAGATTTAGTCGAACTTAGGAAAGAATGGTGAGTATTAAATATGAAGTATTGCCGTGCATGCTTTATAAAAGTGTATTTTCAGCACTCTTTCTTTGTATTTATTCACTCCCATCATTGTATTTCTTCCAATGTTTTTCTGAAACTCCATAACAGATATTTTATGCTAGATTAGTCTTATTGATACTTCTCAGCATCAGTTTTTTTGGTCAACACTGTTATTAATACTCGTTTTTAGTCTGGAATGGCATGACAGGAAGTAGAGTGCTTATTGCTGAATTTTACTTTTGTGAAATAAGTTACTAATAGATAATCAATGAATTAAATAATTCATAAAAATCTATTATTTAACTACATGTGATACTATGGACTCCACCATTGATACCGAATGTGTACGATCATGCGTACGAGGTTCAGGAGAAATTGAAGCGACCCTAGAAAGAAAAAAAAATTTCCGTATTGCTGTTTCAATAAATTTTGACTTCTGCTTCCGATATTTTTAACTCATTTGCTTGTTTATTGAAAATTGTGTGAAGTTTTAAATTAGTTTTTTTTCTTTCTTTTTTTTTTTTTGTTAACGTAAAATTTGTAAAATTATCACATTTTAGCGATTTACGAACTTTGTAGAAATGTTTCAAATAAGTTACTGTAACTAAAGAAAAAATAAAAAGCCCTATAATCTTTGAGAAAACTTCAAACCAGAAAAAATGTGTTCACGGAAATATTAGGTTCTATACACCTGTTCTCACTTTGCTACTTATTCTACTCGCCCACTATTGCTTTGCAATCATTTTTATTTATTGATAATAAACAGATTTTTGCATTAAAATTAAAAACTATTCAATTATAAAGTACTAAATTTTTTTTCATTCCCTCCACACAGATTTTGTTCCTCAAATTTATTTATAAATTCTATTAAGATAAAGTTTGAACCTTATCTTTTTGTGCAATAACTATTGTAACCTCATCCGCAATTTGATTTTTTAAATTTTTGGTCATTGTAAAAACTTATTTAATGTTTTTTGCTAAAAAGATCTTTTAGTAATTCCATATATTATTTTTTGATTCTGTGTTCGTTATTTTAATTAAGTTTTATGTTGAATAGACACGCTTTATCACAAAACTTGTTAAAAAAAAGTAATTGTGACTTATTATCTGCAATTGTAAAATGGCTAATAAGGAATTGTCAATTTTCTATTAATTTATCATAAAATATTGTACAATAAGGTAATATCATAGGATTACTTTATGATAAAAGAACACCATTTACTGTTTTTAATCCTTGAATTTGAAATCAAAAATGTATTTACATTTAAAAATATCATTAAGAAATTTTTTTTTTAGATAAGTGCAGTTAAGAATTTTTTATGTGCAAAAAATATATTTATAAGTAGGAAATACTTTTATTAATTTTATGCTGATGACAGACAGAGAAATTTAAATCTTTGTTGTAAATTAAGGATCAAATCATTTGCTTTTGGTGGATTGCATCAAAAATGAAGCAGTTTTAGACCACTATCTTTGTATGTTATCTATAAGAAACTTATAAAACTGTTTGAATAATGCAATATGAGAAAATGCTGTTAAATGTCTAATGTCTGAATCATTTAAACTTGCATTGGGACATATTATCTAATGAAAAATTTATAAAATGCAATTTGAGAGATGCACATCACAATATTCTATCTAAAAAGTTAACCAAATAAAAAGAATATCAAAAATATTTTGTTAGCTGGTTTAATCTCCAAACATTTTTAGTTTATATTGACCTTCATTGATTTACTCTTTTTTGTTGACTTTAGGCAGAAACAATATACCAAGGGTTCATTGCACATTGTTTTAGTTAATTTAAATACCAATAGTTTTTTTCTTTTCTGAAATAAAGTGCAAAACATTCCATTTAGTATTTTCCTTTTAATTTCCCTAATTTTGCAAAAGTAAAATTGAAGTTATTCTAGATGAGATGTGGTTATAAATATTTTTTCTAACTACAAATTATTTTTATACAATTTTAATTTTATACTTTGTCTGAAAACAAATTCTGCAAGTCACTGTTTAACTGTGCATGTATTTTAATATTATGTCTTTTAAATTGAATTAAGGAATAATTTAATATGTATTATCTTATTTTAGTGAAGCAAAAGAAAAACCTAAAATACCCAAAGCATTGAAGGCCCAAGCATTAAAAATGTAAGTAGATTTTCAAAATCAACATCAAAAGATCGTTAAATTTCTTATTAGTTTTTATATCAATTTCTATTATATTTTCTTATTAGTTTTATATCATATATTGATTTTAGCATATAAAATGAAGGCTTAATGAAATAGTCATATAGTTTTGTAGCATATATATTTTAAAAATTTATTCGAAAACATTGCAATATTATGTATATACATTTGCATATTATATATTAGAAATCCTAAGTTGGGAAAAAAAAGGTGTAATTTGAAATGAAGTTAACAATGTATAGTTATTATTCCGGTTCAGAAACTCAGACATAAACATTAATGGTTGTGTAATAAAAAAACTTATCCTTTCTCTAAAGTTTTAGAAATCTTTACTGTATTTGTATAATCTTTAGAAATCTTGGTATAGTTATTATGCAAAGTATAGTTATTAAGCAATGTATATGCTATTATTAAGCAATCTATAGTTATTATTCTGGTTCCGAAACTAAGAAATATATTATCTTAAAATTTTAGAAATCTTTACTGTATTTGTGTAGAAATCTTTCTTGCATGTACGATTGAACTCAGTTTTATTTATGCGTTTTGTTGCAGTTTTATAAATTGGATTAATATATTCAATTAAAAATTTAATTTCACTTTTAGCCTTGAGTGTTGAGCCAAAATGACAGAATGTTTGAATTTTCTTATGAACCTTTCAAGAGTTAGGCCAACCTTGTTCAGAATTTCTCCTGCTTAACATTACTTTCTCTTTACATAAGGAAATATTGAGTTTTTGTTTTGAAAAAAACCAACTAGCTTAAAGCTTAGTGAAAGACACAACTAACTTAAATTCCATTTACTTTATTGTTTAAATATTCTAAATGAAGAAAATAAGTTTTTTGATGCATAAAAAAAGTGCCATTAACTTAAAAGTCTTAAGTATGTCATGAATAAAGTGCTTTATTAAAATTGGAATATTTACATCACATTCCAAATTAAAGTCTCACTGTCTAAAGGCATTAAGTTTCTATTTAAAAAATATTGGAGGATTCTATAGAAAGTAGGAATTTTTCAGAAAATTCCTATGCTCAGTATTTAAAAAGTTCTCTTTATAAATATATATATATATCCTTGAGATTTTTGAGCAGAGTGTCAGAAATTACAACAAATTTGGCCTCCAGACAATTTTGTGAGGGATATTTGGAGAAAAAATAAAAGGCAGTACTGGTTTCTCAAAATTACAACTTACAAAATTGCTTGTCAAAGAAACTTGAAGAAAGAAACATTTTGTGAATTCTGCAACAATGAATTGTTAATGTCATTAAAAATATTATTTTACGTAAAGATTTTTTCGAAGCAAGATAATTATTTGGTGTTAATTAAAATGTTTTAACGACAAACTTTTATTTATGGTGAAAAATATTTACCTAGACTGTACTGAATTTTTTTTTTTTTTTTTTTTTTTTTTTTAAATTGGAATGAAATCATGTAAGTTATGTATTGGAAAACAGATTCTGATTGGTGAAATTTAGTACTGCCGGTTGAGATCCTGTAAGAAGAATGTTTGATTGAATACTATTATTGACTGAGAAATTAATCTTTTTTATGATATTCTGTTTTTAAAATTATCATTTGGCATTTTGATAAAAAAAATTCTGATTCCACTTGAAGAGAATGAAGTGGATTCTTCAAAAATATTTCGACATATCATTGCTTACATTTTAAAAATTGTAGTAATTCAGAGCTGCCTTCAGAATTGTATTAATTTTTTTTTTTAGAGAATTATTAAGAATTAGATTAATTATAATTTTGAGAATTGTATTAATTTTTTATTAAGAAATATTTATTAATATTTTTTTACTCATAATTTCATTTTTGAACTTAATTGTTTATTAGGTCTGAAGACATCAAAACATTCAGGAGCATTATGGAAGACCCAACTTTTGTAGCTGATCCCTTTGGAGCAATATCAGCACATATAAGAACACATTTGTCATCTTAAATGCTCACTTCTGTGTATATTGTAAATAAATAATTATTAATTTTCTTAAATTTTGATTGCTAACTGGTTACTACTTGCTTTATTGAAGTGAAACTTCTTATGCGACTTGCAACAAGGTTGCGTTAAACGTTTAACGCTACATTTTTATTGGCCGGGAAATCACGTGGTAGGATCCAGTTTCCCCTCATTCATTTCCATATTGTTTTGGTTCTCACTAGCATAAAATTAATAAAAGTCATAAAAGTATTGTTTTTCTATAAATATTTTTGAATCCCTAATTTAATTTTATTTACTTGTACCGCTATTATTACGCTTTTAAAACTAGGATAATTGTTTTTTTTTTAATTATTGTAATGTAATTCTGCGCTACATTTTAAAATAAAGTTATGTAGATAGGTGGTTGTAAGTAACGTTAATAAAATTTGTCTTAAAGAAACAATATGATTTCACTAAAAATCAATTTCTACCCCTTCCTATTTTCATTTCCACATTACGAAGTTTATTATTATTATTGTAATGTAATTCTGCGCTACATTTTAAAATAAAATTATGTAGATAGGTGGTTGTAAGCAATGTTAATAAAGTTTGTCTTAAAGAAACAATATGATTTCACTAAAAATCAATTTCTACCCCTTCCTATTTTCATTTCCATATTACGAAGTTTCACTTCTTCCGCGCGGAGGGACTCCACACATTATTATTTTTGTTTTTTTCACATTTCTTTTATTTCATCTACCAAATCTTATCATCATTCAGGGAATAATGGTTTAGTAAAATAAAAAATTTTAAAAATCTGTTATTTTAGTAAATTGAAAAGAAAAATAATTCTATATAATTGTCACACCTAAAGTGAAAAATTTTTACACTATGGAGAGACATATAGATTGTACCTCTAAACACTACATAAAATGCAAAATTTCAGAATATAATCTTTCTAGTGGAAGCAAAATTAATTATTATTTTAATTAGTTAAAATTAAAAGAATCGCAGTTAGGAGGCATGATTAATAATTTAATTGATTTTCAAAATTTTATTACTTTTAGTAAAATTAAATACACAGAATAAAAAAAATTTTAAAATACTTAATAGAATCTAGGTTTTTGGCCAACACAATTGCACCGTAAATGCACAATTTTAATAAATAATTTTTTATTAATACCGTGGCAAATATTTATTAATAATTTTATTTTTCTGCTGTTTATGAGGGTTCTGAAGACATTTAAAATATTAGTAATTCAATTGGAATAAATACTTTCAGTTGAGAAATTTTCAAAACAAGCTAGTTTTTTTTTAACTTCAAATGGTTATTAAAAAAGTTCATTCTTTGAAACTGTATAATTATTCTACTTGAGATTATTATATGTTTATATAATGAATTAAGTTTTAAGTTCTTGAAAAAAAAAATTTTTTTAAAAATATAAAAAATTTTAATTCAAATTTAATGGTGCGTTAACGCACAATTGGCCGAATGCATGAGTATTAAGCGAAATTTGAAAACCCACTTTTTATGCAAGGTTTTAGTGTGCAGAGGATAACAGTGATCAACAAAATATGCCATAAGAAATAACCATTATTCTGAAGTTACTTAGCGATGTTTCAAAACCTGAGGCGTAAAAAATTTATTTTGAAAACTTTTTCTCTTCCTATAGTTAATTCGAAATTTTTAAAGAAAAGGGTTTCTTTACATCTGGAGCTCGCTAAAATCGCATAGCTGGTTGTATATTGGATGACTCCAAAAATATGGGGGGAAAGACATCCTGATTCCTACGATTTTGCATTCAGCAAAGATGCAGATACATGTGTAATAAAATAGAACGACAATGGGATTTTCTACATAGAATTTCAACTAGCTCAATAATATCACTTATAGACTATATCTTATAAAGCTATTGCCCCACTAAAATATTAAGCCATGAACAATCCATTTGGTGAAAGTACATTACAAGATACCCATCCTAACTGCCCATCATCCGCAGTTCTACCTGAAGTTCAGACTGTTGGGAAATGAAAGTACGCCGCTATTTAATGAGCTATTCAATGAGGACTATCATCGATTTTAGCGAATTCATATCGCCTTCATTAAGAATATCCTTAAAAGCTTTTAAATATGAAATTACCCAAGGCTATTGTAGTGAGAGGAAATTCCGTAAGGTTTAACTATGTGATTATACGTTGTTTTGTGCACTGTCATCATCAATTACCCCTTTTATGTAATGATATTGTATAATATTAGGCTTTTACGTAATTATCTCAGACACAAGTATTTAAGCAAATTAGATGACGCCCTTTCAATAGAGTCATCTCCATTTACTTATATTTGCCTAAGATTTCCTTACAGTATATTTCGAATGCTTCAATTCAACTGAAACAATAATTTTGTTACTAAAACTTTGATTTGGATGATAAAATACGCTTTGGTATCGTTTATCTTGCTCGCAGAGGCGGACATTCACCCCGAGCAGAAGGTTAGGTGTTTAGATTAGAAGCTTTTAGATTTTATGTTCTCAAAATTTTTAGTGTCCTTTTTTTTGTTTTTTTGCTTATATTGTTCGTTGAAAAATATATTTGTAGGTTTTTATTGCATATTCTTAGATTAACTTTTTATATAGTTCAAGTTCAATGAGTAAAAGAGATGGAAAGAACAGCGTGCAGCAGAAAAGCTACTAGTTTGACATTGAATTAAAAAAAAGAGTTCCACATTTTCCAAGGAGTGAAAATGAGCTGTTTTGGAGAAGGCATTTAAAATGAGCTGTTTTGGGGGAGGCATTTAGAGAATGACCATATGAACTGTTCATTTATTCTTTTAATTTAGTGTGTTATGTCTTGTTAATTATGTGAAAACGGGAATTTTTTAAAGAATAAAACATCTCTTTGGAATCAAGGTTCACGATCAAAGCTGTATTACTTTAATTTACGTTTTAATCAAAGATTTAAAAAAATTACAGAGTTACTTTTTTTATCGCTATGTCTCGATGTGATTCATTATTTTACGATAATACTATTTTCTGCTTCTCTCTTTTTTAAATTTTTTTTTTTTTTTATTATTAAAAATAATTTCTTTTTTTTGTAATACATTTTAAAAAATGAATCTTTTTAAAAAATGTTTGTTCTATATTTCAAACTATTAAACATATCACTGCTTTTTGCACAAATATGAAAGAATAAAAGGAATTAATTTTCCCAAAAAAAACTTAGTGTGTTCAATTAAGTATTAGATTTCGGTCTTGGATGTATACTACTTGTGAACCTGCGTGTCAAATTTACTCCTAACAATGTGAAATTTTTGATATAAATCTTAATATTGAAAATAGTCCTATTTCGTCTCCAATTTAAGTTTTTCATCCAAATCAAGGCGGAAGTTTTTAGAAATTGGGGTTAATTAGAAAGAAGACGAAGGTAAATTTTTTTGATAATTACTAAAGATAAGATAATTGCCTAGATATCTAAGTAAATTTTATGTTAACAACAAAAAACATGCTTTCCTTTTTTTCAATAGTCAATATATTTTGTTCTTTGATTTATTTTGAAAATAGTATTTAAAAGAATTTATAGAAGACTAAAGTAAGACTTCATTTTCTCTACAAATAATTGCTAATAGCGAGCTAGATAACTGCTTTATTCATCTGATTAAATGTTCATTATTTTAGTCGATTCCGTTTCACGAAGGTTTTTATTTATTTATATAGTTTTATGTAGCTTAATCTGGGTAGAGAATATCTAATCTTTTACAAAAATTGTTTCATAGCAATAACACTCGGGACAAACTTTATGTCGCATTTATACAAATATTTGATCTCACCTAATTTGGACTTGAGGATCTGAAATCATCAGGATTAATATTGCATAGGAGTCCATGTCCACAAACGTTGTTACACGCCTCTAGTAGCGCTTCCCTATTATGACCTGTTTAGAAGCACAGGAATAGTTCAAAATAGCGAAGTTCCCCTTGCGGCGTATGACGTCATTTACGGGCATAGGTTCCTATGCAATTTTAATTCAGAAATGCCCTAACTCCCCTAGAAGTTTGTTGCAACATATATGCGTCCCTCTGTTGTGTATACCCTTTTTTAACTTGTAAATTTTGACAAAAATAGACTAAAAATGTCATTAAAAAAATGTAGCTTGAAGAGAGAATCCGATTGCAAACTTGAAATCATCAGCGACGTGAAAATATCCAAGATACGTTAAAAAATCTTATGCTAAAGAAAAATAAAATTCTTTGCCTGTGTAATCATTTACTATTTTTCTATTGTATAACGGGCCGGGATAGCATGGTTGGTAGGGCACTAGGCCCATGTCCAACAGTTCGTGGATTCGATCCCCGCCGGCCGAAGACTCCCCGTGTAGTAAATGGTGACTGATGCACGTTAAACCAGTCGAGTCGCAAAGTCCTCCATGTTTCCATAACAAATCAATACCTCTGGAGGTATTGATCGAGGAGTTTCCTTGTCTTCTGGATTGGTTCAAAATTACATGGCTACGGAGTTGAACATTAGTAGTCGTAAACCCAAAAATTAGGTCGGCTGTTCAACGACGGATATAATATTACTATAACGACCGTCCGTTCTTTTGCTGTCCCGCAGTGTAAAGACACGGTTCCCAGTTGAGCCAACACCTCCTAGAAAGAGTAGGCCTCAGCACGGGTTACCATAAATATCCTTTTGTAGTCCAAACGTAATGACATATTTTGTATTTTCAACCACTGAGCAGCTTAGTACCCCGAACTTAATGACATCTTTCTTATTTTTCATCAACTGCGCAGTTAACTTAGTCACATCGGACTACTAAATTGATCCGTGCTGAGGCTTTCCTTCTTCTAGGAGGTGTTGGTTGAGCACCGAAGTCAAGCATCACTGGCTGCGGTCAGTAAGAGGGTGGGTGACCACTTTGATCAGCCTGAGTAGAGACCGAGGGTGCGCGGTATCTGTCCTCGTTAAACTGTTGTAAAGTAAAGTGCTCGTCTTCACGTCGGGGCAGCAAAACAGAGAAGCCATTCCCTCTGCAGAAGATTAAAATTGTGATGGCATGTCTTCAAATCATCCTCAGGGATGTTTTCCAGATCGTTGACCCCAGTCCATTGAGCAGCTCTAGTGCTACGTAAATAAAGTACCTTTTCTAGTTCTAGTCTAGTTTTCTAGTTCTTTTCTTTTCTAGTTTTAACGCTCTTTTGCTAACGCATTTTATACGAGATTATTTTTAATTAATTTTAAACAGTTATTTTTTAGATGATATACTTCATGAACATTTTATTTCAAGTTCGCTTCATAATGAGAACTGTTATTATGAATGATTTTAGATATAGCGTGTGAATAAAGTAAAAATGAGGAATATTAAAAAAAAAAAAAAAAACAATCAATAAAGTCAGTGAACATGTGTTATAACGAGTCAGCAAAAAATACCTTGAATTTGTTTATGGGCGAGTCATTGAAGAGCATTTTACTGAACAGTCGAATAAGTGAATGAGTTTATAAATGTGTAAAATTGTTTATAAATCTATAAATTGTTTGACGATAGTTAACGGCAACAATTTTTCATTTTTTAAAATAATTTTTAACAAAATGACGATACATTGAATGCGAAATACGACAATAATTTCTATCGAAAATGAGACCGAAAAGATGAGTCTATAGACCTGTTTATTTGCCATTGCTACAGCACGAAAAATAAATTTTATTGTTTATGCTTATATATTTGTATGACATGTAAGATTATGCCAAATAAAAACATTACCTGTAATTGATGTTTTTTTCTAGAATACTTTATGTGATATTCTCATTAATGAAACTAACGACTTTCTTTTTTAACCTTCAAAGAATTGTTATTCATCTTGTTCATATGTTTACTAAATGAGTCTTTAGGGTTGGTATAGAAAAAAAGAAGATATAGATTAAAAAAATGCAATATGGCTACACCAGCAAAACAAAAACAATTCAAGTTATTATTGATATTATTATTTTTTTGAAAATATTAAAGAATTTTTTTTTTTTTTAATTTAGTTTAAGGGATGCCGTTTTTACAGTATCACCCGGGGTGTGCTAATGTCTTCCGTCGGCACTACTTGCATATGACGCATGAAAATAATTAATATAATCATCAGAAAAAGTATTTTGTGACTATACCTTAAATATCTAAATACCAAATGTCAGCACATAAAAATGATTTTATGCATATACATAAAAACATCTAGGTTAAATTATAGTTTCTAATTACTTCTTTGACGTAGATTCGCCTTCTAGTAATTGAATGTACACATTTTGTCAAAAAGGTAACTCGAGGCGGAATGAATTTCGATAATTTTGGTGTCAAGAAAGTGTTGCCTTCCAAGAAAAATGAGTAAAACTAAACCAACTTGTGACCAACCACGGAAACCATATTATGACCCTCGATGGCTTAGAAGATAGAGTGTTCGCCTTACAATTCGGTGAACCGGGTTCGAATCCCAGCGATGGTTAGTCTATCTGAATTCCACACCCGGCTCGCAACGACAGCAGTTGCGATGTACCTGGTGTAAGATTGAAGTCAATTTAAGTATAATGTCTGTCTGTATGTGTATGTCCTTTATTAACTTCTAAGTCCTATCCAACTGAAAACGATGAAATTTGGTATGCAGACAGTTCGAAACATGAGGAAGATCGCTGTGACATTATACGACGAACCCATCAAGCAGGTTGAGCTGAAAACGAAATTGAATTTTGTAATTAGCAATCGTTTTAAACTTAGCTATAGACGATTCAAATTTGCAAATATTCTAAAGATAACATCAGTGTTATTTTCTAGCTTATAACTTTATTTGATTAAAAAAAAAAAAAATTATTATACGTACTTTAATATTAAATTATTTTTTATCGCTATGTCAGATAAATTCAGTGAACAACACTAACGTAGAAAAGCATTCGTAGACTAAGTCACTAAATTTATATTTCTAAAGTACCTGATACTTTATAGTAATTTTATTTTATTTTTAGTGTTTTATTTTGTTTATAATGATTCTTTTAATATGTGTAAAAAGCGAATGTGTATAAGTAAATAATTTAAAATCAATGGTAATTTAAATAAAGAAAAAACCTTTTTATGAATTCAAAGGCAAAAATAAAGGAAAAGTAATACTAATTCGGTTAGGAAAAAAACATGAAAAATCGCTATACTATTATTGGCGCCAATGATTATTAATTAATTTAGGTTAATATAAGCTATGTACTAAGAGACAAAATTAATGGAGTAAAGGTGCTTATTCGATTAGAGGAACCGCACAAAAGAGCCATAGTATTATATTAACACCAATGCTCTTTTAATATCGGTAATATGTAATAATTGAAATAAAATAATAACCTAAGCACTAAAAATGAAAGTTAATGGTGAAAAGAAACGTATTCGTTTTGGAAAACCGTAAAAAGTCGCCATATTGTTATTATTGACACAATTACTTAATTAATATTGGTAATATGTATTAATTGAAATAATCAAAGAATCACATCCAGTTTTGTGAATGAATTCGTAATTTATTTAGTACTGATTAATCAAAATTTTCTACACCTGGAAATTCTCTAAGCAAAAGTTTACTCACACCTTGTTTTGATACTAAGTTATCAGTGACTGAATTATTTTATGACTTATTTATCGGTCAGCGATAATACCTGTTATCCACACGTGTTTTCAGAGTGAATTTGTCAATGTTTCATACATGGTTTTCATTTTTTTATATGATATTTAGCGAGGGAGGTCACTGGGACCTCCCAAAAATTTTCACTGTTCGGTAAACTGACTAAAGTCATAGCTTTAAAAATTTGTAAGCTTTAAAATGTGTCATTTTTATATTAAGGAAACTCTAACACTAAATACAGGGAAAACACATAAAAAAAAGCATCTAATACTTTGCCTCACTTATCATAGGATATTTCTTTAAAAAAAATTACGTTTTTGTATGTTTGATTATTTATTGAGACAGACAAGGCTGGCAACTGGCTGTAGTGCTGATAGAAAAAGACATTTCAAGTTGTAAAGATTTTTACTGCCTGCATGTTTGATGTCAAATTTCAACTGTCTTTATTCTTTTATAGATTTTATGCATTACATTTGTTGATTGACTAAAAGATATAGTTCTAATTGCATTTGAAATTTTTCAAGAAATTTGCATGCTTCATTTTTTACATTTTTCTTCGGGGGGGGGGGGGAGGCATAATAATTTTTAATTTAATGTTTTTAGATTGAGTTACCATCTTTCGGGACTTTGGACTTTTTGGGGATAATGTGACCTGAAATCAATAAAATTTGTTATTGTTTCTACTATGTAGGATATAGCTATTGTCAAACTTACATTATTCGATTATTAGATTACAGAAGGTTGATTTATGGATGCACATTCAATGCATTAAATATACGAGATGAATAAGATATAGGACTATACATCAACCTCCAGTGTAATTAGTGCTTGCTTAGATGTTAATAATGCATAAAATGCATACGTTTATTATTACTAAAATAAAACTTTTTAACTGTCTATGTTTTTAATTATCCATGTCAACTGCTTTTTCCTCATAAAGATTGGTAGATATAATTTAACTTCATATATTCCTCATCACCATCAGTATCGGCACATTAGCATTAGTAAAAAAAAAAATTTACAAAAAGATATAAAGAATTTTTATTGTAAAAGTAATTTAATGCATTGATTAAATAAACATAATTCTAAATATAGTAATAAAAATTTATCCCAAAATACAGGGTGTTTATAAAGTCCCGGACCCATTTTGATGCTTAATAACTCATAAAATAATGAAGATATAAACAAACTTATGGCATTTATTGATGGAATAACTCATATATTTTCCTTTTCAGGTTTGAATATCTTTACTTTTGTAAATATCGTCTGCACGTGTGGTTAATTTCAGATAATTTCATTTTCCAGTCTAAATATCTGTACTTTTCTAAATATCGTCTGCTTATTAATTGCATTTTTCTCTCTTTTGTTTTTGGCAACTATGTACACGGGGATCATAATGTGCGCATATGGGGATCTGAAAACCCCCATGAATACCGTGAGGCACAACGGGATTCTCCAAAGGTTAATGTGTGGTGTGGACTAATGCACGACCGAGTCATTTGGGCCTTTCTTTTTTACAGAATAGACGGTCTCATCAGTCGTATACTTAGACATGTTGGAAAACTTGGTATTTCCGCAACTAGAAGAGCTTCAGCCACATGTCTTTTTGCAACAAGATGGTGCACTACCTCATTGGGGTATCATCGTTCGTAGTTCTTTGAATGACCATTTTCCAGGAAGATGGATTGGGCGAGAAGGTTCAATTCCTCGGCCACCCAGATCACCTGATATAACGCCGCTGGACTTCTTTCTTTGGGGATTTATAAAGAATAATATTTACAGGAGGATTGTGTCGAACATTGATGACCTAAAAGCCTGAATTACAACCGCAATAGCCTCTGTGGATGCCGACATGCTTGCCGCTACCTGGCGTGAAATTGACTATCGACTTGATATTCTCCGTGCGACGAAGGGGGCACAGGTGGAAGTTCCTTGACGAGGGTCATGAAACTTTTTGAGTCTATCTAACCATTTATGTTATTAATTTTAATCTATCTTTATTATTTTATGAGTTATTAAACATCAAAATGGGTCCGGGACTTTATAAACACCCTGTATTATGTTTTCGGACTAGAATTTAGAATCAGTTTTTATTCAAACAATTTTTCTAAAAATTTGAGCTTGCTACCTTAAACAGTTTCTTGAAGAGGATAAATCAATATGATAAAAGTGTTGCAAATCTTTTAGTAGCCGCATCAATAAACTATGTACTAATGAAAGTACTATGTACTAATGAAATAAATAAAAAATAATAGTACTTATTCGTTTAGGAGAATCGTAAAAAAAATCTCCATCCTATTACTGACTCCACTGAAGCTTAATTAATTTTGATAGTTGTTGCTACTGATATTACACGCAGAGAAAAAAATATCCGTAATACGCATCCGTTCATATGGTAAAGGTTTACCGGAAATTCTGGGTTTCAAAATTATTATTGTTCTTATCATCACATATCTAGACAAAAAAAAAAAAAAGAAAACAATTCACAATTCACAAAACAATTCAATTTTCACTGAATAATGTACCTTATTTAATAATGTACCTTATTAATAATGTACCCACAACTTTAGATTCTTGATCATCAAAATTTGGCGGTTAGCCGCAATCTGAAAAATATCTTCCAAAACGTCCGCGATCGATCCCCGAAATGTTAATTTTACGCTTTGCGTACTTTTCCATATCTCGGAAAGCTTTTGAAAATAAATCTGAAATTTTACGCACTATTATGAAATTCAGTTTTAGAAAGACAATCAAATTTACGTAAAATTTAATTTTTAATAATTATTTATTTCATTTGATAATGGTGAGAAAATTTTAAATTGTAAGGTATCTTACAAATTCTTACGTTGTTTCTAACTATATAATGACGAAACATTTGGATGAAATTAGTCAAACAGCTTTTGGGAAATAAAAGTTTTGAAATACGGAATTGTTTTTTTTTCCTTTTTTGAAATTTTATAGCTCAACTATTCAAACTATTTTTCGTTAAAATTTATTATTTATTAACACATCATTTTATATGGAGTGAATGTTAAGCTTTTTGCATAGAGCAGAAACTAAATCAAAATTACTTTGGTAACAAAGCAAAAATAACTATTTATGGTCAAAAAATTTTATCCCATACGAAACGAAAACTAATTTAATGGAATCAAATTTGTGTTAATATATCATAGGAATTTCGGAATCTTTAAATTGAATAATTTTTTTTTTCATGTAAAAATCTGTTTATTGTTAAAAAATTTAAATTATTGAAAAGCAAAGTGGGGCGGAAACCTCTATTTCTATAAATGTTAAATAAAAAAACAATTTTTATTTACCAAAATATTACCAAGAAAAATATTAAAAAATAACAATAAACTCCACTGCAGCAGGCTGTAATTTATTTAGAATTCGATAACTGCGCGCATTTCTGGTGAAGAAACTTTTATTACAATTACTCGTAACGAGGAAGACATTGTTGCTAATCACCCACTTGGAGAAAATAATCTAAAGTTCATATCTCAATAATTTCCTTCTTATTGTCCATCATCCATAAAAATATAAAAGGAGTAACCTTGTCCCACATATTAGGGAATAAAGTTTTCCAGGAAAAAAACAAAAATGTTGTAGGAATAGAAATGATGCGTTAAAAAGAAGTATGTAATGAAGTATTTATTAGCAATTTAAATAGTTTTCATTTCTCTTTAAAGAAAAGATTTAAGATTAAAGCAGGTCAAAATTGTGTGAAATTTTTCAATTTTCTTGCTGACAATAAACAGTATCATCCATTGAAGGATTGATAATATCAAATTTCTCTTGCGTTACTTCTAACCAAAAGTTTTTTTGACTTTGTAACTACCATGTCCTCTATAAGGCAAAATGAATCGTCACCACTGACCACAGAGCTATTAAATACAGCAAATAACGATTAAAAAATTGCCTGTCAGTGGCCGAACGATCGACATTTATTTTCGTCGAAAATGCACCCCGTGTACATTTAATCTAAATATACTAAATATCAAGGTACGATATATACTAAATATAATCTTCTTACTAAATATATAGTTTTAATTCATAGTTTATGCTACGCCACAGTGGCTCAGGGGATAAAGCGTTCGCCTTCGATGTTGGCGATGACTAGTCGATACGAATTCCGCATCCGGCTTGCACCGACCACATTGCTGACGTGAAATATCCTCAGTGGTAAACAGATCATGGGTTTGAGTCCCCTTGGTATTAGGCTAACCGTGGGAGGCTCTCGTGGTTTTCCATGTAAAGCAAATGTGGGTTAGTTCCATCAAAACGTCCTCCACGAAAGCAAATTTCTCCCAATACTTGAACCAGGAGTTTCCATGCCCTCTTTATTGGGTTCAAAAGTACAAGTCTACGGAGTTGAACATTAGTAGTCGTAAACAAAAAAAAAGTTGGGTCGACTGTTTAACGATGGTTAGAAAATAAAAATATTTTATACTGTTTATTACTATACTATAAATGACTTTATTTCACGCTTTTTTTCTAAGAATTTTAGAATATAAATGTAAAATTTATTTTTAATATTACGTTGTTATTATCTTTTTAATTATGTAAATAACCATTTAAATTCATAATAAAAATAGCTTAAAGAGACTATTTAAATACCTTATATATTCTCACAAAAAAAAGTTAAACTTCCTTGCAGCGAGCTGGGAATATGAGCAGTACCATATGCGCAGTATCATATAAAGCAGTACCTGCTGGGAGCATACCTACATATAGCAGGAATTACCAGTCGAATTCTCAGTTTGTAATCATGATAAAAATATCTTTATAAATAAAGTGTTTTTACATTTGTACACTTGTTACCGTGAATGGCTGAACAGGACAATATCGATTTTCACCGGTGAATGTCAACAATCACTTTGGTGAATGTCCGAAATATTTGTTATATCCGATTTGATATTAATTTATTCGTTGGTATTATTATATTTATTCAATATTTGCATATCTGCAGTGGATAGATTAGGAGAAGCATCCGTGTTCGGAGTGCCGGTTAAATGCCTACTGGGCAGTGGTACTTAACTAGACCACTGCCCACCATATATTTCGGGCATTTACCAAAGCGACTATGTTATTGTCAACATTCCCCAGTGAAAGTCAACAAATACCAATTTCGGTCATTCACAGTAACATACTTAAATTATATGCATGTTTTTGTTAGCTTCCAATTTGGTTTAAAAGCTTAACTATTGTTATTTTAGATGTAATCTAAAATTGAAAATTCAGATTCAAATACAGATTCTCATATTATAAATGAATTTTTGGATGTGCATGTTAGTCGCAAAGCAAAAAAAATTGGCATTGTTTGCAATATTTTTACTTTGTTACTAACATGCATATCAAAAATTCGGTATTGTTGAGACCAGGCAAAGTTTATGAAATGATTAAACATTTCTAACACTATGAAAGCTTGGTGCAAACCGGTGGAGCATAAAATATAATTATTTCATAGTTTAGAATATAAATAAAACAGAAACAAATTGAATAAAACAATTTAAAATAAAGATACACAAAGGGCCATAGTATAGCTTCATTTATATGAGTTTTATTTCCTCTTTGTTTTAGGCATTTTAACCTTTATTCATGCATTATTCAAGTTGCTTTTGTTTTATTCATTCTTAGCAAAAAGTATACTCTATTCCTCATTTAGAATCAATTACAATTGATTACTATTTATTGAAAAGTAATTTCTTTGTGCAACCAATAGGTTTATTATTGATTGTGTTTCCTTTAATAAGTAATTTTTTTTTTTCTTTTTGCATACACAATTATAACCGGATTAACCGAAATGATAAATAATCCAGTAAGAATGTTTGCATGATTTCCCGGTATTCCATACACCGATATTTTTCCTTGTTGAACATTATTATTTTATAAGTATTTAATAACATTATATTTATATATTTTATAACTTATATAAGGTTTTTCGCACAATAAGAACTTACCTTTCCATAAAAAAAAAAGCTAGCAAATTATTAAATGATTTACCAATATAAGGCAAAATTAACTGTCGTCATTTTTTTTTCTTTCAAAAGACACCCCATGTGCGTTTTATTATTATAATTTTTTTCAATAAATGTACAAGACGCCATGGTGGCTCAGGGGATAGACCGTTCGCCTTCCAATGAAAACTGTGTCCATCAAAAACATCAAAACGTCCACCACAAAGGCAAAATTCCCTTCAACACTTGATCCAAGAGTTCTCTTGTCTTCTGGATCGGGTTCAAAATTACAAGGCTATGGAGTTGAACATTGGTAGTAGTGAACTCAAAATTGGGTCGACTGTTCAACGACGGTTATAAAATTAAAATAAATGTAGAATGGAGCCGTAGTGGCTTTGGGGATAAAGCTCTTTCCTTTCAATGAGATGAAACGGGTTCGAATCCCAGCAGTTTATTATTGATTTCACCTCGCACCGACCACAGTTCTGATATGATATACCCTCAGTGGAAGAGGGATCATGGGTTAGAGTCCCCTTGCAGTCAGGTCAATCGAGGGAGATTTTCGTGGTTTTCCTATCGTAAATGCGGGTTAGTTCCTTTAAAAACTTCGCCACGAAAGCAAAATTCCCCCACTACTTGATCCAGGAGTTCTTCTGTTTTCTGGATTGGGCTCAAAACTGCAAGGCTACGGAATTGAACATTATTTCTCGTAAACCCGAAATAAGGTTAGCTGATGCTCAACGATGGTTATAAAATGAAATAAATAAATGTGGAGTTATGAATGTTTCGGGATATTCCGAAAATTTTGTTCTCCTTTTTAGCAATGAACCTTTTAATATCTGCCATATTTTAAGAAATGCTTCCGAAGAAACGACTTACAAAATTACTATCAATAATTTTATTTTAAATTACCGTTTAAATTCTTCAATATCAATAAATAAAAAAAGTTTAAAATTTTAAATTTTAATTAATAATAAAATTGAATAGAAAAATTTTGAATTTGAAACTTTGAAAAATTTAAAAAAAAAAGAGGTCGCTGTTAAAAATGATACAATTAGCAGGTAGCAAATTTCCTAATTTTGTCTTATAATGTCATTTTTTTATTTTTGAAAAAAAAGCGAATTTTACCACTTTAAAATTTAAATTTATGATTTATTAATTACATTATTTTATGATTGTTTGTTATTATATAAGAATACTGTGTTACATATACTTTAACGGATTTAGTGCTTATATTAGTTAAACTAAGAGCACTCCGAGTGCAGGAGGTTTTATAGTTAAAAAAGAGGAATAAAATATTTAAAACAATCATTTAAAAAATTTCAACTTCAATAATAAAAAATAAAAACGTATAACATAATCATCTGTATAAAGTATATAATTTTCAGCTGTATACACGCTAAAAATTTCATTTACTATGAAATTAAAATTTTAATTAGATTATGAAGAAGGAGCTTTCAGACAGTTAATAATCTAAATTAATAAACCATTTATGAAAATTATGAAGAAGGCAAAAAATACTTACTAATTATTAATTTTTAATTCTCATCAACAGTATTACAGTTACATTCGTAGCTTGAAATTCTCCTACTAACTCGGATCAACACAATTATTTATTTTAATTCACATACAATATATCTGTAATTATGATTTACGTTAATTAAGAAAAATAATGAAGACAATATTCCTTGTTCTTAAGATTTGTGCTGTTTCTATTCTAACTTCCGATTCTGTGTTCGATATTTTTTCATATTTTTCAGAAGCAAAGACCAAAATTATTCCTTTTATAAAAAAATTATATCTTGAAATAAAAATTAAAAAACTTTAAATAACAATTAAAAAACCTCAACACATAACAGTTTTGCGTTGATCTTATTTAGTCTGTAGAAAACTAAATTTTTATTTTAAATATTTTCTCAGCTTGAACTTATTATTACTGAAATTCTCTTAAAATAATTCAGGCAATATTCCTGGTTCAGAAGATTTCTGATGTTTCTAGTTTTTACGTCCGATTCAATGTATATATATTTTTCTCATAAAATATTGTATAATAAGATAATTTATAACAAAATGTAGGAAAAACACTTTTAGTTTTAAGCCTTACATTTTTGGAAATTGTTATGGAATTGTATGGAATTGTTTGGAATTGTTTGGAATTTGATTTGGAAAATGTTATTTCTAATTTATGTTTAATTTTTCTTAAAATATGTATATTATATTAAATCAATTTTTTTATAACATTGAGACAACTTATTAATTGTAAATAATTATGAAAATTTTAAAACAAATTAAAAAGGAGCATGATTAAAGTTAGATAAATTAGTGAAAATTATAAAACATTTAAGATACACGTTTTTAAAATAGCTCAAATTTATTGGTAAATTTACTAAAATGATAGGAAGTAAAAAAATAAATTATATAAAACTTAAACAAAAGTTTGAGAGTTGACAGGTCTTAAAATATATTTACAACCAATTAAACTGCAGTTATTATGAAATTAAAAATAAATTTGGATAATGGTGACTTGAATGTTACGTTCAACATAAGCACTGTAACAAATAAAATATTACTATGAAGGTAATTTAAAAAATTTTGATTTAGACTGTCAAATGCAAATTTTATTCCATAAAAAGTGATAACAGTAACATTTGCCAAATATAAAAGCTGTATAACTAAATATGTATACATACATTAATTAAAAAAGAGTTAAGTTTCTAAATAAAAAAATTTCTTAAAAATTTGAATTATATTTATTTGAAATTAATATTATTAAATAAGTAAAACTTAAACACCTATCTGAATACAAAGATTAATAAATATGAATGTTAAATAAAAGTTTATGTATGGGATAAGTATGTTTTAAAGAATTCTAAAATAATTCATGTTTCACTTTCTTATCGAAACAAATAGGAATCTGAGATTTTAAGACAAATTGATGATAAATGAGCTTATTGATGGCTCCCTATCTTGTCGTCTAAACAAAATATAGAACTTGAAATTAAAACAAAAATATAGGAAATTTAAAGCTTTCTAATGCTTTTCTTTAATTAAAAATCTTAATTAAATAAAATAAATTCTCATAAATTCTTAAATTTGCTTTAATTTAGCCATTTTATATATTAAAATTCTGGAAACTAAACATAGTATTGACCCTGCACTATCATACACTGCACTATCATACACTGCACTATCATAACACTACACATTAACGTAGCACTACACTAGTTACGTTAAGAAATAATCTAATATTAATTATCTAATAATAAGGTATCTGAATTTTCTCAAAAAATTAATGCGTAAAACTACTGTTAAAAACTAATTAATGATGATGTTGGCAAATATAAACAAGAAAAAATGTCAAGTCAAAATAAATCTGAGTTTAAACTAAAACTCTGTGCAGATTTAACCATATGTATGCGTATTAAATAAGTTAGTTACATAATTTATTCCTATTTAGTAGTTAAAAACTAAAGCTTATGAGAATTAGCAGCAATAATCAGAAAATCTTAAGCAAACAAAGTTTACAATAACTACAAATTTAATCATCAGACATAATTAAAAAAACAGACATTAGTATTGATAAATATAATCTAATTACAGATTAAAAATTAATTTTAGAACGTTGTAAAACAATGCATGCCTTTCCAAAACTAAAGAAAAAAATTAGATGTAGGTATAGAATAAGTAACAAATTCTAAATAAAATAAGACATTATTATAAACATGAAACAAGAGTTAAAATTTTGACGCTTAAAGCAAAAATTGACGCTAATAGCATTTAATGCACTTAACTCGTAAAATCTAATTATATAAAGAAAATAAACATATAATGAAAACCGTATAAAGAAAACTACTTAAATTAGGAATAAGTTCCTTAGAAGCGCTATATAAATTTATTTATTTCAATAATAAATTAAAAATCTTGCCGTCTTAAATTCACATAGGAAATGCCATATAAATGGTTCGTTCGAAAAAATGTTTGGAACGAGTTTGAAAGGAGGCGGGGTTTGACGTCATGAAATACGTCATCGCCGTCCCTGTCTAGAGGGCAACTAATTTTCCTTTTCTGTTTTAACCCATTTTCGGCCAATGGTGCGTAAACGCACCATTTTTATAAATAATTTTTAATTAACACCGTGGCGAATATTTTCCAATAATTTTATTTTTCTGTTGTTTTAAAGTTTGTTGTTTCTTGTTGTTTCTGTTGTTTTAAAGTGTTTTAAAGTCCATTTTTTTAAACTGCATAATTATTCCACTTGAGATTTATTATATGTCTTTATAATGGGTTAAAGTTGTTAGTTCTGAAAATAAAATTAAAATGAAACAAATATAAAAAAAAATTATAAATTTTTCTTTCAAATTTAATGGTGCGATAACGCACCATTGGCCGAATCCATGAGAAATAGACGAAATCTGAAAGACCCACTTTTTATGCAAGGTATCAGAGTTTTATTGAAGTTTTGTTGTATATTCAGAGTTTTATTAGTGTTATTGTTAAGTTTTTATTTTTATGAGAGTTTTATTGTGCTGAGACTAACAGTGTTCGGCAAAATATGCTATAAGGAACAAGCGTTGTTCGGAAGTTGCTTAGCGTTGTTTCAATACCTGAGATGGAAAAATATAAGTTTTGATAACATTTTCTCTTCCTATAGTTAATTTGAAAGTTTGAAAGAAAAGGGTTTCCTTGCATCTGGCACAGCTCGCGAAAATCTCGTAAGTGGTTGTATATTGGATGACTACACAAAAAAAAAACAAAAAAAAAACATCGTGGTTTCTACGATATTGCAAGGATTCAGCAAGGATACAGAAACATGTGCAATAAAATGGAACGACAATTCTGCGGTAACAAATGTTACTAATAACGGTACCATTTTGCCCCCTTGTAAATGTCAAACGATGCAGACGCAAAGAAAGTAAGGAAGTTTTTTTTATATTTTATATATATAATTTTTTGATATTAAAATATCATTTGCTATTTATTATACATAAATATTAATCAAGTGCTAACTTGCTTCCAGATATTTAAAACTGATCATGCGAATAATAAAAGTATTTTCAAAATTGGTTTCTCCGTTAAGTTTTTCCATAATTATTTTCACAACTAAGTATATTTCATAAATTAGAAATGCGTTTAGATGCAACTACGTTGTTCCTTTTCTCTGACTTTTTAGCATATTTATACAATCATAAAAGAAAAGAGAAATCTTATTTCCACAACTAAGTATAATAGAAGTGCGTTTAGGTGCAACTACGTTGTTCTTTTTTCTCTGACTTTTTATCATATTTATACAATGATAAAAGAAAAAAAAAATCTGTTACTATTAGATAAATTTAACTAGTTAGTATAAAAGTTACATATTTACCTTATTAGTTTGAAAAAAAAGTTAATTTATTTGTGTCAGAGAAATTACAACTAAGGCAGCTTTTAAAAACGATAGAATTTAAAAACTACCAGTTTAACTAAGCTAATTAAAATATTTTATAATGTAAGACTTTTTCTGCATACAAAAAGACAATTTAGCTTTTTGCAACTGTCACGTTACTTTGTATCTTTAAAACATCTGTTTTTAAATTGATAAAAAGGTTGGCATGTTCTTTTTAGTGAGAATTTTAAACTAAGAATATAAGTTGTCGAAAAAATTATGAAAATCTCCCAGGCTCTTTTGACGTACCACAAAATCCTGTCTTGAACTGGAGTAGCTCAGGAGATAAAGCGTTCGTCTTCTAATCAGGTGAACCGGGATCGAATCCCAGCGATTGCTAGTCGATACGAATTCCACACCCGGCTCTCGCACCGACCTCAGTGCTGGCGAAAATATCCTTAGTGGTAGACGGATTATGGGTTAGAGTCCCTTTGCCGTCAGGCTAACCGTGGGAGGTTCTCGTGGTCTTCTCCCTCTCCATGTAACGCAAGTGCTGGTTAGTTCCATCAAAAAGTTCTCCACGAAGGCAAATTTCTCCCAATATTTCCAGGAATTCTCTTGTTGGAGATTGGGTTCAAAATTGCAAGGTTACAGAGTTGAACCCAAAATTGGGTCGGCTCTTCAAAGATGGTTATTAAAAAAATAAATAAATAAATAAAATTTAAAGAAAACTGCCTTAATTTTTATCAGAGTGGTAAATACTGTCAACTCGTCAACTTCGTCACATTCGCAACATTTCTACATAAATGATGCCAATAAAAATAAATTAAATCTAAAGTTGTTGATTTATGTCAAACTAGACTCCGACACAGAAGTTTGCGGAAATAAGATTTTGGTACGATTTACTTTTCAAAGAAAAAAAAGAAGAAAAGAAAATTGATGAAGATAAAAAATAGAGTGCCTATGATGTAGTTTTCCATAACAAACAATAATAAGACAAACTGCTTTATTTTTTAGTTTGACGTATATAAAGTCCTGTTAAGGCTCTTTACGTCTATGAATTTTTGCCTTGACTATATTATACCTTAACGTAACCTCAATGGAAAATTATAGATAAATATGTATAGTATCAATATTTCTTGAAAAATATAAAGCTTCATTTCAAGAATTTACAATTTTTTTATTATTTAATTTCAAAGAATATCAAATGTGAAAGTAAATCTGATGGTCTCTAACGAACTTTGACCTATGACCGAATATCTTTCTTAATATCATGATTCTTAAAATATAATCAACTTCGCTATCTTGAGGGCATATTTCAAAGACCCCAAAAATTGAGGCCCAAAAGTGAAAATACACGTGTGTAGGTACTTACCAGTATTCTTTTAAGGTTAAACACGTGTCGAACGGTTAGACTGGTTCCAATTCGGCTAACGAACTGGCTACGGAACTTCCGATTGGCTCGATTTCGGAAAAAAGATTTAACTTTAATTTCCCTAATATTCTTATATATTAGAGCACATAATAAGGTAGGGTCCTAACAGCTTGTTTAAGTAAAACAAAAATCTAAAAAACTGTATAAAAATTTGTATAATTAGAATAGTGAAATGTTTTCATTTAAGGGATATAAAACAAATAATCATATATAGTATGTTTGGAAATATATATATTATAGTATGTTTGGAAAATATAACGATTCTTTGTTACAGTTTTCTTTTTAAAAAATCAAAAGTGTACCAAAACCTATGATTAAATATGTATATGCGCTCTAAATGAACCAGAAATACAAGAAACATTTTTATTTCAACATTTATTTAAGTGATACAAGTAAATTGTGCACTCCTTAATGTGTTAATAAGTTAAAATATAAATAGTATTTATATTTTAACTTTTAAAATCGAGGCCATTATTAAATATAGATTTGGGAACACAAATTTACTATTACATATTGCATTCAATTTTTAATCATTCGGGCCGCTTTTGGTTCGATTTTATATATCCAAATGTTTAAAAAATTTTTATGTAAATTTTTTTTTAGTGAGCATTCCTGCTTTTTTTATATATATTTAAAAGTTTTTACATTGCAAGATTGAAAATATAGTATTGAAATATTGTACTGAAACACAGTAAACATACCCAGACATGTTGTTCCTACATATCGAAACAAAGATTATCAGATTTATAAAAATATTCAAATTTTTCAACTAGAAATTGTGAAAATTCCTCATTTTTTAATTTTAGGTTCATTTACCTCCTTAGAAGATTGAAATAAACCGAATTCGCTCTCGTTACCATATTACTTATTGAATTCGCATAGCAATTATAAATAAATAAAAAAAAAAAAAAAAAAAAACGCAATTGAGAAAATTCATTATTAGGCCTTTGTAGAAAACTTAATAGTGATAATACTGACAATCTCATTAGTTATTAAAGATAATAAACTCGAACATCATTTGTAATATATCTAATGTTTGGTTCTAGTAAACAAACAGTTTTTATCAGAAATATATTCATTTGCTCAAATAAACTTTCCAAAGTATCTGCAATTTGAAGAACTTTGAGGGATTGTGTCGACATGCAAGTTTAACAAACTTGAAAGAAAAAAATTATATATATATATATATATATATATATATATATATATATATATATATATATATATATATATATATATATATATATATATATATATATATATATATATATATATTATATATTTTATTTTATTTTTTTAAGCCCGATATCTAATAAAAATTTCTAAAATGACAGAAATTAAGAATGTTAGTTCCAAGGTAAATCTTAGTTATTCTTAAATTTCAATTGTTAAAATAAAGTAAATTGTCAAATTTCCGTTGTCTGACGAGAATCCCGCCATATGCTCCCGAATCTAATAATAACTCTTTTAAAATTAAGAGCCAGTTTTTTGAAAGTCTTGAAGGATTGGATTCTTGAAATTTAAATCTCTTTAAATTTTCAGGAAATGTTCTTCATTTAAAATTATTGGAAATATTTTTTATTTGTGCGAAAAATATTTTCTTCAGTATATATCTTAAACATTTATATTATCTGTACAAGCCTAAAACTTTTTTTTATCCATATATATATAATAAATAATTATGTATTTACCATTAAATCTATAATAAAATTATTTATCATGTCTAGACTTCATTTAGATAACAATATCAGAAGTATCAACTAGATAGATAAAGTGTTACAGAATGTTAGGTTTTAACTAACCGAGCAAAAATAAATGTTCTTTAAAAGCATTGTTTAAGATAAACTTCGACTCGTGCGGAAAAGTTCACAACAAATTTTCACTCGCGAGACTTTGCCTCGTGGCTAAATAGTTCATAAAAGAACAAAAACAACAAAACTTAGCTCTAGAACCGAGAGATTTCAGACAGAGAAAAATCTAAATAAGACTTTCTTCACACGTGGAAACCCCATACCTGTTATCAATTTTGAGTAATACCTTCCTTTGGATACTTTCGAATATGTTGATGTCACACTGACGCAATTTCTGCAGCAACCTTGATTGGCTGAGGCTTTTTCTTTCACGAAATTCGAAACGCCTCGTAGAAGGCGTTTCGAATCCATTTCTTGTTATTATTTTTTTTAAAAAGAAATCTTTATAAAGGTAAACTACGGTGGCGCGATTTTAGTTGTAATCAATTATTAGGTTTTAACTATGAAGCGTACGTGTTTCAGACAATTTTTAATTAACATTTGCAGTTTCGGTAAGTGTTTAGTAGAAAATCTTTAAAACCCCTTGAAAGTTTATTGCATATTTTATACTGTTTTGTTGCATCGAGTAACGTGGTTTTAATTTTAATATTTAGTAAATTGTTTGTTGTCGCCTCTTAGATCTATACATAACTACAGAGTTATTCTGTAACTATTTATTCGACTCCTTGACTGTGAACTAAAAACAAATTTATTTCTGCATCTCAAAGTAACATGACTTAAGGAAAATATTCTCAAATTTTTATTAAAATATAGATAAGGAATAAATTTTAACTTGCAATTGTTAAAGATTTTAAGAGTTCAAAGTGCACTTTTCGAAATACTAATAATGGCAAAAGTCTGTAGTCTTTTTAAGTGAATGTCGATAGTTATCTAGAAAATATAATACTCTTAGTCGTTTTTCCCCAATTAGAATAAAAAACTACTCGATTTATATTTTATATAAAAAAATTAACTTTCAAATCATGCACAAATTTTTATCTATACTAAACTATGTACAAATGCTAAGCTATGTACTGAATACAAATTTTAAGCAAAGTTAAATATGCAAATCTTTAAATGTAAATACGTCTTAGTGAAATAACTGAGGTCAAAGAACAAAATTTTTGAACGAACTGCTCCCCGAAAATCATCAGTGTTCCATATTTAATTTCTTAAATTTTAAACTATTTGTTTTTGTCGTGTAACTAACTATACAAGGGCATTTTTGGGACTTTAAATTGCTACGAAGTAAATGCTTGAAGGATGCAGGAAATTTCCGTACTAATTTTAAAACTTTTTATTTAGAATAGTCAAAGGTATTGTGTGCATAGATTTTAAAAAAATTATTTAAAAAAAAGGCTCTGCAAATTTAAACTATTTGTTTTATATATGTATACATAGCAAGTCAGTTTTATTTCTTCTTTAATTCTAAAATTTTTAGAATGTGTGTGTGTGTGTGTGTGTGTAATACGCATTCATTCTAAATGTGTATTGTATATTAAGCAGATAGCTGTTTGTACAATGCATAAATTTTTAATTTGTATAAAAAGTACACACGCGGTGTATCTATACCAAGAACTTATTTCGTTAATCCCATATTACATAATGTAAAGTATCACTTTTATCAGAGTACAGAATCTTGTTGTTTGAATTTGAAATGTTCGACTCAGACTTTTATTCTATTAAAACTTTTACAAAATCCCCTGAAAATATTATTTCTAAGCAAATATCAGTTTCATATTGCACATTTTTGTTTTTATGTATAACTAGAAATGAATGTATCGAATTAAAATTAATCTTCATGTTTAAAGAAAAGTTGAAGAAATTTAAATTTTTTTTTTTTTTTTTTAAATATTGAAATCAAAAGAAATCATTATATATAAAAACTATATCAATATCTCGCACTCATAAATCTTTTACAAGAAGATTCTACCTGGAATATTTTTGAAACAATTAAAAAGGTAAGACTTAAATTCTCTCGCTAAGGAAGCTATTTCAAATAAGATATTTTCTTATCTTTTTTTAATTTACTTTTGAATCCAGCAAAATTTTTCGTTTTGGAATTTTTGTACTTTTTTTAAGTTGCATCATTCGCGTGTTGAAAAACTTTCAAATGTGATCATAAGAGTTCTAAGTTATAATTTATAAGTTTTTGTCAGTATTTTGAGTAATATTTTTGTTCGTCATGACAATTGTATATGCTTGTATAAATTTTCATAAGATCAAAAACTTCTTTGAATCTGTTGAGGTAAACTCTTATTAACTTTGACTCCCAAGGCTGGATTGAGACGAGGGTTACTGAGAGCCTTCTAATTTTTTTCACTTCACAAGAGTCTAAATGTTGTGAAAGTGAAACCGACACGTACTAAGTATTTCATAGTCTTGCAGCAGAAACACAAATTTGTGAATTTTGAGTGAAAATTCAGAAATATATATTCTATAAGGATCTATAAAAAAACTTAGCATTCTTTAAGTGCTTGTTTGGCAAAAATATAATTTGAGGAAATTTTGGAAAATTCTAATTTCTTTATTTAGATGTTTAGAATTTGTATTTATTATTTTTTACAGGATATTTTTACTGGCTTGCACTTCATCATATTTAATTGTTTTAAGGAAATATTTCTTTAAAAAAAAAAAAAAAAACTATGCTTTTTATCCGCTTTTTTTTTTTTTTTTTTTTTTTTTTTTATAAGAGCTTAACTGGAACTGAATTTTATAAAGTTTCAATATTTCTTAAAATTGAAAATTTGTAGGTAGGACCGAACCTGAAAATTTTCTTTTTCTCCGACTCTGTCTCTACAACCCTGGTTAAATATTCATCAAATAATGCACTCATTTGTGTTTGTCTGATATTGGAAACTCTTGCAAAACTTCAGGATTGGAAGTTCCAGAACTATTAAACTTTTTTAGTTGCATTTTGCGTTTCATTTTTGTTTAACTTTGAACGTTTTATTAAATTTTTTAACAACGATTGTATGAATATTCAGATTTCATTTTGAGGTATTTTGAATAATTGTAGCTAGAAGACAACAAATTGTTTTGAGCAGTTATTTTTGAAAGTTTAATTTGTCCATTTGAAGCTAAAAAATAGTCTATTTTTAATTATAATTGTTGCATTTCGGTGATTGATGTTTGAACAGTAAAAGATGGGAGTGAAACACAATCTAATTTAAGTATTGACAATTATTAAATTTATTTCCAGGTCAAACTTTAAAAGTAAAGCAATAATCTTGTCTATAGACGGTTAAGCAAACGGTATTGTAATTGGTACATTGTTGAAGAAAATCGGATGCCTTCAATTTAAATACAATAAGTTATAGTAGTACAAGTATTTTGTCTAAATAGTGGCTATTTAAAGCATAGTACAAGTGTATCGGTAAAACTCAAAATTAATATTACCAAATTAAAGGTTCTACATCTCTACATGCTAAATAAATTTGATCGAAGAGGAGTAAGGGAAAAGATACCACTTTGAATTTGAAAAAGTTTTATTAGTTTGAAATGAAAGCTTGCTTCTTATGATGCTGCCATCTAGTGACAATTAGGAAAAATACAAGTGTAGAATTTTTTCTTTAAGGAGTATCGCTTATAAAACATAAGTTTTTAAGCAACTCACTCGTCTTTTAAGTAGTTTTATATTTAGAATATTTAAAAAAAAAATTAAAAAAAAACACACACACAAATTTCTTACAAATTGGAGATAGTAAAATAAATCCTTTAGGCTAAAAATAAATTAACACTGTTGAATCGTCCAGCGAAAGATTAAAGTAACTATCTAAAAACTTGGTTTAAATAATTGTAACAATACCTTCACCTGAACTTATAAGTGCACTATGGGAAGCTTATTTTTTTATATCGATATATGATCTCTTCTAAAAATTATTTGATTAGTAAAATAAGTTTTACTCTTTTTGTAAATATCAACTTGCATGTTTAGCGAAACAAAATTTTATATTAATTTTTAAAAATATTCTAAAACGTATGTTTCAGAATTTGTTTTAACTACGTAATTAATTAAACTACGTAGTTTAAAAAAAAAGTAATCCCTTTTCCATCATTGTTTTAAATATCTTAAACAAAATTCTATTGTGACATTATTGTTCACATTCAAATGGGTTAATAGTACATTAATTTATGTAAAACATTGAAACCAATTACTAGAAAACAAAACACTAACAATTATTTATTTATAAAAAAAAACTATAATCATTTTGTTAATTATACCTAGATTCCTTAGATTAAAAAAATTAATTAAAACATATTAGAACAAATATGGAGCCACAATGAGTTACCATAGACATTTTATTTAAATGACATTAAATTTTTAAAAATTTATTTTTAATTTTTTATTTCATCAAATTAAAACAAAATAAACTGCAGTTAATACAAAGCTAAAATACTTAAGTCCTAAATAACATCAGCATAAAATGTTTTATTTAAAAATATTTATTTTTATAAAAATTGTAAGTTTTTTTTTTTTTAATTGATAACGATTTACAATAAAAATATAAACACATATAAGTGTTTAATGATTTAATTTTAAGTAAAAAATATATTTTACAAGATTGTGCGAAATGTTCCCCAGTCACGGCTGGGGTATGAACTGTCCTCAAGGGGTTAATAGGCTTTATTTTAATTTACTTTAAATTCCTCTCATTGTCTGAAAAAGGGAAACTTTCTTTGATATTTCAGAAAAGGCGCACTATATGCAATATACACTAGCCATGGTGGCTCAGGGGATATTTCACCTTCAAAGAAGGTTAACAGAGTTCAAAGCCCAGCAATGGTTGGTCGATACGAATTCCGCATCCGGTTTGCACCGACCACAGTACTGACTTAAAATATCCTCAGTGGTAGACGGATCATGGGTTAAAGTCCCTTTGCCGTCAGGATAACCGTCGGAAGTTTTCGTGGTTTTCCTCTCAATGTAACGCAACTGCTGGTTAGTTCCATCAAAAAGTCCTACACTAAGGCAAATTTCTCCTAATACTTGATCCAGGACTTCCCTTGTCTTCTGGATTGGGTTCAAAATTATAAGTTGAACATTAGTAGTCGTAAACTCAAAATTTTTGTTTGCTGTTCAACGACGGTTATAAAATAAAAATATACACCTTAGAATATTCATTTCAAATATTATTTACATATTTTTCTAATGTAAAAAAATAATAGTGCAAATCTGATTGCCTTGTTAAGAATAGGAAAATTCCGCGAAAACAAAGCGTGTTCTTATTGGCGCCATGTCCGCCATGTTAGGGCGCATCGCTTTACAGGACCATTTTGACAAGAAGGGTTTGTTTAGAGTGCCTTACTCTGATAAATTTTGATATTTTTACGCTTGCATTGTCTAGATAAGAATTAAAGCATAAAATATAGTTCTCTCGAATTGCAGCAAAATTACGAGCATTAAATGTTACAAGAATCAGAAAACGTAGGAGGAAGATTTTTCTTGACTCGGGGTAATAGAACTCTCTACTCCATAGGCTCCAAACTTTTTTTTTTTTTTTTTTTTTTTTAACTCACCGCCCACTTTGCAATTTTAGAATTTTTCAACGCCCTCAAACAAAAGTTAAAAAAAAACTTTTCTTCAACACTTTTGATGTGATGTACTACTTGTGGTGTTTTAACCATATTGTCATTTTGTGGAAAATTCCTACTGATCAATGAATTTAAATTTTAACTTCGGTTTTCTTTTAGCGTTTGATGTATCACCTTTCCTATTTTAAAGAATTAAATACATAATATCAACTTAAATATAAAACTATATATTTTTATAGGTCTGAAAAATTTTATATAAACTCCGATCCAGGGGAGGATTAAGCGTACCTTAGGCCATTCAAATTTTTGGGGCTCTTAGATTAAATTTTTTCTCTTACATTTTTTATTTATTCAAATATAAAAGTATTTATATCTTTTCATTTAAGAAAGCATATTTAAAATAAAAATAAATTAAAATTTATTTTATTTTGTTAAATTGGAACTAAAAAATAATCATAACATTTCGAAAAAAGTTGAAATTTATTGAAAAAATCTGAAATTTATTATGTAAAAAATGTATCGTATTTTATTAATGCATTTTTATGTGGAAATTTATGGAAAAAATTTTAATTTCATCAGAATATTTCAGGGCCTTTTAACAATGTAACTACTGCAGAAGTCTCATGTTGGTATTACAAATATAAAGTAATGAATAGATGAATGTGAAATCTAATTGCTTCTTAAATATTTTACTTAAAAACTCTATTAGTCTAACTATCTTTTAACTCAATTAGTCAAAGTATAATTCCACTTAAAATTCTATTTTCGGGTAACCATTTAACACGTAAATTTACACGGTAAATGCAATTTTTTTTAAACTTAGATGTCACTCCCCTTAAAACATACAATTGTACATTCTATGGTTCTATATGCTGACACACATGATACCCCTCGTAATAAACTTGTGAATTTAGAATCGCAAACATACTTGATGATTTTTACGATTTTTTTATGAAATTTCTTAAAGTAATTTTTTAATCTTAAGAAATACTTTCGACTTCTGAATAAATCTTAAATTTCTGTAAATTTCTCATGAAATTTGACACGCTTGATTTTTTTTTTAGTTTTTTTCAACGAAAATAATAGACATATTAAGATTTTTCCCTTAACGAGGCAGTTTAATGAATCGATATTTTGATAAGGTTTATTATGCAGTTAGTAAGTTATCGAAAAAAAAATTTTTTTTCTTAAGTGATACAGAACGAAATAATTTTACGCTCTGTTTGTAGTTCCAGGACAGGAATTTTCATTTGCCAATTTTTTCGAGAATTATTTTATTTCTTCTAAAATCCCCCAAAAAATGTTTGTAGCCGAAAAAATGAAATAATTCTATGTACGTCTCTCGTCTATTAAAGTGTGACTATCAATATAAAACTCAAATTTTAAGTTAATTTGATAGAGTTGTGAGTTTGGCTACACTTAAAATGCAGTTTCAGGAAAAAGTGTTACCAAGTTTTCAAGGTGCACGCCGTGGACTTAAAGCCAAAGAATAATGTGAGAAGTCTAGCTTCTCCGATACGTAGCAGGTCCCTCTGTATGACAAGAAAGGCGCCAAAGATTTTTGAGTCGACGCATGCGCACATCTTTCATCCATCATAGCGTCTCAAAACTTGTTTAACAACTAATTTTTCGTCATCTTTAAAGTGACTGTCACGATATCTATTTAAATTATACACCAATGTTAAAATAAAAAATTATATTTATTTTTTAATGAATTCGCCACAAGTAAATATTTTCTTTGTTTAATAAGTAAGCATTTTTCAAAGGAGAAAGGAGTTTGTTGGGAGCGAAGAGGAATGAGGTTGCCGTACGGGGCAAGGGGATCCTTTGTTAAGAGACGGGTTGTTTTCCTAGCAATACTTCCACACCTCGATGGAGGTAAGCGTTGCCTCCGGAACAGGTTTACATGGGGGGCCTATATGAGAGCTGGTCTTCTTACTTATATATTCTTTGTTAAAGCTCCCCTGCAATTTTCCACGAACATAATTTTAACGTTTTTTGCCACCCCGTTTAAATTTTAAAAATCAAAATAAAATAAAAAATCGAATCCTAAATGAATTTAACCTTTTAACATGAGGGGTGGGGGAGATAAGAGTCGTGGCTACGAGTTCAAGTATTTCCCCTTACAGGTCCCTTATACCTTAAATTTGTTTTATGATGTCACTAAAACTAAAGCAGATTCTTGAACTATTATCATACAATCTAATGATTTAACTAGCAAAAACTAATATTTCATATGCAAGAATTTTGAAGTGCTGACTGAAAAGAAAGAATAATGTTGGATGTCTGATTCTTGTCTACTAGGCTCCTTCTTTGTAATTTAATATAAAATCAATATTTTAAGTAATTTATTTTTACAAAATCGTTAGAGTATTTTTCAAATCTATGACAAATTATCTTCAGAATTTAAAATTGAATGTTATAAGATTATCATGCAACAATTCTTGTAGTGATAGACTTAGTTTCCTCATTATTTTAACTCATTTCAGGCGTATTATATTTCTTTTTTCAATATGGAGTTTGCTTCGCCTCTGCATGCAATAAAAATCCTTACATTAAAGAAACTGGACCATTGGTGGAAACTAGCTCTGGGCCGATAGTTGGTAAATACGTTAAGGTATTCGACACAGATGTTGCAGCCTTCTTGGGTATACCATTTGCAAAGCCTCCGATAGGAGAAAAGCGATTCACCAAACCGGAACCAATAGGAAAGTGGGAAACTCCGATCTTTGCCACTGCGAAACCCTCATCCTGTGTGCAGTTTTCTAGCAGAGATTTTCATTGGATTCCCAAGGGAATAAACATAAGTGAAGACTGTCTGTATTTAAATGTATGGACACCAGTTCACTGTAATTGCAATGATTTTAATAAATTACCTGTTTTGGTGTGGATTCACGGTGGTGGATTTTATGCTGGCTCATCAACTATGGACGTATATGACGGTAGTATATTTTCCTCTTACGGTGATGCTGTCATTGTTAGTGTGAACTACAGATTGGGAATATTTGGCTTTCTTAATGCTGGCATAGATCAAGCGCCAGGAAATGTTGGCCTTTTTGACCAACTTTTAGCGTTGAAATGGATTAGTGCCAATATTCAAAATTTCGGTGGAGATCCAAACAGCATTACACTTTTCGGAGAAAGTGCTGGGTCAATTTCAATCAATGATCTCTTGCTTTCCCCGTTGTCAGATGGGCTCTTTCACAAGGTGATTATGGAAAGTGGTACAGCTTATTACCAGTATTTTACGGATAATTCACAAATAGCCTTATTTAAAGCAAGCACGTTTTCCAAAGTGGTTGGATGTGAGAGCGAGAACAAAACCTTTGCAACTAGCCCGGTGGAAGTGGTGCAGTGTTTGAAGGAGAAAGATTCTTCTAAACTTGCTGAAGCTGAGAATATATTTACCTCTAAATTTCCTCTTTTCTTCGCCCCAACATTCGGAGACGAATTCTTGCCACAACATCCCATGTTACAGATGAAATCTGGAGAGTTTCCTCAGTTACCTATTCTAATTGGTAATAACAAAAACGAAGGATCTGTTTTTATGTCCTATGCCATGCCGGACGTGTTTCCGAGAAACAAAAGTGTGAATCTTACTTTGCTGCAAGCTAAAAATGTTATACGTGGATTATTTGCTAATGCGCCAGAAGTTTCTCCAGAAGTGGTGTTTGCTTTTTATTTCCGAAACATAACTGAAGACAACTCTGCCGAGGTTGTGCAAGCAATTTCAAATGCTTTTGGTGATTTCACTTTCAACTGTCCATCATTGTTTTTCGCAGAGAAAACGAACAATTCAAGATTGTATTGGTTAACGCATCGTTCTCTTAAGGAAAGTGACGCGGAATGGATGGGAGTACCACATTTTTATGAAGTACAATATATTTTTGGTAAGCCTATCATTGATGCACACAAATATACACCAGAAGATGGGAAGTTTAGTGGTGATCTGATCAAGAAATGGTTGAATTTTGCTCGTACAGGGTGAGTATAAATTAAACACAATTTAAATTTGATTATGTAATACATTAAGTTTCCAAAACTGTCTAAGGAATTTATATATCTGGCCAAAAATCACTCATCCACTTTGCTCTATAATGTCACAAAACATAAATGTGGAGAAAAATCAGTTTTGTGAAAATTAAAAGCGTTTGTGGTGTTAATTTTTCAAGTTTCACAAACGTTACATTGTTTTGGCTCATAAAAAATTGGAACAATTGATAATTGGGTACTTGCTCATCGAGAAGATCAAACATACCCACACATGACGTCAGGGCCAGATAGTTAATAGTTAAGATATATCTGATAGTTAATAAGTTATTTAAATTTTATATCGAAACAGTAAATTTTGACTCTTGCATATTTATAAGTCTGACATTGCTAACCAAGCAAGTAAGGTATTGATTCAGTATTAAGTTTTTGCGATAAAGTCTACAACAAAGGCGGGTTTTTCAATCTTTCTTAAATCAATTTTTCCGTATTAAAGCGTAATTTAAAGACAGAGATCAAATTTTTCTTTAAAAATAAAAACAAAAGGACATTAGATAAGACTCTGCATTTATTTAAATTTTACATTGGAACAGATTAAATTCTGACTAGTACATGTTTATGAGTCTGACATTGTTATCCAGTCAAGTAAGGTATTGATTCCAATGCATTTTTTAAGCAATCTATAGGAACATTTCAGCTCACTAATACTTAAAAAAACTTATAAAATATGTTTTTTTTATTAAAATGTCCTTTCTTGCTCTCACCTACTTAAAGCATTTATAACTTTTATACTGTTAGTGAACGCAAGTGTTCCTGTTTGCTTTATAAATACATTGGAATTAGTACCTAACTTGATTGGATAGCAATGCCAGACGCATGAATATTAAGAGTCAGAATTTGCCCTATTTCTATATAAAATTTAAATAATTTAACTATTAAATCTATCAACTTGAATGTGATTTCATTCTAATCAGTGTAAAAATTTACGCTAGAAGCATAACTTTCCTAAATAGTCAGTATTATCAACCCTCTCCCTTAGTAAATTCAAGATAGACTAAAACTCACTTTCGTGGTAAATGTTAACTTTAGATATTCATCATCTAAAAGGCTCAAAGTTCCTTTTTTGAAACAATTCACAGCTCTTCCTTAACTATTGCTGCACTTAATTACTTATGTACGGACCTCAGAGTTTAGTGCCGTATTATATAAAAGTTGAATCTGTTACCATAGATCTGTAAAGTGACTCTGTTACTGTTATTTTTTAAGTCTTCTTTTCCCGCAAACTTCATACTAGTCTAGTTTTTGCGAGGATATTTAAATGATCTTTAAAATTGGACAGCACTTCAGTTTCTTGCTTCTTATGGTAAACTTTAAGGTCACGTACAATATACACCCAATCTTTATTTTTTATGTACTATTTATTAGTATGTATTCAGAGAAATATATCTGTAGTTCACTGTTGGCACATGTAAGTTTTAACAATCAAACAAAAGAGCCTTACTTTGAATATGACTTTCGACCATCGATAATAAGATCTACTGAAAGTGTTTGTCTTTAATAGTTAGCATGAAAGTAGTTGGACACAAAACTTGTGTCTTGATTTACTCAGATTACAAAAAATAGAACCAGATGTAAATGTTCTTCTCAAATTTCCAGAGGATCTTCAGTTTGAATCCAGAAATCGCTTAACGATTCCGAGGAAATATTTGCAGAAGTTTTTAAACGTATTCAGAGTCTTATAAAGCGACCCTTTCATTCTTAATCTTTAAAAAAATTTTATGCTGTCATGATACTCTATTGTTAGAGGTTTAAGTTCAAAAACAAATCATGAAAACTCAAATCGCACATTTAACCTAAAATCCAAGACGACGATGTGATAAAGGACTCTTCAGGTTTTGAAACTCGCTGAAATTTTGGCACCTACAAGATCTTTGTTTAAAAAAATCTTGTGCGTTCAAACTGTAGTATCAAAACAGCAAAACTATATAACGCACCCGGCTCGCACCGACAATAGTGCAGACGTAAAATATTCTCAGTGGTACACGGATCATGTGTCAGTCCACTTGCCGTGAGGCTAACCATGGGAGGGTTTCGTGGTTTTTCTCACCCAAATGGGGGTTAGTTCCATCAAAAAGTTCAGCATGAAGTCAAAATTTCTCCCAATTCTCGATCCAGGAGTTCCCTTATTTTCTGGATTATTTCTTGTTCAAAGCCATCATTAGTAATCATAAACCTAAAATTGGGTCTGCTGTTCATCGATGGTTTTAATAATATGTGTATTAAAAAATTAATGTGCTTATATTGCAATTTTAACAAAAGCTCATTAAATAATAGCGATAAAACTGTTTTTTCTTTTCTTTAGTTTCATCTTAAGTTACTCTTTAAATTTGGTACTAATATTTCATTTATAACTTATCTTTCAGCAACCCAATCTCAGATAACAGCAACGGCTATTGGCCGAAACTAGTGGCACTAAATCCTACTGCATACGAGTTAAACCCTAGAAGTGAAGGAGCTATACCTCATCCAAGATTAGCAGCCTGTGAATTCTGGAGGCCTTACATAGTGTACAAGTCGAGTTGAAATTAATGCAAGGATATTTATTTTACATCTTGCTCAAAAACTTTTTACCTTGGATAAGTGTTCTTAGAAACACTAAACGATTGTTGAATCTTTTGGAGTTTCAATATCTTTTAAATCACATATGATTAAAATCTGTAAACCTCTTAAAGTTTAGGTTTTTTTTTTTTATCTTCCCAAAGTTGTTTCAGTGAAAGTGACAATTACGTCCATATATAATCTTTATACATCATGAGTTTTCCTTCCGGTTTTTATGCTAAAATGTAAACCTGTGTACAAGTTTTTACCTGACATTTTACTATTTAATTTTTAAAAACTAGTTGATTCAACGACTAGCTGATTAAACGGAGTTTGGGATTTTGTCGATTTTGTGACACTTTTATTTTGTGAAGTGTAGAATTTGATATACATGTATATTTTAGTAAGATTTGTAATTTAATTCCTGATTTGTAAATAAATTTTAACACATTGATACTCTTAGATTTTTTTGAGTTTTCAAGAATAAATATTGAAATTTGATATTTTTAAAGATTATTTCCTTAAAGGTCTCATTCAGACTGAACACTTTTTTCACTGTACAGGTATTAACCTACGAAGAATATATCCGGAATTTATTTCATGCAATAACTAACTTAGATTTTGGAATAATTTTTTTTTATTCATTAAAATGTGTTTTATTGATATTAGTTAATTTTAGATTTTTAGGTTTTAAGTATTTTCAATTTTTAGTTAAAAACTTTAAAATTTTGCAAATGTTTTAGAAGATGCTTACAACAGTATTAAAATTCAACATTGGTTAATTTATATCACTAGGACCCATTTCAATGAATAAAATAAAACCTAAAATTATTCAAATACGTTGGAATAACTAAAGGTTCTGTAAACAGATTCTTCGTAGATTAACATGAAGAAATAAAGTTTTTCTGTCGAAATTAGTACAGGTGAAACGAAAAAGCATTGTAATAATAGAGAAGAATAAGAAAAATAAAAGTTACGAAATGTGCATTAATATGCATTAATTATATACAAATAAATTACTAATTATTACATTATAAAATATTAATATTCATTCTAAATTATATTTACTATAAATTATTAATTAATATTGTAAATTATTATAATTATTATTAATTATAATTATATTATTTATTATTAATTATATTATTAATTATATTATTTATTATATTATTTATTATTAATTAAATTATTTATTATTATTTATTATTAATTAGTAATTATAATATTTATTATTAATTATAATTATAATATTTATTATTAATTATAATAATGAATATTTGTAAATTATTATAAAATATTCTAATAATTTTGTATCCCATGGGTACAAAACTTAAGGGTACAAAAATATTTTATAGGAAAACAATAACTTGATTAGTTTTTGCTGATGACAAATAAAAAACAAAAAATATGGAAATTACTTTGGGAAAACTGGATCCTACCATGAGATTTCTCAGGCAATAAAAATGCTACGACTGCAATAAAAAACTGTGTTTGTTCTGTTTCATGTTAGAGAAAGAGAAACAGGGAATTTAGTATTACTTGATTAAAAACTTTTCGTTTCAGAAATATACAAATTAGAAGAAAAAAAATGTATGTTTAACGAGCTAAAGAAGGGCAGCAGTTTTAAAAACTTTCCGTACCCGGACGAAAATGAGAGCAAACATTGGAATATGAAACTTAAATTAAAAAAAAAAAAAAAAAAACGTTTAATTGAAAAAAAAAAAAAGAACGTTTTAGCGTCCTTGTAAAATCAAAAGTGAATTTGCCAAGTTATGGACAACAGTTTCGTATTGTGTTAGCAGAACTGCAATAGGATTCCAAATTTCTATTATGTACAATACTTCCCAGTATTTTAAGTGAGATGAATAAGCATATCCAGTTTTCAAAAATTGACTCAATTTTACTGTTCTCGATTATTTCAATAGTTTGATAATGTAAGTTTTTACAAAGAATTCGCACAGCAAACTCTCATCTAAATCTTGTGCTAGGGCCCCTAATGTAAAAGAAATAGTAGTCTTGTATGTAAAGTTTAGAAATTTTGATTTCAAAATTTATCACGAAATTTATCACGATCAAGTAAATTTCTCAATTACTTGTCCCTTTAAAAGGGGCACTTATTTCCACAGTAAGTACTTATTACCCAGTAAGTATTAAATTTATTTATACATTTTTAAAAACAATTTTTCAAATAGGGTTAAAAGATCCTTCTCTTGCGTTAGAAAATATGTAACAACATACCATTTTCTTACACACGGAAATAACGAATAGCTAAAATCTCGTAACATATGCAACGCCGTTGATAGTTTTCCCTGAAAATTTATTGTTTTAAATTATCTGTCTTAAATTTCGATGGATAAAAACGAAATTAAGGTGTTCATCTTTTAATATATAAAGGTATTTTGTAGGAGTAGTTAATATTTGGTGCCCTGTAGAATTCGAAATTACCTTGCATTAACATTAACGTTCCCCCCCTTTTTGAAAAGTCGCTTATAATTTTGAAACAGCCGGCATTTTATAAAGCAATTTTCAGCAAACAAATGAATGTCCCAAAAACAATTATCAGTATGCTATTTTGAGAATGTATTTTTTTTTTATTTTTTATAAATGCTGTGAATTTCGCGACTGTTACTCATGACTATTAGGTTAAGTTTATCCTATGTAAGGCCAGCGGTGTCTTTACTTATTTTGAAAATGGCGCAAAAGGTTAATACGGAGAATAGTCCCACTTTTGTGAAAATTAAAAGTGTTTGTGGTAAAATCTTTTAATATTTAAAGACTTACTCCAATGCTACATTACTTGTGCTCAAAAATTTTCAAAAACTGAGTAAGGCAGTGATTTTGATAATTTTCATCTAGGTTGAAAAATGTTACCAAATTAGCGATTTTTAAAAAGTTCAAGAACTTTTTATATATTTAAGTTATGTGTGCGTTCTAAAGGCCAGATAATTCCTCACGGCAAGATTATATGTATAATTTAAAATCATCACATTGCTTCAAGTGTAAGACACTTAAACTATGGCTTTTTTTATTTTCCTTGGTGACAGAGCTTAGAAAAACAGCCTTAAAAACTCAATAACTATGGTAAAATTTGGCGTGCTGAAATGTGCTTTTTATTTAAAAACTTAAGACTAATTTTTTTTACAAAATTCTAATTTGTTTGAAAAATTATTGCAATTCTAAGTGTTTTTTCGCTACTTTTTCCTCCAAGTAATATTTATTTACCAATTGTCATAGAAAAGTTTATTCATCTCTCTCTTTATCTTTTATAAGGTCCCACTTGCGTTATAATTAAAAATAACATAAAGATTACATGTTGCCAGATTTTCATATCTATACTTAAATTTTTAAAAATATGTCTTATGTTATAATGGTATAAGTTTCGTCAACAAGTAAAATTACTTCTTTTAAATTTAGCTATTTTGTCAAAAATTCTGTTTTCTTATGTTAAAATATTCAGTTCAGTTGAATATTTTTCAAATCCATTTGTTCGTTCATTTCATTATGATTAATAAATTGTTTCCACATAAAATTACATTTCAAAAATATAAATCCAATTCACTAGTATATAAGATATGTTAACTCGATTCTACGGTGGGGTACCTTTTCATAGATGAAGAATGACATGGTCGATAACAACTCGCCCCACAGAATCCCCTTGTTGTCAGGCTAACAGTGAGAGGTTTTCGTGGTTTCTCTCTCCTTGTAGCACAAATGGAGGTTATTTCCATCAAAAAATCCTCAGCGAAATCAAATTTCTTTCAATACTTGATAAAAAATTCCCTTACCTTCTGAATTGGGTTCAAAATTATAAGGCTATGGAGTTGTACTTTAATAGTCGCTGAAGTACTTTGTACAACTAAAAATTCTTTTCACAACAATTTAAAAATATTTAATTTATTTTCTTCATAGATACAGGGAAACAGCCGGCAAAGAATTCTGCTAAACAACATTACAAGTTAAAAGAAACATTTTTCAAAGAAAAAAACGAATTCTAAAAGAAACAAAATAAACAACTTAAAGAATAAAAAATGCTGTTGCCAGTCATAAAAATTTTAGAAAGTTAACTTATCAAAATAAATCAAAAGGGCAACTAGATCATACAAGAGCAGCTAGATCAAAAAGTGCAACTAGATCAAAAATTATGATGCCTGAACGCTTGACGAACACTCCCACCTTTTGATTAACTATAACATCAAAATATTAATCAAAGCAATCAGTCAAGCTTACTATATGCACTACTAACAAATTAGAGTTATGAAAATTAAAGTTACAAGAGTTCTGAAGGAGACTATTCAGTCAAAAAATCTAGTCGGAATCTTTACAATTCTGCCACTCCTTGTTATGACTCTTCGAGTTGAGGAATCAGAAACTGAAACGTTTCCTTCAGGAGATTGCGCTATATCATTTGTTTCAGCAGCCTCCACCGGACAAGATATCTCAAGAGGAAAAATTCTTTGAACGGGTCGAACCATCTCTCCGGTAGTGGTTTTAATGCGAGCTACTCTGATGTGCCCATCTTTTCCTACGTAGGTTTCTGTTATTCTTCCCATTGGCCAGATGACCTTTTTACCTTCGGTTTCAATTAGGACGATATCTCCCACAGCTATTCGTTGATTGCCTTTAATTTTGGACGAGCGCATTACTAATTTTCCGAGGTATTCGACTCTAAATCGCTTTCTTAAAGCTTCCCTTAGATTTTGTTGATAACGAAATCTTCTCTTTAGGTTTACTCTGTCGATATTATCCAGGTCTGGAACACCCATCTCTGTTAACTCACCTAAGAACAACGCAGGTGTTAATGGAATCAGGTCATTGGAGTCTTCGGAAACATACGTTAGTGGTCTTGAGTTCACAGTACTTTCACAATCGATAAGAACACTTTGCAGTTCTTCGTAATTCAATGAAGATCTACCTAAAACTTTTCTCAAAAGGGTCTTGATCAGCTTCACCATGATTTCCCCAAAACCTCCCCACCATGGAGCAGCAGGAGGACTGAAGTACCACTGAATTCGATTTATCGAAGATTCTATCTCGATAGCGTTCCAATCTATAGATTTGAATAAGTTGTCGGCTCCCACGAAGTTTGTTCCATTGTCACTATAGATGACCTTTGGTCTTCCCCTTCGGGCTATGAATCTTCGAAGAGCCAAGAAAAAACCATGTGTGGAAAGTGACTGTATACGAGTTCTAGATGGATGGCGCTGTACACAGCACATGTGAAGAGGACGACCCACGCTTTCGATTGGTCATTAAGAATTAGGGGGCCACATAGGTCGACTCCACTGATTTCAAAAGGACACGCATCTCTGACTCTATTTTCTGGTAAGACCACAGGAACAGTTTGGATTGGTCTGGCTTCGTGTCTCTTGCATCTTATACATCGGTTCAGTACCTTTCTAATTGCTTTTTTGCTCTTGATTATCCAAAACCTTTCTCTTAGTTTAGACATCAATACATTTAAACCAGCATGGCACATTTTCAGATGCAAATCCAAAATTATGCAGTCAACAAGGTCATGTTTGCTAGGTAGTAGAATAGGAGCTATAAAATCAGCGTCGTCTTTCCTTTCTGTCAACTTGGTTTTGACGCGTAGTAGGCCTCCCTCATCTTTAAACACAGATATTGTTTTGAGCCTGTCAAATTTTGAAATGAAGTACTTTGTACAACTAAAAATTCTTTTCACAACAATTTAAAAATATTTAATTTATTTTCTTCGTATATACAGGGAAACAGCCGGCAAAGAATTCTGCTAAACAACATTACAAGTTAAAAGAAACATTTTTCAAAGAAAAAAACGAATTCTAAAAGAAACAAAATAAACAACTTAAAGAATAAAAAATGGAAAAAGTCACTAAACGATCTATTCTGTCTATCGCTCACCGCATTTTCGATCCTATTGGATTTACCACTCCAGTCATGCTGTGCCCAAAGTCCATACTACAAAAGGCATGGGTGATGGGTGTTGCTTGGGATGAAGAGATTAGAGAAGATCTGAAAAAAAGAGTTTCTTCAGTGGTATGCAGAATTGAAAATATTGGAAGAAATTGAGATACCCAGGTGGATTCAAGTTAATTCGGTAAATCTAGAGAACTGTTCCTTACATACATTTTGCGATGCCAGTAAAGAGGCTTATGCAGCTGTGGTTTTCTTAAGGATTGAAGAAAAAGATGGCGTTAAAATCAGTTTTGTGAACCTCAGCATCCACGCTATCATTCGTAGAACCTTTGAATATTTAGAAAAGTAAGAGAAAATCCATGAAAGATCTACATTAATGTCGCAAGTTGCTACTGTTAAATATTGCCGTTGGTCAGATATTATTTCTTCTCTGTCGAAGTTAGGATTCAATTGAGACCCGTCTTCTATAGTCAATTGGTTGCAAGTGGTCAGAAAACCACCAGACTTTGACCGTTCTTTTACAACTTCCTCGTCATTGTGGACATCAATCTCTGTGGTACTATTCCAAGTTGAGATAGGTTCTTTCAACCAGGCTGGACCCTCCCACCATTTCATAGCTTTCAATGTTTTAGAAGAACATCCTCTGGAAGGAAGGTCTGCCGGGTTCAATTTTCCTGCAACATGGCGCCAGGAGGAGAAGTCGCTCAATTTTCTTATTTCATCTGTGCGATTCCTAACAAAAACTGACCAATTTTCTGCTTTGGTTATCCAAGCGAGAACTGTTGTGGAATCGCTCCAAAAATATTGCTTGATGTTCTTCCAGTCGAGAGCTTGTACAACTGATTGTGAGAGTCTAGCTCCCACCAAGGCAGCAGTTAACTCTAGCCTTGGTATGGTCCCTCTTTTGAGTGACGTAATACGAGACTTCGCTGACACAAAACTGATTTTAACGCCATCTTTTTCTTCAATCCTTAAGAAAACCACAGCTGCATAAGCCTCTTTACTGGCATCGCAAAATGTATGTAAGGAACAGTTCTCTAGATTTTCCGAATTAACTTGAATCCACCTGGGTATTTCAATTTCTTCCAATATTTTCAATTCTGCATACCACTGAAGAAACTCTTTTTTCAGATCTTCTCTAATCTCTTCATCCCAAGCAACACCCATCACCCATGCCTTTTGTAGTATGGACTTTGGGCACAGCATGACTGGAGTGGTAAATCCAATAGGATCGAAAATGCGGTGAGCGATAGACAGAATAGATCGTTTAGTGACTTTTTCCATATTTATTTCTTTTAACCAACTCATATTTACCTTGAGGGTGTCTTCCACTTTATTCCACTTCAAACCTAATACAGTTGATTCTGTGGGCAAGTCTTGGCAATATGAGTTTTCCGAACTTCTCAACTCGAAACTCCCTTTTTTCATCAATTCAATAGATTTTTGCTTAAATTCTTCCATTTCAAGTGGAGTATCTACACTGGTTAAAGAATTGTCGACATAGAAACTCTGCAAGAGCCTTTTCTTGAAATCTTCATCGTTATCTTGGTCAATTTGAATATGATACCTGATGACAGATGCCAAAAGAAAAGGACTACTCGTTACTCCGAAGACAACTCTTGCATGTCGAAATATTTTACACTTTTTGTCCTCCTCATTTTGCCACCATAAGAACCTTAAAAAGTCTCTATCTTCTTTGGCGACACTTAATTGTAAAAACGCTCTTCTCACATCTGAAGAAATACCAATACTTCTTTCTCTAAAACGCAATAAGACATCCGGAATAAGTTCGATTAAGTTAGGGCCGCTGTGTAAACAGTCGTTAAGGGAAGGGTGTCCTTTCATACGGGCAGAAGCATCGAATACCGGCCTTATTGGGGTGGTACTGCTTTCTTTTATTACAGCTCTATGTGGCAAGTAATTTCCTGGTAAGAATGTTTCATTAGATGGTACTTCTTCGATGATTTTTTCGTCAAGCCAGCTTTTGAAGACCTTTTCATAAACATCATAAATATTCTTTGATTTCAATTGAACTGTGGTTCGCTCTAATCTCCTCTTTGCCAAGTTAAAGTTATTGGGTAAGAAAGTATCATTTTCCTGCCATGGTAAACGGACTTCGTACCTTCCTTGATCATTGACCTTTACCGTCTTAAGAAAATGTTCCTGTGTTTCAAAATCTTTTTCCCTTTTCAATTTCTTCTCGATGGGATCTTTGATTCCTATTAAATCTAATCTCCATAGATCGGCCATCTCAGCTTCTTTAACGAAAAGTGATATCACCGACATGGCGATACTTTCGGTACCAGGCTTATGATGAGGTACTTTTCCCATTAAGGTCCATCCAAGATTTGTTTCGGTTGCAACCATGCCATTTGACAAAAACTTTTGCTGTCCAGTCATTAACTTGCCTATCATGTCTGCTCCTATGAGTATTTGTACTTGTTCATAAGTCTGGCTAACATCATTTAAACAAATTTTTAAACTCTTAAGTTCCTTCAGCCATGGACCTCTGTTTACAGGTAATATCTTCTCGCAAATAACATCTTGGCCCAATACCTCCAAATTGTAAGAGAATTTTCCTTTCAGCGATGTAACTCTTATTTCATATTTCTTGTGTTTTCTAACATCAGTAGTTACACCTCCAAAAAGGGAATGAGCCACATTCATTCCTTCTAAAGGAGTATACATCATCTTCTGGGCAACGGTATTAAGGATGTAGGATCTCTGCGATGCTGTATCAATTAGCAGACGAACGTTCATTTCTTTACCATTGGCGACAAGTTTGGCAACCAAAGTTTGCAGAAAAACTTCTGGCGTCTGATTTAAATTCGCCATATTAAGTTCATTTACAGATGTTTCCGTCTGCGTCTTTTCTCCCTCTTTCGAAGCTGATTTTCTCATTTGTTTTAGGTTTTCACACATGAGTGTCACATGTTTTCGACCACAAACCAGGCATTTTACAAAATTCCTGCAGTACTTAGCTACGTGACCGGGAGCCAAACAAGCAAAACACCCTTTTTTACTTCTTACAATTCCCTGCCTTTCAACTAAAGGCTTTTTCTGGGCGGAAAAACATTCGAAACTATTATGTTTGCCTTCACAAAATAAGCAACCTCTTTTGTTCTTTTACGTAAGAAGCTGCGTGTAAAACAGCGGCTGTTGATGGTGCTCGAGATTTATTCTTTTCATATTCAACTTTTTTCTTCTTAGCTACCTTGTTATCTTCAACTTTGAGCAGGCCAAACCCATCCATAGCTAAATTAATTCGGGCTTCACCCTCCACTTCTGCCTTTAAAAACACCATCAGTTTGTTTAGCCTTTCTTTGGCTTCTAATTTTGGAGTTAAAGAATTACTCCGATGGTAGGCCTTCAAAAATTCTTCCGGAAAACAGGATTCTACCATCGGGTAGAGAATCGATGCACACTTGTCTGTAGTAACCCCGAGAGTGTCTAATGCTCTTAAATATGTTTCCAGCTTATCATATAAGGAGGTAAGTGGAAAAGATCTATTCACCTGAACATTAATAATTAATTTGAGAAGTTCCCTTACGTATATCTCCACCAAAAGATCCTCGTTTCCAAATCTCGATTTCAGACTATCGATGGCCTTATTATAATTTGCCCCAGTTGGCGGGAAACTTTCTACAATCTCTCTTGCTCTGGAACCCATCACAGTAGCTTGTATCAGATACTGAAATTTATCTTCAAGGGCAATATCCGCATCCTTATCTATGTGCTGAAATTGGCTCCAAAACGGAAGCCATTCCTTGACATCGTCGCCAAACTGCCTAAATTCCAGCTTTGGCAACGTAAACTTTCGCCTAGCATTAACAGCTTCGGCATTAATTGAACTTGAATTGGCGGCATTTTGAATTGTCGATTCTCAATTTTGCGCCTGTAATCTGGCCATTTCCAATTCATGAGCCATTCGGGCTTTTTCCAATTCTATGGCTTCTTTTTCTTTTTCTTGAAGTATAGCCATTCGGGTCTTTTCCAATTCCGTGGCTTCTTTTTCTTTAAGTATAGCCATTCGGGTCTTTTCCAATTCCATGGCTTCTTTTTCTTTTTCTTGAAGTATAGCCATTTGGGCCTTTTCCAATTCTTCTTGTTTCTTTCTCTCTTTAACAGTATCTTCAAATACCTGTTTTACGAATTCTGTATCCTTTTTATATTCATCGCTAGCCAAAATCAAGTCTTTTAATTTTGCTAAAGTAGATCCAACCGGTACTGTCTCTCCAATTTCTTTTAGAACCACTAACAAATCTACTTTCTTAAATCCGCTTTTTAAGAAGCTTGCCATTTTTTTTATCTGCTGTGGTCCCTGTTCGGGCGCCAAATGAAGTACTTTGTACAACTAAAAATTCTTTTCACAACAATTTAAAAATATTTAATTTATTTTCTTCGTATATACAGGGAAACAGCCGGCAAAGAATTCTGCTAAACAACATTACAAGTTAAAAGAAACATTTTTCAAAGAAAAAAACGAATTCTAAAAGAAACAAAATAAACAACTTAAAGAATAAAAAATGCTGTTGCCAGTCATAAAAATTTTAGAAAGTTAACTTATCAAAATAAATCAAAAGGGCAACTAGATCATACAAGAGCAGCTAGATCAAAAAGTGCAACTAGATCAAAAATTATGATGCCTGAACGCTTGACGTGACAGTCGCAAACCCAAGGTTTGGTCGGCTGTGTAACTACGGTTACAAAATAAAAGAAGGAAAATAATGAGATATAAGCAATAGCTTTGCTTTTAGTATAGTATACTTATAGGGAAGATATAGTAAGATATCTAATCATGCAATAAATAATGAAAATTAACACTTTTGAAAGGTTCTTCTGATTGATTTTCAACTAAATGAAGTAAAAAAACTTTTATAAAAATTACTCCTAAGAAATGTTAATCATAAGCTCTTTCAACAAAAAAGATTTGGTTTAGAGAGGTTTGGTTTTGGTTGCTGGAGACAGAAAGGGATTTTAGACTAAGAAATATTATAAAAAAGACACGCTAGAAGATTTTTACTTTACCGAAAATCCGTTAATATATATAATTCAATAATACATGCAATTCGTGATTATATATAATTTATGATTTTTCATTAATCATATAATTCGTAATTTCGTATAAATTCAAAGCGCAGCGAATTGGAAAATTAAATTTGGTATAAAAATATGTTGATATAATATTAACATAATAAGCACTCAACAGTTATAATACGAACGCATGCTCGTACGTAACACTTATTGGTGTCGCAAGATATGAAATTTTCCGTAAAACCGATTTCGTTCAAATTTTGTATTTTGCCATGTAAAGTTAGTTCTTTAAAATTATATAAAAACTGTCAAAACTTTTTTGACTATTATTAAATAATTATATAAAAAATAATAAATATTTACTGAAAGTTACTTTTTACGTGAAATTATTTTTGAAAAACTAATTTTATAATTGTGAGCAAAAGAGTTTTTGATTAGCATAAAAAGTTATATTTTGAGGGCCAGTTTGGTTTGCAAAAGTTTGGTATTTGGTTTGGTATTTGGTACCGTTATATTTTGAGGGTCAGAAATCCGAGTTCGCCCAAAAATCGGTATGTTTATTCAGAGAAAAAATATTTTTGTCTTTGATTTCGTAACTTAAAATAGCGTCTGCACTAATTAATAAGCATATTTGAAGTCCCCCCTTCAAACTGTTAAGATTGAATCCTAGAATATGAAGATTTAATCATTAGGATGAAAAGTTATTTAGGATGCTCCTTTTATTTATATATTTATTTGTTTTTTTGGTGTGCTTTACATATCAAATTTAATTTTGGATGTGGAGTTATTGACGAAGTATGAAAATTACCTTAATTTTGGACACAATATTTATGTGCTTAACATGCAGTATTCGTTATTTTTTAATTTGATAGAAGAATAAATATGGATAAATTTTATTTTTTATTTTTAATTAATGCATTAACGTTTCCATACATAAACAGTAAATTACTAACTCTTTTCTTACGACTAGTACAACTATCATGATTCAAAATAGAAGATGCTATCATGCGCCGTATGGAAAAGATTAATATATATTTTTCTTTTCCTTGTTGATAAATTCCATCTTTCATGCAGCAGAATTGAAAGAAAAGAAAAAAGAAATAAACAGAAGCAAGCAAAAATATGAGAGAACACGAAATTATTAACAAAGTATTATTTTTATCGAAAGTAATTATCTTAAGAATAGGCCAAATTGAATTCGTGAATAAATTTGTTTCAGATATGAAAAGAGAATTAAATAAAAGGAAGATAAATTCATCTAAACATGACATGATGCTTTCCTATAAATCAATCAATTTGTTATATATAAGTTAGTTCACATGGGTATGGTGGATTGAATGTTATTATTGATGTTTAATTACAACAAATATTCACGAAAATTAATTTAAAATTTGAATTTTTTTTCCATTGCAAATCTTTTTTTACCATCCTTCTTTTGCTATAAAATTTTGAAATTTTTAAAAAGTTTCATCCGCACAATAAATACTTGAAGCACAATCAAATTTCAAAGTTGGGTTTAAGGTCTATAATTTTGCATAAAACTGTTTCAATTTGATTCGATTTTCTATAAATTTAAAATTATCCCTTTATTGATCAAATTAAATTAATATTTCAAAACTTCTTGTAGTTTCTTTTCCTTAAAAGAATCTACTACTTTATTTATTTAACTGAACTCGATAAATCAATTACAATTGCTATTATTTTAATAAACGTGGGTTAAAAGAAATTAATAAACGATTCTGATTTCACACAGTTTTCTAAAAAAGGAGAGGAAAAATAAAATTAAACTTAATGCATTGATGTTGATACGAATTTTACAAGGAAAAGTCTGAAAACAAAATGAAAAAAGGTAGATTTATTGAACAAATTTTAAAACTCAAATGGGTTACCAAAAAAACTATACTCTATTCCAAAAATTAAAAAAAAATCAAATCAATTTAAAGCTAATTATGAAAATATTTGTATCGTCACTGTGTTTTCAGTATTTTCCCAAACTGGAAAAATCATGTTTCGTTGATAACATGGCATCATTTATATGAAACAATTTAAAAATGAGTGTAAAATTGTACAAAATAATAACAATAATGAAAAGATAATAAATTTTTTCACCCTAGACAATTTTCAACCACTTCGAATATTTTAAATACATATTTCTCGTCATAAATGGACGTTTTTTTAAAATTTGGTTCTCAATTTTTCGCATTAAACCACACTGAGAAAAATATATGTTCAAAATTACGATAATATGGTAAAATTCACCGTTTTTCTAACTCAATGAAAATATAAAAAAAATCAAGGTCATTTTTACCGAAGCGTATTGGTAAAATTAACTAATGATTTTAGTGAAATTAACTTCTAAAATATGGTTCTATAATCAGTGATAAAATTTGGTAATTGAGGTACAATTCGGTATTTTTAACATGATACCTTAGAGCATCATGACATAAAAATCATTTATTTGGTTAAATTTACTTTTTATTTTTGTATTGTTTACTAAATATGTGGTAAAATGAAATATACTTTTTTAAATACAAAATTTCCGATAAACTATTACTATATGAAAGGAAAAATTAACAAATGAAAGTTCTATAAACTGTATATCTCAGTTTCATTAACATACATAAGTATTGTTTTCTTTTTTTTTACCAGAACTTTTTCATCCGTACAGTTTCAAATGGTTCCCGTGTTCCAAAAAAGTAATTAAAATAAAAGTGTGCCTGTCACATAACTTCAAATAGAATTTCAAGACTCCATCAATAAGTAGGCACAAAAATAGGCACGAAAGTCTTCTAAAACAAATTTAACATTTGATTGTGAAAAATAAGGTTTCAATAGCGTTTATAATATTGCTCATAACATAATTTTTATAACTTTATTAGCAGGTTTACACACTCTCAAAAATAAAACTTTCACTTTTGAAGATTCAGCAATCCTTGAGGTGTATTTCGTTAGTTTTGAAAACCATTTCGTCAACAAATTACGTGACGTCAAGAAATTACGTGAAGTCTCAAATATATGACGAAAATGTTCCCTCAATGTGAGACCTCATCATAGTGCATTATGGGAAATCGTTAACTAGAATAATGAAACTTGGATGAAGACTAGACCATCGGAAATAAAATTTCGAAATAGGTTGACCGTTTGTGTGGTGGTATTTTTGAGAATACTTTTTTTTTCTCAGTCTCATGACCTAGAATTGACTCATCGAGAAATCACAGGTTTAGCTTTTAAATTAGCCTTTATTAAAAATTTTATGTTCTCTCAATTTCCTCAGACAATGAAGTTGGTTTCGGCTCCATCAGTAGCTATTCATCTGATTTCGATAGCGTTCCTATTTTTCCTTAGGTACTAAAGTGCGACACCGAAAGTATTTGCTTCTTTAACTTCCTGTTTGAAGAGAATTATAAAAGTATCTATTAAGTTTGGTGATTACAGTACACTTTGTTTATTAATATATTTTTTTAAGTTACGGATTAAATAATACCATAGTATATTAATATTTCGTACCCCAACGATCGAATCTTACTTTATTTAGATATTTTTACAAATTTGATCGGGAAATTAACTTTGAATACAACTCTGTGCATTGAGTTTTATGAGATTTATCGTGTGAATTATTTAGTAAGGAATTAATAATCATTTAGTAACGAAAAATTAATAATTTGGTTAAGTGTGAATAATTATTTAGTTACAAGTGAATAATTATTTACTAACGAGTAGAAAACCTATATCTCTGACACTCATGTATTGAATAAACTACATTTTTAAAGTTAAATTTTTGATAATTGTCAGATTTATTGTTATAGTCTTTTATACAAAGTCATTTTATGAATGTATTGTGAGCAAGAAAAAGGTAGCAACTTTACTTTGATCGATGCAATGATCGAAATTTCAAATATAAAATGTAATTTAATTTTTAAAGCACATTTTAAAAATTGCTATTTAATCCATATGCCTATTAATTTTAACACGAAATCCGTCACAAAGACATAATTCTTTGTGATTAAGAGAATTTGGTTTTTGACTTCTAAAACATTTGTGGTAACTACAATTTTAGAAACTATATTCACAAATAGTAAAAATTTTACATTGATTAATTTTTGTGAAGGTCAAGTTATTAGAAAAATGATTTACAAATGAATAACAAAAATTGTTTCGCGTTTTATCTCAAATACATTACTGATAAAACGAAGAGAAAGTAGTTATGATTTATCTATTTATGATTTATAGCAGTACTAAGCCCCAAGTTGATTAGATTAATGCTATATGGCTTTTTTCTATCTGTTGATCATGCACAAAATGATAGATAATAATGTATAAGTGTGTTTGAACACATTTAATAAATCGTGAATACTATATTGCCAATACGTGTATTTCTGTCTGCCCTTTAATATATATAGTGAGATATTTTTAAATTTCCGTTACAAAGAAATTTGAAAATTCAATTATACCTGAAAGGTAAGTTAGTTACTTTACTTAAAATTGCTGTCATTGCATACTAAAAATTATTGTTTTTTTCCCTCGTCCTATCAAATTAATGGATGTCAGACCAGAAGAAAATGGCTGGAAATTATTAATTTCAAATTCATAGTCTGTCTCTGATTCTTTAAATCCTTTTAAGTCTACAGCATTTTAAAATATTTACATTTCTTAATTTTAAGTAAGTCTTTTGGCAAATATCTTCTGAGTTATTTATATTTAATTTTCCATAGCTTGGGTTGTGGTCTATTAACTTCGATTCTGAATTATTGTGAATAATAAATTTACAGAAAAATTTGTTACATTACTACATAGTTATATTACTTTGCACTATTTCTATATATTGTGATGCTTTTTGCTAAACTCGTATTTTTTTTTCAAGGGGCTTCAAGGGTTTCCAATAAAAATTTTCATATTTTTTAAATATATATATATATATATATACATCCATCCCACTGGAGTTTCACAATGGGTTATTGGCGACGGTCGAGGAAACAACCCTGAGAATGATCCGAATTTAACATGTAAACATATATACGTCTCATTCCATTTTACTAGGAGGACACATTCACATGCCATCAATCCATTCACAGATTTTGACCTGACCAGAGCAAGATCAATCCCCGATCTAGAATCTCCAGGGGTATTGATTTGTTATGGAACTTGAATGACTTAGTAAACTCGACAGATTTAGATTGCACAAATCACTATTCTGTGCATGATGAGTCTTCGGCTGGCGGGTTTAGAACTCGCGACCTCTCGGACATGGGCCAGATGCCCGACTAGAAAATCTATCCCAGCAGTAGGACATGTTCTCTATTTAAAATATTCGACTCGTGTTTTTATTTTATTTTTGAGAGAATTTTTTTTTTCTCACGTGGAGACAAATGTAATTTTGAGAAAAACACAACAGTTTACAACTGGCAATATTTTTCTGAAACAAGCGAATCACGAAACTGTCCGTTATTTTATGTTCAATTGAGTTCACACACTAGCTATTAAGACAAAAATACTTTCAGTGGGACTCTATTTAGCAGGTCAAAGGTAATTCTAAAATTATCGGGAAATAAAAGGTTATTCTTGTAGACTATTAATCATGAAAATTCACTTCCAACAGTGAACCACAAAGTTATGTATTTCTGCGAATGAATATTAATGATTAAAACCTGAAAAAAAATAAACACTTGCGTGATGTACATTTAACATGACTTTAGCAGTTTTAAACTGATATTAGTAATTGTTTTAGGAATAAACGTATTTAATTTTTTTATTTATTTTATTTTATTATGGATTTGGTCACCACTTTTTTTTTTTTTTACTACACGCGTTAGCAGTTTGAAATTTTTACATTTTACATGAAAATATTGGTAAGGATAAATTTTAGTCTGCCTAGCGCTTGAGAATATAAATTTCATACCTAGATCTATACACATCATACGTTTGTTTATTGGTAATAAAATACTCTGTATTGTTTCATGAAAGTGGTAAATTTTTACAACGAAAGTGTTCGGGTAGTTAAAATGAGATGAACTTATGAAAAAAATTGTCCGATGATGCATTTATTGATAAAAGGAACTTAATTATTTCCTGCTGAAAGATTCATGAATTTAATTTTTTTTAATTTGCTTTTTTTTTGTTTTTTCATTTGTTTATTTTGAACATTTCTAATGATAACAATACATCAGACTAAAAGATGCTTGACTTCAGAGTGAAGAATGAATTTTTTAAAGCTAAAAATTTAAATCTGAAATATGTAGCGAATTTCCGCTTCACTTTAACAAATTGTTTCTTACATCATCTAATAATATTTTTCATTCTATTATACATTATATTTTTTGCAGGACTAAACCATCAACAAGACAAACATGTATATTTATCAGACTATTTTCGTAGTTCTTGCTATTTTACAACTTAGCTCAGCTGCAGAGTGCGATGCTAGTCAGTGCGGAATATACAACTTTAGTATAAATTGTAAACCAGGTTATAGACCAGTCTATGCCATATGCAGTTGCTGTGTTACTTGTGAAAGAATTTTACGTAAGTTTATTTCTTTTTTCTATGAAATTATTAAATCAATTCATACATACTTGAAATAATTACACAATTTCATCATAAAACACATGATAAACATGTAAATTCTACAAAAATATTTACTTTCACAAAAACTAAGATGATACAAAAGTGTAAACATGTAGAACTATAATATTGTGGTTGTTTTGGAGGTTTGGCACTCTTTTTAAAGCGCATGGATTGTTTTGGATGTTTTTTTTTTTCTGTTCTACAATACTGTAAGAAAATAATCTAAGCTTATAAATTTTGCAATAGACGATACAATTATCTTATTTATTCTCAAAATTGAAAAAAAATTTATGGAATTTAATATTAGATGAGAACGGAAAATGTTACGTTTCTTTGTAATTTAAGTTTATTTTTAATAAAATATATCTACTTTATTTTTCCCTTAACTTTAAGTATTAAACAATTTTTTTAAGAGATGTTACAAAATAAAACTTGCATATTTTCATTTCCTAATAAGCAAGTTTTATTCTGTTTATATTAAAACAGAAATGTGAAGCAAAGTTGAAAAAGGATTTACGAATTTTCTCCAGCTATATATATATATTCTATATATATATATATATATATATATATAAATTTATTATTTTTCTTTTCCCCCCTTCTTTCTTTTGTCTATAATTTTCCTTTGTTTTTTCGTCATTTTGAACTTATCTTATGAGTTCTATTTACTTGCAGCTTATGCGCAATAAATGAAACTTATTGTTTTTCTTAATTTTTTTTTCATGTTTTTTTGTATTTTTTATTTTGCTGTATATATATGCATGAGAAATAGCGTGACCTAAACACTTCTGAAGTTATAAAATGATTCCTTGTATTTTTTTGAAAAATACAAAAACATGTATTAGAATAGAAGTGTCACCATTATTTTGTCCCCCCCCCCTTCCTGTACATATTATCATTTAAATAGTTTTTTTTTTAAAGATTAAAAAAAAAAAAAATTAGTTTTTAAAGTATAAAAAATATCACCAGTTTTTAATAATTTTTTTGCCTTGAGGATCTTTTTTATCAATTACATTTATGCCTTTCTTTCTCTTTTCAGGTGAAGGAGACAGTTGCCAAGTAAGAGGGCCTAATAATGAAAGAAACAATGGACGCGGAGTAATCTATGAAAATTTTACCTATCCCCAATGTGAAGCAGGTACGGTTTGCAATTCGACTACCATGAAATGTCAACGCAGAACAGGTTAATTATTATACATTGTTTCTATTTGATTTGGATCTGTAAGAATCCTACAAATTTAAAATTATTCCTCCGTTGTTTGAATTAAATTAATGTTTAAAAAACTCCATGTTGTTTCTTTTCTTCTTTTACACTCTCAGAAAAAAAAAATAGATTCACGTTTGAGCCGTATATCGAATTAGGATATCGTCAAAATTTTATATAATCTTAATAATTAACTTCAAAGATCTGGATATCTTTGATTTTAATCAACATAAAATTACCGAGAGTTATAAAGATAGCCTATGTTGGTTTTTCTTTATCCCCTGTTTCAATGGATTTACCACTTATCTGTAATATTTATTTATCTTCCGTCCTTCATAGTATTCTCTGCTATTATTATGTTTTTAATTTTAATGATCATTCAAATTGAAAGTAGTTGAAATTAAAAATGTTTTTTATTTATTAAAGTGACAACAAAGCTTTGTTTACTACTGTAAAATTTTAAGCAACAATGTAATCAGTTAAGATACGCAATCAAAATAATGGATGAATTGTTAATATTTAAAACTGTAAACCGACAATAAGAATTTATTTTCCGCGTGTCTCTTATGTTTATGTCTAATCTTCTTAGCACAAACATTCAACAATATTTTATAGAAAACAATAATAAAATTTGAGTTTTATAAAAATTAAGAAGTTTTTTTGATAATCATGAAAAATTATTATGTTTAAATTATAATTAAATAACGAATCGGAAACTTAATCAGAGAACCAGATCTATACCTCTATATCTTACACTCTATATCTTATTATAACTCTATAACTTATAAATTTCTCGTTAAAAATGGTTAACGATTTATTGAACTGCCATTTTACCATATACAACCAAAATATCTGTAATAACTAGGCTCACCTTATGAAGTCAATTTGATCCGTGCAGTTGGGTACATACTGTAGCTGAGAAAGCTAATCGGTCAATCTCTAGACCGGCTAAACAGATGTTCGAATTCAGCATTGATATCACAATATATCCTCCATTTCTTCAATAGACGGAAAGTTTCCAGTGTTCTGTAATCTTTAATCAGTGACCCTTGACTATTAGAATACGAAACTATCATTCACGCTTAAATGGCACAGCACCAATAGAGTTCCAGTGTCCTCTGTTTAAATTCTCTGTTAGTGGTTTAGGAACTATGCTAGTTGTAAATGGTTACAAAACCGTAGAGCTTTGTATTCGCGAGTTTTTAACCGTTTTAGTTGTAAATAGTTTCAAAACTCTAAAAGTAAAAAAAAAATGTTCTTAACCATAAACTTTATGATTAATCGGATATACAGATTGCTGTTGTTATTTTACCACAATTTTAGAATGAATATTCTAACTGAGTAATTATTAAATTAGATTACTATCTATTACATTAAAAAACAAGGCATCAATATATCTTCGATAATGAAATAATTTGTCAGGAAATGTTTATGTGTGACAGTTAAGTAGCTCTTCCTGATCAGATTAGTGGCAACAAATTTTCAACTCATTTTTGAACCAAGTGTAAGAGGAATGTGAACACCTGGTTAAAAGAGCTGGGGCATAATTGTAGTAACCATTATATAGTTTGTTGATCTTTTATAAAGCAGAATTCGTTTTTTTTTTTTTTTAAATTTAGTTGCAAAGAGTTAAAAAGGGATTTAGATAAAAATAAATTTGCATTCTAAAAAGGTGTGTCATTTTAAGGTGAGATTTTAATGAATTTAGACATTGTTTCAATGAGAAAAAAAGTATGGTCAAAGATTTAGAATAAAGTAAAATTAACCATGTTTCTGACCTTATGAGAACACCAAAGCACGCTAATTTCTACGGAAGTGCTTCGGTACTAACTTTTGGTTTAATATAAAAAATATGGTTTTATTACCATGCTGTTTGCTTGTAAATGTAGAGAAATTGTATGTAATTTATCTGGAAACCGAAGACCATTTAAGAAAACCGTTTATTAGGTTTAATTAATTTCCAGTTTTGTATTTTTACTAAATGTATAGTAGAAATGACTATAATTCTAAAGTAGGTAAATTCCTGTACCATATAAACGGAAAAATCTCCAAATAAATATTTTAAATACAGTATATTTCGATTTTGATGAACTAAATTCTTTTATTTATTTATATTTACCATTCATTAATCTAAGCATGGTAATTTTACCAGGAGTTTATCTCAGTGTAATACACTGTTATATTTTTCATTCCGAAATAACAGTAAAATAATAGGCAGCAGTCTGTCCAACCGAATAACCATAAAGTTTATGATCAGGAGCATTTTTCTTACCTTTACGGTTCTGAAACCTCTTTCAAGTAGTACGGTTAAAGAACCATGAATGCCAAACTATGCTGTTTTGTAACCATTCAAGGCAAGCATTCCTCTTAAACATAGTTTCTAATCCATAAATATGAAACTTAAACGGACATTGGAGCTCTAGGATGCTGCGCCATTTATGCGTGAATGATAGTTTATTCTTACAATTCAGCGTCACCGATTGAAGAATGCAGGATACTAGAAGTTCTTCCTGTATTGAAGAAATTAAAAAAAAAAATGTTGAAGTATCAACGCTGGGATTCGAACCTCTGTTCAGCCGGTCATGTGATTGACCAATTAGTTCTCTCAGTTACAGTATGTATCCAGCTTCACTGAACAAAATAGCTTTATAAGGTGGGCCTAGTTGGCTCGCATCGAATTCTGGTTGTTTAACCGTATTAGAAAAAACTATCAATAAGCGTTTTTTCTCACGCTTAACAGTTCGAACATCATTTTTTCTTTGACTGTTTTGATTGAATATGGTCAATATAATATTAAAATAAATTATTATTTAAGCATTTTAACCGAGACATTTTTAACAGTATATAAGCTGTCGGCAGTTACATTGGTTTGAGATCTAGAAAATGGATTTGAAAAGAAAGAACAATCTTGAAATCATCCATTTCTTCAATTCAGCACGATGAATAAATTACAATCACTATTTTTTTTTTTTTTTTTTTTTTTTTTAATAAGCGTAGGTTAAAAAAAAATTAATTGCTAAGCAATTTTTAATTCAAACATTATTCTAAGAACTAGAGAGAAAAAATAAAATATAACTTAATGAGTTTATGCTGTTATGAAATTTGAAAAAATAATCCAAAAACAAAACGAAAAAATTTCTAATGGAATGCGTAATGCTAACAAATTGTAAACAGCTTGTTGCCATTCATAACATCAAAATTACGACCAGTTATTGTTTTTCCCAGTCAAGAATGCAGTAGAGCTTTTGGCTAGGGCATCTCGAACACTGAACAAATGTTTTATATACATTATTAAAAAAAACTTAACAAAAAATTCAGTTTGTTTTAAAGGTGACACGTTGGGTGACGTACAGTGTGCAAAGAAAAAAATAACACATTGAATAACTTTTGATCTAATGATTTGATCTTCATGTTCTAGAACTTAATTTTAAAGATTTGAAATGTTGATTATAACAGTACTAATTAATTTGTGCAAACGGTAACTTAAGTTACGAATCGTGAATTGTAGAAAATTCCTGACGTGCTTATGTAAAGTTATTTTTGCATTATCAAAAATTGCTGGCAATTTTTATAATATTAGATGCTTTCTTGGTTTCACTCCCTGGAAAAATTAATACTTTGCGTTTGTTTTTTGTTTCAGGTGTTTTGTTAAGTAAAATTTCAGGTTCTAAAAGAATAAAGTTATGTAAATATTTCTCCATTTAATTTCAGTAAAAAAAAAGTGGAAGAGAATGTTAGTTGAAGAAAGTATTTTGAATTATGTAATTATTGAATGTTTTTAAATTAAGTAATTATTGTGTCAGTAATTACAAAAAATGACAATTTAGAAATTTAACAGTTTTATTTTAGGATTTCAAAGAAAAAAAAGTTTTTTTAAGGTTAAAATTTCCACTCAATTTAAATGTAAAGTTAACTTTATAATTATATAGTGTAGTTTTTATTATATAATTTCAGAATATGAATAATGTATGATAATTGTGAAATTACAAATGTAATTAAAAATGTGAAATTACAATGAGTAAAATAAGATTCAATAGACTAAAATAAGAGATGAGAAGATAATAAAATTGGCTAAATTGATTAAATTGGTTCATTTCTATTTAAAAAAATAATAATGCATTTAAAATAAAACACTTGGAAATGATTAATGGTGTAAAATTTATCAAAAAACTCATTGTTTAAAGAACAGAAGAAAAAAAATATCTAAAGTCTAGTAACTCAAGTATTATTTCCTAATTAAATTTGAAATATTTATTCCAAAAAATTAACTGGACACAAAATATACTTTTGAATAAAAGGGGAAAAAATAGACGATAGCTGAAATTGGTAATAAAATTTTATTTAGTATCTCTTTATTGTTAAGCAAATAATGCGTGAAATGACATAAAACTATTCTTCCATGTTTTAGTGCTTCACAGCTGTACAGGAAATTAAGTAAAATTATATTACCGAATTATTCTTGCTTACTCCAAAAATAAAATGCAACACAAGATAATATCAGAAAATCCAAAATCTAATATTATATAGCATCAAAACCAATGCAAAATAATGTTATGGTGAACTCTAAATAAAATATTAGTATGCATAGAATCTAATGTTATATAATGCATAGAAAACAGCGATCTTCTGTATCTTCCTAATAACTATTAGAAAGTTGTGCAAGATAACGTTAGATTTTATTGGTTTTCTGATATTATCTAATATTAGGTGCTACTTGGGTCTTATTAGTTTTAAAAGTTAAATCTGAAAAATGTACGGAAGAATTTCAAATATTAATTTTGTTAAAGACTTGGATAAATTTGTTTAGCAAAAATTTCAAAATTAATAACCAACAGATCGTCAATAAACCTTCGAATCGACAAATTTGTATAAAAATTAAAGCTATCAAATGACTTTATGAATCTATTCTCGGGGAAGAGAAAAATATCTTAAAAATTAAAACAAAGTTTATTTTAATGAAACATATATATACTAATATGTAGTTTTGTATGACTATCATTTACATCTGCTTAATGCAGCCAAAAAATTACACCAATTTCATTTTTAAATCCATCTTTTTCTACATTTCAATATCGCTTTCAGATATAACAAAGGTAAAACAAAAAACACTGATAAAATTATTCCACCGAAAAAGGTTTTACACAACATCCCCTCCCCCCCCCCAAAAAAAAAAAAAAATTTAAATTTCTTTAAAGATATAATAATTTAATTGAAAATATCCTTTCCTCCCAAATTTTTAAAAAATAACCGCTTAAATTGTCAAAATTGAACCCTAAGTCTATTTTACAGTTAAAAAACTACAAAAAATATCGGGTTTTTTTTTTTTACATTATCTATTTTTCATTTATTCAATTACATAATCTATTATTCATTATTATTCATCTATTATACCATTATTTTATTTACGTTATCTATTTACATTTTTTACATTATCTATTTTTACATAACTATTTGCAGGGTCAATGAAGAAATATGATTTTCTTGTGTCTAAATACCAGTTAGTAGTACCATAGTTTTCGAATCAAGTAGTAGCTTATAATTTAGTTGTAATTAACAAAATGTGCTTACTTAAAATTAAAATAATTATATGTACTATTAATTAAATCTTTGCTTTCTTTAAAAAAATATCGCTAAGCAATCATGGTATATATATATATATATATATATATATATATATATATATATATATATATATCCAAGGGCGCCGGCAGAATAATGTAAAAGGGGGTGCAATCCTCTAACAAACTACCCCCCCCCCCAAAAAAAAAAAACATATTCTGTTATTACACTTTGTTTCGTTATTACATATACTTTCAACTGTTAATTTTATTCGAGACACATTTCTTCATTGTTAACAAGATATTTAAAAAAAAAGTACGAATTTCTTGTACTTGCAAATTTTGCCTCGAGAAACTGTATTGATGGCGCATATCTACTATTTGGTACGCAAACAACTACAAACAGTAGTTTCGTATACTAACGTATTTGTGCACGCTTAACATTGGTATTTATTGTGTTGATGAAGTTTTGCAGTTGTGAGAAGTCAGTTAGTGTTATACACCTTTCATAAACTAAATAACTAATAGAAAATATAATATTTATATTTTATTTAATGAATTTAAAAAAATATAGCTTAGATATCTGCCAAGTTTGTGCATGCTCAGTGTGCATAAGAAAAGAGTCAAAGATGACTCAGAATTAATTGAAAAAGTTATAAACAGATTTGGACAGCAAACAAGACGATTACAATTCTTGTTTGATTAAACAATTTTTTAATTGTTATGTATCAATAATTACTTATTTGTTTTTGAATAATAATATTTTTAATAAAAAAAATTTATAACAAAATTGTTTTTCTGTATCTCTCTAATAGTTTTTTTTAAAAAAAACCAGGGGGGTGCAACTGCACCCTCTTGCACCCCGCTGCCGGCGCCCTTGTATATATCATGATATATACTTAACTTTTTACCTAAAAAACTAGCTAACCTTAAAAAACGAAGAAAAACAATTTTTTATTGAAAATTCTTTTAATGGTAAAAAATAACTTGCATGATTTTTGTAATGTTATGTATAAACATATTAAAAAACTATTCAGTTATTCTTTTTTACAATATTAGCATAATTGTGGAACAAAAGTGGTATTGTTTTTTGTTCATTGCAAACATTTAATTAATTGTTAAAAATTCTTTCGTAAAATACTTTTTAATAGTTTTATTAAATTATTTCAATTCATGATATAAATTTTTTAAAAGGAAACAAATTATTCTATCCAAAACAAACAACGAGTAAACAAACAACGAACAAACAAAAAAAGTTATTTTTTTGTTCATTATTAAGTATTTATCTTGAGAATATTGTAGATATTCAAGAAAGTGATCAGGAAAGTACATATTTCCTCGATATTTCGTTTCATCACTGTCGTTCGTACTTTTCTGCTATATTAGTTCAAAATTCCGCCAATCAAGCTTTTGGCGATAGAATTTGCTTGGCGATTATATATTTCAGTCGTTCACCAAAAATTAGGGTTATTAAAAGTCAGGCATTTAAGACAGTGTGGTAAAGGCATGTTGTATCAATAAAGTTCTAAGTTAATGCATAGAGCTCGTCGCACAATCCCTCTAACAAACAAACTGTAAACAAACGTCGGAGTCGAATTTGATAAATTATCGAATATTAGTTTAATTTTGTTTATTTTATTAATACGTTTTGTTATAAAGAAAATTTTACGACTAGTAATTAAAAAAAAATATTCTGTGTTGTATTGAAAATAAATATTATTTCTGAAATGGGTATTATTAAATTTCTAGAGACCTTTTAGAAGCTTCCTGTAAAATGATTGCAATGAAATTTTCTCTTTCAGTGATAAACAACAAAGCACTATCATAAAGATAGCTCGGGAAAACCTTTACCCTCAAAGATGTAATTTATTCATTATTTGTGTAAGAAACTAGTTAGAATGCACAAAAAAAATTTGTTCATTCAAAAAAGAAGTTTTTTCATGATGTGCAAGCAATGGATTTTTAACAATTGTTTATAAATGGACATAATCATTCACATTGGAGGAAAGTTTAATTCATGCAATGCATGTTTAAAATAATTCACATTATATTCAAGATAAAAAAAAAAAACTCACTATTTTATTCCAATTAGTAGGAAAGTAATTTGTAAAACTTGCATAATAAAACTTTCTCAAAGCAAACAAGCCAGTTTAAACAATATGCCCTTCATAATTAAATACTCTCTCTTTTTAAAGACACCAGTATTATTTATGCAGTGGGTATGATAAAATATTTTTTAACAAATTTAGTTTATTAGAGAGAAACCTTATTCATGCAGTATGTGTGACAAAACATTCACTCAAAACAGTAGCTTAAATGAGGACTGTCTTGTTCATACTAAAGAGAAACCATATCCCTGTGATTTGTGTGGTAAAACATTTAGGAAAAAAAGCACTTTATATCGACACTATGTTGTTCATACTGGTGTAAAACCTTATTCATGTAGTTTGTGTGATAAAGCATTCAGACAGAAAGCCAGTTTAAATGAACACTATGCTATACATACGGGAGCAAAATCATTCTCATGTACTGTGTGTAATAAAACATTCACACGGCAAGCCAATTTAAATGACCATTTTGTTCTTCATACTGGAGAAAAGCCTTATTCGTGCAGTGTGTGTTATAAAACATTCAGATGGAAAACTAGTTTAAATAAACACTATGTTGTGCATACTGGAGAGAAACCTTATGCATGCAGTTTATGTGATCAGACATTTACAGATAAATCTAATTTAAACAAGCACTCTCTTAATCATACTGGGATGAAGCCTTATTCATGTAGCATATGTGATGCAACTTTCACACGGAAAGCTACATTAAATGATCATTCTGTTGTTCATACAGGAGAGAGACCTTATTCATGTAGTGTTTGTGCTAAAACATTCACACACAAAGCCAGTTTAAGTAAACATTATGTTGTTCATACTGGAGAAAAGCCATATTCATGCAGTATATGCAATAAAGCATTTACGCAGAAAATTAATTTAAATAAACATTCTGTTGTTCATACTTCAAAGAAAACTAATTCATGTACTATTTGTAATGAAACATTTACACAGAAAGGGGACTTTAATGATCACTATTTTGCTCATCGAGGAAAAAAACCTTATTCATGTAGTGAATGTAATAAAACATTTACAAGGAGAGCTAATTTAAATAGACACTGTGCTGTTCATATTGGAAAGAAGCCTTATTCATGTAATAAAACCAGAGCTCATTCTAGGCAGGATAAACAGGGCGCAGCACCCTGCTGCCCTTTTAGTCATAAGAATCCACCCTGTTGCCCCTGAAGTAAATTAGTGCTCTGATGTAATAGACTCCATACCTTTTTTGCCCTTTCTTTACTCAACAATTCTTTATTTTTTCCCCAAATTCTACAATGGATTTCTGAAACTTTTGTTATTTTCAACTCTTTTTACTTAATTTGTCATTGCTGTCCATACATAGATTTATATGGGAAAGGAAAAATAGCTGTCACACCTCCTTGTTGCACTTGTCTTTGAAAGTTTGCTGTTATCATTAAATCATAATTATTATTAATTATTTTAATTATTAAATCATAAATACAGACACTTAAAAACATACATTTATTATTTTATTAATATATGCATACATTTAAAATAAATTACTAAGCTAATTAGCTAATTAACTCGATATATATGTTAAATTATTAATTAATATGATAGCTTTTCTACTTTTAGTAAAGTAAAAAAAAAAAAAGTGTTCTTTTACTAATTGACAATGTTTTTTAATAGAACGTGTAAAGCCCATAGAAAGAAATTATTGCTTTTTAGAATAATAATGCCCTTTTTTTAAAGTTTTGCACCCTGCCCTTTTTTCCGCCTAGAATGAGCTCTGAATAAAACATTCACACACAAAGGTGGTTTAAATTAACAGTCTGCTATTCATGCTGTAGAGGAGCTATTCTCATGTAAAACAAAAAAAAAAAAACATTCTCAATCAAATCCAGTTTAAAAATACATTCACTTGTTCATATTAAAGATAAATCTTAATGCTGTGTGAGATAAAATATTGACTCGGAAAGATAATTTAAATAAGCTCTGATCTAAATTGGAAAATTGTACCTGTATTGACATGTAAGAGCATGAAAAACTTAAGTTTATACGCAGAATATACGATAGTATGTTTGTATTTAAATGTTTCACTGGGCAGGTAAGATTGTCTAATAGAAATGATGCTTCATATAACCTCATCTGCGATCCATTTAGAAATAAACATTACTATACTTGAGTGTACAAAAATATATATTATTTAATCATAACTAGAATAATGAAATTTGCTTAAACTACACTATACTTTAACAATAATTAGAAAAGTTTACGAATAATTAATAGTAAATGGGTATACAATTTTCCTGGGTTTTATCTCTAGTAATATAAGGAAGTAACAAGATTTTCTCAACAGAATCAGCTTTTTAGTGGGAATAATTTAAGTAGTTGTGCTTTTTTTAATTATTTATCCAATTTTAAAAAAAAACTATGAATCCATTCTATATTATAAAAATAACTATTATTTTGTTAAAACATCAAAAAAATGTATTTATTATTATTATTATTATTTTTTTTTTTGCATTGGCAACAAAGAATTAAAATATCAAGCAAAAGTATCGGGGTATATATTATCGATTGTTGTCGATACAGTTGTTTAAGAGTTCCTTGTTGGACTCGGTGGAAGCATGTTGAATTTGAAGAAGAGTCTCTGAGCTCATATAAATCTTGATAGGCTGAATTAAGCCTTACCTATTGAAACGCAGTGCTATAAGCGAAAGCAGAGAGCACGCCGCACTTTACTATACTCATACTTATATATTGTAATACTTTTATCACTTGATTTATTTTTAAGAAATAAACTATTTAAATCAACTGAATTTTAAACTATATTAATTTAAGTCAAAAATATTTTATTTGTAGTAAAATTTATGTATATTTAGTTTTATTTCATGCATGTTTCTTTAAGTATTAAAACTTTTTTTCTGATTTACTTGAAGATAATATATTAACTTCCAGGAAGCTTTAGAAAGAAGTTTGCTCTAAATCCGGAAATTATCTGTTAAATTGTCTGAAAAAAAAAAGCAAAAAATAACATTTGTTATTTCATTTTCTTGTTAATTTCTCAGATTGTTAATGTATTCAGTAAAATATTTGTATGGCAACTTTCCTTATTCATTGTGATTATTTGTAATTAAGGCTTAACAACATACAAAAAAAAATATATATATTTAATTCTGAAGTATTTAAAAAAGGGGAACTCTATACCTTAGTAACAGATTAATCATAGTAGTATTTCTTTCTTTTTCTCTAACCGCATGTACTACTCTGCTCGTACTTTGCCCAGGGTGATGCCAGAAGTGTTGCTCATTTGGCATTCCCCAGGAGGCACCTGTAAATTTACACCATAACATTACTCAGCCGTATTAGAATTTGCAGTCAGGAACGCTTACGGCTTGGCTAGCTTATGGATTTCTTAAATTTCTTCTAAAGATGTGGATGATAACGTTTCTGTTTCTAAAGTGTGCCAATATCTATGAAATTACAACATAATTTTATGAATTTTAGCACTGCCTCTTTTCCTGACATCTGGCTACTTGAAATGATTAAATGAAACTATTATACTAAATTAGAAATTTGTAACTACATTGATATTTAGTGTGTGTTTCCCTGTAACTAAATTTGTTTTCTACAAATAAGTAAAAATAATAATATTTTTTTATTATTTGGGTTTGAAACCATGCATTTAACAGGAGGATAGAAGACAACAGTTGTAAACAAAGCATAAATATTTTCTTACAAATGATACATTAATTATTTTAATGCTTTATTAATCTAGACATTCTAAATTTAAAACACATGATAGAACTGAGCTAATAGTTTTAACAAAAATTTATAAATGCATTTTTTGAAGGTAGTTTTTATTTAAAAAACATATATTCTTTTTACTCAGCTCAACAGAAAACTCATTTTGAGACATTTTATTACATTTCCATATAAATTGATTCTTGTTTATACTGATAGGAAGCATGTAAGTTCCAAGAGGAACTGTTGGGTCAGCAGGATTTGCTACTTCATAAGAAATCAGCGGAAGTTGAGTTATGATCACATAGGGTCCATCACGGGGATTGAAAATTTTGTAGTTTTTTCTTTTGCTTTATGGCTCGCTGGATGCAAAGTTACCCAAACACGATCTCCAGGTGCATATTCAGAGACGCTTCTTCTTTTGTCAGCATATTTCTTCCTTTTATCTTGTTTTGTTATATTTCTTCCTTTGATCTCAGGGGTTGGTCATGAATAAAGAAAGTTGGTGCCAAACATTTTATTTACTATCCAATAGTTCACATAACAAACATAAATTTTAATAATTACAAGGAAAGAGTAGAAAAAATAGTTCATTCTATCAATTTAGATGCACATTTATAAGGATTCTATATAATGATTTTTAAAACAAGAAAAGAATTATATTTGAAATCAAGGTTTTTAATTACAACCAATACCAAACTTGCTTCAAGGAAAAGCAACAATATAATTTATTACTCATAATTATTTTCATTTCTATAAATATAGAAAATAAATTATTTGTTTATTTTTTAAAATGAAATTTTTTTTTTGTTGCAAATATTCTATTTATATAAATCTTCTGGCTCGCAATTTTTTATTTTTCTACATGGAGGATTATTGAGCCCAGATGACACATCGAGACATTTTTTTCGCCTCTCTTCTTTTTAGCATATTTGATCCAATATAGTCTGTAAGCAGAATCACTGTTACAAATTATTAGCATTTACATATTAAATAGCAACTAAATTTTATTAGTTTGTGATGCTGTCAATAGGATTAATTCTAAATGTATTTGTTTTTATAAATTGGAAGCATTTAAATAAGAATTGAACATTTCTCTTCTATCCAATATTTTCATTAATTTTGTTATCTTTTAGAGTGTTTTTTATAAAGCATTATAACGAAACGTGTGAATTAGTGTAGTCATCAGATGCTTTTTCACTTACCAATGTCATTGTCTTGAATTAGAAAAAACTAAATTGCTAGTGAATTACTTTGTGAGTTGGGATTTTTTTTTTTTTAAAATAGAACAAAAACCTTACGTAAAGAATTTGTGTAAAAGGAAAAAATTAAAAAAAAAAAGTTTCAGAAAAGATTTAATTAATGCTATTTTTTTAAAATCCAACTACAGTAGTGATGACATCTACGTTTAAAAAATGAAAATAGTTGCTAGGGGTAAATAAAGAAATTTGCTCACAATGATTTTCATTGTAGTTTATAACCATGAAAATTTGTTAACAAAGTTTTCTTTTTAATGTAGAGAATTTTGGCCTTGTCAAAAATTAAAAGTTCAATTTTACATATCTTGAATGTATATTATTTGTAATTATATCTATTTCTTACAGACCGGATTGCAATTTTAAAAAAGAATGACAATGTCTGACACCAATTTTCCTAGTAAAATAAGAGTAAAACAAATGCAAAAAAAAGGGACAAAAATTGGTAGCATTTTATAGGATATATGGGTGTTCATCCTACATGTTGTCTCCATAAACAATATTGTTATATTAGAATCGAGATAAATGCTATTGAACCAGCGAGTGGAAAAGTGCACAAGCTTGGACAATGTATTTAACAAGAGTGTAACACCAGACAGCAATCCAGTTCATTTTGTCAGCATCATATTGTGTAATGAAAACACATCTTAATAAAGTGTGAAATATATTAACATTTTTGCTTTTGTACTATCAAAAAATCTTTTTCACCTTTTTTATTTCAAATAATAAATTTTAAATTCGTGTAGTCAGTAAAAATAAAATAAAAAAAGATTATTTAACTGCACTTCAATATCATATAATTTAAACTTGATAAATAATCTCTGAATAAGTTTCATATTAAACACGTAAACAATTATTTGGCTAACCAAAGAATAAAGAAAAATAGAAAATAAATATTCCTTGAATTCATATTATTTTATTTGAAATCTATTTAAAATCTACTGATGATGTAGTCAACCATCATAGAAAAATAATGAAATTTATCCTATTAAAATTTAAGAAATGTTTGAACTAATGCCATATAGATATTCATAAATATATGCTTATTTTTATATGTTAGCAGTGTATTCTTTAACCATACTGTTATATTGAAGTATGTCTTTTACTATTATGTGCTGTTTTTATAAAAATAACGTTTTTTAAGAAATTTAAATAAATGAATGTTGATTATTACGAATCATGTTTTGATTTTTAAATTCATTAGTAATTTTATTAGTACAAAATAATTTTAATACATTTTTTTTTTAAACTGTTAATCTTTTCATAATGAATCTTTAAACTAAAAAGACTGAAAACTGTTGTACGCTTAGAAAGTTGAAGAGCTCTTCCTACATTTTCGACTTCTATATGAATGATTATTTTTTTGGATCAGAGACATAGGATACTACGAAAGAATTACAAGCCCAACCTACTCAAGTGCTGATTCATTGTGGTATGGAGCTGCAAAAATAGTGCTGTAATAGCCCTCAACTTCTGCATCATTAATTCTGTGAATAAAGACGATTTGTTCGATTCTTCCAAAGAAGTTAAAGCTCTGAGTCCAACCTGAAGTTGATTGTTTTGCCTTTAAAATGACCGTCAAGAATCCTGCTGATTTGGTGTCACATGGTCTAAAACCTCAAAAACTTCAATCGGAAGTTCTCTGGTAGAATGTGCCATTTTTTGCAACGAGATTTAAATCTTTAGACGAAGAGAAAAGTAGTGATAAGTCAAGTGAATAATTATCTGAACTAAAACCACATTACGCTTCCTCATTAGTGATAATTGATAGTAATAATTGTATTGCTAACCTAATTGAAGATTGTTCTAAATATTTTTAATAGAATTTTTAGTTTCATTCGCTGTTATTTATTGCATTGCAGTACTCGAAGGGAGAAAATGATTGGGTCATATTGTCGTCAGCTGAAATAAAAGAAGCAGAATATCAAATCATAGGCTTTGTTCAAAGAGGTGAGTTTCGAGAAGAAATTAAATCTCAGGGTAAGGCCCTTTCCGTATCTCCAAAAATTGTAAGTTTTTAAACCTCTTTTTTGATAAAGATATTATTTGCGTAGGTGGTTGATTGAAACAATCGAATTTAAATTATTCAAAATTTTCTATAATATTACCAGCAAAACAGAATTTAAAAATTGGATTCTGAAACATAATCTTGAAATATTTTTGCATGCAGAGCCACAAGCCTTATTGAATTTCCTTAGAGAAAAGTTTTGGCTACTGCAAGGTAGAAACTTAGCAAAAAAGATTTTCCACAATTGTGTTTTTTTTTTTTTTTTAAAAACACCTCTATTTTAGTTGCTAACTTAATAATGAGATATATGTCACCAGAGTGGGTTAACTTTGTTGCAGTATTTAATAAAACAGGGATCGATTTCACAGGATCATTTTTAATTAAATACAAAAATGAACGTAAAGGAATCTATCGTAAAATTTACACTGCGATATTTGTTTGCTTGGCCACTAAAGCTGTCTACTTAGAAATGGTTAAAATTTTAACTTTAGATGCACTAATAGCTTGTTTAAAAGGATTTTTTTTTCGCATTGTGCAAACAGTAGTGTTTTGATTCGTGACAAACTCTACAAATATGGTGGGTGTTAATTAAGAAATACAAAAGTTCTATAACTTAGTTGGAAAATCAAAAGATAAGTTAAATTACTATTGTTTATCAGAAGAATAATTTTGAAATTTATTCCGCCAAAAGTACCTAATTATGTTGTCACCTGGGAAGCAGGCATTAAGTCCTTTAAATTTTATTTTAAAAGAGTAGTATGAACTGCTAAATTAACATCTGAGGAATTCTTAGTAATCAAAATTAATCACTCTTGAACTCAGAGACCAATCACTCCCTTATTAGCTGACCCTAATATTCTAACTCTAAGAAATTTTTTAATTGGTTGACCAATAACTGTCATAGCAGAATCTGAAATAAATATACCTTCAAGTAGATTAAGTAGGTGGAAATTATTAACTAAGTTTGTTCAAACAATTTGGAAGAACTGGAAGCAGCATGATTATTTAAATCACCTCCAACAGAAATACAAATGGGACTGTAAGAAGATTAATATTTTCCCAGGCAGCATGGCTATTTTAAAAGTAGGTAATACACCTGTGTGTAATTGGCCTTCATATCGGATTGTAAAAGTCATTAGATATGTCAAAACATTTCGTGTCACTATGAATCATTCTTCTACAGGGACATATAAACGTGCAACCTCTAAACCATGTTTGCTGCCAACTGAATTTTAATTTTGTTAACTTGTAATACTGTTACTTACACTTACATACTGTGAACTTGCATTGAATAATAATAACAGTGTTGTATACTTAAAATTATGAAATTTATTGAAAATTTAATTTGTTAGATCTCTTATTTGATGATCAATTAAATAATATAATTATTCAATGTGGGGGAGGGGGATGTTAAATGTCACGAATAAAAAAGTATTACTCGTCGCTATTATATTGCTGTACTATAAAAAATTATTAGTTTCACTATACGCTAAACATAGTTTGCCATTTGTGGCGATCGTTTCGTATAATGCTATTTGTTTCTATCTTAGTTTTGTTAGTTCATTTTTCATTGAGGATGTTCTATGGTAAGCGACCTGCAATAAAATCCATGGATATTAATTAAGTATTTGTTAATTTCGATATTGTTGATAATTTAAGAACCAGCATATATTAAAAATATATTAATAGTTAATTCTACAGTAGATTAGCAGTCTACATAAACAGGGCAAATGTGGGCAAACTTGGTAACTTATTAAGTAGTAACTTATTTTCAACTCAGAAAGGTATACCTAAAGCAAAAATGAAATAAATTACAATCTAAGCCTTATTAGAGAATAAATATTGACATACAAATACTACTTTGTAATAGAACATTTCACTATAAGATTCAGTATGAACAACTGAATGTTCATTCTAAGTAACTTTCTGTGCAAATGTTGCTTTACACATTCTACATGAATAAGGCTTCATTCCAGTATGATTAAGAGAGTGCTTGTTTAAATAAGATTTATCTCCAAACGTTTTATCACATACACTGTATGTAAAAGGCTTTTCTCCTGTATGAAAAAATGAGTGCTTAGTTAGATTGGCTCTCTATGATAATGTTTTGTTACATACAATACAGGAAAAAGGCTTTTTTTTTTCTTCAAGTGTGTGTTTACTTAAATAAGATTTTGTTGTGAAGGTTTTATTACAAAAAGTACAAGAATAAGATTTCTTTAAATTATGAACAGCACAGTGCTTATTTAAATTTGCTCTCTGTGAGAATGTCATATTGCACAAACTGCTAGAATAAAGGTTTTTACTAGCATAATTGTCATTTAATCTTCTTCTCTATTTAAATATTTTATCAGACACATTGTGTGAAAATTGCTGGATTCTTTCAAGCAGTATCTTTTTAAACTGCCTTAACGTGTGTTTTAAACTAGCACACGACACTAATTATGTATAGCATCACCTCTTTGAGTGTGAATGTTTTCTAGAACATTGCATAAGACTATTTTGTTTAAGAATATTAGTTAATTATCTTTAAGTGAGTTTGTTTTATTGCATACACTCCACATCCTTTTTTTAAAAAAAAATCCTTTTTTTTTTATTAAATTATCTGACATGAATCATTTAGATTCATTTTATTTATCAAACAAACATGATAATTCAGCACAGAAGTAATAATTTTGGTGGGAAGGTAGGGTACAAAGATTGAGAATCGCAGTCTATGACAATCTAAGAGTTCCTTCTCTTTAAGAACTTGCTGTTCATGCACATCTCAACCATTACGTTAATTTGTCTAAATTATGTTAACACTATGATTTCTAATAATCAGTGTGAAAAATTGAGTCCAAATAGGTCTCGAAATAGTAGTGTAGTATGTTGGTTTGGCGTATAATTTCCTGAACTTACCAATTAGGTTGGCAAATTCGTAAATTAGTATAAAGCAACTTTTTCTTGGAATTATGTGACAGCAGTTTTTGAACTTACTTATGATACTTGGTCAAATGTAGATAGTTGGGCAAAACACCACAGAAAATAACATTATTTATTACATCTCCTTTAAATAAATATTCTGTTCAGTGAAAATAAATTCTATAAAGAAAATAATGGTTTAAAAAAGTTATTTATGAAGTATTAGGCGTTAAAATACTGAAGAAAGAAATCCCCCACAAAATTATAATTTTTTCGTATAATTTCCGCTTGAATTTAAATAAAAAAGAATTTGAAATATATATTTTGATTATATATAATATACATTCTAAATACATGCTAAAATAAAAATCCATATTTAAAATATATATTTGTCCTATGTTCTGTTTTTCGTAGATAAAGATTTTCTTAGTGATTACACTTTACTTTTCTCATATACTCATATTTTCAAGCTAGTAATCGATAATAAAACCTTTTTTTATAATTTTATGCTGAATTATTGTAATTAAATTGAGATTTTTGAATTATAGTATGGCAATAATATCTCATATTCTATATTACTTAATATTTTTTAACTACATTCATAAGTATCAAAATAAATCAACATAATTATATTACTCACTCTATTTAATGCGCAGGGTATTTATTAATTCTAGCGTATGACGCGTAGTACACCCTCTAGTGGTAAAGTATATCGTGAATTTTAAGTGAAGTTTGAGAACCAATGTTTGGTGCAACAAAACTCCGTCAGTTTCATAAAGATCAGTACCTGAGTTATGATAAGGCCTGAGAAGCCCAGGCCCCTACATTTTTCGAAGCCCCCTGAATGCTACAAATATGTTCTATCTGTGTTTTTCCTTAAGAATTGTCTATTAGAAATATGAGTTAAAAATATTTAAATAACTTTAAGCTTCAATTTACTAATGCATTGCAATATACTCATGTTATAAATAATTTAAAAATTCTTCATTATTGAACCACTTGTAAATTTGGTTTAAAGTAACAACCAGAGCGCCACTGACAGTTCTGTGCCAAGTGTACCCGCTTTTTTAGATTAATATCACACTGTGTTTTAGCTATTATTATTATTCATATTAATTAAAAGACTTTTTTTTTACTATTAATATATATAACTTTAGATAAAGTTGAATTATAAATTTTGCATGAATATTTATTAAAAAACTTTATTTAATTGTATAATAATAAATTCTTTGTTAGTTATCATCCTACTTCCTACAGCAGTGATTCATGGTTTTTTCTTGTCTCTATGCCAGATAAACGTTCGCTCGCAAATTAAAAATCTAAAGAACTTCATTTAAGCGTTGTCCTTGATGCCGCGGATACAGTTACATTCTCTTGCCTTACATAAACAAAAAGCCGAGGACAAATTCATTATAAACGATGACCTCTCCTTGTTAAATATATATATTTTCGTCTACATGACCAACTTCTAAAATAAAAAGTAACCACTTAAAGCTACTTGATATTTTGAATCATGTAGAAATGATTTAGTTATATAGATTCACTGAAAAAAAAAAAAAAAGCGGAGAATCTTAAAATTTTATTAATTTGTCATGGTTTGAACTGCGAATCTTTCATTAAACGTTATTAGTTGTAAAAATTTTTTTTTTATGTGTTCGTTATAGGATTTAGACGATTGAACAAGTGCTATCTGTTTTGTATTTTAAAACTTAGGTTATATCTAGCTGACTTATTTGAAAAGTTTTTTTTTTCTTAAATTGATTGAACATATTTAATTCAAATTTTGTTGTCTGGATTGACGTTTATGACTACGATTGATTGACTACGTTTTTAAAATTTATTTAGCAATGATTTTAATATTGAAAGCATATTTATCCACTAGTAAGTTAGATAGAATAGTTTAGATAGATTAGTTTAGATTGATTAGTAGTTAGATCAGTAAGTTGACGGTCGAAGATACAAATCTGACACACCCAAAAAAATGGAGACGTTGATATAAATATCTTTTTGAGTCTAAATTTATAATTCAACCTGACATCGGTATTACTTAGCGTATTTAAGCTGTAAGTAACAGAGATTGCCCTTTTGTTGGTGTAATTTTGATCATTTTATCAAAAGTTATAAAATGTGATTCGTTTTCACTTTGAAACTATCCCTATATAAGTTTTCGATTTATTGTGAACTAACTAAATACCTGTTCTTCGTATGGGTTGAAAATTATATAATCAATAATATGGTATTTTACACTACAAAAACGTGCACAATTCTGAAAGACATATGCGGATACAAATAATTAAGCTAAAACAATTTCACATTATTTGTTTACTATTACTTGGTGTTTTTTATGTCATTAAGTAATGCATGTTTTTTGAAAAGTTCATCCCATCAAAATAAAGATTAACTTTATACAGTATCATTACCATAATGCAATTAATCGAGATCTCTATCATAGCCGATACTCAAAAATTACCGTTTCAACAATTTTTTACGGTACTTATTCCTTTCTGTAGGCCGTAAAAAAACTATTTTCCCAATATTTAAAGTTGATATTGTAGTATCAATAATGGTATATTTGGTATCTCTTAAAAAAAAATGATTTACGTAATGTCAATAGTATCTACTACCAAATTTAATCTTAGTTTATAACCGTCGTTGAACAGCTGACCCAAGTTTTTGGGTTTATCACTGCCAATGTTCAACTCCGTTGCCTTGTAATTTTGAACCTAATTCAGAAGACAAGGGAACTCCTGTATCAATTATTGGGTGAAATCTGCCTGCTAGGAGGATTTTTTATTTAACAAACCCGTATTTGCATTACATGGTGAGGAAAATCACGAAAACCTCCCACGATTAGTCTGACGGCAAGAGGACTCTAACCCATGATCCGTCTACCATTGAGGATATCCTACATCAGTTCTGTGGTCGCTGCGAGCCGAGTACGGAATTCGTTTCACCTGTCATTGCTGGGATTTGAACCCAGTTCACCTCAATGGAAGGCTAACGCTCTAACTCCTGAGCCACCACGGCTCACCAAAATTAATTAAGCAATATTGACGTCAATAATAATATGGCGATTTTTTTGTGGTTCTCCTGACGAATAAGTACCACTTCTGTTTTCCATTAATTTAGCTTTTTGATACAAAACTTATTATGCTAACAGTACTTACTTCCAAAATTAATTAAGCATCAATATCATTATGACCTTTGTATACGGCTCTCATTAACTACTAAGTACGAATAAGTACTTTTTCTGTTCTCCATTAAATTAGTTGCATTTTATTTTATTTTATAAACGTCATTGAACAGTCGACCCAAAGTTTTGGTTATACGACTTCTAATGTTCAACTCCGTAGCCCTGTAATTTTGAGCCCAATCCAGAAGACAAGGGAACTCCTGGATCGAGATGTGGAGAAATTTGACTTCTTGGAGGACTTTTTGATGGAACTGACCCGCATTTGCGTTAAATGGAGAGGAAGACCCTGTGAACCTCCCATGGATAGCCTGAAGGCAAGGGGACTCTTCCATGAACCGTCAACCACTGAGGATATTTCCTGTCAGCACTGTTGTCGGTGCAAGCCGGGTGCAGAATTCGTATCGACTGGAATTCCGGTTTGCCTCATTGGAAGGCGAACGCTCTATCTCCTGAACCATGGCGGTTGAAATTAGTTGCATTATTTAAGGAGGACGCCATACCCAGATAAAAAACCCGAATTGGCAAAATTAGTGTAAGTCTCATATTTGGGGTCGTCGCTTTGAGGGAGGAGTGAATTGGTACAGTGACAGTGATATATGATAGAGGGTCAGTTACACTATGCAATCCTTTCCTAAGCAAAACTGAACAATGTAAGCATTAGTTTCGAAAAGTGATTCTGGGTTCGTGGTTTCTTATTTTTAAACCCATTCTCAGTTTTATTGTGAAATATCCAGAATAAACATTCTAACTATTTATTTGCATTAACTAAAAATGTTAATAATTTATAGGTGTTTACAAGATAATGGGGATTAACTTCACTTCAAATTAGAACACCAAGAGGAATATAAATTTTTATTTATGTGTGTGGAATTAATATAATTAATTAAAGTAACTTAGTTTTAATAATCGGCGCTGTAACTGCCAAGTATATTGAGCTGTAAATATATGAAGAAATGTAATTATAAAAATTCTGAGAAAATATAATTTCTAAAAACGTAGGCAATTAATCAAGTCATAATACAGAATTAAAAAAAATTATTAAAACTTATACTAATATAATAAAAAGTTATAAAAATAAAAAATAATATGTAATTATAAAAAATGTTAAAAGAAAAATCAAACGCTTTTTAGGTTGCATCAAAGAAAATTTTTGTTTTGACGTATCTTTTTCAATCTTAATACATTCACTATCCGGGAAGTTTTAATTTTCTGTTAATAAGGATAATAATTTCTCGATAAATTTTATAATTTATTTAGATTGCTTTGTAATTCTGCTGGAGTTTATGTTTTGTATTTGTCTGAGAATTCTTCTCCTTTCATTTTTAATAGTTTAAGACACATTCGTACATATGAATATGGGTGTGTGTTAAAGCAAAGAAAAAGAAAAAGAATAAAAATATTTTTACACAAAAATAAATATTTTTTTTGTTTTGTTTCATACATTTCAATCTCTGTTTGAGTATTATTTTTTTCTGTATTTTAGTATTATTTATTTTTATTTATTTACTCTCTTTTTTTAAAGTGAATTTTCACCACATGTTCCATATTACTTCAGCTATAGAAAGATGGAATTCAGAAATCAGCGAACTAACTTCTTCTTTTTTATTTATTTTGTTATTCTACTCTGTCTACAGTTTTAAAATTATGTTTTGATTACATCTTGAATTCTCTACTTTCATTTTAATTATGTATCTATGAACACACACCTGTTCATACAGATACATATAAAAGCTACGAGACACTAATATTTCAAACAAAAAAGGACCACTAGTGTGTCATTTTGGAGGTCTAAATTTAGTGAAATTTTTTTTTCTCGAACTACTTTTTTGAGATATTTCTTATTTACGTAATGAAATATAAACTTATTTATAATGCAGATAAGTTTGTAGACATATGTCAGAACTTCGTACACACAAAAATCAATAATAAATTGAAAATAGAGAAAATGACAGTGTAATATTACAAAAAAAAAATATCCATTTTTGGGGGCAAAGCATGCAATTAAAAAAATGCTCTAATTAAAAGCATAAAACCTTTATTTATAACAAATCTGATCTTTTACTTCTGTATAATCAAGATAAAAACATAAAAAGGAGAAAATAAAAAATATAAATAACAAAAATACAGAATAGGGCAAATATAAATAGTTTACATGTGTATATGCATTACAAACAGTATAACTTGAGTCACAAGAAATGTACAATTGCAATATATTTATTTTGTTTACGTATGGTGACAAAATAAGGGCTAAAAACAAGCGCAAAACTCTTATTTTATCACAGATGGAAAAAAAAATGTAACATCAAAAAGTTAATTAAAGGTTAAATTGGCATAGTAAATAATACAATAGCAATTATGGGCATTTTGTAGTAGTTAAAAGTTGAAGTAAACATTTATTTTCTTAAAGTAAACATTGTCCATCATTTTTAAATAGCCATCGAAATTTCCTGCAAGATATAAAAAAGAGTTTCTGCAAGATATAAAAAAGAGTAATCAAAGGATAGGAGGGTTTTTTAAAAGATAAAACCTATTTTGTAATAATATAATAAAAATTGGTATTACATTTTTTTCTAAAAATTTGAATACAACTCGCTAATATTACCAACATACTCCCCAATCCCCGCCATTGTCTCTTGATTAAATTAATCTGAATACGTTGTATGTTATTAAATTTACTGTATGTGTTAATGGATTAAAATAAATTAAATGGTGACATAAATTAAAAATTAATTTATTTAAAATGTAGTTTTAGCGATGATTATTTGAATACATTTAAAGTAACGACTTTTAATTGCAAGTCTGTCTAATAGCTATAACTACTTATTTTAGAGAATAATAATTCTGATTCAATAATTGTGAATAATGCAGACAAAAAACAAAATAAAAGAAGAAAATAATACTAAAATAAAGAACTAAAATATAAAGTCAGGCAAGAATATATAAAGCAAATAGGCATTATGATGAACAGCCAATAAATATTTAAGAAATGTTAAAATATAATATTCATGTGTAAATCTAGCAATACTATATAAAATAAAATAAATGCTGAGCAACAACATGTGTTGTTGAGAAATAAAGAGCATTTGCTAGAGTTAAAATTATTATATGAATCGTCGACAAATTTTACTGAGAAAACTCATGATACTAAGCAATTCTATAAACTGGCACACAAGTATTTTTTCGGGCAAACACACGGTGCCAAATAGTTGTGGAAACTTTGAAAATGAAATATGAATAACTGAAACAAATAATACAGTGAAAAAAATACAGTTTTTCGTTTCGAGAATATACACTATGCTGTACAGTAGCGAAAATTAATTTTGAAAATAATAATAGTAATTATCTATACATAATAATAAACGCGGCAGTGTGTGTGTCTGTCTGTAATCACAATATATCGCCCCAGAAGCCTCGCCCAGGCACGAAACTCGGCACATAATTGTGTTTTGACATAATGAAGAAGTATTTTTTTTCTTTTTCAAAAATTTGGATTAGTTTTTTAGTTATCAGTCATTTTGTAAGAAAATCTATGCTTTTTCGTCTTCAAAGAGCCATATTAAAAAAAACTATTAAAAAATGCATATACTTTTCTCCACTCTTATAAATGTATGCTAATGCGAACCTTACAATTGAAATATTAATTTTCGACAACTTAAACCAATAATATACGAAGGAATTAATAATTTAATTGTAAGGTTCGCATTAGTTTACATTTATCAAAGTGGAGAAAAGTTTAACTTTTGTATTAAAAATGTGGCAACATATTCGATACGTAAATAGAACGCTTCGCTTTGATGTATTTGTCGCTGTTCATAATTGTTATAATAAGTTTTTACTTCTTCTTTCCACGCTCTATTTTTTTTTTTTTCTTAAGCGAAGACGATAATTTTTGTAGCGATATAGAAATAGAAATTGATACCATAAAAAATTATATAGAAATAGAAATTGATAGCATAAAAAATTAATTCATTTTCGTGTTCTTTTCATGTATTTAGCATTTTAGTTTTTCTTTCTTAAGCGTTGTAGCTATATAATATATAAAATAGGAATTTAATTGTTTTTGAAGGAACGATCACACTTAACTTGGATCTCTTTGGTTTTTCTGTACTTTATTTTAACAGTTTTTATTAAATGTAATTAGTTATTTTCAGAAAGTTTCAGCTTGCAGGTAAGCACTTAGATTTTAATATTGAAGTTTCATGATTTGCTTTCATAGTATTTGTTGTTCAAAAGTATTCGTTGACTTCTTAAAAACCCGATTACTGACATGGTAGAACCGCCTTCCAAAAAACTTTGTATTTTGTCACAGAAAAAGATATTAAGAGATTCTCAAAGAAGAAGGGCCCAAGAAACGTCAAAGAAGGATGGGACATGACCGAATTTCGACAAGCAATTCTAGAGCCCAAGAAGTATCAGAGAAACGTCAAAGAAGATTAGAAGAGGATTGTGTCTCAACTAGCAGTGTTAGGGCCCGAGAAACACCTGAGAAACGTCAGAGAAGATTGGAAGAGGATCGTGTCTCTGCTAGCGGTGCTAGAGCCCAAGAAAAATCTGAGGAAGCGGAAGAAGATTAGAAAATAATCGTGTCTCAACCAGAAATGCAAGGACCCGAGAAACATCCCAGGAACGTCGAAGAAGGCTAGAAGAAAATCGTGCTTCAACATCCCAAGCTTGATTGCATATGAATTGCCTGTTATGCACATAATTTCAGCCACGGATTGGCCCGAAATAGATTTGCACACGTTAAAATTATATAAATTAAGGAAGAAGTTTTTTAGTAAATTTATTAACAATAACATACAATTAACTTAATGATTTTATATAGAATTTAATTACTTTATTTGGGTGGCCATTGTTTTTTTTATTATCAAATTTTGTCTATTTGTTTCTATCTTCTTATCTTCTTTTATAATACCCAAATCCAAAAAATTAAAATTATCATCATGATTACGAAATGAGGCTAAAGTCCTCGGGGTAAATATTATTTAATAAAAAAGTATATTCATGAAAATTGAGGATAATTAAATCATCAATAAATCTAAAAACAAATTTAATATTAAGAGTATAATTTTTTCTTAGTGCAAAAATAAATTATCTAAGAGAGATGAAAAATTAGATCCTTCTGGTATTCCATCAATTTGAAGAAAAATATCTTTTCGATTCTGAAAATAATTCAAAAGATAATATCAAAACGCAAAAAAGTTATAACTAAATGAAGCTCCCATAGAAAAAGCATTAGCTGCTGGCATTGAGAGGGTAGGTATTGCGTCCTCTTAAGTATAACATTTAAAATACGAATTAGGTTACGACATTATTAGCGTCGTTTTTACTCTGGTAATGACTTAAAATGGCAGCCAAAAATAAATACTTCATCAAAATGTGTAATAAATCTTGTTTTCGATTTATTAGAGCTAAATAATATTTTTATTATACTATGGAAAACTTTTTCTATGGGATGTAGCGCTCGAACTGGAGAGAGTTTTAATGTTGAGAGCTAGGTACACTGTGTCTTCGAAAGCAAAGTACACTAAATTTGGTATGGATCTGTACAGAATAGTGGGTTTGTAAACGGAATGTATATACACCTACACCCATATATATGTCAGGACTCTGATTTCACGTCTCCGCATATGAACGACCCCTGACCTGAAGGTCAGAGTGGATGAGGCAGAGTGAAAAGATTTAAAAAGAAAAGTAAAATCTCTCGTGAGGAATCATTATGAAGAAATGTTGAGAGAATATAGATATGAAGTTAAAAGGGAGTAACGTAGCTCCAGAAGTAGAAATCTGGACATTTTTTTAAATATTTTTTTTCTTTTGAAATATGTGTAATTGTATATATTATTTAACATAATAACCCGTATCCTGAAATGAGTAATATATATGATGTAAGTCCACGTCGTCTTTGAGTGTACTAAAACGTACCGCGTACATACTTACATACAATTAAGTATTCTGTTTTATTTATATAGCAGATGAAAAACTATGTAGCATAAGTAATAATTATTTATTAATGGTTATCTCTTGAAGGCAGTTGTGTTTATGTGGGGTTTCTAGGATGGGCACAAACTTCCATTTTACCAACAAGGAAAAGCACATTTTGGTCTTCATCCGTTGCTTTAGTCAAACGGAAATGTTTAACAATAGTTGTAAGGAAAAGAAATGTCTGAGCCATTGCATAGCCTTCACCAATGCAAGATCTCCTCCCTATAAAAAAAAGTTTAAACAAAAAAGCTTAAAACATATTTACTACAAGAAATTTTATTGAATTAGCTCTGAAATATTTACATCACTTACAAATTTTGTTAATGTAAATTGTAAAATCTCCGCGTAACTAGCAAAATTTCGCTGATGAGATAACGGTATTTAATTGATTTTTAAGACAACAAAATGTCACTGCTAATTAATTAATTCCTGATGAGATAATTTTCAAATCTTTGCAATTTTCTTTTTAAACTTTCATTTTCAATAATTTATATTTTCACAATCGATGAAATTAACTAAAAATAGCATCAGTTTTGCGTCTAGTGTCGGCAACTAGTTTTACGTATTTTTAAACAATTAATTTGAGTAATTCATATTTTCTAAAATGAGTGTGGTTGTCCAGTTCTTGACTTTCCGTGGTTCAGACCCGGATTGTGACTGCCAGTTTCCGGCCGGTAGAGTAAAGAAAACTGGGCAAGAATCGCTTAATGACCTTGTACCTTTAAAGCTACGTCCTTAAAAGTTTTGCTCATTACTGTTAAAATAAATTTTAACGATTTCCTAGCAGGTATATTTTTTTAAAATATTCCTACAATATTTAATACTAAAAATGCAAATTAAAAGGGTTGATAAATTGCAAATGTGATGAAGCTATCACAATACCTTCAGTTTTCAACATTTTGGCCTTCGCATAGCTTCCAATATCACTTTTATGACTGAACCTTGCACCTACAAGTAATTAACTGCAGTCGTTAGCCTTTAAGAGCCAATTGCCCGGATAGACGCTCACATTCCATCGTTGACTCAGATAGAAAGACGTAAGCAGTTTTTTTTTTTTTTTTTGTAAAATCTGATTTTTTTCTCCTCATGCTTAGTGAACCTAGTTTTTCTTTTCGACTCGGCAACTCATTTTAAACTGGGGTATCATTGCCCGAAAATAGCCATGAGTCATATTTTATGTCAATGACTGTTTGGATACATTCCATAAAAATAATAAATAAATAAATAACTGACGAATTTACCAATTCCAAATAAAATCGGAGCTTCTGGTTTTTTCTTTCCTTTTTCAGGAATGTATCTAGAGGGATTAAATTTATGTGGCTCTTCGTATTCGTTCGGATCGTGATGAGCAGCCCAAGTATTAACCAACATAACTGACCCTTTTGGAATTCTATGTCCTTGAATAACAGTTTCTCCTAAAAAAAGTCATAAAAGTAATGAAATAAAGTCATAAAAGTAAAGAACACTATAATATAAGAAATAATGCTATAAAAGCCGACCGGTCTGTGTAGGGGGCGGGAACTGTCCTTGCACCCGAAAGGTTCTGGGTTCGAATCCCGGGCAAGGCATGGATCTTTCTTTCCCTTTATCTGTGTTCTATGTCCTTTCTCCTTTGTGTGTGAATGTGATCCGGCCTATTAACGGGTTGTGGTAGTGTGTCGTGTGTGGCGCTGCTCCACCGCCGTGGCTTCGCCACTGGTGCCCACTGGGTAACGAAAAGAGAGTTAGCAGTTGTGGCACTTTCTGTGGCCAATGGACAATAGTTCCAAGTGCCCGCCATTAAAAAAATATAATAATGCTATAAAAGGATGAGAGTGCTCAAAGAAATTTTTTTTAATAAGTTATGAATCAAAATGTCTCCAATTTTAAAATTGTTTATCTTAACAAAAGTGCCTTTTTCCCTTATAAATATTACTATAATTGTAGTATTTAGTAGTAAGCTTAAAAATCGGGGAAAAAAAAGATTGAATATTATTTACGGAGATATTCCATAAAATATTTGTGATCACACGAATAGGTAAATTAACTTTCCGCCTTTCTTTGTAAAAAATATTAAATGCCTGCTTTTGAGGTTTTATATAAAACCCTTTAAACTTTCTCATTCTTAAAACATTTCAGGGTTTTGATATCATGTTTTATTCCCTGATTTTTCTTTTTAGTTACATAATACAACATAATTATCATTGTTATCAAGATTATCAAATACAAATATCTTTTTCGACATACCATAAGCGAAAAGTAAGAAATTAATTTTTATTGTATTGTACTATAGTAACCATATTTTTTTCTCAGAACGTTAAAAAAAAACTATTAAAATTATAGCTAAATTAATCTGTTCTAAAAATAAATTGGTTTTCAAAATTTATTTGTCTTTTATCTTTTAATAGTATAAACAAAATACAAATGAAAGATATAAACAATATTGGAGCAATATGCTGGTTTCAAAACAACGACGTCTAAGGCTTACTGTATATTCAGATATTTTTTACCGTAAAATCCATTTTTACTAGAGCATGTTACGAAGCAAAAAACCTGATATTCGGTGATTTTTATAGTAACAATTATCGTAAAATCAATGAAATTATAATTAAATAAATATTATTTAAAATTTTTTTTTCTGATCGTCGTTGAACAGCCGACCCAATTTTGGATTTACGACTACTAATGTACAACTCCGTAGCCTTGTAATTTTGAACTCAATCCAAAAGACAAAGGAACTCCTGGATCAAGTATTGGGAGAAAATTTTTCGCCTTAGTCGATGACATTTTGATGGAACTAACCCGCATTTGCATTACAAGGAGAGGAAAATTATGAGAACCTCCCACGGTTTGCCTGGCGGCGAAAAGGAATCTAACACATGATTCTGAGGATATTTTGTGTCAGCACTGTGGTCGGTGAGAGCCGAGTAAAGAATTCGCATCGACCAGCTATCGTCGGGATTCGAACCCGGCTAACCTCATGAGAAGATGAACGCGCTATCCCTTAGCCACCACGGTTACTTGCTTAAATTGTTTATATGCTTGTATTATACATCATCCTCAGCGATTGTTTTTAAATTTGTTTAGTGCATCATCTTCAGGAATTTCAGGCAAAATTTTTAGAGTTTATCATAGCTTGTTAAAAATTTGTTTAACATGTATAGTGAAACCCTCGGGAGCAACCACTCTCTGTACACACAGTAAAATGTCATTACTTTATATTGGTCGTTCCTACAGGCTGCCTTCATCGACTTCAAAATGATAACAAAGGTACTTGATTTATCGCAAGTAATTTTAATTTTAGTCAGGGTCATTTTCTTGAATTTTAAAGAGAAAGTTCATTAAGATCTTACTTGTACATTCCAGCTCTGGAAAGAATGGAAAAACTTCGCATACTCTAGTAACTTCTAAGATAAATGCATTGGTATACGGGAGTCTACTCTTGTCTTCGATACCTGGATCCCTGTCGGCTCCTACGACATCCATCAGTTCATTGTAGATCTTTTCTTGTTCTTCGGGATAGTCCAGAAGGGCTTTGAGGAAAGCGCATACAAAAACACCCACAGTTAGCACACCATCACCGATAAATTGAACTAGTGTTCCAACTAATGCCCTGTCTGAAAAATATAGATTATAGTATTTTATTTGAGTCACCTAGTCACGGAAAAGCCATAAACATGCTATTTATCACTAGATTTAG